>OY725325.1:43553688-44163526 GCA_963242795.1 Inga leiocalycina | reverse complement strand
TGGCTGGCACAGAAAAAGGATTTAAAATTTTACCAATCCCAATTACGGATCTATCAAGTGTTTAAATTGAGTTAGAAAGAACAGCACCTTTTATGCGCTCTTGGTTTTTGATCTCTGGGAGACAACACCTCAGATTTGCTCCCTCTATCAGTATCCACATGAATGCTACTCCAACACAAATTACATGCTAACACCTCTAATGTCTCCCTAAGGTTTCTTTTTTTGTTCTAAATTCTCATCCGTACATGAGTTTTTCTACTCCATCATTTTTGTAACCCATGAGGGATATATTGAAATTTCAAAGTTAATCTTGATTAATTTTGAAATAATCCTTAATTATCTTGATGAGCTAATTAAATAAATTTGATTTAATTAAATCTGTCCAACAATTTTAATTTAACCTATTTATTTAATCTGAATAAAGAGCCAATAGATTTAATTTATCTTCATAAATTAAATCTAATATACTATATGTCTATCATGTTATTTATTAAATTTAATTTATCTTAATAGAACTAAATTTAAAAATAATATAATAATATTATCATATATATATATATGCATTTCGAAAATACATATATATAATATTATTAATTTTATTTTCACAAATTATATATGTATAATATAAAATTCGTCCACCCTATATTAAACATTGTCTCGTGTTAGGCCATACTTGTATGCGACCCTGTAGGCCCATGCGAAGTTGGCAGCGGATCAATAATTGTACTAACTCAAAAGTCAGAAGCAGCATTTAGCAAGACATTACAACTATCCAATTCATATGAGGATCGTTAACAAGATGCAACCTGTCATACAACCATTCACTTGTCACACGATATTTTGGTCAAGGATGTGGCATGGATAATGTCATCCTCCTGTTCCTGAGTAGTTTAACAATAGAAATGGAAACTCTTTTCCATCGAAGTATGGCCATATAGTTCTCAGACTCACTCATCGAGGGTCCCAGTAATATCTCTCTACTAATGTGAGGGATAAATTCCTCCTTGACCATTCATATTCCTCTACATGAAATACAACCAGGCCCAATCATAGCCTTTATCATCACCATGTCAAAAGTGACTTTTAACTATTTCAAAGCTTAACAACTCTCATGCAGGATTCCATGATGACCTCAGGTCGAAGGGCATTGTGACGTGGTTATACATGAGATAAGCTTATGGCTTGATCCATGCAAATTTCTAATAGTAGGTCGTCCAACACCTTGTACTCTTACAAGTGCCTAAGACATTGATTCGTATCTCCATACCTTATCAAAGTCATACTGGTCTTATTACATTCTACTCTCACATAGATGATGACTAGAGACATTTGGGACAATATTTATGATTTATCCAAGGACACAGTCATCATAGTGAACATGTGACTAATAAGATAACATAATGGAGAAAATTCATTAAATTAATAACGTTCAAAGTACAATGATCGGCCTCTAGGGCATAATTTCCAACAAAAAGAACCACAATTTGGTTGTCGTCTCAAATTGCTGTGAAAACTCACATACCCACTCCATTTTTTATGGCGATTTTAACTAAGATTGTTGTCAAATTATTCCGCTTGGCCCCAAAGGCCATATACTCGATTTAGGCTAATTTGAGTCAAAAGAATGAAAGTTCGGTTACCATCTTAGAGTGGCGTGAAAACTCATATACTCCCTCCATTTTTTAAAGTGGATTTTAGAATGCCTCGGATTATTGTCAAATTCATCTGTTTAGGCCCTGAAAGAGTCACATATGCGATTTAGGCAAATTTGAGGTCAAGAGACTGAAAGTTTGGTAACCATCTTGGATTGGCGTGAAAACTAACATACCCATTGCATTTTTCATTGAGGATTACAAAATGTCCAAGATTGTTCTCAAATTCATTGTTTTGGCCCCGAATGGTGACTTACTTGACTTGGGCTAATTTGACGTCAAAATAGTGTAATCTTGGTCATTGTCTCATATTATGGTGAAAACCTAAATACCCACAACATTTTCACAAGGATTCAAAAATACTTGAAATTGTTGTCAAATTCATCTGTTTAGAACCCCAACGGTCATATATGCGATATAGGCTAATTTGAGGTCATGAGAATAAAAGTTTGGTCACCGTCTAGGATTGGCATGAAAACCCACATACCCACTCCATTTTTCAAGAGGATTCCAGAAAGCCTATAATTGTTTAAAATTCATCCCTTTGGGCCCTGAACGGCCACAAACACGATTTGCGCTAATTTGAGGCCAAGAGAATGAAAGTTTGGTCACAGTCTAGGATTGGTGTCAAAACCCATATACCCACTTCATTTTTCATAAAGATTCTAGAATGCTTAGGATTGTTGTCAAATTCATCCGTTTAGATCCCCAATAGTCATATATGCAATATGGGTTAATTTGAGGTCATGTGAACGAAAGTGTGGGCACCGTATCGGATTGGCGTGAAAACCCATATACCCACTTCATGTTTCATGAGGATTACAGAATGTCTAAGATTGTTCTCAAATTCATCCATTTTACCCCAAACAGTCACATCATGATTTGGTCTAATTTAAGGTCAAGAGAATGAAAGTTTCGTAAACGTCCCAGATTGGGGTGAATCCCACTTACCTACTATACTTTTCATGAGGTTTCCATAATACTGAATATTATTGTCAAATTCATCAGCTTGGGCCCCCAACGGCCACATACTCAATTTGGGCTAATTTAAGGTTAATATAATGTAGTTTGGTCACCTTCTTGGATTGTGGTGAAAACCCACAAACCCAGTACATTTTTCATGTAGATTCCAGAATGCTTAATATTATTGTCAAATTCATCTGTTTGGGCCCCCAACGGCCACATACGTGATTGGGGCTAATTTCATGCCAAAAGAATGAAAATTTGGTCACCGTCTAGGATTGGCATGAAAACTCATATACCTACTCTATTTTTTATGAGGACTCCAGAATGCCTAAGATTGCTATCAAATTCATCCGCTTGGGCCTAGAACAACACATACGCGATTTGGTCACTATTTTGGATTGGGGTAAAAACCTACATAGCCACTCCATTTTTCATATGGATTCTAGAATACAAAAGATTGTTGTCAAATTCATCCGTTTGAACCCTGAACAGCCACATAAGCGATTTGGGCTAATTTAAGGTCGAGAATGAAAGTTTGGTCTACATTTAGGATTAGGGTGAAAACATACATGCCCACTCCTTTTTTCATGAGAATTCCAAAATGCCAAAGATTATTGCCAAATTTAACCGTTTGGTCACCCAACAGCCACATGCACAATTTGTGTTAATTTGAGGGCAACATAATGGAAGCTTCATCACCATCTCGGATTGCCTTGAAAATTCACATACCTACTCCCATTTTCATGAGGATTTCATAATGCCTAAGATTGTTTAAAATTCACCCTTTGGGCCCTGAACGGCCACATACGTGATTTGTGCTAATTTGAGGTCAATAGAAGAAAGTTTGGTCACCGTCTAAGATTGGCGTGAAATCCCATATACCTACTTGTTTTTTCATGAGGGTTCCAGAATGCCTATTATTGTTGTCAAATTAAACCATTTGAGGCCTAAACAGTCCACATACGGGATTTCAGATAATTTAAGGTAAAGAGAATGAAAGTTTGGTCACTGTCTCGGATTGGGGGGAAAACCCACATACCTACTTCATTTTTCTTTAGCATTCCAGAATGCCTAAGATTGTTGTCAAATTCATCCGTTTGGGCCCACAAATTTCATATACTCAATTTGGGCTAATTTGAGGTCAAGAGAGTGAAAATTTGTCACCATCTCAGATTGGTGTGAAAAGCCACATACCTAGTCCTATTTTCATAAGGATTCTTGATTGCCTAAGATTGTTGTTAAATTCATCCATTTGGGTCCTAAATATTCCATATACGTGGTTTAGGTTAATTTGAGATAAAAGGAATCAAAGTTTGTGTTAGGATCGGTAGGCACAGTGGAAGAATTTTAAAAATTTTTGTCAATCCCAATCCAGGATCTATCAATAGCGTTTAAATTGGGTTTGAAAGAATCGTACCTTTTCCAATTTAGGGTTTTTCGATCTCTAGAGGCCAACACCTTATGTCCACTCCCTCTACCGGTATCCACACGAATGCTCTCCACCACAAACTATATACTAGTGCCTTCAATGTCTCAAAGGGTTTCCCTTACGACTCTAGATTATAACCCCTGTATGAGTTTTTCTGCTTTATCAATTTTATAACCCATAGGGCTATATTCGAATTTCAAAATTAATCTTTATTAATTTCAAAATTAATTAACAATTAATTATCTTGATGAGCTAATTAAATAAATTCAATTTAAGTTAAATCTGTCCAACAGTTTTAATTTAACCTATTTGTTTAATCTCAATAACGAGCCATTAGATTTAATTTATCTTTATAAATTAATAAAACTGAGATACTATATCTCTATCATGTTAGTTATTAAATCTAATTTATCTTAATAAAATTAAATTTAAAACTATCACAATATAATAATATCATATAATATATATACATATATATATATTTTCAAAATACATATATATAATTTTATTTTCACAAATTTTATATTATATATATAAATATAAAATTTGTCCACCCTAGATTAAATATTATCTCATACTGGACCATTCTTGTGTGTGACCCTGTAGGCCCATACGAAGTTGGCAATGAGCTAATAATTGTACTAACCTACAAGTCGCAAGCGACATCTGGCAAGACATTATAACTACCCAATTCATATAAGGATTGTTAACATGATGCAACCTGCCATACAACCATGCAATGTCCCTTTTGTCACATGATATATCGGTCAAGGATGAGGCATGGATGTCATCCTCTTATTCCTGACCTTTACTTTCTCGATTCTTGAGTAGTTTGACAATAGAAATAGAAACTCCTTTCCATCGTAGTATGGCCATACATTTCTCAGACTCAGTCATCGAGGGGCCCAGCAATATCTCTCTACTAATGTGAGGGACAAATTCCATCTTGATCATTCATATTCCTCTATATGAAAAACGACAAAGGCCGATTGTAGCCTTTATCATCACCCGGTCAAAAGTGACTTTTGATTAGTTTAAAGCTTAGCAACTCTCATGTAGGAATAATCTATGATGACCTCAGGTTAAAAAACATTGTGACGTGGTTGTAAATGAGAAAAACTTATGACTTGATCCATGTAACTTTCTCATAGTGGGTCAGTCAAGCACCTTGTATTCTTACAAGTACCTAAGACTTTGATTCTTATCTCCATATCTTATCAAAGTTATATTGGTCTTATTTCATCACTGCTCTCGTATAGACCACCGACCAGGGACATTTTAGGACAATCTTATGATTTATCCAATGATACAATTATCAAAGTTAACATGAAAATAATAATGTTTAAAGTGCAATGATTGGCCCTTAGGGAACAATTTCCAACAGTTTGGTCACCATCTCAGATTGGCGTGAAAACCCACATACCTACTATATTTTTCTTGAGGATTCTAGAATGCCTAATATTGTTGTCAAATGTATATCCGGTTGGGCCCTGAATAGCCCACATACGCGATTTAAATTAATTTGAGATCAAGAGAATGAAAGTTTGGCATCATCTCGGATTGCTATAAAACCCCACATACCTACTACATTTTTCATTAGGATTCCATAATACCTAAGATTGTTGTCAAATTCATTCATTTGGGCACCCAACGGCCATATACGTGATTTGGGCTAATTTGAGGTCAAACGAATAATAGTTTTGGTCACTGTCTCAAATTGGCATGAAAACCCATATACCCACTCCATTTTTCATGAGAATTCTAGAATGCCTAAGATTGTTGTCAAATTGATCCATTTGGGACTCCAACAGCCATAAATGCGATTTAGGCTCATTTGAGGTAAAAAGAATGAAAGCTTGTTTACCGTCTTGGAGTAGCGTAAAAACCCACATACCTACTCCATTTTTCGATAAAGATTTTAGGATGCCTAAGATTGTTGTCAAATTCATTTGTTTGGGTCCCAAACGGCCACATACTCGATTTGGGCTAATTTGTGGTCAAAATAGTGAAATTTTGGTCATCATCTCAGATTAGGGTGAAAACATACATACCCTCTACATTTTTCTTGAGGATTCTAGGATGCACAAGATTGTTGCCAAATTCATCCGTTTGGGACCCCAACGATCATATATGTGATAGGTCTAATTTGAGGTCATGAGAATGAACGTTTAGTCACTGTCTCAGATAGGCTTGAAAACCCACATACCTACTCCATTTTTCATGAGGATTCTAGAATGACTAAGATTGTTGTCAAATTCATCCATTTGGGCCCTGAACAGTCACAAACGATTTAGGCTAATCAGAGGTTAAGAGAATGAAAGTTTGGTCACTGTCTCGGATTGGGGTGAAAACCCATCTACCCACTGTATTTTTCATGAGGATTCCAGAATGACTAATATTATTGTCAAATTCATCAGTTTCATCCCCCAATGGCCACATATTCGATTTAGGCTAATTTGAGGTCAAAAGAATTAAAGTTTGGTCACTATCTTGAATTATGGTAAAAACCCACATACCCAGTCTATTTTTCGTGTGGATTCCAGAATGCTTATTATCATAGTCATCTTCATTTGTTTAGGGCCTAATGGCCATATCTATGATTGGGGCTAATTTGATGTCAAAAGAATGAAAGTTTGGTCACTGTTTAGGATTGGCATGAAAACCCACATACCCACTCATTTTTCATAAGGATTCCAGAATGCCTAAAATTGTTGTCAAATTCTTCCATTAGGCC
The DNA here is from genome assembly GCA_963242795.1 of Inga leiocalycina. Lineage (NCBI taxonomy): Eukaryota > Viridiplantae > Streptophyta > Magnoliopsida > Fabales > Fabaceae > Inga > Inga leiocalycina. The sequence continues at coordinate 44,156,745 of OY725325.1, read as the reverse complement.
ACAATGGTGACATACGCAATGTTAATCTACTATCAAGGAAATAGTAGATTAACAAACCAAAATAAATAAAAAAAATCACACAAGACACAAGCTACTCTTTTCTACTAGAGTGTCCCTCCCCAACACTTGTTCAACGTCATATAAGCATGAAATAAACAAACCAAAATAGTAGGATAAGGTAAAGGAAGGAAACAACCTTATCATAGAGGCTTGTAGCTACTGTGGTACAAGTAAAGGTGGTTGAACTTGATATGAAAATATTTCCCATAACCATCCTTCACTTTTACTTTTAAAATACGGCATAATGCTGTTACTTCAAAAGGACCAAGCCAAATTTCCTTGATCTCTTCAGTTGGTGTTACATAGATGGTGAAGTAGGCCATGACATGATCACCATGCTCATAATCTTTCCTTTTGACCTCAAAAATGTTGAAGCCTAAAGTCTTTTCTTCAAGTATACGTGGGAGCTAGATGTAAGGTATAGATGAATCTTCTTTAGCACATTTGTGTTTTGCCTTTTTACCTTTGTCATAGTGAATCTCCAATGGCTTCATGAATTTCATTATATCATCAATTCTTTGAGATTCCATAGCAGTAACCACTTTATTCTTATGAGCAGCCTTAGACAGTTGAGGAGAAGGAGTAGAGTGAAACACACACGCTATGAATACTGGCCCAAAAGTAGCGATCAAGGCTCTCAGCTTCTTGAAGATGTTGAAAGATTTCTTTGTCTTTTTCTTCACTTTAAAACCTACATAATCACCATAGAAAGTACCCTGCTCAAGCTCATTTTGGTCAAATATAGATTGATCAAGTATAGTGTAGAAATGGTGTAATCTAGTGAGAGTTAACTAGAACACTTTACTTCATTACCATGAAAAGAGGGTAGATGAAGGGGAGCTAGAAACAATTGGGAAATCACTAGAGTTAGTCATATGTGCATTATTAGCAATTTCAACACTAGAACAAGAACTATCATGCATGTCAATACTTGAATCAACATATAAAAGAGTGAAAGTGTTGTAGGTCATATGCTCATTTAAGTTATTACCGCTAAAGACAGCATGTGTAGTATTTTCATGTTCACTAGCAACCACAACCTCTTTATAAACATTAGAGTTTAAGGAAGATTCAGTCAATCTAACAACACTCATATAATCATCATCAATCATACATGCATAGTGGAATCATCCCAATAATGGAGGTGGGTGAATGCAAGAAAATATCAATTTCTAGATATGCAACGCATTTTTTATCATCACTACAATCATGGCAAAACAAACAAAACAAGCCTTTTCTATCTTCAATAATTATTCACAAGGTACTCCACTTCCAAGTTCACTTTCACATGCAATAGTGGCTTGACTTTCTTGCTCATCAACCAAATATTGAACTTTATACCATTGTTCACTATCTATACCATCTGATTCTTCCCACTCTATGTGATTTATGAGTTTGACCTCAAGGGAGGTTTGTTCATGCAACTCTCCTACTTTTTCATTGTAATTATAATGAGTGAATAATATATGGTGATATACCCTTAAGTGATCATATGGTTCCTTTAAAGCCAATAATCTATCATCATATTTTGGAATATAGAGAAGTGAGGCAATTTTACTGTAAGTGGGAATCACTTTACCTATGGGAGAAGGAGACTTATCTTCAATGTGCGCTTGCACTTTCTCTACTTCTTGTGATTAGATGGGTGTAATATGTGTAGATGCAAGAAGTTGGGCTGCAATGTCTTTATTGTTTTTAGCATCCAAATAGCCATTTAATTCTTGGAATTTTCTCAATATCACATAGAAAGGAGACTCCTCGCTTTGCACAAATGGTTGAGGTGAAGGTTCAAATTGTCTCTCATGTTCTATCCTATGATAACAGTTTTGAATTTTTTAACCCCCTGCCTTATAAATGATACGTGTGCAGATGATCAATTAAATAGTGTAAGTGTACACTGTTATAATCAAGTAATATATAAGTAGAGTATCATTCCCACGAGGATTGAGCACTAAGTACCAAAATGGGTAATTTTAATTCTATTTAGTTGATCGATTAGTTGGTGATTGAGAGTACAAAATAAAAGAAAAACAATTAAATATGAGTGCTGATGATAATAAAGCAAATATGATAAAAAGCCCTAGGGATTAGATTTCACTTAACAACTTCCAGATTGAATCACTTATCTATTCTAGCCCGATTTATTCCATTTGTTTGATAGTCGAGTTTCCCTAATTTAATTACTAGCCTCTTCCTAGGTCAAGCAATTCTATAATCAATTGTTAATCCAATATATTCCTATATGAATTTAAGCAATTAATTATGCATTAAGATTTAAGGAACTCAGTAAGAGTACACAACTCATATGAATATATTCCTATTTCATATGCAAGTTATGGCTTTAATTATAGGGTCTACACACATGTATCTCCTTCCGGTCTCAACATACATATTGGAATCATTCAAAAGATGGCCAGTCAAATGAAAGCATTAAGAATAAAAATTAAAACTCAATCATGAAGGAGAATTAAAACTAGATTTAATAAGTTAAGATTTAATCCGTCATTAGTAAGTTACGTCATCACCCTAGGAAAATGGAAATTTAGCATATGATGAAATTAAAAACAAAATAAAAATAAGTTGACATTATATAAAGCTGGAATGAAAACCTCAGAAATACTGCATAAAATTGAATATTAAATTCTCAAACATAAATATACAACCAAAAGATGCATGAAAAATGAAGAAATCTAGCTGTCCATTTAGGAGGTAAAACCTTCCATGTAGGCGGCATGCAAAATGTAACACAATCCTAAGCATTCCAAGATGGAGTCATGCAAAATGTAATACAATCCTAAGCCTTCCAAGATGGAGCCATGCAATGCATGAAATTAAATCTAAAAAACAACAAAAAGAACTCAGAAATGTTAGAGAAAGATCTCTCCCGCTCAGAGAAGGAAAAAATGTGATCTTCCAACTCCTTCACCCTTACACTTAAACCCTTGCTTCCATTCATGGATGCAAAAATGGTCACACTTCTCTTTAGGCCCTGGATGCCTCCCCCATACACAGAGTTGATTTTTCTGGCAGCTAATGCAATTCCAAGTTCGTTTGCTGGTGTTATAAACTTTCCTTTCTTGCCCAAATCAGTTTCACCAAAAATGCCAATAAATGTAAATCTACATTTTTGTGTGATACCCTTTTTCTCTTTCTTTCTCTCGGACCATGTATGCTTACAAGTGGAAGAATGAATATTTATAAGTGAGGAGTACATGCTTACAAGTAGAAGAGTACATACATATATAACACTAAAACAGTGACAACAAAATCACACAAATCACACATTTTTCAAAGAAGTTTGAAAAAATTTCCGACACAAAGGACCAGTGGGCCATTGTGTGAAGAAATTAAACAAAAAGAGGAAAGAAAGTTAAAAGATGAAGTAGAGTAGACAAAAGATGACAAAAAGATAATAAAGATTAGACAAAAGTTACAGAAAAAATAAAATAAATTAAACAACAGCATGATTATGTACAATACTTGTGATTTTGGCTCAATCTTCCTCTGGTTTTACGTCCAGTAACGGCTTAAATGCTTTCTATGAATCGAGGATTTACTTCCCATCCAGTTTTCTTATAAACTGGCAAATACGGTCTTTTTTCGTTAGACTCCAAAGACAGTAGCACCATTTTTCTTGGTTGAATACGTTCAATAAATCAAGAAGAATACGATGAACATCACCACTCGGATGCGTCTCAAGAGTTTGAATGATATCATCCAGGGACTCCTTACTCAGTCTATCCTTTATAAATTTAATTTTGTCTTCTCGATTTATAGAAACCATACCTTTACTCCTACAACATTGCTCACAATTCCACCTTGCACATTTATAGCAAACATTAATTCTTTTAGCTCTTCTCTTTTTAGAGTAAGAACTTCTTCCCATTCCTGGCAAAGGTTTAACAGCTGATTTATTAAACTCACCTGCTAAACATACCTTGGCTTCAATGATCCAGTGTATGTCCTTAGGAAGGCCCAAATGCTTGAATACTTTCATCCTTTCAAGTCGACAGCTATAGAGCTTCCTAAGCACATCTTTGGGAAGAGTGGTGAACCTGTTCTTAAGCTTTGCAAGAGATTCCTCCAATGCAACTTAAAATGAAAATGATGAAAACTAAAATATTCAATGCAGTGTAGTGTGTTTTGGTGAGTAGGAAAGAAAAATGAAAGAGTAGGAAAGAAAATTTAAGAGAGTAAGAAAGAAGTTTTGGGTTTGCCTCCCAAATAGCCGCCCTTCTTTAACCTCTTTAGCTAGACAAAGACAAATTTTTTTTATCTTTAAATTTTTTTTTTCTTTTCTGTTTTTTTAAAAGTAGAATACATCATCAAGAGCTACCAGAAGTCCTGTAAAATCACAACAAAACATTAAACCGAACCTTGGGTTGCCTCCCAAGCAGCGCTAAATTTATAGTCTTCAGCCAGACTTCTCAAACATAAACTACTAATCAAAAGTATCAAACACCAGGATTACCCTCTCTTCATTTCTTCTCAAATAACTATGTTTCAAACACCAACAATGATTATTCAAAGTAATTAATTGTACTTCTTCAATCATAGACAATTTTAGAGTACAATTATTTACTGAATTCAAATAACGCACAACATGCATGTACTTGCAAACAAATTTTGGAGTTTCCAAAAAATTAGAGCAACCCATAAAATCCACTTGACTCTCATCAGTAAGAGACAATACTTCAATAGGAGAGACATAAACAACATCTTTTGGAACATCCTCATTAGTTCAACATCAAAATGATAGGAATCAGGTTCTACAACCGAAACCTCATCTAGACTACACCCACTAATCTCTCCAAAAGTGATTTCAAGTTCCTTATCACATTCCACAAGAGCTAAGGTTTCATTTAATTCCACACCCTAAATTTCCTCACAATATTCATCATCACTTTGGATACTTGACTTGACTCTAGTGTCACTTTCCTTTTGCTTTCTACAAAATCTCTCTATTGACTCTGCTAACTCCTCAATTAATCTTTCTAAATCAGATTTTTCCTTATACTCAAGCGTGTGTTCTTCAATATATGGGTAAGAGTAGAAAGGAGGATTAGGAGAACGCCTAACATATGGATCCAAAGACTCTTGTTGCTTCGAAATCCCACCAGGATAAAAGGAATGATCAAAACAAGTTTGGTTCATATTGAAATTATCTCTCATATAATGACTGGTATTGCTATATGGACAATGCTGATAAGATGACATTCTCCACAATAAGCACAAGAAAAAAAATTATAAGGAGAAGAATTTTCAATCCAACCAGCATTTATATTTTTTTGTCTCTTCCATTCACATGCATTCCAGAAAAAGAAACAAGATATGACAATTTATCACTGATTAAACCAAATGAATGATGTGAATAATCCATTTTTTTAAATTTTTTTTGAAATTTTTACATGAAGACTAAATTAGTATTAAAATTACTTGGTATTGATATTAATGACAACAATCCCCAGCAACGATGCCAAAAACTTGATACGTGTGTAGATGATCAATTAAATAGTGCAAGTGTACACTGTCGTAATCAAGTAATATAGAAGTAAGTAGAGTATCGTTCCCACGAGGATTGAGCACTAAGTACCAAAATGGGTAATTTTAATTCTATTTAGTTGATCGATTAGTTGGTGATTGAGAGTACAAAATAAAAGAAAAACAATTAAATATAAGTGCTGATGATAATAAAGCAAATATGAGAAAAGCTCTAAGGATTAAATTTCACTTAACAAATTCCGGATTGAATCACTTATCTATTCTAGCCCGATTTATTCAATTTGATTGATAGTCGAGTTTCCCTAATTTAATCACTAGCCTCTTCCTAGGTCAAGCAATTCTATAATCAATTGTTAATCCAATATATTCCTATATGAATTTAAGCAATTAATTATGCATTAAGATTTAAGGAACTCAGTAAGACTATACAACTCATATGAATATATTCCTATTTCATATGCAAGTTATGGTTTTAATTATAGGGTCTACACATATGTATCTCCTTCTGGTCTCAACATACATATTGGAATCATTCAAAAGATGGCCAGTCAAATGAAAGCATTAAGAATAATAATTAAAACTCAATCATGAAGAAGAATTAAAACTAGATTTAATAAGTTAAGATTTAATCCGTCATTAGTAAGCTACGTCATCTCCTTAGAAAAATGGAAATTTAGCACATGATGAAATTAAAAACAAAATAAAAATAAGTTGACATTATATAAAGCTAGAATGAAAACCTCAAAAATACTGCATAAACTTGAATATTAAATTCTCAAACATAAATATACAACCGAAAGATGCATGAAAAATGAAGAAATCTAGCCGTCCATTTAGGAGGTAAAACCTTCAATGTAGGCGGCACGCAAAATGTAATACAATCCAAAGCCTTCCAAGATGGAGGCATGCAAAATGTAATACAATCCTAAGTCTTCCAAGATGGAGGCATGCAATGCATGAAATTAAATCTAAAAAACAACACAAATAACTAAGAAATGTTAGAGAAAGATCTCTCCAAGTTAGAGAATGACCTCTTCCTGTCGGAGAAGGGAACCTCTGCTTCGCTTCCTCTCCTCTTCCTTTGAGCTTGGCCTTGATCTCTATTTATAGGGGAAAAAACATGTGCTAGAGTACTACTACAGTGATCTGGCGGCTGCTACAGTGACTGTCATCAACAGCTACAATCCGGTGGCTGCTATAATGCTGACATTGCTACAGTAACTTTCATTTTTTTAATTTTAAATACTATTTATTCCAAAAACGTTATTTATTTATTTATTACATCCAAATTTATTAAATTAAGCTCAAATATCATTGATAAAATCATCATATAAGGGAAAATAAATATGCAAATATTTTACTTATCAATAAACAATAATTATGATTTGAAAACACATAATTAAGATAAATTAGAGACCAATGGTTAAACAAAACTTATTTCAATCCTACCCTCACGGTAGGGTTTTCACAAATTTCTTTCAAAATTCCTTTTTAAACATGGTCTCAACCTTCACAATTAGAATATAATTACCCTGCGCAGTTAAATCACATTTATATTTCAGAGTGTGCAACAAAATCTCGGTAACCCCCAGGTTTTATATATAAACTAAGGGTTTATAAATTTTCCATTTAGGGGATTACACAACTATATCCAAAATAATATCTTCAAAAATATATAGTGATCCCTAATCAAAATATGATAACCAACTATAACATAGGATCTATACTATCCATCCTTGGTCGTTTGCTTATTCTTGGAGCCACTTGCCCTGTCTGAAGGTTAGTCAAAGGAAAGAATGAGATTCAAAAGAATCCCAGTAGTAACAAACCACTCATACCACATATAATCACATAGCATGCAGGTAAATCATCAACAGCACAGCACGAATACAGTATATACAAGCTATCACGTATACACATTGCCTTTATGAAATTCACATTTACAATGGTATATCAATGGCTGAGATAGAGACACAATGGCATCACTCCCTAAACGGCTCACGCTGACATATGCAGGTTGTAATACACATAGCCTTGTGGCTCACAAATAGTTAATTCCCCGTAAACTACTGCCCTAGTAGAATGGTCCTCTGCCATAGGAACCCCCATGCGGCTACAGGTGAAAGACACACAAATACACAAGCTTTGCAGCATCCACAATATCATAACAATCATAACATATACAAACACTACATTTACGCATAGTATAAGGGAAGAGTTGCTACCTTGTTCTTTCCTGGTGTGCACTGGCACTGGTTACTCGCGATCAAGGCAAATATCAAAGCCTATAAACTAAAATCAAGGATGCCATATTAATCCTTATTCCAAATTCTTATCTTCATAACACTTAAAGTTGTTTATCATTTGAAATTTAGGTGGCTACTAGAAGCCTAGATACATGCCTAAAGGGTTGGAAAGAACTTGACCAAAACACCCTCTCGAAAGTGAAAACACTGATTTTTGGCTCATACACTCGAGTGAAGGAGGCCTCCCTCCAATGAGGATAGCTCACTCATGTAAGTGCTTAGCTGAGAGCAACAACTGAGATAGAAAATGATCATAGCACTTGAGTCCTGAACCTAACACTCAAGTGATAACCTCACACTCACCCGAGTCCTATCGAGTGAGGCACAAGAAATGACTACCCGAGAGCAATAGAAACCCTAGAGTAAGAAGTGCACTCGAGCACTAACTCTGGTAATCGAGTGATAACACAACACTTGTGAGTAGTAGTACACACTCTTGACAATTTGGCAGCGAGTGACAACCCGAAACGCGGCCTCATAGTGCAAAATACTTGCACACTCGAGTGAGGACCTATATCACTCGTAAGTGAGAAAATGCCCCTTTACAATCCAGCATGGAAGTACAACTGAAAACTAAAGGAAAAGGGAAAACATTATGCTGCACTCGAGTGACACTCTTGTGCACTCTAGTGAGCCTTATCAGAAGACAAAATGCAACAGCTGACACAATTTTCCAAATTTCCCATCAAAGTGTTCAATGGTTTCAAAAATCCACAAACAACCTTTTCCCACACAAATTTTCACAAGGAAACCATTGGACACACCATCGAGGAGCCTAGTAATATCTCTCACTAATGAGAGGGACAAATTTTATCTTGACCATTCATATTCCTCTGCATGAAAAACCACCAAACCCAATCATAGTCTTTATCATCACTCGGTCAAAGGTGACTTTTGACTAGTTTAAAGCTTAGCAACTCTCATGTAGGAATCCATAATAACCTCAGGTCGAAGGACATTGTGATATGGTTGTACATTTGTCCCTCTTATTAGTGAGAGATATTACTGGGCCCCTCGATGGTGTGTCCAATGGTTTTCTTGTGAAAATTTGTGTGGGAAAAGGTTGTTTATGGATTTTTGGAACCATTAGACACTTTGGTGGTAAATTTAGAACATTTTGTCAGCTGCTGCATTTTGGCTTCTAATAAGCCTCACTTGAGTGCACAAGAGTGTCACTTGAGTGCAGCAGCCTGTTTTTCCTTTTCCTTTAGTTTTCTATCATACTTCCATACCGGATTGCAAGGGTACATTTTCTCACTTGCGAGTGATATGGGTCCTCACTTGAGTGAATCTCTTCTCACTCGAGTGTACAAGTATTTTGCACTATGAGGCCATATCTTGGGTTGTTACTCACGGCCAATTTCTCAAGAGTGTGTGCTGGCACTCGCAAGTATTGTGCTATCACTTGAGTGCCAGAGTTAGTGCTTGAGTGCATTTCTCATTCTAGGGTTTATGTTGCTCTCGGGTAGTCACTTCTTGTGCCTTACTCTATAGGACTCAGGTGAGCATGAGGCCATCACTCGGGTGTTAAGGTCAGGACTCGCTGCAGTGATCATTCTCTATCTCTATTATTGCTCTCGGCCAAGCACTAGCTTGAGTGAGCCGTCCTCACTCGAGTGCAAATTGCCTCATCACTCAAGTACGTCATCTATCACTTGAGTGCATTAGTCAAAAATCAGTGTTTTCACTTTTGAAAGGGGGTATAGAGTCAAGTTATCTCAACCCTTTAGGCATGTATATAGGCTTCTAGTAGCCACCTAAAGAGTTCAAATGGTAACCAACTTAATTGTTGTGAAGATAAGAAATTGAATAACTTATCGTCCTTGATTTGGTTTATAGGGTTTGATATTTGCCCTGCTCGTGAACAGACTGTGCCTGAGCATACCAAGAAAGAACAAGGTAGTAACTCTTCCCTTATACTATGTGTAAGTGTAGTGTATGCATGTGTTATCATTGTTGTGATATTGTAGATGCTACGAAGCCCTGTGTATTTGTGTGTCTTTCACCTGCAGCCACATAGGGCTTTCCCATGGTGGAGGACCATTACATTGCGGCGATAGTTTACTAGGGATTGACTATTTGTGAGCCATAAAGCTCTGTGGATTACAACATGCGTATGTGAGCTGAGTTGTCTAGGGAATAACTTGGGTTATCTCTGCCTTAGCCATTGATATACTATTGTAAATGTGAATGCCGTGAAAGCAATGTGTATACATGATAGCTTGTATATATTGTATTTGTGCTGTATTGTTGATGATTTACCTAAATGCTATGAGATTATATGTGGTATGAGTGATTTGTTACTACTAGGTTTCTTTTGAATCTCATTCTTTCCTTTGACTAACCTTCAGATAGGGCAAGTGGCTCTAAGGATGAGTAGACAACTAAGGGCGGATAGTACAGATCTTAGGTTATAGTTGGTTATTATATTTTGATTGGGGATCACTGTATATTTTGTAGATATTATTTTTGATATAGTTGTGTAATCCCCTAAATGGTAAATTTATAAACCCTTAGTTTATATATGTAACCTGGGGGTTGCCGGGAATTTGTTGCACACTCTGAAATATAAATGTGATTTAATTGCACAAGGTAATTGTATTCTAATTGTGAAGGTTGAGACCATGTTTAAAAAGGGATTTTGAAAGAAATTTGTGAAAACCCTACTGTGAGGGTGGGATTGAAATAAGTTTTTTTTAACCATTGGTCTCTAATTCATCTTAATTATGTATTTTTGAATCATAACTATTGTTTATAAGGCAAAGGATTATAAGTTCAGTCACAACTTAACTAACCTATGTCCAGTCCTCAAATTGCCTGTGAGCTTTTCACTATATCTTTCAAGATTCAGTGGGTTCTTGGCGCCTTAGTACACTACAAATTCTTTCTCCAGACACTTGCTCCCCATTACACAATGTAAACAAAAACCCTACTTAAGGTTATTTAACCTTATGTTGTCTCAATAAGAAGTATTGAGTGTTTGAAGTAACTATCTCTCAAAATTAATGAATAAATATTGAAGTACATAATACATATAAAACAATAAGATAAACATATCACTAATATCAAATTTAAAAGTTTTGCAGTTTAGTAGGTGCTCTACTTTGAATGCTTTTGTATTTATAGTTGGAGTGAATATGTTGGTTGAAGTTCTACGCAGCATTTAAAGCTTCTGACACAAGATCTGCTTTTCTAGGTATTCAAACTTTTGATGTTGTAATTTCCTGAAACTTGCTTAAGAAAGATTCTAAACATGTATATAAACAATAGCAAGTAAGATTAACAACTTTAATAAAAGTTTCCTTGATTTCCTAAATCTTTGGTTTTATGCTCTATTTTATGGAACAATGAATTATTCAAATATGATCACTTGCATTTGAATGAAATGTCTCTTTGTATGTTATAGCCTATTCGAATACTCTTCTTACTATTCAAATAATATTTAATATAATACCCCAAATTTTATTCATCAAGAATATATGGTGATTATTTTATATATTAAATAAAATCATGAATATTTAAGGCCAAAGGAATTAAATATCGAAAATTGAAAGGTGAACAGTGTTTTCAGTGAAATCACCAGCGAGACAGTGAGTTTGTCATGTGGTTTTGGAAGACCAAATGATGAGCAAAAATTATGAAATTTTACAAGATCAAAGTAAACATCTTAAGCTTTAATTTTATAGGTCATATGAATCAATTGAAGCTATGTACAAAGAGTTATGGATTTTTGAAGTTATCCTAGAAAAACTAGAAAGTCTCTAAAGCATCAGTCAAAAAAATGAAATCTGGGAATGCTGTGCTTTCAACTAGTTAAAGTCCGTATTTTTCCTTGAAACTAGACTCAACAAAGGTTTCATAGCCTTTAAAATTACTCCAAAATGATGTCTACAAATTTAGTTATGATTTTTCAAAATTTGGTCAGAAAATCTGCCAAAATTGCTAATTGTTGTGAATTTGAAAAAAGAAATATGTAATGGTGATTGTATAAACTGTGAAATAAAGAAATAGGAAGGAGAAATAAGTATTTGCCTCATAAACATGCCAAGTATCATTATAATATGGTAAAGGGATTAGTTTATGATTTATGAAGATGATCGAGCACATGTCTAATTGCCTTAAAATAAGTTACATGGCCATAGTAATCATGATTAATGATGATAATGGTACACTACTTGAGTGCAAGGTTGGATTAGTTGGAGAAAATCCATTTGGTTAGGGAGAGCATTAAGGGGGCGGTTTTATGCCAACCAAAAGGGAGAGGAAATTAGTTTAATGCTAATGGAAGCCTAATAGAGCAATTATGACACAAATATGAAGGAGGTGCGGATTGTGACAAGTATCACCATCATATGCCTTGATGAAATCATGTGGTGTAGGGTGAGGGAGATATTTTATGAAGCACTCTTCCCTCCTCTTCCCTTTGTTCATTTCAGCCAAGCACAAGAAAAAAAAAGAGAGTGAGAGAGTTTGGAAAAGCAAAGAAATCTAGAGAAAAGGAGAAAGAAACTTAAGATAAGAAGTTGATCTCTTAAGCTTTTTCTTGTGATCTTGCTTATAAACCTCTTCTAAACATTTCTTCTTCATGGAACCCTGTTAGATCTAATTAGTTTTGATGATGTCAAATATAGATGCTAAATATTAAGAGCAAAAAGTTTACAAAATGTATTTATTTTATACTTTGACTAACTACTATGTTTAATGTGAAATATATTATAGATTAGTCAAGAAAAGGAAGAACATATCAAATTGTATTAGGGGGAATGATTAAGAGGGAGAAGAAGAAAGAAATTGAAGAGATTCATCAAGAAAGCAAGAAGCAAACAAAAGGATTTTGGAAAATAACCAATAAGAAGAAGAGAAGAGATAAGAAAGAAGAACTTGCAAAGATCTAATGGGAATATTAAGATTCAAGCTATTAAGTGTAATATTATAAGTCTCTATGATCAAGTTTTACTTTGGAATGGCTTAATTAGAAGAAAAAGCGTCTTTTATCGGAGTCATATCAACCCCACGTGAGTCATGCTTCATTTTGCCATTTTCAGGGTTAATCACTCAAGTGAAATACAATATAACTCAAGTGAATTCTTCAGTACTCGAGTGTTTTCTTCATAATCACTCGAGTGATGCTCAAAAGTGCAATGCTCTGTTTCCATTTAGCATGAGTGAGGTTTAGTAATTTGATCATATCTCCCAAACCACAACTCCGAATAAGGTGAAACTAGTGGCATATGAAACTAGACTCCCAATGCATCATGTTGACACCAAGATCAAGTCAAAAGGAGCTCAAATGAAAGAGATATGAATTTTACAAAATGACACTCAAATCACTATCACATTCCAAAACATCTTTAGTATTTTGAACATAACTCTCAAACTACACATCGAATTGTGACAAAACTAGTGCCATATGAAAATATACTTGAATAGCTTTCCATAGATAGGTAATTTAGCAAATTTCAAGCTATATACTAAGAGTTATGCCTTCTAGAAATTGATGCTCTTGATTTCAGACATTGTCTAAGTACAGTAGACACTCCTTGGATCATAACTTTTTGTAAACAATGAGTTTGAAGCTGATTCTTTTTACATTGGAATGTAAACGATGAGAACTTTTTGATCATATATTATTTCCCATATTTGAAGTCAAAATGAATAGTCCATATCTGATGAGAATTCGAGTTGACTGTACACGCTCTCACAAGTTTTGCACAGGAACTTATCTAGAAATTGAAGTTATCACAAGAACTCGAGTCTTAGATGCAAACTTGAGTTATGGTCCAAGATAAATTTGAGTTTGGAGGAAGCACTCGAGTTCTGAAAGCTTGAACACTTGAGTACGGATTCATATTCTTCCAAGTGTTAGATAGACACTAGTTCCTGTGATGTACTCTAGTTTTGTTGGCAATTGCACTTGAGTGTTAGTAGAAAGTGCAACCTGCACTTCTAGTGTAATTGTTACACTTTCAGTGAATTCTCAGTGCACTCGAGTGAACATCATAATCACTTGAAGTGATTATTAGTAAAGGCGGAAGTTTGAGAAGGTTTGGTCAATGAAGGTAAAAGTGAAATTTAGTTGCAGTGATCTAGTAAATGACTCGAGTGATTAGGAAATTAACTTGAGTGATATATGACTAGAAGTAGATCACTCGAGTGATGAAATAAAGTTCAGATCACTCGAGTGATCAAATAAAATTCACTCGATTGATACACATCAAAAGCCAGATTACTAGAGTGAAAGGCTAAACCACTCGAGTAATGTATAACTCCAGAAAATAGAGCACATCTCGTTACTTCAGAAATTCATTGAATAATTGTAATTCATTCTTCTTACTTCTAATCACACTAACACTTCATTGAATTAGTGTTTAAAGTATGTCTTCAGGAAAATAATGAGAAGATCATAAGAAGAGAAGAAAAGCCACGTTACGGGAACGGAAAGTCCACTGAATATAATGGCTATTTTTTCAAATATAAAGAATGGTCAAATGTAGCAACGGGACACAACAAATAAGTTGAAACACTCACAACGGTCATCTTCTACAAACTCAACTATAAATACACAAGAATTCAAGCAGAGCAATAACAGAGAGCCTATGCCTTTAAATCTTACCCGACCAAAGCTCTGTAAACATGCTCCCATCTTGTATTTCTGTGTTAATCATTATATACTTCAAATAGAGAGAAGTATGCTTTCATTGTAATCATTCTATCATTATGAAAGAGTTACTCAAGATTGGTGAATCTTGAGTGGGAAACAGATTGTATTTTTATAGTGTGTAAGTGGGAGTCCTTATCTTAGTGCGAGAATTGTAAAGGCTTCACAAGTACCCAGATCAAACTCGTGAGATTGTAGTGGTTCTCAAGTACCCGATTAAACTTGAGGAAGAAAGTGAATTAAAAATCTCAGGAGGAGCCGTAGACTAGACGTAGGTCATCATGGATTGGATTGAACCAAGATAAATAAGAGTTCGCATATTCTCTTTCCTAAACTCTTATATTTCCAGTATATATTATTTAAATATCTAACTATTGATTTGTAATTCATTACTTTCATACTTACTACTTTCACTAATATGCAAAAAGATTTTCTAAGTTATTAAGTTTTTATCTTACATCCAATTCACCCCCTCTTGGGTGTCAGCCAGTTCTAACATTTGGTATTAGAGCTAGACTCTTGTTTAAGGGACTTAATCGTCTCAAGAGTTATCAATGGCTGACTTTGGATGTTACTTATTTACATAAGCTTTTGACTATACAATTCCATCCCTTTTAAAAGATATTGATTTCTTGTTTTGGAAAGATAGAATGACTAGTTTTATAAAAGCATCTGATTTTGATATGTGGAATGTTTTCACAAATGATTTTGATTACAAACTGAGAAAGGATTGGACAAAAAGAGAAAAGAAAATTTTTTCATTGAACATTAAAGCAATGAAAATTCTGTATAGTGCTTTAACCGAAAACGATTTTGAGAAAATTAGATTTTGCCCTAATGCTAAAGATATTTGGGATACTCTTGATTCTATTTATACTTCTAATAATTCTGTTGAAATTGAAATTATTGACAGTTCATGTGAAACTATAAGTTGCATATCTACGATTCATGAACAAGTGGAAGCTGACAATGAAGAAGAAGAAATCATAGAACACTTCCATGATCTAGTCAACATAGAAAAATAAAAGGAAGATGATTCCCAAGAAGAGCTCATCAAAGACGAATTTGATGGATAATCCTTTGAAGCTCAAGATCTACATATGGAAAATAATTCCAATTCTTCTGGAGTTATTGTGAAAACTAATTTTCAAAGTTTGCATAAAATTGTTTTTCAACCAATTATTGATTCTATTGATAAAAGTAAAAAATGTTTTCAATCATGCTGGAAATTCTTGTGGGAAGAAAGAACTTAGGTAAACTGATCATTCGAGATTATTTTCCCTTGAACAACACAATTCTTGCAAAAATTTTCATGATAAGCATCATTCTATCGTTTGTAATTATTATGGTAAATCGAGTCATATTTCTCACACATGTTATATTAGAAGAATTTCTAATGTGAGGAATAAATTTGTTTGGGTTCCTAAAAGGTAAGTGAATTCAAATGCTAACTGTAACCCCCTTCGTAATTATATCCGAAATACGCGATTAAAATGAAATAGAGACCAATAATAATCAAATAACATTTACTAACCCATCACATGACGGGGTTTTCACGAATACTTTTCGAAATCATTTATAAACTTGGTCTCATATTCACATTTCAAATACAATTACTACGCGAAGATAAATCACATTCATATAAATATCAGAGTGCACAACTTAATCATCCCGATAATCCTGAGTACATACCTTCGCTAAAGATACACAAGGCAAAATTGCCCATTACAATTCTTCAAATGGGGATTACACAATCTCATCTCAAATTCATGACCATATATTCAACCGAATCATATATAGTCTTCATAACTCATTAATAACCAACTACCAACTCTGATCTCGAAGGAGTCCTAGCCGCTCCCTCCACGAGCCATGTGCCCTGTCTAAATTGTTGGTAGGGGAGGGTGAGATTCGAGAGAATCTCAGTAGGAAACACATACCATAATGCATGCATGATAGATGCTATGTGTATGACATGTTAGCTTTATCTAGATGCATGCCCTATAATGACATTTCTGCATGCTCAATGTTTAAAGTAACAAAACTATGGCCATAGCAAAACAGAAACAGAGCTTCATTTATACAAATATGCTCTACACAATCAAGTAAAGCAATCACATACATCACTACACAAGTAAAGATATCAAATACATGCAAGTAAGGTAAGTCCCCAACCTCCAGTCTTTTCTCCTCGATTTGCGTGCCAACAACTCGGGGCTTCACATTCGATCCTACAATGTCAAATGTACTATTTAGACACTTCCATAGTGTTTCTGGGGGTTAATGAGGCTATATTGAAAATTTACTAAAATACCCCCAGGACTCGGCCCGGCCCGCTGTACCCGGTCCGGCTGTACTTTTCTTGAAATTTTGACATGGGCTATTCTGACATATTTTCGCCCAAGGAATCCATTTACGGACTCGGAATTATCAAATTCAATGTCAATTTATAAATTTACCCTTGGCAGCCCCACTTTAAGGGTTTCAGGGGCGTTTTCGTAATTATGCTTTTTTGGCCTTTTCCGAAAAAGTGACCAACTGTAACCCCACCTAATTTTCGCTCCTGAACTCAATGGAATCATCAAATTATTGAAAATCCATCTCTAACCTCTCCAAACTAGCCTTGGCCGAAATTCTCAATTCCCCAGGAAAAATTGGGGTTTTTTGGTTTCGGCTCCGCCGACGTGTTTCTTTCTACTCCTAACCACTTTATTAACCATTACATTGGGTTAGAACTACCATTTAGTATTAATTTGGGCAGCATAACAGCCCCCACAACCCATTTTCCATTTTTACACATAAAGACAATCCGGCAAAATTTCACCGATTAAATTGTCTATAACAGCCATAATAGTCAATATGCAAGAGTTTGAAAGTTACCTCAAGCTCCCACTAGCTTTTCCTTCTTGTGGCTGAAAACCCTAACTTCAAAACACCAAAATTTGTGCTTCAAACACCTTACATAACATAGAAGGGAAGCTTAGGAGAAGGATTATACGCGTTAGGTATGAATTCACCGAAGAAATCAACCTACCTCGCGAGTTTTCATCCTCTTCTCTCTCTAAAACTCCCTCTCTCTCTCTTTCTCCATGGTGCTGCATGGTTCAGCACGAAAATGAGAGCTGAAGATGATGAGAAAATGTTTTAATTTCCATGCTGATGTCATCTTTTATTTTGATGATGTCATAATTCCCATTTTCGGATTTTCTGCCCAAACTTTGAAACATCATAACTAATTCTAGAAAAATTGAAATGAGGTGATTCCAAAGCCAAATGAAAGGTATTTAAGTCCTCTTTATATTAAAAATATGGAACATTATTAGAAATCACCACAAAAATACAGAATTACACAAAACTCAACACTGCTCCAAAACAGAGTCCAGTTTTGATCCCAAACTTTGGACAGACATATCTCCCAGTTCCCAAAACGAAATGGTACAAATTATATGTCCATTTTGAAGATTGAGATGTGAAATTTAAGACTGGAAAGTTTCGGAATTTTTAGACACCATTTGGTCATTCAAAAAGTTCACACAAACTGACTGCCCAGAATAGAGTTTCACTGGACAGAATTTTAGATTTTGCATCTTTGCTTCCAATGGTTTCATTTTCATACCAAACATCATTCCCACATAAATTTTCACAAGGAATCCATTGGAAACACCAAATCAATCAAATTCACATCTCATTGACATGTTTTCACAACAATCTCAACATGTCAACACAATTCACATTTCAAAACCTAACATTGCCACTTTTCCATTCCAAAGTTCCAAACCAATTTCAATGACATCAAAACACACTATGACACCATTTCCAACACAATACCCCATTCAATTCTTCCCTCTATTCTAATTCAATTGGGATGTTAATCCACAATTGAACTCACATACAGGGTTTCGGTGCTGCTCACAACACACACGTATCACATTCGAGTGCCAAGTCACATCATATTCTCCAAAAGGGTTATTTATCACTAACCACATCCACTTTTGAAGTCATTAACCCTTAATCACAATTTGGGATCTTGCTAAACCGGAGCTTAGCAATCCACTAATCTCAGGCTTATTCTCTAGCTTCGAGTCTCAAAATTCGGGGTATTATACTAACGATCAAGGACCCAAAGCAAAGTGGGTGCCAAAATGTTCATATAGTGTTTCAGGTATGCAGATTGATTCTAGAAAGAATGGACATAAGGGTATAGAGAAAATGAAAGAGATTCCAAGAGTTCCTAATGCACCTGAAAGGAGAGTCACATCAATTAGGAGAACTCTTGAATTACCCATTGCTAGAACAACAAAGTCTAATCACAAAGAACGACAATGGAGAAAAGGATGCATTACACATCAAGAATGGACTACCATAGAATACCATTCAACTATAATGAGGAGAACGAGAAAAAGAGGATCTCTCATACATAAAGGAAAATACTCTCAGAATCTACATCACATGAGAGAGTTTTGCAAACAACCTTGGGAACACATATGAAGAATCAACACAACAGAAAAAGGTAGTGGCTAAGCAAAGCCAATCCTTAAAGAATCTAAGGCAAATGTACACAATGATAAAACCTCCTATGATATTGTCTGTAATATTTATTGAGGCTTTATATTTTGGAACCTTAGGAATAAGCATTACAAACTATTTTGAAATTATGTTCTCATATCCCTTAAAAAGCCACTTAGTAAATTTATTTATAAAGGATTGTGATGCCCAACAGGTTAATTCTTCATGCATATATAATGATTTGAAAAAGAAAATATTTCTTTGATGCATAAAGACACGTTTAATTCATTATGCTCAATTACCTCGAATTGATTATACTCTTAAAGCATGTGAATTTTAACTTGATTCCTACAAGCTAACAAGAAAAGGATACAAGCAATGTTTAATACCATGAAGAAAAAGAAATTTATACAATTATGTAGGATAAGAAAAAGCTTCTCAAGACTATGGCCATATGAAACCAAATTCATTTCTTGATGATTCTAAATTTTGGATTTTGGATTTTGGGGCTGAGTGTGCAAAGGAGGAAAATCAATATTATTCCACAAAAACCAAGCAAGCTATCACAAGGACAAGAGGAATTATGGTGATATCTAATCCTTACTTTATATTGTGCTTATATGAATTATTTAATTTAGGTAATGAATATTTGTCCATTATTGCATTCCATTAGCAATAAAATCTTTGATGATTGTCAAAATTATTTATAGATTGTTAAATGAACTAAAAAGTGAAACTGCACATAGTCCTATTAGTTTATGTTTTGAAGAGAACAATCCAAAAATGTGCTTTGGTTTCAATTCATCCTGTTTATAAAAGTGCATATACATGATTTGAAAGTTGTCCATTTTTTATTTGCATTCAAATCGATTTTGAAATTGGAAGTTAGTATTTTTATACTAGATGTCAAAATACTTCAAATTCATTTACTAGAGTTTTCCCATTAATCATTGATCTTAAATGAGCTATCAAGTGATTGAACTCCTTAGTCCCATTTTCTAATCGAGTTAGACCTCATGTCAAACAAGTTGATCATCTATGAGTTTCAAGTCAAGTTTCTAGAAATGAATTCAATTTGTGAAAGCCTTATGTCTAATGCATGAATCTTTATTGGCTGAGTTATTCCAAGCATTATAAATGTTCATTTAGCATTGAATCTTATTGCATTAACCATTATAATGGAATAACTTACTAGGATGATATTCTTGTACTCTAGTCATTTGGACTAATGAGTATATGCCTCATCATTCATAAATTCTTATACTCATTTTGTTGCTCAAAACATTAACCACTGATATGATCTATCTTTGAGTAACTAGTGTCATGTATCTAAATCCTTAAGTTGAATATTCATATCTTCCATGACACAACTCTAAGAGTCTAGATAGTTTATGAATTATTAGTTAAGTCATGATACTCATATATGTCTATTGAGCTAATACTTTTGGTTATTCATATGACTTTAGCACCTAGGAAAATCATACATGTTAACTCCAATGATTAACATGTTATCTTAGTGAAGCTTTCTGATACATATTTTACAACTCTTAACTTCCACCGTTTGTTAACATGAACATTGATTATAAACAAGCTTTAAAAATGAGTTTTGCATGTATTCTAAATCTCATTTTCACAATGCATTATTATGATTTGAAATTACATATGATATTTGAAACAATTTCATTATGATTCTTGGAAAAAACTGATTTCAATCATGATTTATCATAAAGATAGATTTACCTATCATAGATTGCATGAATATCTTATCAATGACTTATTTTTAATATAAAGTGTATTTACAAAATGTCATTGATCTTTGTTAGTCATCACTCTTGGCATTACTTGTTAGTTATGCTTTATGATTCAATAGATTGAATTTATTGGGTAAAATTATATCTTGGTCTTTATTGGTATTCTTTGCTTAAATATCTTATGATTTAATTATATAAAAGCATGAGAGTTATAATGTTTAATATTGTATGGACCCAAGAAAACGTTGGGTACAAAAGAGCATATGTTTATATTTTTTCCTGAATTGATCAAAATGTTTTGCTTTCGAATACAAAGATCAAAGGCTAATAGAAGTGGCATGACTGACAATGTTGTAGTGTGAGCTGAAGCAGAATATATGATATCACTCAAATGACACCCCAGCACTAGCAAGTGACCAGCTATTGATGCAGTAATAGAAAGATATGTTCAGAAGAAGACACAGTATTCTACTAGAACTGGTCCTCCTAGTCCTTCAGTCTTTGGTCCATCTATAAGAGGCTATCCGAAAAAGGAGGTTTAATACTTTCACACTGAGCTTGCTACAAACAATATTGAGATCATTATACAATGAATAATGAGATGAGGCAGTTGTATGACTTAGTGAACATGAACTTCAAAGTTCTATTTGAGATAATGGATGACAAAATAAAGGAGCTATGTGCTATATACGGTGAAATCAAAGTTTCTCGATGGTGTTCTCTAAGAAAGGGGCACATACTAAGCTAATATGCATAGGTCTTATGTCAAGCTTATCTTGGTATCCTTAAGTGCCCATAGAGATTACATCTTCAGATCACATATTCAAATAGTGACTAGCCAACGATGCATCCATCAACTATAGAGGATTATGACTAGAGTAATTACGATATTATTCGAGTGAGGTATTGTATTCTTAATTAATATTCTCTGAGTTGCATCACTTGAGTAAATAGTAAAGTAATGGTCAAGTAAGGTGGTCATTTAAGTGACCACTCAGGTAATATTGGGTTATATATCTTAAAATCCTAAATTGCATTGCCATTTTCAAAACTTGATTTCTTTCTAAATCTTTGGATTTTCATACTCATTTTCTCTACAAAGTTTCTAAATGGTTTTTCAAATCCTAGAAAGTTATTATTTATTCCTCAAAATGATTTTTAAAACCATGCATTCATTAAGGGGGGAGCTTTACATTCACATATGTTTTATATCTTAAAAGCTTATCTCCTTTATTTGAAGAAAATATTTTTAACATACTCATCTATATTCATTATGTATTGATTAGTTTTGATGATGAGTTACTCTTATATTATTTTTCCACTCCTGATCTTAGTTTTAATATATCATATAGAAATGATGAATTTGATACTTTATGGCACTAACCATTCTTTGTGCAAGAAAGTTTTGCAATTGTGGTAGGAGAATTTACTCTATGCAAGGAGAATATATTGGCTGCAACATTCAAAGAAATAAATACATATGCCAGTATAAATGCGCATTAAGCATGCTGAACAGAAGTTCAACTCGATTGGAAAATCCTGACAAAAACATGAATATACATCAGAGTTGCACAGCAGAAGTGTGGTGAACACAACATCATGAACTAGCATTACCAAAGAATAAAGCAACAGACTTTATGGAACGCTTCATCATTTTTCAAAATCTACATGAGTATTTCTAAACCTTTTCTCTTCACATTTCAAGAATACATTTGATATCTTTAATTTCAATTTTCCTTGATTAGGAAATTTTTCTTGAAAACCTATCCAAATCCATTTTTTAGTTCCATCACATTAAAATACTTTCAAATTGGGGAGAGAAAATTATTTCCTTGATATATTCATTTTGATTAATGAGAAGAAAAGCATTTCTACTTTGTTTTCAAATTTACTTTTCCATAAGCCTTACTTCTTTATATTTCAAACTTTTTGTTGATATCAAATAGAGGGAGAGAAAGGCAAGAAAAATATGTTGCATTCAATTTGTTGTCATAATCACATATATTTTTCTTAAAGGATTTGTCAACTTCAAAAAGGGGAAGAATGTTAGATATGATTAGTTTTGATGATGTCAAATATAGATGCTAAATATTAAGAGCAAAAAGTTTACATAATGCATTTATTTTATACTTTGACTAACTACTATGTTTAATGTGAATATATTATAGTGATGTCAAGAAAAGGAGGAATATATCAAATTGTATTGGGGAGAATGATTAAGAGGAAGAAGAAGAAAGAAATTGAAGATATTCTTCAAGAAAGCAAGAAGCAAACAACAAGATTTTGGAAAATAACCAATAAGAAGGGAAGAGATTAAAGAAAGAAGAACTTGCAAAGATCTAATGGGAATATTAAGATTCAAGCTGTTAGATGTAATATTGGAAGTCTTCATGATCAAGTTTGATGTTGGAATGGCTTAATTGGAAGCAAAAGTGTCTTATATTGGAGTCATATCAACCTCATGAGAGTCATGCTTCATTTTGCCATTTTCAGGGTTGATCACTCAAGTAAACACTAGAGTGAATTCTTCAGCACTCCAGTGATCTCTTCAGAGTTACTCGAGTGATGCTCAAAAGTGCAATGCTCTTCTTTCGTTTAGCATGAGCGAGGTTCAGTAATTTGATCATATCTCCCAAACAACAACTTCGAATGAGGTGAAACTAGTAGCATATGAAACTAGACTCCTAATGCATCATTTTGACACCAAGATCAAGTTAAAAGGAGCTTAGATGAAAGAGATATGAATTTTACAAAAATGACACTTAAATCACCATCATATCCCAAAACAACTTTAGTATTTTGGATATAACTCTCAAACTACAGATTGGATTGCAACAAAACTAGTCCCATATGAAAGTAGACTTGAGAGCTTTCCATGGATAGGTAATTTGTCATATTTCAAGCTATATACTAAGATTTATGCTATATGGAAGTTGATGCTCGTGATTTCAGACATTGTCTAAGTACAGTAGACACTCCTTGGATCATAACTTTTTGTGTACAATAAATTTGGGGTTGATTATTTTACATTAGAATGTAGACGATGAGAGCTTTTTGATGATATATTATTTGCCATATTTGAAGTCAAAATGAATAGATCATGTCAGATGAGAATTTGAGTTGATTGCATACGCTCTCACAAGTTTTACACAAGAACTTATCCAGAAATTGAAGTTGTCACAAGAACTCTAGTTTTAGATGCAAACTTGAGTTATGGTCTAAGATAAATTCAAGTTTGGAGGAAGTACTCGAGTTCTGGAAGCTTGAACACTCGAGTATGGATTCACACTCTTGCAAGTGTTAGACAGATGCTAGTTTTTGTGATACACTAGAGTTTTGTTGGCAATTGCACTTAAGTGTTACAGAAAGTATAACTCGTACTTCCAGTGCACTTCTTACACTTTTAGTGAATTCTTAGTACACTCAAGTGAACATCAGAATCTCTTGAAGTGATTATTAGTAAAGGCAGAAGTTTAAGAAGGTTTGCTTCATAGGGGTGAAAGTGAAATTCAGTTACACTGATATGATAGATCACTTAAGTGATTAGGAAATTAACTCGAGTGATATATGACTAGAAGCAGATCACTCGAGTGATCAAATAAAATTCACTCAAGTGATACACATCAAAAGCCAAATCACTCAATGAAGTACAAAACCACTCGAGTAATTTATAATTCCAGAAAACAGAGCATGTATCGTAACTTCAAAAATTCATTGGAATAATTGTAATTAATTCTTCTTGCTTCTAATAACTCTAACACTTCATTGATTTAGTGTTTAAAGTATTTTTTCAAGAAAACAATGAGAAGATTATATGAAGAGAAGAAAAGCCACCTACGGGAACAAAAATCCACTGAATGTAACAGCTAGTTTTCGAAATACGAAGAATGGTGAAACATATCAACGGGACTCAACAGATAAGTTGAAACACTCATAACGATCATCTTCTACAAACTCAACTATAAATACTTAAGCGTTCAAGCATAGCAATAATAGAGAGAGCCTATGCCATAATGTCAATATGCTACTTTAAATCATACCTGACCAAAGCTCTATAAACATACTCCCATCTTGTATTTTAGTGTTAATCATTGTATACTTCAGATAAAGGGAAGTATGCTTTCATTGTAATCATTCTATCATTATCAAAAAGTTACTCAAGATTGGGGAATCATGAGTGGGAAACAGCTTGTGACTTATAGTGTGTAAAGGAGAGTCCTTATCTCAGTGTGAGAATTATAAAGGCTTCACAAGTGCCCAAATCAAACTAGTGAGATTGTAGTGGTTCTCAAGTACCCAATTAAACTTGAAGAAGATAGTGGATTAAAAATCTCAGGAGGAGCCTGTGGACTGGACATAAGTCATCCTGGATTGGACCAAACCAGGATAAATCATAGTTTGCATATTCTCTTCCCTAAACTCTTATATTTCTAGCATATATTATTTAAATATCTAACTATTGATTTATAATTCATTAGTTTCATACATACTGCTTTCACTAAGATGCGAAAAGATTTTCAAAGTTATTAAGTTTTTATCTTACACCCGATTCACCCCCCCTCTTGGGTGTCAACCGATTCTAAAAAAACCCATGGTTTTGAAGACATATTTTGAGCTCAAGGGGAGAGAGGAAAGGACCCCTAGAGAGAGAGAACTCAAGATCTCAGAGGTAACCTCACAAACCTTGGATCTATTCTTGTATGATGTTGTTGTTGAGGTTTGTGGTTGATTTGGTGATTTTTGTCAAGTTTGTAAATTTGGAGAAGTCCTTACCATAAGGGGTTATGCTGCCCAAATTTCTTTGAATCATGGTTAGCATGTGTTTAAATGAGTTAATAAGGGATTAGAAGTGGAAAGGTACAAGCTTTGGAAGCTAAAACACAACTCCAAAATTTCCTTTTTCTTGACCAAAGTTTTGGCCAAGACCATATCTGGGGGAAGGAGTGAGATTTTTAGTGATTTGGTTATTGCATTGGATTCAAGAGGGAAAAATAGGTGGGGTTACAGCTGGTCACTTTTTCGAAAAAAGCTCAAAAAAGCATAATTACGAAAACACCCCTAAAACGTTAAAACGAGGCTATCAAGGGCAATTTCATAATTTGACACTGAATTTGGTAATTTCGATCCCATAAATAAATTCCTTGGGCGAAAATACATTAGGATAAACCTTGTCAAAATTTTGGAAAAAAGGTGCCGTCAAGCTAGTTACAGAGTGGGCGAGCCAAGGTCTCGGGGCATTTTGGTAAATTTTCACCATAGACTAATATATACCACAATAAACACTATCGAAGAGTCTAAAATTATACTCAGATAGGTTATGACCTATTTCTTGTACATTTAATATTTTAGGACCGAGTTGGAAGCTAGAAGTGACATGTTTTACGAGGCACACTAAAAAGGGGTTGAAAGAACTTTGAGGTAGGGACATTATCCTTCATACATCATGCCATAGTTATATGATTGTGTGGATGCCATTGTTGTAAATGTACTTTATTAATCAACATGTTTTACCTATAGAGCGGCAATTAGTGCCAGGGGCACTTATATTGGGAGTTGGTGAGAATCCAACCGGTGTAGATTAGTGGGGTTGGGTCCTACTCATGTATACATGTAGACGATATGTTTATATTATTTATTAATTGGTGCATACATGATGCATACCATATTTACTTTTCGCATTTTCTATGAACAATAGCATATTTCTACTGGGATTCCCTGGAATCTCACCCCTTTTTCTCAAAAAATATCTCAGTGGGTGCCAGTGGGATGAAAGGCAAATACGTAGATGCTGAGAAGTGATTGGCATGTGTCTCAAGGCAAGGTTAAAGAGGTAGTTAGAATTAGTTCATGCTTAAGATATTTTGGGGTATCATGTATCTATTGAAGTTTCCATTGTATTCTATATTTTGTCTACAAACAACTTTAGGATTGTAAACGAATGTTGTTATCAATATATATGCTTTTCTGTATGCCCATGGAATTCTATCTTTATTACTCTTAGATTATCGAAATAGAAGCAGGTATTGACATTTAATCTATTTGCACAAGTTTATTTGAATAAACTTATCTTTATTCGAATAATCTCTTTTGAAAATCAAATGGGTTTATTCGAATATAGACATTGTTATTCGAATACACTTTCATAATTGTGTGTATTCAAATACAATTAATTTTATTCGAATAAGCTTTCTAAAACTTAAACTATTAAAGAATTATTCTGGTACAACATTTGGTTATTAGAATAAGCTTTTTGAGCACCTTATTCGAATAACACAGTATCTACTTAAATAAGCTTTTGAAATTGGATTTTGAAATAAGTGAGCTTCTTATTCAATACTACTCTCTGTTGGAAATTGTGCCCTAAGGGCCAATCATTATACTTTGAACATTATTAATTTATTGAAATTTCTCCATTCTGTTATCATATTATTTGCATGTTAACTGTGATAAATGTATCCTTGGATAAATCATAAAGATTGTCCTAAATTGTCCCTGGTCAATCATCTATATAGGAGCAGAGATGAAACAAGACCAGTATGACTTTGATAAGATATGCAGATACAAATCAAAGTCTAGGCACTTGTAAGAGTACAAGGTGCTAGATCGGCCCACTATGAGAAAGCTACATGGATCAAGTTATATGCTTTTTTCCTGTATAACCATGTCAGAATGCCCTTTTACTTGAGGTCATCATGGATTCCTACATGAGAGTTGCTAAGCTTTGAACTATTCAAAAGTTACTTTTTTACCGAGTGATGATAAAGGCTACGATCAGGCTTAGTGGTTTTTCATGCAGAGGAATATAAATGATCAAGATGGAATTTGTCCCTCGAATTAGTATAGAGATATTATTGGGCCCCTCGATGAGTAAGTCTGAGAAATGTATGGCCATATTACGATGGAAAGAAGTTTCCATTTCTATTGCCAAATTACTCAAGATTCTAGAAAGTAATGGTTAGGAACAAGAGGATGACATTATCCATGTCTATTCATTGACCGATATATCGTGCGACAAAAGGGACGTGACATGATTGTATGACAGGTTGCATTGTGTTAACGATCCTCATATAAATTGGGTAGTTGTAATGTCTTGCTAGAGGCTGCTTGCGACTTGTGGGTTAGTACAGTTATTGGCCAACAGGGTCACACACAAAAACGACCCAACACGAGATATTGTTTAATCTAGAGTGGATGAATTTTATATTTATATATATAATATAAAAATTTGTTAATAATATTATATATATATGTGTGTGTGTGTGTGTGTGTGTTTTCGAAATACATATTATATATATATATATATTATATGATATTATTATATTGTGTTAGTTTTAAATTTAATTTTATTAAGATAAATTAGATTTAATAACTAACATGATAAAGATATAGTATCTCAGATTTAATTTATTAAGATAAATTAAATCTAATGGCTCCTTATGTTGAGTAAATAAATAGGTTAAATTAAAACTGTTAAACAGATTTAATTTAAACTGAATTTATTTAATTAGCTCATCTAGATAATTAATTATTAATTAGTTTCAAAATTAATAAAGATTAATTTTGAAATTCGAATATAACCCTCATAGGTTTTAAACTTGATAGAACAGATTGACCGATATATCGTGTGACAAAAGGAACGTGACATAATTGTATGACAGGTTGCATTGTGTTAACGATCCTCATATAAATTGGGTAGTCGTAATGTCTTGCTAGAGGCCGCTTGCGACTTGTAGGTTAGTACAGTTATTGGCTAACAGGGTCACACACAAGAACGACCCAACACGAGATATTGTTCAATCTAGAGTGGATGAATTTTATATTTATATATATATAACATAAAAATTCGTTAATAATATTATATATATATATATATGTGTGTTCGAAATACATATTATATATATATATATATATTATATGATGTTATTATATTGTGTTACTTTTAAATTTAATTTTATTAAGATAAATTAGATTTAATAACTAACATGATAAAGATATAGTATCTCAGATTTAATTTATTAAGATAAATTAAATCTAATGGCTCCTTATGTTGAGTAAATAAATAGGTTAAATTAAAACTGTTAGAAAAATTTAATTTAAACTGAATTTATTTAATTAGCTCATCTAGATAATTAATTATTAATTAGTTTCAAAATTAATAAAGATTAATTTTAAAATTCGAATATAGCCCTCATAGGTTTTAAACTTGATAGAATAGATATACTTTTACACAGATGAGAATTTAGAGCAGCAAGGGAAATCCTAGGACACATTGGAGGCGCTAGCATGTAGTCTGTGTTGGAGAGCATTTGTGTGTATATCGGTAAAGGGAGCGAACCTGACATGTTGGCTCCTAAAGATCAAAAACCCTGAATTAAAAAAGATACGAATCTTTCTAGCTCGATTTAAATGCCGTTGACAGATCCTCGATTAGGATCGGTGAAAATTTTAAAATTCTTCTGCTGTGCCTTATGATCCTAACACTCTCATTATTCAAATAATCTTGAACTTAATCTTTAAAATCATATCAGCTTTATTCGATTAGTTCACTTATTATTTGAATACATTTTAGAAACAATCTTTGAAAAGTGAAGTTGTTATTCAAATAACAATTTGACTATTCAAATAAGTTTTGTCATATGTCAATTAGAAGCATAGTCAAGGCTTACCATTATTCGAATAGTGCCATTGTATTCGAATAATTTCTTGCTTAAACTGTGCATTCTTATTCAAATAGCATACTTCTTATTCGAATAACCCTTGCTCTGATAGTAGAGTAGTATGGGCTGCTCTCTAGTGGGGGCATACGCCACCCTTGCCTTACGAGACAACAGACTCTCATTGGTATTAGTGCTCATGGGTTAAAGGTTAAGTTCCTCACCTTGGCTACTAGCTTAAGCTTTTAGCTCAATGGTAGAGCACTTAGTCTTGACGCTTATGGTGTTAGAGCCAGAGGTCCCGTGTTTGATCCCAAGGGGTAGTAAAAAACAAAGGGGTAGGAGAGTAGTATGGGCTGCTCTTTCATGGGGGCTTGTGCCACCCCTACCTTACAGGACAACAGACTCTCGTTGGTACTGGTGCTCATGGGTTAAACGTTAAGTTCCTCTCCGTAGCTACGAGCTTAAGCTTTTAGCTTAATGGTAGAGCACTTGGTCCTAACGCTTAAGCAAATAAGCAAAGTGTTATTTGAATAGCTCTTAACTAAAAACATGTTTTTCTATTCAAATAACAATTTTACTATTCAAATAATCCACAGTGTTACACAACATGAATTTTATTACACCATATCATAGATCCTTATTCGAATAATCCTAAGTTTGTTCTCATCAAAACTCTAAATATAACAGTATTTGCTGTTGATTTTTGTAGGAGATAACATTCTGGATATATATTAACAGATAAGGGAACATCTTCAATAGATATTACTTTCAATAAACAGAGTGTGTTTTCATTTTTCTTTTGATGCAACCCTCCTTGTATTGGATATTGATCAAACATGTATCTTAGATTATTGCACTTAGAAATCTCTACACTTTCTAGTAGAGGAAGGTCTTCACATATACAAATTGGTAATATGAATTCCAACACTTCACACCCTTGAAAACTGAGGAGTTTTAATTCTTGAAACAATGAGTCATGACTCCTTGGATTATGATCTTCATCATCCACTTTCTCTTTTATAGATGGCCCCTCATCTCTTATTATGTATTTCAACTTAGAACAATTAATGATCTTCAATGTTTCTAGGAGCTTTTGACTTTAAGCACTGGATTAGCAAAAAATATAAATCATTGAGCAATCCTCTATATATATATGGAATTAAGGTTTCCCAGCTCTAGTTTGCCCTTAAATAATGTGCTTCCCAACTCTCAACAATTTTTTAACTCCAACTTCTTTATTTGCTTGAGAAAGTGATTAGGATAACTACTATAACATTTTTCTCTCACATCCACTTCAACAAGTTGCAACTTAACTAACTTGGAGAGGAAAGTCACTCCAGATTTAAGTTGAGGATACTAGGTATGGATTAAACACTCTATCTAAGAACAATTCTTCAAAGAGAGATTGATTAAACTATCTATAGCTCTATCTCCAATTAAAACAATGCTAGGAATAAGATTGTTCCAACCTATTTCATTATCTATTTCTAACTCTAGAATCTCTGCTCTTATGGCTAGGGATTTAATTATCTCTTTGGAGAAGATCCTTTGTAACTTCCCTGGCTTGAAACATCTTTTTATAGAAGTATCCAACTAAGAATAATTGAAGGGAGAGAAGTCACTACCATCTATATGATATATTTTGTAATCAGGAAGAGATGTAATTTGAGGAATATTTGTGTCTATCAGTATATGATCATTTGAAACATGATAAAGTCCTTCTAGTTGCGAGCAACTTGCAATCACTTCAAATAGATTGTTCATTTTAAGTGAACAATGTTTCAAGCAACGAAATCTCAATTTATCTAGGTCACTAATTTGATTTGGCAATCTGATAACTGAACAATTAGTAAATTCTAGAGACTTAAGCTTTTGTAAGTTTATCAACACAAATATATCTCCTACCTCCAAATTTTTTAGAGATAGTATTCGAATCTCTTTTAGTGATTGAATTGATTTTGGTAGAGATAGAGCTGAAGTTCTACCATACTCAATTTTAGAGTAAAAAAGCAAAACTCTAAGGCTCTTCATCCCTCCAAAGAATGCATCAGGGCCTTCCAAAGAACCATTTGCGTTTAACCATACTAAAAGAACCTTGAGTTTACTACCATCAAAACAATTAGGAAAACCAATTATGATCAAAGATGAATATTTTGTATTATCCTTCAATTCTATCTTTGAATCCATGATCAATTGAATATCTTCATTCGCTATCTTTAATGCCACTTTGCAAATCATATCATGCAAGTACACATTCTTCAGTGGCCTTCATCAATAAAGAAGAACCTATGAGTTTGTTTCTCTTACCATGCACTTGACTTCTTACCATATCATATTCGTCAACTCCTTTAAACAACCCCAATTCTATAGCGATCCTACTTAAAAACTCTATGAGTATTTCATGAGCTTTTAAGAATATAAAGCACAACAAGAAGAGTTCTTGGGTTTTCTCATCTTTTAGACGAGTATAGCTTAACTTTATCTTTATCGACAATCTCATGCCTTGATAGTTCTCAGCACTTTTCAATTGTATCAAGTATCCTACCATTCTTTTATAGGCCACTCTTTTAAGGTTTTGGCCACTTGTACAACTATAATAGGTAATCTTCCACACTCATTCACAATATCCACTGCTACATTCTTCAAATTATTTCAGCAACTCTGACTAGTTTCCATAGCATGACAATGGAAAAGTTTCACTGCATCTTCCATAGGTAAGTCCTCTGGTTTAATCCTCTCTTGGCAACTCATTTGGGTATAGAAATTTGTATATTGTGTGGTTATCAAAACACAAGTGCACACAAGCTGAGGAAGTGCCATAGTTGCTAGTGGGGCTTGTGTGGCACTTGGCTGACCAAGGGCTGCACAAGCCCACGTGGCAGCCTTTATGTCCCTTCCTAAGGAAAGCACCTCAAAAAGTGGCTCCTTTTTTTTTAGTCAAAAGCTTTTATCTTCACTAGATTTCTAGCCAGTAGGTCCTTCTTTTATCCCTTTCCTCCTCTTCCACATGCTAGTACTTCTCATCTACACTTCCCCTTTATTTTCCATCCCCACTCCCTTTTCCTTCAGTCTCCATTTTTGTCCCCACTCACAGTCCCATTTGTCACATTTCCTCCTCCTCTCCTCCTCTTTTCATTACTCACCGTCCCCACTTCCTCTATTTGTTGCATCAAACTGTCCACATCAATCCTCCTCCCTCCTCTTTTTATCACTTCATCACCATCCTCACTTCCTTTGGTCCCATTTCTTGCACAAAATTGACCCCACTCCTCCTCCTTCCTCATTTGCTTTAGTCCCATTTGTTGCACGGTAACAATGTAAGTACCTACTCCCTTTTTTTCTTTTTTTTTAAATTTTCAAAGATGCTTGCAACTTTATCTTTCTATTTTTAATTTTCTAATTTTTTTCATATTTGTGCTTATAGTTTCGGCTCACTCTATTGAAGCTTCTATTTACTGTAATTTTTTAATTTTTGAGCTTAAAAATATAATTTTATTATAATTTAATAGTTTAGTTTTCTAAATTTCTTATATATTTAATTTATTATGAAATCTGAAAAAATTATTCTCATTTTTATATGATGAAAAATAAATGAGATAAAATTAAATGTTATTGTGTATAGGTTGTATGTGAAGATATGTAGTAGTCATAATTTGTAGGTGTTCTAGTAATCGTTATTGATGAGTTGCATAAGTAAAATAATTATTTATTTATAACACTTGTATTTTATTTGTTGGCTTGTAATGCTTTCTATTTTACCTATGATATATATTGGCAAATATGATTTCTTTCGTTATGAGTTGTGAAAAATTATTATGATGCTGCGGCATTAATTACTTGATTATTTGTCAATTAAAAGAGAGCTTTTAAGACCTAAAAAGCTTCAATTCTTAAGATGTTGTGTTGCTAAATTTATTTTAAAATAAATAACAAAAGATAAAAGTAATTAATAAATGCAATATTCAAGCAACTAACCACTTTTTAAAAATAGGTTGAAGGTATAGATGAATCGAAAATGGATGTCATTTGATCGGTGTTCAAGGAAATATATAGATGGGGTGAAAAAGTTTATTAGATTTGCAATCGAGCATACAAAAAGATCGTAACAAAATCTTGTGTCTTTGCTTATCTTATTGTTATGGAAAGCGGATTGGTCCACTTAGTTTGCTAGATCATTTAGTGTGTCATAGAATTGATCAAACATATACATAATGAAGAAGGCATGGTCAGACGAATGATATATGTAGTGATCGGATGCATACCACAAGTGATGCTTCGAATGAGTTTGAGCATATGTGATGAGGATGATGGTCTTCAAGAAATGCTAAATGCAGTTGAAGGGGTGCTTTATAACTGCCCTAAAAACTTAAGTTTTTGTACTCTTTCAAGCCAATCTTTAACGCTAGGGTCAACTAGAGTCTCATTTTTTTATTGGCTTGATCTATCATTAGCTTTACACCTTCCACTATAGCTCACAACCTTCCTCATTCATTTTTGAAGTCTTCAACATAACTCTTGTAGTTACATAGATACTCAAGTTCCTCCCATGCTTTACTTGCCTACCATTGGATGAATGGTTTTGCAACATCCCATGCCGCCTTCTCCATCTATTATGCATATAGGGTTAAAATTATAATATCAACTAGATCAGGCTATGTAGCACCTGAAATTTAAAAAATAAGGAGCTGCCACTAAAATTTTAAACTAGGATGATTTTGGAAACCTTTTTTGAAAGAGAAAAATGGTCTATGAAAGCCAAATAGGGTTCGGAAGTCGATTGTGGGTTGGGAAGGTATTAGGCACCTCACTACACCCACTCATAAGAATGGTTCCCTTAAGTCAACTATCTAAAAATAAATATGGCCTTTTAGTTTTATAATAATTACCCAAAAAAGAAATAAATCATAATATTTACAAAAAAAATAAAAATGAAAAATAAAGAAAAAAGATTGTTTATTTACAAAAGAAACAAAGTTGGATTTGACCTAGGAACCTGGTCTAAGGCCTACGTACTTTTTAGAGGGATTAGAGCCCACATAGTTTGGAGGTAGAAATGCATATCACTTTGTTGGTGCTTTTTAGGAAAATCTTGATTTAATTTATTTGAGAAAAATATTTTTTGTTTGGTTTGTATTTTTTATTTTAAAAATGATTTTCTTATTCTCTTATTTGAAAAATATTTTAGATTAAACTTCCTGCGGAGGTTCCAATTGTCATACCCTTATCTTATTTTCACATTTGTCAAAGTGCTTGTACGCAGTTCGGTGATCAACATAGAAATAGCATAAATATACTGATGTATTGATACAATATCTTGAACACATTACCGGTTTCCCCCACAGGGTTTGATAATATTCAAAAAATTATCCAAGAAATCCAAAAATAAAGACTACATATAACCACTATCTTTGTCCCAGGATCTGCGCCATCAGTTTCTTGTGTTTATCACCTTGCCTTTGGATCCGCTGGTTCCCACTGGCATATTATCATTTATGAAAAAGGGTGAGATTTCAAGGAATCCCAATAGCAACATACAATCATCATATAAAATGCGATAATTAAATATGGAATGCACCAAATAATATAAAATGAAAATTCATATCATAACGTATGTGTACACAAAGCTCAAGGCCAACTACCAGTTGAAACCCCTACGTGTACCTTAGCTGAGTCCCTAATCACAGCTAGGTAATGTCCATGTACTTTAGATAGGTTCCACACCACAGCTAGGTAATGTGCCCCAGGCACGCGTACATGTCACAAAATACAAGAACACACAACATATCAGTAATCACATATGTATGAGAGATTAAGTTACTACCTTAAACATTTTTACACCTCGAAATATGTGCCTTGATATAGCTTCCAAAAACTGAATTTTGCTTCACAAACACCTTAATTCACATAGAAGAGAAACTTAGAGGAAGTATTACAAGTTATGAGCTAATTTATCGAAGAAATCAAGCTTACTTGGTGAAATTTCTCCTCCTTCTCTCTACAATTTCACAAACTCACTCCCGCTCTATATTTTAGCTTGGACGTCGGTTTTCAAGGTGGAAGAAGACGGAAATGATTTTTATATAATATCCTAACTTTATGACATAATTTCCCTTAATTTTTAGATTAATTGGAAATTCTGGAAGACTTTATGCCCAAACTTTGAAAAATCATAATTAAATTTGTAGACATCACATTTGAGTGATTCCAAAGGCCATAGAACCTTTATTGAGTCTAGTTTCAAGGTAGTCCTTTACCAATTGGAAGCAAAAATTCCCAAAATTAAATTCTTTGAATGCTTTTCTAGAAAATCAATAGTTTTCCTAGGCTAACTTCAAAAATTCATAACATTTTACATACAACTCCATAAGTTACCCATTACCTATCAAATTAAAGCTTAGGATGTCTACTTTCTCCCTGTAAAATTTCAGAAATTTTTGTCATCATTTTGTCATCAAAACCACATAAAATTGTTGTTGTCTCACAGGAAATTTTCACTAGCAACAAATCTTCATTCATGGAACTCTTGCTAAACTGGGGCTTAACAGTCTACTTGATTCAGCTTATTCTCAAGCCTCTAATCCCAAAATTCGGGATATTACATTTCTCCCCCCGTTCAATAAATTTCATCCTCAAAAATTGAATGTCTACAACTTGGGGATCAATTTCTTTGTCACTCAATCCATCCTTTTTGTTATGCACAGGCTCACAAGCCGTGCAACATAATGTTCATAGTCAATCTATCTCTTTCATATGTAAGCTCATCGAGCATGCAATGAAATCAACATATTCTCATCAAAGACCTTAGATAGTATTTAGCATTCATAATTCATTTTATACACAGTACGTAGTGTGTAATTAAACACAGGACCCATTGGTCCATTCCCACAGCACTTGGTTTCTTAGGCCTCACAGCCTCTTTGAGACTCGGCCAGGATCACGCAATCACCTTTTTATATAACAATACCCTCACCCTGCCTACCCGAGGCCTTTTGGTGTACCGACCTATCCTCACCCTGCCTCCTTAAGGTCTTATGGCGTAGGCAGGAATTGCCCCCTCCTCCACACCAAGGGCTTCTACCACACAAGTGCTTGAAGATTCATTAACATTCATAACAAGCACTAGACCTCACTGCCTCAGCTACAACCTTATCTTATTTTCATATTTTTCAGAATGCTCGCACACAGTTCGGTGAGCAACACAGGAATAGCATAAATATACTGATGTATTAATACAATATACTTGAATACATTACCGATTTTATCTATAGGGTTTGATAATGTACAAACAATTATCCAAGATATCCGAAAGAAAAGGCTACATACAACAACCATCTTTGTCTCGGAATCCTCACCATCAATTTCCTTTGTCTATCACCTTGCTTTTGGATCCGCTGGTTCCTGCTGGCACATTATCATTTATGAAATAGGGTGAGATTCGAAGGAATCCTAGTAGCAATATACAATCAATCATATAAAATGAGATAATTAAATATGCAATGCACCATATAATGTGAATTGAAAATTTATATCATAACATGTGTGTACACAAAGCTCAGGGCCAACTATCCAGTTGAAACCCCTATGTGTACCTCAGATGCGTCCCTAACCATAGCTAGGTAATGTCCGTGAACCGCAGATAGGTCCCAGACCACAGCTAGGTAATGTGCCCCAGGCACCTGTTCATACGACAAAATATAATAACACACAACATATCAATAATCACACAGTGTATGAGAGATTAAGTTACAACCTTAAACCTTTTTACACCTCAAAATTTGTGCCTCAATATGCGTGCCAACGATTCGGCTCTTAATTTGGTCCTAAAATTGCAAATGTACAAGAATTAGGTTAAAACCCATTCATGTACTAGTTTAGACACTTCCATAGTGTTTCTAGTGGTTATATAAGT
This sequence comes from Inga leiocalycina, assembly GCA_963242795.1. Taxonomy (NCBI): domain Eukaryota; kingdom Viridiplantae; phylum Streptophyta; class Magnoliopsida; order Fabales; family Fabaceae; genus Inga; species Inga leiocalycina. Next base: position 44,119,396 of record OY725325.1, on the reverse strand, counting down.
CTATAGTGAAAATTACAAAATGCCCCTGGGGACCCAGCCCGGTCCTGCTGTACCCGATCCGACCATACTTTTCCCAAAATTTTGACCTAGGCTATTCTAGCATATTTTTGCACATGGAATCTATTTCCAACCTCAGAATTACCAAATTCACTTGCAAAAGACAAAAATGCCCTTAGAAGCCCCTAATTTAGGGTTTCAGGGGTGTTTTGGTCATTATATTTTTAAGGCTTTTTTGAAGAAGTGGTCAACTGGAACCCCATCTAATTTTTCCTCCTGAATGGAATAGAATCATTAGATCATCAAAAATCTAACTCTAACCCCCTAAATGAGAGATGGCCAAAACTTAAGGTTCTCTAGAAAAAATTAGGGTTTTTCAATTATAACTCCGCAGACTTGCTCCTTTCTACTCCTAATCACTCGATTAACTATTTAATTATGTTAAAACCACCATTTAGACTCAATTTTGAAAGAGGGAAGCTTCACCCAAGAGGGGATGAATTAGGTGATGTTATAAAATTTTTGCTCATTACAGTGATTCGAATATAGATAAAGTAAAGTTGAGAGAATTTGGACACAGAGATCAAGACCTGCTGACACTACTACAAAAAGGTTGAAAGGTGTCGCATATTTTGTGGCACTTCTTTAAAGAAGTGCCACAACTGCCTTTTTTCTTTTTCTTTTTCTTTTTCTATTTTATTTTTTTTTAAATTTTGGGTACCAACTGTGGCGCTTGGTGGACTAGATTCCATAGCTGGTAGGCCCAACTGTGGCGCCTGCCAAGGCAGATGCCATAATTGGGTGTATGCTACCAGCTATGGCGCCTAGAAAACCAGGCACCACAGCTGGTTGTATAATAAATAAATAAATAAAAAATTACCAGCTGTGGCGCCTGGAAAACCAGGCACCACAGCTTCTTCTATATTACAAAAAAAAATAAGACTAGCTACCTCGCGCCTTTATGGTTCTAAAGCCTTACAGTTTTAGGTGCAGGTATTCCTTAAAAAAATAAAATAAATAAAAAATGGACCAGCTGTGGCGCTTGAAATCCAGGCGCCACAGCTGATCCTATTAAATAAAATAAAACATAAGTATTCCCAAAAAACTTTAAAAAAAATTAAAAATGGACCAGTTGTGGCGCCTGGAATCCAGGCACCACAGCTGATCCTATGAAATTAAAAAAAACGTAGGTATTCCAAAAAAAATAAAAAAATGGACTAGTTGTGGCGCCTAGAATCCAGGTGCCACAACTGCTCCTATTAAATTAAAAAAAAACGTAGGTATTCCCCAAAAAAAATTGGAAATAAAAAATAAAAAGAAATTAAAAAAAATATAAATATAAATATAAATGCACCAACTGTGGCGCCTGGATTCCAGGGCCACAACTGATCCTATTAAATTTAAAAATGTAGGTATTCCCAAAAGAAAAAAAAAAGACCAGCTGTGGCGCCTCGAAATCCAGGCGCCACTGCTAGTTCTATTAAAGAAAAAAAAATTTTTGTCAAAATGTTCAGCTTATATAAAAGAAAAATTTTTTTTTGACATTTTTAATGGATTACACTATCCACTTCCCACCAATCACAATCCCCCCCGCTCCCACCCTTATCTTTTTTCCCCTTCCCGTGCAGTGGCCTCCTTCCTTATCTTTTAATTTATTTTGACTCATCCCACTTTAATTATTCCCTCCTCTCTCACTTTCCTTTTTCATCTACACTACAGCTTCTTGCAGTGGACGACCGTCGCCCCCTCCCTCCATTTTCTATCATCTTTATACTTAAAAACATACCCACATGCACACACGTCTTCATCATCGAATCTACTTCTTTGTTTTGTTTCAACTGCCATCCCCACTCCTCCTCCTCTTCATTCAAGATTGTGAGACCAACAGGTAACGTGGTCCCCCACTCCACTGCACTTATCAATTAAGCTTGTAAGTTCAACGTTCTTCTACCTTTTTTTTAATTGGCATATAATTTCTGTAATTTTTTATTTCAAAATGATATCTATGTTCTAATCTTTGTTTAAAAAGTGGAGAATATATATAATATTTCAAAAGAAGTTATCCAAAAAATAATATTTCAAAAGAAAAGAAAAACCAAAAGTGGACCATGTCTCGTGATGCCTTTAGCATGTTGATAAAAGATATCTTTATTATCCGGAGTACTTGATTTCAGATTAGGCTTAAGCAATTTTAACATTTTTTGCTTGAAAAAATTTTTAATTTCAAAAAACCTTATTTTAGTAATTTAAAAGAAAATAGTCTAGTCCATACACATGATTAAGAAAAATATAATATTTGTATCATAATATAAGTTTCTTTAGCTTAAATTTTTTGCCAACAGTTTCTAGTTTAACATTGGCCTCAATATCTTCAATTTTGAAAATAAATCTGGACAATTAATATTATTTTTTAAATTAAAATAAAACAATTTCTTTAGCTAAATTTTTAAAAAAAATTTAAAAAAAATTACCCTCCTGTGGCGCTTGTTGGAGGAAGTGCCACAGAAGGGGGAGTCTCCTGTGGCGCTTGGTGGAGGAAGTGCCACAGGAGGATATTTTTTAAAAAAAAATTCAATGCTATGGCGCTTTCAAGGCCACAGCTTCTTTTAGTGGCATCCAAATATGTGGCACTTCTCTAGCGCCACAGTTAATGTAATTATAAGCGCCACAACTTTATTTTTTTATAGTAGTGTGAGATTTCAACTATTCTTCCAAGATTCAATCGACTCTTGAAACACCACAAATCAACAATCGTCCCCTCAAGAACTATGAGTAGAAATATTCTAATTTCTCTCCCCTTACAGCAAGTCTTATGTGCAGAATAACCTTCCTAGTATTCTCTACTGCTTCTCCTGTAAGAGATCTACCCTCTCATGGTCCCTTTACCTTGAGATCAAGAAATATGAATGAAATGAGTTTTTGACTCTCCTCACAGAGTAGAAATGATAAACATTATGTACAATATGAATACAGAGTAAATATGAAAAGCTAAGACTCGTGTGTTTGCTTGTATGAATTTCACGTTTTGTGTTCTCTGTATCAAATGGTCTTTGAAGCTCTAAACTTATAGCATGTTGGTTTTGGTCCGTTGGGTAACAGCCATTGTGAAGTGGAGTGTTATGTTGTGGAGCGGCATGCATATGTTTGAAATCTCTGGACAAGATATAGTAGTAGGTTTGTAATGTGTGTGCTTTAGATTTTAGACATAATGATTATGTCCGCCATTGTTGAATTACTATGTGCATCTCAAATTCAAAGATTCAATTTCCTGTTTCACACTTGAAATAGATGTAAATGAAGTTTAATAATAATAATAAGTGAAAACATAATGAATAAATAATATTGAACCATGTTCGGATTGATCATTGTAAGTCTATTGCATTTGGCCTTTTGTCAAAGCATTACTCAAGTACTAAGAAGCTTTACTTGAGTGCACTGCATATTTTTCAGCTAACACTTGCACAAAAATTCATCCTTTGCTCGAGTACTCATATCTTACTCGGGCACAACTTGAATTTTTTTGGTTTTTCCTGTGCTTTCATGCATCACTTCCTTGTAATTTGAGAGAGTGCATTTTTACATTTGTGAGTGTTCTGACACATCACTCGAGTTTTGGAAGCTTCACTCGGGTGAATATCTATTTTGTACACTGGACTTGTGCTGTAGATAACAGTTAGATCATTTCTTTAAGAGTGTGAATCTTTACTCTCGGGTATGTAGGTCATCACTCGGGTGGCAAATCCTCACCTCGAGTGCACAAGTGTTTTTCATGCTCTAGACTTCACTTTTGGACATCACTCACAAAATGTCAAGAGTGTGATTTTGCACTTACACGTGATGCGTGCCCTCACTCAAGTACATTGATTCTCACTTGAGTGCATCAATATATTCTTGTGTCAGGAACCCTTTTGCTTCAGCACTTGAATCATCACTAAAGGAAGTGAGTTTTCTCACTCGCGGGTGTTAAGCTATCATTGGGGTGTAAATGTTCTTCACTTGGATGCACTTCCTCTTTCATACACTGGCTGACTCTTGGGCAAGCACTTTCTATGCTTCACTTGCTGGACTCAGGTGCACTTTTGATTATCACTTGGGTGCTAACCTAATGCTCGAGTACAAGAGCTAATTATGTGTCTGACTTTGCTCTCTATCAAACACTTGTATGAGTGTGCCTTCATGCTCAAGTACAAATTAGATCATCACTCGAGTGCTAGGTTTATCACTCGAGTAGTCCTGTAACTTTCAACTGGAAGACTGCTTCTATAAAACACTTTCAATCCAACACTCGCTGTGCTCGAGTGGAAAACTGCTTTTCACTGAGCACAAGCTCCATCACTCGAGTGCATCAGTTAAAATCACAACATTATCCTCTAAACTTTATGAAATGCATTTGGTAACATTATAATTCAATGTTTATACTTCTAAAACTTGAGTTTCTTACCAAAACACATAATCACCTTTTGTTATCATCAAAACTTGGATTCTAGCAAATTTTGGCAGGATAATGCTTGGGGCGCACCCTTTCCCAAATTTTACAATCAAAGCAAATCCAACATAAATTCACCAATTAAATTATCCACAACAGCTAAAACAACCAATATTTGAAGTTTAGGAAGTTACATTTGCTTCCTTCTGGCTCTTCCTTCCTTGGCCAAACACCCTAGCTTCCAAAAACTGAATCTTCACAAACACCTTAATTCACATAGAAGAGAAGCTTAGAGGAAGGATTACACAAGTTAAGAGCTAATTCACCAAAAAAATCAAGCTTACCTGGTGAAATTTCTCCTCGTTCTCTCTATAAATTCACAAACTCACACCTCTCTCTATATTTCAGCTTGGACATTAGTTTTCATGGAGGAAGAAGAAGGAATGATTTTTATATAATATCCCAACTTTATGACATAATTTCCCTTAATTTTTAGATTAATTGGAAATTCTGGCTGATTTTCTGGCCCAACCTTTAAAATATCATAATTAAATTTGTAGACATCATATTGGAGTGATTCTAAAGGTTATACAACCCTTATTGAGTCTAGTTTCAAGGAAAAATATAGCCCTTTACCAATTGAAAGCACAAAATTCCCAGAATTAAATTCTTTGAATGCTGTTCTAGAAAATCAACAGTTTTCCTGAGCTAATTTCAAAACTTCATAACTTTTTACATACAACTCCATAAATTACCTATTATCTATCAAATTAAAGTTTATGGTGTCTACTTTCCCCTGTAAAATGTCATAATTTTTTGTCATCATTTGGTCATCAAAAACCATATAAAAATGTTGCTATCTCAAAGGAGACTTTCACTGGCAGCAAATCCTCATTCATAGGACTCTTGCTAAACTGGGGCTTAATAATCCACTTGATCCAGGCTTATTCTCAAGCTTCTAATCCCAAAATTCAGGATATTACATCAATAACCTCACACAAAAGAGTAATTGTAATATCCTAGATTGTAATCAAGGATTAATAACTTCAAAGTGATGTAATTAATGATAATTAAGCACTTTTGAAGTAAATGTGGTGTAATGTGATATAAAGGTGATTAGTGATGGTTTAGCTAGTATTGTGTCAATCAGGGACAAAATGGTAAATTCACTGACCAATTGGACAGTTACCGAAGAGGAAACTCATTGGTAATTGATATCAATGGCTAAGATTGAATAAGCAAAGGAGTGGGATTGTGTGTGCATGTGCTTATGTGAGTGTTTAGAAGGAGAAGCAAGATGATGACACATGTCAACACAAGAACCATGGATTGAGGTCAAAGGGGTCAACAATTGCAACTCTCTCTTCCCTCCTCCATTTCAAGTCGGCCAAGGGCCTTATTGCACCCAAAAATTCTGATTTCTCCATCATCTTCTCACCTCTCCTTGCCTCCATTTTTGCCAAGATCAAGCAAGAAAGAGAAAGAAGAAGCTTGAGTTTTAGGTAAGGTTTTGTCCCTAAATGCTCAACTCACCTTTATTAATATTGTTCAAGGGGTTGAGAGCTTTATTCCTATGGTTTCATATTTTTTATTAGTGGAGTTTGAGAACTTGTGGGGATTTGAAAGTAGGAGAATCAAAGAAATAGCTTTGGAAAGAAGTTGTAGTGAGTATTTGATACCTTTTGGGATAATTGTTGTGGTCAATGGTTTGGTTTTGAGAATTTTGAATTTTTGCCCTGATTTTTTGTCTAATTTGGATGCTTGAATTGATTAGTGTGTTGTATAGAATGAGGTGTTAAATTGTGTCTTTGAGCCATGGGAGTTGATTTGGAATTTTTGGAATGGAAAGAATTGCATTGTGGTGGATTGTGTGTATATTGTGTTGACATGTAAAGATTTCGGTGGAACATGTCTATATGGATGGAATTTGATTGTTTTGATGGCTCCAATGGTTTCTTTGGGTAAAATTGGTGTGGGAATGGTGTTTAATGTGAAAATGGGAACCATTGGAAGAAATTGTGAAAAACTGAAAATCTGTCCATTGAAAGTCTATTATGGGCAGTCATTTTGTGTTGGTGTTTTGAATAAACCAATGATGTCGGAAAAATATGAAATTTTCCAGTTTTAAATTTCACATCCCAAGCTTCAAAATGGACATATAATTGGTATCATTTCGTTTTGTGCACTGAGTTATGGTTGTCCAAAGTTTGGGATGGAAATTGAACTCTGTGTAGAACAGTGGTTAGTTTTGTGTAATTCTGTACTTTTGTGGTGATTTCCAGTAATGGCCAATATTTTTCCTAGAAATAGGACTTAAATAGATTTCATTTGGCTTTGGAATCACCTTATTTCGATTTTTCTTGAATTAGTTATGATTTTTGGAAGTTCAACCAAGAAACTGGATTTTCTTGGCCGCGGCCCAAATGTTTCTGAGCAGTTTTTGGCCGTGGCCAGTGGATTTGTGGGCCGCGGCCAACCCCCAAAAATCAGTATTTTATACTTTTTAAAGGTGGTTTTTGGTATAGCCTTTCCCAACCCTTTGGGTATATGTTTAGGCCTCTAATAGCCACCTAAAGAGTCTAAATGATAACCAACTTAAGTACTATGGAATTAAGAACTTAGAAAAGAGATTGATTTATTGTCCCTACTTTGATTTATAGGATTCAATATTTTCCGTCCTTGTGAGCCCACTGAGCCAGCAAACGTCAGGAAGGAACGAGGTAGTAACTTTTCTTTCGTACCATATGTGATGCATTATATGTGTGTATTATCATTGATTTGTGATAAACTCGTATGCTGCGACATTGTGAATATGTGTAAACACCGTCATACCAATAGTCCCTGAGTAGCTAACAACAGATCGGGCAAGGGTTGTGTGCCTTCCCGGCGGAGAAAGGGGATGAGGATGAGGTGTGATATATGTAATTATATGGGCCGAAAGGCTATTTGTGAAGGCCGACGGGCCATTTGTGAAAGCCAGATAGCTATATGAGCTATAAGGCTATATGTATGCACTGCCACGCCAATAGTCCCTGAGTAGCTAACAACGGTTCGGGTTAGGATAGTGTGCCTTCCCGGTGGAGAAAGGGGATGAGGGTGGAGTGTGATTTGTGCTGCTGCTGCTGTATGATGATTGCTTACATGCTGTGTGCTTATATGTGGTATAAATGTTTTGTTACTACTGGGATTCTCTTGAATCTCATTCTTTCCTTTAACTAACCTTTCAGACAGGGCGAGTGGCTCTAAGGAGAAGCGTATGACCCGAAGCGTTAAGAACCCTGTAGGGACATTTATTTTTTGGATGTGTTGGTTAAACCTGTTGGACAGAGAAATTGTAAATTATGTTTGGGATGTAATTGGTAGTTGAATACAATTGTGTAATCCCCTATATGGGAATTTTAAACCTTCTAGTGAATGAATGGAACCCGGGGGTTACCGGGATTGCTATTAGATATTCTGATATGAATGAATGTAAATTAACTGTACAGGTAATTATATTCGATAATTAAACTTGAGACCAGAATAGGAAAGAAGTTTTGAAAATTTTGTAAAGTCCCTACTATAAAAGGGAGTTTTAAATGAGTTTTGAACTATTCGACGGTCTCTAAACCAATTTAATTAAGTGATATCGAATTATAATTATGCTAATTAAGGCAGGGGGTTACAGTAATCATTTTTATGCCTGTGGAGGTTTCAAAAAACTTACACGACATACAAATCTTTGGAAATCAGCTTTGTTCAATTTTCTAGAAAAAGATAATTTTTCCATTTTATTTTCATTCATAAAAAGGGGGTCAAAATACAATTTTTTTAAGAAAAGAACCTTGTGTAACCCAATTGTTATGCATGTGATATACTCCAAAAATTGCACATGACATTGACCTCCAATGATAAAAAAAAGTATAAACAAAGCTGAATCAAATCCATGCAAATGTTAGAATAATAAACATGCATATTCATGAAACAATTAATTAGTTGAGAAGAGAAACATAAAACCTTCTTCCATTGTTTGGGCTTTTGTGCAGCAACCAAAGTGATTTATCTCTATTGCCATTCCATTTGTCTTTCACCTTAAATCTCCATCCATATTCGACCCATGTGCAAAAGAAGAAAAATAAGAGGGTAAGAGTGAAGTAATGACCAAAGATCAAAGGGAAGACGTTGTATAATTATTGGAAACTCAAACCAACTAGCAAACTTTTGCTCTTCAAAAGAATATTAAAAAAACAAGGTAATGCATAAACTCTTAAGCATACTTCATCTTTGTAGATCTTTTTTCTTTGAGCTCCTTTTCTCTCAAGAAATTCTTGTGTGCCTTATTTCAACCTTTGCTCGCCTATTTATAGTAACAAAGTAGGTTTTTCCTCATAAACGCACATTTTCTTTTTAATTTTTTTTACATTTTGTGCTTAGCAACATTTCCAAACCTGAACCAATCAGCATCAATAAGAGTTTTTTTTTATTTTTGGTTTTTAGTTTTTATTTTGTATTTTTTCCACAAGCAATTTTTTAATTTAAACCTATCAACATAACTGACAAATATTTTTTTGATTTTTTTAATTTCTAATTTTTATTCCTCCACAATAACTCCACACTAAGTTTATTAATCCGTATATCAACCAATACTAATTAGATGAATTATTTTGAAATTTGTTGCCATTTATTACAAACTTCAATTGCAAAACAATCACCATTAATGATAATTATTTTCAAATTTTAATTACAATTCAGTTGTCTTCAATGTCATTTGCTTATTAATTTAGATGAGTAAGGAACAAGGAGGATTTTTTTTTCATTTTTTATTATTTTTTAGTTGGGCCCAGACAAAATAGGTGTTCGCAGGATATCTATGCATTTGCCAACTATGATCTATATTCTTGATTTGATTAATGAGTGATTAATTATTGGAGTTCTTCCAAAGTAGGAAGCGATCATAGAAAGAATGACATCTCTCTCGACTTCACCCAAGTAAGTGAATAATATTTGATTAACTTGTGTTGTTGTTCAACAAAGATTTTAGTGCTGATTAATATGAAATCATTTGCACCATTGTTGTTATTGGCCACCTTTAGCTTGAATGTAGATTCTTTGACTTGAATTCAAAAGAAGGGAATTGTTTTATAGACCATTGGTTGAGAAACTTAGAAGAAGGCTTTGTCTAATTTGATCTTGACATAGGAATAAACTCAGGAGCTTATGCAGTCAAGAAAGAGTGTGAGCTTAACTGAATGTTAACTCTCCTATATAGGAGATCATAAAAAGTTGAAATCATATGGGTTTGAAACTTTGAATGGATCCAAATACATTTCTTTGATGATTGGCCCAACCTAGCGGGTTATTCAAGTACTCCCAAATTATTTTAGGTCAATTTTGCCCCAAGTTAAACACTTCAATGGATCAGCCAAGTAGTCGGGTCATTAGTTTTCGGGTCGATCTGACCTGCCCAATTTGAATTTGCAAACCATTGATTGTATCATGAACTATGCCATTATAAAGTTTGAATATGAAGATACTTGTACTTATAAAAAATTATGCTACTCTAATTGAGAAAAGTAACCAATTATAATTAATTTTAATGTTGGGAATAGGGCTTAGTCCACCCATGGTGTATTAGGCCCAAACCCATTAAACTTTAAGTTTTTGGGGTCAAATAAATACCTAAAAGAATATGGGGTATTCTTTGGTAATTTTTCCCTAAGGGTTTAAAATTGAAACTTGGTGGGAACAGTTTCCCAGCATGTTTTGGGGGGAACAGTTGTTTTGGCTGCGTACGTGTGTAAATAATTGAACTGCACATGAAAAACTTAGACATAGATATTTTTCTCTACACAGAACCTCTTCTTCTCTCTTCCCTCCCTGTGTATTTGCTGTGGCATAGCCGATGTCCTGAGAGTGATCCGGTTCGCGTGGGTATCGTAAGAGTTAGAAACAATGCTTAAGGTACGCCCGAAATCCGACATTGGTATCAGAGCATTTAGGTTTTTTTCAATCTTGAATGTGGCTTTTATTGTGTGTCTCTATTCTTGAACATGAAAGCATGTATATGATAAATTTACTGTCCATCTATTTTTCATTTTATGTTTATGATATACCTGTACGGAAGTTTTCTCAGTATATATATGAATATATGATTATCTGTATGAAATGAATTTTTAGTTCATATATATATAAATGTCTGTGTCGTTTCTTCTATATTGGAGGTATACTGTAGGTTCATTTTTTTTCTGAATTCCTGTTTTATGTTTAAGTTTTGGTACTATGAGTATTAGCATATAAAAAAAACACTCATAATACACATAATAAGGTTATGAAACAAAAGAACCAATAGGTTATGCGAAATCTAGAAAGATAATCAGAAGACTGAAAAGAGAATTGAATTGGGACATCATAAAATGAGTTTTTTAGGATTAAAAATAATCCCATTGCATAGAGCTCAAAAAAAAGATGAAGATAGACACCAAGAACGGGCAAAACGGACATCAGACAGTGACGTTACGGAGGAGAAAAGCTTTCGGGTCGGCGAACCTGACCCGCGACTGAAGACAACCTCCAGTGACTCCAAAACAGCGTCGTTTTGCGCCTTCTTTAGAAAAAAACTCGGATCGGGTCATAGCCTAGCCCGATCCAATACAACTTCAAAAAAAACGGATCGGGTACATGGCCCAACCCGATCCGTTGCAATAGTATTTTAAAAAAAAAGGACATTTGGGCCATCAATAGCCCAAAAACCCAAACAAACATAAAAAAATGGAAAAATGGATTGGGTCAAGGGCAAAGGCTCAACGCCCGACCCATCAACCCAAACCAAAAAAAACTGAATTTAAAGGGACAGAAATGCCATGTGGCGCATGTGGCCACGTGGCAGACCCGATTGATGCGTGGAGGACATAGACTGATATCTAGCGGCGCGTGGAGTCCAACTAGCCGGCACATGTGGCAATTAGAGGACTGAACAGTGTACACGCGCCTCTAATGAGAGTGGGTTTTATGCAGTTTTTGATTTTTCCTTATTTTTTTCTTCTTGGGGCTCGTGAGGGAGCGTGGGAGCTCTGTTTGATATGCGGTTTATTCCTAAAAATCCCTAAATTCGAGATCTTCATAATGATATATTATTTGCATATTTTTGTGGCAATTCAGGATCTGTTTGTGAGGTTTTTGTGCTTATTTAAGTGTTTTTTGTACATTTAAGAATACCTAAAATCATGATAATGACTTACATTTGTTTATTTAGGTCAAAAATGAAGCAAGAGGCTTCTAACAGCACTAAAAAACTTGAGTATGGGTCATTGAGCATTGAGTTTGTGGACAATCAAGCTCACAAATGATCCTAAAGAGGATCCCAAAGAGGAACCTAAAGAATATGAATTTTTTGAGGAAGATCCTGAAGAATTTTTTAAGGAAGATCCTGAAGAAGATTTTTTGGAGCCTATTCTAGAAGAACCTCAAGTGGTCTACTCTGATTCTGGTCCTAAGTCTATGCCCTCCTGTCCGGATAAACCTCAAAATTTAGAAGAAGAGGTCGATCAACCCTATTCTGCTGCTATGGCTGAGAAGATAGAGGAACTTGACGCTAACAAAACAGCTAAAATAAAAAATATAAAAATCATATACTCAATCATTGCGAATTATGTGGAAAGCATAAAAAACAAAAAGAGTGTAGAGTTCTACATGAGCTTAATGATAAAGTACCACGCGGCTGTAAGGGCAAGGGGCACATTCTCTATGACTGTTGCTTGGGTTGATGCTGTGACGAAAACAACAAGATTCATGAAGAAAAAGAAAAGATTCTTTAGGAAACTAAGGAAAGCCTTTATTGAATACTTTTGTTCTGACATTTAATGGTGTATTATGTTCCTATTTCCTTTTATGTTGTTTGTATAGAGAATATGACTCTAAATGTTATTGTTTGTATGTTTTATGTATGGACATGGTATTTTTCATGTAATGAATTATGTTTGTTAGTTAATGCTAATTTTTAATTGTGCGTTATAATACCATGTATCCCTGATGAGTGGGAGCTTTTAGAAGGTGGAACTTTTAAAAGCTGATGACTTATTTAAAGTACTTATATGAAGTTTTTGATAGAAAATAATAAAGTTGCTATTATTTATGTGATGGGAGGTACAAGCGTATTCTCCTGATCATGGATCTAGTAATAAACTTATTTTTTTGGCAAAAATGATATGAGTACAAACGTTGTATACCGTGTTGTTCTATATAATCGTTTGGTTATGTTCCCTTAAAGAGAACAACATTTCTAAATGTGAAAAATGTTGCTTCAGAATTGACAAATAGCCACGAAAGGCATCATTACTGAACTAAATAAGGGGGAGAAATTGAATGGCGACAACTGAGATATCTGGCACTATAAGGTGAAGTACAATTTAGAGGAACAAGAGGCTGTTGAACCACTAACCACCATTTTAGTGGAACCTGAAGCAAGGACAACTACCTAGCACAGGAGAAACTTGGAAGTTTACCAAGTGTGGAAGAAGAAGAACAGCATTGCAAGAGTCACCTTATTGAGCACAATGGAGAATGACCTGATATGCCAATATGAGAAATACCAAACTGCTCAGGCTATGTAGGCTGCACTCAAGGATAAGTTTGTGGCCATCAACCACTAAGCTTAGAAGGTTGACAATTAAGTTTGATACCTACAAACTTGGAGCAAATATTCCTATGATGCAGAATCTGAGAGAGATGTCCAACATGATTAGATAACTTTAGGAAGTTGGACACACCTTGACTGATGAACAGTAAGTTCAAGCTGTAATCAGATGGTTTCCATATAGCTGGGAGCACATGAAAGTGAACTTGACTCATAATGACAACATCGTCACTTTTGATGTAGTGAAACATCTTGAGCTTGAAGATGAACACCTAGAGGCGTATAAGGCTTCTGGACAAGCCTACTACACTGAAAATGTTGGTCCTTCTAATGAAAAGCCCGATTCCAAAAAGGGCAAGAAATCTCAAAAGAAAGGCAAGAAGGATGGCTCTAAGTTCAAAAAGGGCAAAAAGCAATTCAAAAAGAAAGGTAAGAAGGGCGACAAGAAGAAAGTTGACCTAAATAAGGTCAAGCATTACACTTGCCAGAAAATGGGTCACTTCGCATGGGACTATACTGAGCGAAATGACCATGAAAAGGTACTAGTGGATTATGTGAATTCACACATTTCTTTTGTTTTAAGTGTTAGAGCAAGCGTTTCACCCAAGAGGGGGGTGAATTGGGTGATACTAAAAATTTCGTTGCAAATATGAAAACTTGACGGTGAATATAAAGCAGTAAAGAGTAAGGAGAAATATCACCGAAGTGTACACCGGGAGTTATACTGGTTCAGCCATAACCACTTTGACCTACGACCAGTCCTCAGAGCATCTCTGAGAGTTTCACTATAATTTCCAAGATTCAGTGGGTTCTTGGCACCTCGGTACAAGCAAGTTCCTTCTCCTGGACACTCACTCCCCCTTACAAGTTGTAATCCAATCCCAACTCAAGGTTCCACAACCTTAAGTTACCTCAATAACAAATATTGAGATTGAATGAAATATCTCTCTTACAGAGTGAATAAGAATCACTGAAGTACAGATTTACAAGTGTATGTAAAAACAGAGTATTGAGCGTGAACTTGATAATGCATTCGTGTGTTCTTGTTGTTCTAATCTCTGTTTAGATGTTCCCATATATATAGATGTGTTGATAATGACCGTTGGAACATTTTCTTCTCGCCCGTTAGAGTGTCCGCAGCCACTATTGACTTTTCCAGATTTTGAAAAATATCCGTTTGTGGTAGGTGGCGGTAGGTAGCATTTGAACGTTGCATTTGACTTTCTTTATTTGGTAAGATCTCTTCATTGTTTATCTGCGAATGTACTAAGAATACTAAAATAATGAAGGGTTAATCACATAGGAAATAAATCAATGAACGTTGGAATGATTTCTGAATTTATGGACTTGGATGCTCGATTGGTCCCTCGAGTGTTCATTAAGTTTACTCGAGTGGTTACTCAAGTATCTTCATGAAAATATTGATAGAGAGCAAGTCAATAAGTGAACATCACATTACTCGGGTAGTGCATGGAGTAAACAAATTTACAAACCTTAGAAATACCTGTTTACTCAAGTACTCACTGGAGAATACTACAATTTTATTCATAGGTTACTCGAGTGGTCTTTCAAATAACCCGGCAGATTACTCGATGCTTTACTCCAGTAATGTTGGCAGGATTTCAGGCCGAGAGCACTTCAAGTTTTGCTTACCTATTTACTCGAGTGCCGCTTCGAGTGAACATCTATTTTCTGCATAGCTTACTCGGGTGGATACTTCAAGTGCATTGTAAATAACTCCGTAGATTACCCGATTACTGACTCGAGTAATCACGTTCAAGTCTTTGACATATAACATTTTCATACCTGCATACTTGAGTGGTGCCTAGAGTGAAGTATGATAATAACATTTCAGATTAATCGAGTGTTACCTTCAAGTTTTGTTTACCATAGTGATTTACTCGAGTGGCTCCTCGAGTAACATTGACAGGATTGGAATGCCGAGAGCAACATATTTCTTGAAGCAGGGGACTCGAGTAACATTGGCAGACCGAGAGCAACTGGAACTGATTTGCCTGATTACTCGAGTGCTTACTCAAGTAACGTTGGCAGGATTACATGGCCGAGAGCAACATATTTCTTTGTGGCAGGTTACTCGAATGTTGACTCGTGTAACTCTTCTTTTAATTTCATATTACTCGAGTCGTCCCTCGAGTGATGTATCTGGTAGTGAGTTACTTGAGGTTCTGTGCTCTGGTTACTTCAAGTTTCTGTCTCATTACTCAAGTTCTTACTCGAGTAGCTCTTTAGAAATTCTGACAGTGATGAAGTTTCTCAGCTTTCTCTCTTGGTCTTTCTTTATTACTCCAGTGCTTACTTCAAGTGATGATTTGCTCTGTCATGGCTTTGTTCAAACCTGATTGTTTATGAAATCTTTTTCACATCCATTCTTTGTTATCATCAAAACATGTGAGATCTAACATTAAGTACTTCTTTTCTAACAGAACATGTTTGTTCTTCTTGGATTTTGGATTCAGGCTCAACAGGCCATATGACGAGGGATTGGGGATCCTTCATGGAATACCGTCGGTTGCCGCATCTAAGCAAATGGCTTTACGTGGGCAATAATGCAAAGATCAAGGTCAAAGGACTTGGCACCTGCAAGTTACCTTTGCGGGGTAGGAAGACTTTGATCCTACATGATGTTCTTCATGCACCTGATATTTGATTAAATTTAGTTTCAGTACTTTGTTTATTAGATTATGGGTTTGATGTAAACTTTCATGGCAAAGTTGCAGACATTTTTAGCAACAAGACCTTTATAGTTTAGCTTTCCTTTCTAGAAAGTTCTTTATTATGGATATTGTTGGTAATTTTAATATGCATGACTGTTTAGTTATTTCCTCTAATATAACTATTGATATGAATATCTAGCATGCTAGACTAGGACACATTAACCAAAATAGAATTATTAAACTAGCTAGAGAAGGTTTGCTAGGTGAAATTTCGAATATGGAAATGTCCTTATGTGAGAATTGTCTAGCTGGTAAGGCAACTAGGAAATCTTTTGGTAAGGGAATTAGAGCTGAGATTCCGTTACAATTAATCCATTCTGATATATGCGGTCCAATGAGTGTAAGGGCGAGACACGAAGATTGGTATTTCATTACCTTCATTGATGACTATTCGCGATATGGTCACATCTATTTGATCTCACACAAGTCTGAAGCTCTTGAATGCTTTAGACGGTACATGAATGAAGTAAAGAATCAAATAGATTGTAAAATTAAAGCTTTGCGCACTGATCAGGGTCATGGATACTTATCTGATCAGTTTAAGGAGCTCTGTGAAGAAAAAGGGATAATTAGGCAAATAACCATCCCTAGCACTCCACAACAAAACAGAATTGTTAAAAGGAGAAATAGAACTCTTCTAGACATGGTTAGGTCAATAATGGCTCAAGCAAATCTGACAATTTCATATTGGGGTGATGCTTTACTATCGGCTTCCTTCATTCTTAACCATGTGCCCTCAAAATCAGTCACTTCTACACCCTATGAGTTATGGACAAAACGCAAGCCAGATTTAAACATCTTAAGACCCTGGGGGTCTGCTGCGTACATTCATAATGATTCTCATAGGTATGGGAAATTGGGTCCTAGAGGAAAAAAGTGTATCTTTATAAGATACTCTGAGCAATCGAAAGGATATGTTTTCATAGGTGAAAACGAAGATGGAACTGTGACTGAAATTGAATCAAGAGATACCGTATTTCTGGAAAATGAATTTCCTAGTAGGGGAGATATTGATCAAAAAATATCTCTTTATGAGACACAAGAACAAGGCAGTATAGAACAAACTCAGACTAATAATCCTCAATCATCTCGATACATTGACTTAAGTGGGAGCTCAGAAAGGTCTTTACAAAGGCCTAAACAAGAGAAGCGAAAGAGACAAGAAGTTCCCATAAGAAAGAGTGACAGGGGAAATGTACTTAGGAGACGCTTCTCCATAGAAGGAGAGGCATTTATTGTTACTCCAGATGGAGATGATGAGCCTCGTTCTATGTAAGTAGCCTTATCAGGTCCTGCAAAGGATGAATAGAAGAATGCAATGGAGGAAGAAATTGATTCAATGAAGAAGAATCAAGTTTGGGAACTAGTTGATCTACCAAAAGGGCAAAAAGCCATTGGGAACAAATGGGTTCTCAAAACTAAAAGAAAAGTTGATGGATCAATTGACAAATACAAGGCTCGATTAGTTGCAAAAGGGTACACACAACAGGAAGGTATAGATTATGAAGATACCTTCTTACCTGTTGTACGTTTCAATTCTATAAGACTTATTCTGGCAATAGTAAATAGTTTAGATTTGGAGTTGCATCAGATGGATGTAAACAACTGCATTTCTAAACGGTGATCTGGATGAAGAAATCTATATGGAACAACCATTAGGTTTCATTAAGGAACAGAAAGTAGAGTTTGTAAACTCAAAAGGTCCATTTATAGACTGAAACAATCATCCAGACAGTGGTATTTGAGTTTCATAGAGCAATAACCTCTTATGACTTTCAAATGATTGAAGAGGATCATTGAGTCTACATTAAGTGGTTTGAGGGTAATTTTGTAATATTATCCTTATATGTAGATGACATACTATTAGTTGGAAATAGTCTAAAGTCGGTCTTAGCTATTAAAGAATGGTTATCATCGTATTTTGAGATGAAAGACATGGGTGAAGCAAAATATACACTTGGAGTTAAAATCTAAAGGGATCACTCTAAAATAATTCTCTCTCTTTCACAAGAGAATTACATCAAGAAAATTCTTGAGTGATTCAATATGAGAGACTACAATCTCTTAGATACCCCAGTAGCTTCTGGTGTAACCTTAAGTCTTGATATGTGTCCCAAAACTAAGTCAGCAAAGAAGAAAATGGAAAGGGTTCCCTATGCTAGTACTGTTGGAAGTTTGATGTACGCAATGATATGTACAAGGCCAGATATTTATTACGCAATTGAACTGGTTAGCTCTAGTCAAATCCCAGTGAGCAACGTTGGAAAGCAGTAAAAAGGATTTTTAGATACTTGAAGGGCACGTCAGATTATGCACAATGCTATCAAGGAAGTGATCTGCGCTTGGTTGGATACTCTGATGCTAATTTGGGTAAAGATGAAGTTGAGCGAAGATCAACTTCAGGATATACCTTCTTGCTAAACAATGGCGCCATATGTTGGAGCAGCAAGAAGCGTTGCCCTACATCTTATGGAAGCTGAATTCGTGGCGTGCACCTCAGCAATGCAAGAGGCTATATGGCTCAAGAGATTTATTGAACATCTTGGATTTGGAAATGAAAGCACAAATCCAGTGTTAGTGTATTGTGACAATACCGTAGCCATAGCCTATATGAAAGATCCCAAATATCATAGCAAGACCAAACACATAGATATAAAGTATAATTTTGTGAGAGATTATGTAGCACAGAAAGTTGTTACTATACAACATATTTTGACCAAGAGTATGGTCGCAGACCCCCTAACTAAACCCATAGCCAAGGAAATGTATGACAAACATGTGAATGCTATTGGGATGCACAAAATGTATACTTGTAAACACTATGTAATATGTTTATGATTAATAAAAATGTTTCTTCATAAAATTTTATGTGTCTCTATGAAGGTATACAATGTCTAGTATATCATACAGGCAGGTAAGGTTGGCTCTCTCACACGAACAACTGCCTTTGATACTCAGGAAGAGTATGCAAAGATGAGACATTTGTGTTCACCAGTAAAGCAACAGGAATGCTGATATGGTAGAGAAGAATCATAAATTATGTCACCTCGATAAGAGTGTAGTATGTCGAGATGAGATCCAATAAGACATAATATAAATATGGATCGAATCATGGATACCCACTTCCATGATGCCTGTTGCCAGATAACAAATTCTTCAACATTGACATCATGATAGATAAATGGAGTAGAAGAATTTGGGTTTAGATATTGGGAGCATCTAAACTCATATCTATAGGGTGTTAATAATAATATTCAAAACAACATACGCTCTTATAGTACAAGAGTAACACCCGTAGCATGTGATTCATACCACATGTGCGAAAGAACAGCAAATATGAAGCAAGTGAATGAATCCCTGCTTCATTGTTGTGTGAGTCCTAAGAAGGTTAAACACTTCTGTGATGTCCTTCGACTTTGACATTATCATGGAGGTATACTTCAGCGTCTGCTACCTTAACATTCATCCGATGATCATGACTGATACGATCCAAGGTTTTATGTTAGGAAAGCGGTTGACGCATATCAAAATGATATATGAGCGAAAGGAAGATTACTGAAAATATACACATCTATGTTGGTGTTTGAGACATGTCCCTTATGATATTAATATTGGTAATTTCATGAGTGTGGATACTAAGTATATGAAAAGGCAATCTAAGTTTTATCTTGACTTGAGAGGGATTAGATCTGCCATGTGGAAGTGTATATTGGTATATCTAGGATATATGAGGCATTATATTAAATTCAAAGTACATAAAGAAAGGTTGTTTTTGTGCTGGTCCTGTGAAAGGGATTGCTAGTACAAGCACCTGGGAGACGTCATACCCATACGGTCACAGCAAAGCACCTAGTATAAAAGAATAAAGAGAGAGAGAGACAATTATTATGGCATCCAATCCACCAAGTGTGAGTGGGAGATATTGGGAATTGGACTTAGTCCACCCTTGGTGGATTAGGCCAAAACCCATTAAACTTTAAGTTTTTGGAGCCAAATAAAATACCTAAATGAATATGGGGTATCATTGGTAATTTTTCCCCAAGGGTTTAAAATTGAAACTTGGTGGGAACAGTTTCCCTGCATGTTTTGGGGGGAACGGTTGTTTTGGCTGCGTATGTGTGTAAATAATTGAACTGCACATGAAAAACTTAGACAGAGATATTTTTCTCTACACAGAACCTCTTCTTCTTTCTTCCCTCCCTGTGTATTTGCTGTGTGATATAGCCAGTGTCCCGAGAGTGATCCGGTTCGCATGGGTATCGTAAGAGTTAGAAACAACGCTTAAGGTACGCTCGAAATCCAACATTTAATAAATTTTTGCAACAAAAAATTTTTATTTGGAGATAATCACAATCAAAACACGCTAGTGTAGTAAAAACATAGAGAATAGTATTATGGAGAATATATACTATCACAGTTCCTAATATAAGATTTCATTTGTAGTACTATAAATTGTATTATAAACGAGATTTTATATTAAGGACCGGAGTTAGCATAACTAGTGTTAAATTTCAAGTAACTACACAAATACACAGCATTCCCTAAATTATAATTAAAGCAGGTAATTGCAATTATAAGCTATAAAAAGCAGGTAATTGCAATTTTTCTTTTTCCTTTTCTTTTTTTTTTTGGCAAATGACAACCAAAATTACAAATCTTCAAATAGGCTTCATGTAGCGAACTAAGATTTGATTAATAAAAATGATATTTGAGAGATTAAATATAAAAATATATAAAAGTTCAAAGTGTAAATATACAATATATAACTACTCAGTGTGTGTGTGTGTGTCCGTATTTGTTTGCCTCACAGCAAAGCATTATTTTGTTTTTATACACTAAGGAGTACTTGAAAACGGCTCACTGAGTGTTACAGAAAATTGAAGTGCAACAATATGGTTCAAATCAATCGTGGCTAAAGAAAATTGATATAGAAGACCGCTAATTAAAAAAGTATGAATATCAATAAGAAGAACAAAAAATTAAAGATGCATCTACGACTTTGTTCCAATATTAATTATTTTACGAAATCAATAATTGTTCCCAAAAAATTACCCTTAAAAGCTTGTTGGATGTCAAACCCCTTTTTCATTTCAACATTTGTCAGAGTGATAAAGGCATAGTTCCATAGGCATACCAAAACAGTACAAATATACTGATAAGAAGTACTTGTTTATATACAGAAGTCTCCCCATAAGGTTTGAAAATATATACAATGTTGTCCAAAAATATCAAAAAATAAACTAATTATAACCAACAGCACCTTCTTCTTAACCCGAACAAATTAGTTACTGATATTTACCGTTTTTCCCCTAGAGTCATTAGCTTCTATTGGAATATTTTTAAATTTGAAAAAGGGTGAGATTCAAATGAATCTCAGTAGTAACAGGTGATCGATCATAGAAAATGCAATAATAAATATGTCAAGTACCATATACAGCAATATTATAATAACACATAATTCAGTTCGGTCGGAAATGTTTAGAGCCAACCTCTATTGCAACCCCTACTCGTTCCACATCTCAGCTAGGTTCGAGACCACAGACTATGCATATCAGTGTACCTGTAGGCACTATTTATTAGTATACCCATAGGCATTGTATTTCAGTGTACCCGTAGGCACTGTAATTCGGTGTACCCATAAGCACTGTGTTCGGTGTACCCGTAGGCACTGTGTATCATACATATTACGGAAGATGCCATACACAAAGCATATAAAACATTGACATAATGTAAGAAAGATAGAGTTACTACATTAAACCCTTTTTAAGACAAACAGGTCCTTATATCATATCGGGCTAAGGCTGGCGATCTGGTCTAAGAATTCCAAATTTATAATAAATGAGTTATTACTCATTCAAATATTATTCTAAACACATTTTGTTGGTTATCTTAGCTTAAAATTGGAAATGACCAAAATACCCCAGGGACCTGGTCTAAACCCCTTTGTACCCGGTCTAAATGTACTTTTCCAAAAATTATAACTCAGGCTATTCCTATATAATTTCATATAAGGAATCCATTTTTAACCTCGGAATTACCAAATTTACTACCAAAAGTTGAAAATGTCCTTGGCAGCCCCTAACTTAGGGTTTTAGGGTTGTATTTGACATTTCACATTCTAATGTTTTTCACACTTCATGATCAACATAAACCCTACACAATTTCCCCTTCTAAATACAACGATATCATCAAAAACACCAAAATCCAGTCCAAACCCTCTATGAACAGTGTCTGGAAGAAATTCCAAAAAAAGGGGAAATAAGTTTTGGATGGAGTTGCTTAGATTTCATTATGTTCAATATGATTTTCAAATGTCGATCGTGTTCTACTCTACTCCGTGAGTATACCAGACTATCATCAATGAAGACTACTATGAATTGGTCTAAGTACGGATGAAAATTTTGATTCATGTGGTCTATGAACTTCAATAATGTCAAGATGATTTAGTAAGAGTCCCACATGAACCTCCTATATAACACCTGACTGTACTAGAAATATGTGTTTCCTTGTGCCTTTTCCAACTTAAATCATTATGGGCCATTTTAAATTTTTGTGGAATCAATACCTAATTGTTGATTTCTGAGTTACAATTTACTTGGTAACCCTTCTACTCATACCTTTCATCACAACATTTGTCATCCACCAATCGACTCCTAGTATAGCCTCAAGTTAGTGGAATAGCATGTAGATCAATTCTATCTCTCATTTCATCAAAGAGCTATCACCTCAATCAAACCTTTAAGGGAATATTTTATGATCATAATCTTTCCCTATGCTAGCCTTAACAACTAGCTAGTTTTCAAAATCTCTTTCTGCAAGGATTCGTATTCATAAGAATCTTGTTCCTTGATTCCATTGATCATCACTAGCCCGACACAATTCTATATACATCTGCCAGCCTAAGAACACACCGGTTCGCTAGGATTTAGGGCTTCTGGACACACTGGTCCATTATAATATATATGGCATGTAGAAGTTTATAGCATAGGGTCTCTAACCCAACTTTTAAGTTCATCAAGAAATCTAGAGCCTCAACATCAAACAGATTGGAAATCCTTTTCCTCAATTATACTCAATAGGTTCACTAAAAATCAAGATTAATAGCATCTATTCTAACCTTTATGGTATTTGGGTAATATCCTTAAAACATTATTGAATGTTCAATATTATTACTTAACATGGAGAATTCTAAAAACATTTACTACACCTCAAGTTTACCATCACCTTATCAAATGAACTTTTTTATGCACTACTTACTGCAACAAAAATGGTTCAAATTAATATTGATACTTACATCATCATCATCTCCATACTTCTAAGCCTTCTTTAAATTATCTAACTAAGATGATCATTAGTCATGGAGAAACCTTAAGATAATCACTATTCCTCAAGTCTCCATGATCTTGCCAAATTAATTTCCTAGGGGGTCACCCATCCCGAGATTTCCCTGGGTTAAGCATACTTAACTTTTGTGTGGCCGTGCCAAAAGGTAGATACCAGCTTTAGTTGCTCCAGACCACCAGTACACTGAGACTTCCCTTGTTTCAAACATCGTACCAGCTGCCTCCGGCTAACTAGATATAGTGTGTGGGATACACAATGGCCTTGGCCATATCAGCTTCCTCAGGTTTCACAATATCCTTAGACCATTCTCAATCCAGTATTGCACTATTTGCTGCCCTTAGAGTGGCTGGCCCCTGTACTGTGTCGGGGTCAGAGCCAATGCTTCACCATAGATCACACCGTGAGAACCCCCGATCACGGTAGTGAATTAAGCCATCTTAATAACTAGCTCTGATACCAACAAATGTAGATTTCAGCCCCATAACCAGTAGACTACATAAAGTACCTCATATGCATGTTTTACGTGCCGCTTCTCGGACTAAGGGGCCCATACACCAGTGCAACCAATAGCAGTGCCTTACACCGCCTGGCCATGTCGGTGTAAGAGCCAAGAGTTCGCCCATTGGTCTCCTCCAGTGAGAACCCCTGATCACGACTTGAATCATGTATCTTCAACATGCTCTGATACCAAAAATATCAAACCCCTTTTTCATTTTGACATTTGCCAAAGTGATAAAGCATAGTTCCACAGGCATACAAAAACAACACAAATATACTGATGAGGAGTACTTGTTTACATACAGGAGTCTCCCCGTTGAGATTGAAAACATATACAATTTTGTCTAAAAATGTCAAAATAAACTAATTATAACTAACAGCTCCATCCTCTTGACTCGGACACATCAGTTATCAGTATTTACTATTTTGCTCTTAGAGCTGCTAGCTTCTGCTGGAATAGTTTTAAATTTGAAAAAGTGTGAGATTCAAATGAATTTCAGTAGTAACAAACGATCGATCATAGAAAATACAATAATAAATATGCCAAGTACCACATTCAATAATATTATAATAACATATAATTTAGTTCAGTCGAAAATGTTCAAAGCCAACTACTATTGTAACCCTTACTCCTTTCGTACCTCAACTGGGTTCTAGACCACAGACTGGGCATATCAGTGTACCCGTAGGCACTATGTTTGGTGTACCCATAGGCACTATGTATCATACATATTATGGAAGATGACATACACAAAGCATATAAACATTGACATAATGTATGAAAGATAGAGTTACTACCTTAAATCCTTTTGGAGAAACAAACAGGTCCTTATATCAGATCGAGCTCGGGCTGGCGGTCCAGTCATAGAATTCCAAATTTATAATAAATGAGTCATTACTCATTCAAATTTGACATTTCACATTCTAATGCTTTTCACACTTCTTGATCAACATAAACCCTACACAATTTTCCCTTCTAAACACAATGGAATCATTAAAAATACCAAAATCCAGTCCAAACCCTCTATAACCAGTGTCTAGACAAAATTCCAAAGAAAAGGGAAAATGAGATTTCATGTTTTAACCCCTTAAACTTCTTCATTTTCACTCATAATCACCTGTTTAACTTCTTAAACACTTATTTGACATCATTTGAAGAAATGTGGGTAGCATAACCCCTTAGGGTTTCAATATCCCAAATTTACAAAATGACCAAGAAATTCCACAATCAAGCCAAGAATCACAACAATAACAACACAACACCAAAAGAATTGAGATTCTCAAAGTTACCTCTTGATTTTCACACTTCCTCTCTCTAGGCATCTTCCTCTCTCTCTCTCTCTTCCCTTGGAGTTTAGCTTGGCTAAACATGATTTTCATGGAGGAAAAGAACTTAGAAGAGGTTCTACACATGATAGAAGGCATGATCACTTGGATTAACAAGTGCTTACCTTGGATTTTCCACTTTTTGTGCTCTTGCTTCTCTATGTTCTCAAGCTCTTCTCTCTCTCTTTTTCTTGTGTATGGCATGAAAATGGATGAAGAAAGATGATGATAGTGTATTTAAAATATCTAATACACCTTTCTTAAGATATAATATTTTAATGGTTATGACATGTGTTTATTTCCTTAGCTTTATCCTCTCCTAATTGTGTTATAAACCTTCATTGATTTTGGACCAATTTCCTTCATCTTTTTAAGCCAAAAAATGATGCCATATGGGGTCCTAATTAGACCAAATGGGCTTCTTTCAATTAGTCTAACCAATTGCACATATGTTATATTTTAATGCTAATTGAACATGTGCTCATATCTTAATTAATTCTTGTTTAATCCCTTGGCTTTGGATGATGACACATGGCACAATTAGCTATCAAGCATTATTATTTCCTCCTATTTCCCTTCTGTGGACAAAAATTACAAGAGGAAAGGGAAATAATATTTGTTTCATGCATTTCCCCTAACCTCTTTCATCAATTAATTGATTAAATACATATCCACCTTTTTTATTTTCAAAGATCATATACTTGGCCAACAATCCTTCTTCCTTGATTAATTTGGACCAAATATTTAATTCCTTTGCTCCCTTCCTTGTTGGACGTCCTACACACACAAGAAAAGGGAAAAAAATATGGGCTTTGAATTAAATTTAGCAAAATGACTATTTTACCCAAATATTTTGTGATTTCCGCACATTGCTGGAAATTTGGCAAAATTTTTATTAAATTTTGAAAATTCATATCTTTATTTGTAGAGATTCAATTGGTATGATTCCAAAGGCTATATAACCCTTAATAAGTCTATTTTCAAGTGAAAAATATAGCCTTTAGCCAACTAGAAGCTCAAAATTCCTAGAATCATTGTTTTTGGACGTTGCCACTAAAAATCGCCTGTTTTACTGGGCTAACTTCAAAAACACATAACTCTTTGTATACAACTCCAAATGATTCATATGACCTATCAAATTAAAGCTTGATAGTCTACTTTTAGCACGTAAACTTTCATAGCCATTGGTCATCATTCGCCTAATAAAAAAGATCACACAACAAGATTGCTACACGGGGAAACTCACTAGCAGCAAATATAATTGTTTACATTTTGTGTTTTAAACATACTCATATTGTGTGTGACCACCAATTAGAGTATTTATCCTTTTCTGTATATCACAATTCACCATTTTATCCCATTAAATATCTTATTACGTAAAGGGAATATTGGTGATAGAAAAAATTGGGGTGTTACATTAAAGGTCTATTTAAACTTTTAAAAACTAAACAAAAATAAAAAAAAGACTTATTCGTTCTTTTTTAATTAGTAGCTATTTCAGATAAGTTCGTTTTTATGATGAATAAGTTCTAATTATTTTGAGAAGCACTTTCAAATAAAAAAAATATTTTCATGATTGTAATAAAGGTTTAATTTTCTATTTTTTTAAAAATATAATAAGTAAATTTTTAGATTGTGCAAAAATTACTTTTATAAACTCAGAGAAACATGCACTTTAATTATTCAATTTAAATAAACTCTAATGATTAAAAAAATCAATCTGGGGTTTTTCGATAAAGTTTTTTAAATGTAGTTTAACAGCCTTAACTAAAGCATTGGTAAAAAACTTAAAACGTGTAAGTAGTTCTTATTTCCACAGTGACATAAATTAATAAAAAAAATTTCTAGATATAGTAAACTAGACTATATCAACATTCATATGAAATATGAAAAACATATATAGTAACGTTCCTAACAAATTATGGAAAATACAGTTAATTTTATGTTCCATGCAAATATATATAACCAATCTTAGTTTATAATTTAAGGAAGCTGTAACAATTTCTATAAATAAATAAAATATACAATTAAAACTACGCATATATACTAACCTGCAGTATACAAGAATTGAAATCTTCAAATATGCTTCACGTGACCAATCAATATCTAAAAAGAAAAAATAAGTTAAATAAAGGTTAAGAGATCATTATGCGCTTGTATATGTGTGTATGCGTATGTCTACATAAAAGAAGATGCAAGAAATACAGTAAATCACTTTTTAGACCGTCTAAAAATTACATATATAAACTCAAATAAATATGATCTTTAATTATTCAATTTAAATAATATCTCAATGATTAAAAAAAAGCAATCTGGCTTCGTTGATAAATATTTTTAATTGTGATTTTTTAGGGTCATACTTAAAGTAATTCTTGTTTTCATAGTGTCATAAATTAACAAGAAACTTTCAAAGGTTAGGAAGATAAACTATATCAATATCTTCAGGTGTAAAAAAAAACTATATCAATATTAACATTCAAATGAAATATAGAAAATATAAAGAACCATATGGTTCACATATTGTAGAAAATACAGTAAATTTGATACTCCATGTAAATATATACATAATCAATCCTAGTTTATAATTTAAGAAAGATGTAAAACTTTTTGAATAAATAAAATTTTCTATTAAGATTAAAGTTGTCAAACTCACAAGGTTAAGCAAACTCTAGAGACATGGATATTGTAGCATCCTAAATTTTGGTCACTAAAATTTTTTATATTTAAAGGAATAAAATGGTGAGTATTGATATACTTTGAATAGCCTCTGGCTATAAATTCTGGATCATAGGAATTAAGTACTGAAAATTTGAATGTGAATAGTGTTGCCAGTGAGATTTCCTGTGAGGTAGTGAGTTTGTCATGCATTTTTGGATGACCAAATGATGATAAAAAATTATACGGTTTTACAAGGTGAAAGTAGACATCCTAGGCTTTAATTTGATAGGTAATACAAATTATTTAGAACTGTATGCAAAGAGTTATGGATTTTTGAAGTTAGCCCAGTGAAACTGGAAATTTTCTTTGGCAGCATCCAAAAATGGAATTTCGGGGAAGTTTGAGCTTTCTGTTAGCCAAAGTTTATATTTTTTCTTGAAACTAGACTCAATAAGATAAATTATAATCAGCTTATTTTGGGCTAATGGAAGGACTCTAGGCGTGAACATAGATGGACCAAGGGAGGAAGGAATTAGTTTGATACTAATTAGGCTATGGTATCAGATTTTCATTACACAAAAGTCAACAATTTTGATGTTTGGGTAATTAAATAAATAGGTAGATAAAGGTGAAATATTATAAAACGCATCCTCATCATCTTCCCTCCTACATTTCAGTCAGCTAGGCTCAAGAACAAGAGAGAGAGAGAGAGTGAGTTTGAGTTTGTAGAGAGAAAGAGAAGTAAAAGTCACAAGGTAAGTCGATTTCTTCGGTGATTTAGCTTCTAACATGTATAATCCTTCTCTTAAGCTTCTTTTCTAGTTGATTCAATGTGTTTGAGAAGCTAATCATAGGGTTTGAGAAGGGTGTATTTTCAACCAACAAGGGAACAACAAGAAGGAGCAAATGGTGACTTCCTAAGCTTCTATTTCTTGTTGATATTGCTGTTGTGGTTAGTTTAATCCATAAATTTCTGGTTAATTTGCTGCGGTTGTAAAATTTGGGAAATGTTGAACCCTTGGCATTATGCTACCAAAATTGGGTCTAAATGGTAGTTATAATGTAATTAAATAGTTAATAAAGTTATTAGAAGTAGAAAGGAGCAAGTTTGCAGAGTCAGAAGTGAAAAACCATAATTTTTCCTAGAGAATCCTGGGATTCAGTCAGTGGAATTGGATTTTTGATATTCTGATGAGTCCAATATGTTTAGGAGGGAAAATTAGGTGGGGTTACAGTTGATCACTTTTTCAAAAAAGCCCTAGAAAGTATAATGACCAAAACGCCCCTGAAACCCTAAGTTAGGGCCTACCAAAGGCATTCTGGTCTTTTGGCAGTGAATTTGATAATTCCGAGTCCAGAAATGGATTCCTTGAATAAAAATATGTCAAAATAGCCCATATCAGAATTTTGGGAAAAGTACGATCTAACCGAGTACGGTGGGCCGGGGCCGGGCCGGGTCCCCGGGGGCATTCTAGTAATTGTTCACAATAGACTCATATAGCCACTAAAAATATATTAGAAGTTCCTAGAATAGTACATTAATGGGTTTGAACCTAATTCTTATATATTTGACATTTTAGGACCGAGTTGAGAACTGAGTTATTGGCATGAACTTTGAGCTACGCTTTACGAGGTGAAAAAGGTTTAAGGTAGAGGACTTACCTTACTTGCATGTATTTGATATCTCTGCTTGTATAGTGATGAATGTGTTTGCTTTACTTGATTATGTAGAGCATATTTGAATAAATGAAGCTCTGTTTCTGTTTATACTGTGGCATAGTTTTGTTACATGCAACATTGAACATGTAGAAATTTTATTATGAGGCATACATCTAGTTAAAGCCAACATGTCATGCACATAGCATTTCTCTTGCATGCATTAAGGTAACTATTTTTCTACTGAGATTCTCTCAAATCTCACCCTCCCCTACTAAAAATTTAGACAGGTGAAAATAAGAAGTGTATTGAAAGCAGAGAAAAGAACTACATGAAGGAATGCAGTAGTGAGATGAAGATGGGAAGATGCCTCCATTTCACTGGAACAGGTTTAGATACCCTAGTATCCCTGTTCAGTGACATTGATTGTAATTATTACGTACAATCCCAATGGGGAATTTCCATAATCGAGTACTTTTTATCAGTATATTAATGCTATTCTTGTGTTGCCTACTGAACTACGTATCATTTTCCCGGAATACTTTGAAAAAGGTGAAAATAAGATAAGTGTATGACATTTTGGTATCATAGCCCAAGCGGTTCTGGCAACAAGATAGTATATTGATATGGTCTTGATTATACAGTGATAAGAAGTATGCACGGACGGGAGTACTAAAGGAGTGAATCCTCCAGTCTGTGAAGCTGCCCTAAGAGATCAACAAATGCCTTAAGGAGCAACAAGTGGTGCAATACCGGACTGAGGATGGTCTAAGGATATTATGAAACCCAAAGAAGCGGGTAGTGCCAAGGGCAGGGTACAGACACAGTATTTAGTCAGCTGAAGGCAGCTGGCACAATATTTGAGATAAGGGAAGTCTCAGGGTACCAGTGGTTAGAAGCAGTTGAAGCCAGTATTTACGTTCTAGCACAGGTACACGAAAGTTAAGCATGCTCAACTCAGGAAAATCTTAGGATGGGTGACCCCTTGGGAAGTCACATGTAAATATGGTGACATATTATGAAAAAGGGGCAAGCACATATTGTGTAGTAGTTCGGAGGCTATAGGTTGTTGAAAGCTCTCTCTGACAATTATAAACGTCTATGATATCTTATTTTAGGAGCACCTGTGTACCCTAAACTTTGTGAAATAAAAGATATGCCCTTAGTTTATGAGGAATCTACCTCTTTCTTGTTTCCAAGTAGTGAAACATAATGATGATGAGATTAAGAGGTATAGGTACTGGGCAGGGTCAAGAAGTTAGACATGACCCAATACAACCAATCATGGGCATGTTAACACAACATCAAACAATGATTAATGATCATAGTAGTCAATTGTAAGGAGTACAGGAAAAGCAGAACAGGGATCACGAAAGTTAGAAATCTAATATCATCCATGAAAGGCCAAAGTAGTAACTTTATCTTTCATACACTATGTAAATGTTTATATGTTTTGTATACGTCATTTTCTGTAATATGTATGATATACAGTGCCTTCGAGTATACTGATGAATAGTGCCTACGGGCAATGTCTTCGGGTACACTAATTGAATAGTGCCTTCGATACACTGATGAATAGCCTGCGAGCAGTGCCTTCGGGTACATTGATAAATAGTGCCATGGGCAATGCCTACAGGTACACTGATATGCCCAGTTGAGGATTGAGGTATAAAACGTGTAAGGGTTGCAACAGTGGTTGCCTTTGAACACATTTCTGACTAAACTGAGTTATGTGTTAGTATAATATTGCATTATATGGTGCATGGCCTATACATTATCACATTCTCTATGAATGATTGTGTGTTACTGTGAAGGTCAAGTAGGATCCAACTAGAGTAGAAGCAGTACTGAACTGAAAGGGGCCAGAGACTCTGTCTGAAATATGCAGTTTTCTAGGTTTTGTTGGATATTACAAAAGATGCATATTGAATTTCTCTAGAATAGTTTAAAAACTCAACATTATCTATGGAACCATAACTGGGAGAAGGGCTTCACTAAGCTAAGATGAAAATCAAGATTAGCACTGATATTGATAATCCCAGATCCATTATGTACCTTTGCTTTCCTTATTGATGCCAGTAGGTAGGATTAGGAAGTGTTTTAATGCAGCAGGGCCATGTATTGGCTTATGCATTTGAGAATGAAAGCCTCATGATCAAAATTTAATTATTATCCCACACATAATCTTAAGTTAGCAACAATTGTGTTGCAATGAAAATATGGAGACGTAATGTTGTGGTACGATTGTAGTACTGTACTGCGACTACCAAGATTTGAAGTATTTGTATGACCACAAAGAACTAAATACGAGAAAGTGTTACCCAACGTTTATGGTTATGAATGTGTAGCAAATTTCGGGGATGAAATTTATTTAAGTGGGGGACAAATGTATGTTAGAGCAAGCGTTTCACCCAAAAGGGGGGGTGAATTGGGTGATTCTAAAAATTTCGTTGCAAATATAAAACTTGGCGATGAATATAAAGCAGTAAAGAGTAAGGAGATATATCACCGAAGTATACACCGGGAGTTATACTGGTTCGGCCACAACCACTTTGACCTACGTCCAGTCCTCAGAGCATCTCTAAGAGTTTCACTATAATTTCCAAGATTCAGTGGGTTCTTGGCACCTCGGTACAAGCAAGTTCCTTCGCCTGGACACTCGCTCTCCCTTACAAGTTGTAATCCAATCCCAACTCAAGGTTCCACAACCTTAAGTTACCTCAATAACAAATATTGAGTTTGAATGAAATATCTCTCTTACAGAGTGAATAAGAATCACTAAAGTACATAATTACAAGTATATGTAAAAAACAGAGTATTGAGCGTGAACTTGATAATGCAATCGTGTGTGTTCTCGTTATTATCTCTGTTTGGATGTTCCCATATATATAGATGTGTTGATAATCACCGTTGGAACATTTTCTTCTCACCCTTAGAGTATGCGCAGCCACTGTTGACTTTTCCAGATTTTGAAAAATAACCGTTTGCGGTAGGTGGCGGTAGGTAGCATTTGAACGTTGCATTTGACTTTCCTTATTTGGTAAGATCTCTTCATTGTTTATCTACGAATATACTAAGAATACTAAAACAATGAAGGGTTAATCATATAGGAAACAAATCAATGAACGTTGGAATGATTTCTGAATTTCTGGACTTGGATACTCGAGTGGTCCCTCGAGTGTACATTAAGTTTACTCGAGTAGTTACTCGAGTATCTTTGTGAAAATATTAATAGAGAGCAAGTCAATAAATGAACATCACATTACTCGGGTAGTGCATGGAGTAAACAAATTTACAAACCTTGGAAATACCTGTTTACTCGAGTACTCACTGGAGTATACTACAATTTTCTTCACAGGGTACTCGAGTGGTCTTTGAAATAACCCGGCAGATTACTCGATGATTCACTCCAGTAATATTGGTAGGATTTCAGGCCGAGAGCACTTCAAGTTTTACTTACCTATTTACTCGAGTGCCGCCTCGAGTGAACATCTATTTTCTGCATTGCTTACTCGGGTTAATACTTCAAGTGCATTGTAAATAACTCTGCAGATCACTCGATTACTGACTCGAGTAATCTCGTTCAGGTCTTTGACATAGAACATTTTCATACCTGCATACTTGAGTGGTGCCTCGAGTGAAGTGTGATAATAACATTTTAGATTAATCGAGTGTTACCTTCAATTTTTGTTTACCACAGTGATTTACTCGAGTGGCTCCTCGAATAACATTCGCAGGATTGAAATGCCGAGAGCAACATATTTCTTGAAGCAGGGGACTCTAGTACTGACTCGAGTAACATTGGCAGGCCGAGAGCAACTGGAAGTGATTTCCCTAATTACTCGAATGCTTATTTGAGTAACGTTGGTAGGATTACATGGCCGAGAGCAACTCATTTCCTTGTGGCAGGTTACTCACGTGTTGACTCAAGTAACTCTTCTTTTCACTTCATATCACTCGAGTCGTCCCTCGAGTGATGTATCTGGCCGTGAGTTACTTGATGTTCTGTGCTCTGGTTACTTCAAGTTTCTGTCTCATTACTCGAGTTCTTACTCTAGTAACCCTTTAGAAATTCTTCCAGTGATGAAGTTTCTCAGCTTTTTCTCTTGGCCTTTCTTCATTACTCTAGTGCTTACTTCAAGTGATGATTTGCTCTGTCATTACTTTGTTCAAACTTGTTTGATTATCAAATCTTTTTCACATCCATTCTTTGTTATCATCAAAATATGTGAGATCTAACAATGTAACATCACAAATTTTGGTCATCAAAATTCCTTATATTTAAAGGAATAAAATTGTGTGTATTGATATACTTTGAATAGCCTCTGGCTATAAATTATATGCTAGGATTGGCTGGCACAGCGAAAGAATTTAAAAAACTTTCTGCAATCCCAATCAAGGATCTATCAATGGCGTTTAAATAGAGTTAGGAAGAATTATACCTTTATTTTCGTGCGTTCTTGGTTTTCGATCTTCAGGAGCCAACATGTCGATCAACTCCCTCTACCTTTATCCACACGAATGTTACTTCAACATAGACTATTTGCTAGCACCTCTAATATGTCCTAGGGTTTTTCTCGCAGCTTTGAATTCTCATCCGTACATGAGTTTTTCTGCTCTATCTTTTTTTATAACACATAAGGGATATATTCAAATTTCAAAATTAATCTTGATTAATTTTGAAATTAATTGACTCTTAATTATCTTGATGAGCTAATTAAATAAATTCAGTTTATTTAAATTTGTCATACAGTTTTTATTTAACCTATTTATTTAATCCGAATAAAGAGCAAATAGATTTAATTTATCCTTATAAATTAAATCTGAGATATTTTATCTCTATCATGTTAGTTATTAAATTTAATTTATCTAATAATATTAAATTTAAAACTAACAAAATATAATAATATTATCATATATATATATATGTATGTATTTCAAAAATACATACATATATATATATATATATAATATTATTAATTTTCTTTTCACGAACTTTATATTATATATATATAAATATAAAATTCGTCTACCCTAGATTAAACATTGTCTCTCATTGGGCCATTCTTGTGTGCGACCCTATAGGCCTATACGAAGTTGGCAGTGGG
The DNA here is from genome assembly GCA_963242795.1 of Inga leiocalycina. Lineage (NCBI taxonomy): Eukaryota > Viridiplantae > Streptophyta > Magnoliopsida > Fabales > Fabaceae > Inga > Inga leiocalycina. The sequence continues at coordinate 44,085,037 of OY725325.1, read as the reverse complement.
CCAATAATTGTACTAACCCATAAGTTGCAAGCGGCCTCTAGCAAGACATTTCGACTACCTAATTCATATGAGAATCATTAACACGATGCAATATGTCATACAACCATGTTACATCACTTTTGTCACACGATATTTCGGTCATGGATGAGGCATGGATGAAGTCATCCTCCTATTCTTGACCATTACTTTCTCGATTCCTAAGTAGTCTGACAATAGAAATGGAAACTCCTTTCCATTGTAGTATGGCCATATATTTCTCAGACTTACTCATTGAGGGGCTTAGTAATATCTCTCTACTAATGTAAGGGACAAATTCTATCTTGACCATTCATATTCCTCTACATGGAAAACCACCAAGCCTAATCATAGCCTTTATCATCACCCGGTCAAAGGTGACTTTTGACTAGTTAAAGCTTAGCAACTCTCATGTAGGAAACCATAATGACCTCAGGTCAAAGGGTATTGTGACGTGGTTATACATAAAATAAGCTTATGACTTAATCCATGCAGCTTTCTTATTGCTCGTTGGTCCAGTACCTTTTACTCTTACAAATGCCTAAGACTTTGATTTATATCTCCATATCTTGTCAAAGTCATATTGGTCTTGTTTCATCTCTGCTCCCCCATAGATGACCAACCATGGACATTTAGAACAATCTTTATGATATATCCAAGGATACAGTGATCATAGTGAACATGTGAATAATATGATAATATAATGGAGAAAATTCATTAAATTAATAATGTTCAAAGTACAATGATTGGCCCCTAAGGCACAATTTCCACCATTCTAGATCATAGGAATTAAGCACTGAGTATTTGAATGTGAATAGTGCTGCCAGTGAGATTTCCTGTGAGACAGTGAATTTGTCATGAGGTTTTGGATGAACAAAATGATGATTCAAAATCATGAAATTTTAGACAGTGAAAGTAGACATCATAAAACTTAATTTGATAGGTCATGGGAAATTTTTAGAACTGTATGCAACTAGTTATGGATTTTTGAAGTTATAGAAATACTCATGTGTATACTACAAACAATCCCAAGTCATCATCTATGACTAAGGCAACCGCTATGGCAACTATCCTAGCAAATTCTGCCCTTGCCAGGAACTACAGCTCTGATACCAACAAATGTAACCCCCTTCTTACCAAGGCTAAGATCAAGTTCATAAACACATGTTAATGTGGAATTAGAGACCGTAATACCAATTGGGACTTATGCAAAATTAAACTTCCCAAAATTAGGGTTTACAAAAACTTTTCTAAAACCTGTTCAACACGGTCTCATATCCATATATCAATTTCACAAATAGCTTGTACAATATGATTTCATTTATAAATATTAGAGTACAATGTAAATTCCCAATACACTCGGGTTTTATTAATCCGATAAGGGTTTTACATGACAACAATGCCCATAATCACTTTCCCTTTACTAGGGGATTACACAAATCTACATTATAATTCCAAAATATACAATTGCTTCCCACAAAATATCTAAATGATAAACTATGATACCAATAACCAAAAAGGAACTCCTAACCCGAAGCTCTATCCACTCTTTATCACTCGCTTAGCTTTAGATCCTTCAGCTTTATCTAACATTGTTTTTGGGAGAGTGAGATTCTAAGGATTCCCCATAGTGTCAAGTCACTCATAGTATGCACAACAATAAGGCATGAAAGCAAATCATCACACAACACATAGCAACTACAACGATAGTTATAGTGGCAAGGGCAGGTATGACTCATGTCACCCTTACATTTGCTTACGCTGAAGTGCTCACGCTGTATTGCACCAACACAGTTCACAACAATATATTTCACCACAACTAAGTTTCATATAAAGCATTTTATAACGCAAGCCATCCTGGCAAGATTCTCAAAGATCCATGTCGATTACAACGGTAGTTCAACGGCAGGGGTAGGTGTGATAGACATCACCCCCTATGACTGCTCATGCTGAAGTGCTCACGCTGCAATAAACCATGGTACATACATTTCACAAATCTCCATGACAAGTCATGCATACCATACATCATACATAACATGAGAGAAAAGTTACTACCTTGAACCTTCCGAGCGTGCTCTAGCACCGATCTCTCTTGTGTAGGGCAAATGTCAAATCCTATAATTCACAATTAGGGATGAAGTGTTATACTCTTTTCCCATACTTAAATGACTTCATATTACTTAAATTTGTTATCATTTATGCTCTTTAGGAAAGCTACTAATGCCTCTAACAAGTGCCCTAAAGGGTTGGAAGAACTATCCCAAAGATCCCCTTTTGGAAGCTCAAGCACAGAATTTTCACTATTGCACTCAGTGAAGATAGCCTCACTCGAGTGAGGATGCACTTTGCACTCGGTATAAAGCTTAACACTTGAGTGATAGCCAAATGCTCACTTGAGTTCTAGGAAGTGAAGCACAGAAGTGTTAACTCGAGAATAATGAAAACTATCTAAGAAAAGGAGCACTCAAGTGAAACCCCTAACACTCGAGTGACAGCTTAACACTCACAAGTGTTAAGGCGCACTCTTGAAACTTGGCAGCGAGTGACAACCCAAGATGAGAGTTCATAGTGTCAAATACATCTACACTCGAGTGAGAGGAGGCTCACTCGAGTGAGAACCCACAACACTTGGAAGTGAGGCAACATTCTTGCCTTTCAACCGGAAGTGCAAATGAAAGCTAAAGGCAGAAAGGAAAAATGTATTACCGCACTCGAGTAGACCCATCCTCACTCGAGTGATGCTCATCCCGCACTTAAGTGGACCCCTGATCACTCGAGTGACGCTTATCAGAAACCAGAAAACGTAATAAACCTAACAATACTTCCAAATTTTACCTAAGTGTTTCCCAATGGACCCAAATACCAAACCAAAGCAATTCCCACATAAAATTGCTCACATATATCTATGCACTATGGCGGCAAGTCCTTCAATATAAAAAAAACCTCGTTTTCTTTTCTTTTTCTTTTTTGGTTTCTTTTTTGTTTTTTAAAGAAAGGAACTATGAGAACAACGATAGATAGAAAAATCAAATAAGGAATTTAAATACAAATAAAAAATGCACAAAGTACTAAACAGACATTACTATAAAAAATACAAGCTGTAGCGCTTAATTCAAAGAGCACTATGGCACTTCGGAAGCATCGTAGCTTCCAGCGCCATTAAAAAAGCTATGGTGCTTAAGTTGCCATAGAAAGTCCTTTTTAAACAAAGTCATAATTATTTTATTTTCTAATGTAAACCTCTTTTTAAAAGAGTTACGGCGTTTTTTATCCTGATGGTGATTTCCATGTTTGGTCATTATATATTAAATTTGGAACATCTTAATATTGGAATATCTATAACGTAACTATTAAAAGGATCAAGTCAAATGATTTGAATCCATCCTACCTATTACATTGTCATCTAGGTTATATAAATGATAAACGCATTTTTAAACTGCATCAGATAGATTTCTAAACACATTTGATTTTGAATAATATGATACATGTGAATCTTGCTTATTAGAAAAGATGACAAAGGCACCTTTTATTAGGCATAGTGAAAGGGCCACTGATTTATTGGGCCTCATACAAACAGATGTATGCGGATCATTAAATACAGCAGCCAGAGGAGGTTATCTGTACTTCATTACATTTATAGATGACTTTAGTTGATATGGATATATCTATCTAATGCAACATAAATTTAAAACTTTTGAAATGTTCAAAATATTCCAAAATGAAGTACAAAACCAACTTGGCAAAACAATTAAAGCACTTCAATCTGATCGAGGTAGTGAATACTTGAGCTAAGAGTTCATTGACCATCTTAGAAGTTGTGGGATAATCTCACAATTGACTCCTCCAGGAACATCACAATGGAATGGCATTTCTGAACGGAGGAATCAAACACTATTAGATATGGTTCAATCTATGATGAGTCAAACAGATCTTCTACTGTCCTTTTGGGGACATACCCAAGAGACAGCTACGTTCACACTAAATCGTGTTCCATCTAAGGCTATTGAAAAGACACCATATAAGATATGGATTGGAATGAAACCAAGTTTATCTTTTCTCAAGATCTGGGGATGTGAGGTATATGTTAAGCAACAAGCCTTAGATAAATTAACACCCAGATCCTCAAAGTGCCTTTTTATGGGGTATCCTAAGGAAACGATACTATATCTACAATCCCACTGATAACAAAGTGTTTGTTATTTGAAATGGTAAGTTTCTAAAAAGAAAGTTTATCTCTAAACGAACAAGTGGGAGCAAGGTACATCTCGAAGAAGTTCGAGAGTCACAAGATAGTACAGAACCACAGATGGAAATTAGAGAAGACTCACAACAAGTTGCTGAGACTTCTCAAGTAACACAAGGTCCATGAAGATCTGATAGGATATGGCATCAGCCTCAGAGATATGGATTTCTGATTACTAGAAGCCGTGATGTGTTGATCATTAAGCAAAATGAGCCAACCACCTATCGAGAAGCCATAGTGGGACCAAAACTCTAAGAAATGGCTAAATGCCATGAAGTTTGAAATGCAATCCATGTATGACAATTAGGTCTAGACCTTAGTTTATCCACCTGAAGGCATCAAAACCATCAAGTGCAAATGGATTTTGAAGGAGAAAACTAACATGGATGGCAATGTAAATGTCTTCAAGACATGATTAGTTGCAAAAGGATTAACTCAAACTCATGGTGTAGACTATGATGAAACCTTTTTCATTGTTGCAATGGCCAAATCAATCATAATCCTTCTTGCCATTATAGCATATTATGACATTGAAATATGGCAGATGGATGTCAAAACAGCCTTCCTTAATAGAAAGCTCCTTGAGGAAACAAAAAGGTTTTGTGCGTCCAAAAAACTCTGGTAAAGTTTTCAAGCTTCAAAGATCCATTTATGGACTGAAGCAAGCATCTCGAAGCTGGAATCATCGTTTTGATGAAGTAGTCAAAGAGTTTAGATTCATTCAAAACATCAATGAACCTTGTGCTTACAAGAAGGTTAGTGGTGTTAGAATCGGCAGGCACAGTGGAAGAATTTAAAAATTTTATCGATCCTAATTGAGGATCTATCAACAGCGTTTCAACCAAGTTGGAAGGATTCATACCTTTTTATGATTCAGGGTTTTCACAATCTCTAGGAGCCAACATGTCAGGTTCGCTCCCTCTACCGGTATCCACACGAATGCTCTCCAACTGAGACTGCGTGCTAGCGTTTCTAATGTCTCCTAGGGTTTCCCTTGCGGCTCTCAATTCTGATGTGTATCCTAGTATATCTGTTCTATCAAGTTTATAACCTATGAGGGCTATTTTCAAATTTCAAAATTAATCATCATTAATTTTGAAATTAATTAACTATTAATTATCTTGATGAGCTAATTAAATAAATTCAGTTTAAATTAAATCTGTCCAACAGTTTTAATTTAACCTATTTATTTAATCCAAATAAAGAGCCATTAGATTTAAGTTATCTTCATAAATTAAATATAAGATACCATATCTCTATCATGTTAGTTATTAGATTTAATTTATCTTAATAAATTTAATTAAAACTAACACAATATAATAATATCATATAATATATATACATATATAATATGTATTTCAAAAATACATATCTATATAATATTATTAACGAATTTTATATATTACATATATATATATATATAATTCGTCCACCCTAATTAAACATTATCTCGTGTTGGGCCATTCTTGTGTGCGACCCTGTAGGCCCATATGAAGTTGGCAGTGGGCCAATAACTGTATTAACCCACAAGTCGCAAGCGGCCTCTAGCAAGACATCACGACTACCCAATCCATATGAGGATCGTTAACACGATGCAACCTGTCATACAACCATGTCACGTCCCTTTTGTCACACGATATATCGGTCAAGGATGAGGCATGGATAATGTCATCCTCTTATTCCTGACCATTACTTTCTCGATTCCTGAGTAGTCTGATAATAGAAATGGAAACTCATTTCCATTGTAGTATGGCCATACATTTCTCAAACTTACTCATCGAGGGGCCTAGTAATATATCTCTACTAATGTAAGGGACAAATTCCATCTTGATCATTCATATTCCTCTGCATGAAAAACCACCAAGCCCGATTATAGCCTTTATCATCACCTGGTCAAAGGTGACTTTTGACTAGTTCAAATCTTAGCAACTCTCATGTAGGAATCCATGATGACCTCAGGTCTAAGGGCATTGTGACATGGTTATACATGAGAAAAGCTTATGACTTGATCCATGTAGCTTTCTCATAGTAGGTCGGTCCAGTACCTTGTACTCTTACAAGTGCCTAAGACTTTGAATCGTATCTCCATATCTTATCAAAGTCATACTGATCTTGTTTCATCTCTGCTCCCGTATAGATGACCGACCAGGGACATTTTAGGACAATCTTTATGAATTATCCAAGGATACAATTATCACAATTAACATACAAATAATATGATAACAGAATGGAGAAATTTCATTAAATTAATAATGTTCAAAGTACAATGATTGGCCCTTTGGGCACAATTTCCAACAAGTGGGAACACAGTTGTATTTCTAGTGCTTTATATAGATGACATCATACTTATTGGGAATGACATTCCTACCTTGTAAAGTGTCAAGTCTTGGTTAAGAAAGTCCTTTTCAATGAAAGGCTTAGGTGAAGCCACTTACATCCTAGGGATTAGGATCTATAAAGATATATCCAAGAGACTAATAGGCCTAAGTCAGAGCACATACATAGACAAGATATTGCATAGATTCAAAAAAGGGTTACTTGCCTATGTCTTATGGCTTCCATCTTAGCAAGGATCTATATCCTAGTACACCTTATTAGTGAGATCACATGAGTATGGTTCTATATGCCTCAGCCATTAGATCCATCATGTATGCCATGTTATGTACTTGACCAGATGTCTCATTTGCCTTAAGTATAACCAGCAAATATCAGCAAGATCCTGGTGAGCTATGGTGGATTGGATGATGAGCTCTGTGTAACCGATTACATATATGCAAGTTCCAAACTTACCAAGATGACTTTAAATTGCAATATGGATACATATTCCTCCTAAATGGTGGAGCAGTAAGATGGAAGAGCTTCAAGTAGAGCACTGAGCAGATTCTACAACAGAAGCTGAGTATATAGCAGCATCAGATACAGCTAAGGAAGTCGTTTGGATCAAAAAGTTCATTACTGAACTAGGGCTGGTGCCTACCATTTTAAATCCAATAGATTTGTTTTGTGACAATAGCGGTGCTATTGCACAGGCCAAGGAGCCTATATCACATCAAAGGACCAAGAATATATCAGGCGATTCCATCTCATTAGAGAAACCAATGATAAAGGTGGCATAAAAATATGCAAAGTAGCAGGCGAAGACAATATTGCTAATCCTCTTACCAAGCTGCTTGCACAGGCAAAGCATGAGTATTATGTTAAAACAATGGGAATTATGCAAATTAATGATTGTACCTAGTACAAGTAAGATGATGTTAGAAATTGTGCCCTAGGGGCCAATCATTGTACTTTGAACATTAATATTTAATGAATTTCTCCATTTGTTATCATATTATTTGCATGTTAACTGTGATAATGTTATCTTTGGATAAATCATAAAGATTGTCCTAAATGTCCCTGGTTGGTCATCTATACGGGAGCAAAAATGAAGTAAGACTAGTATGACTTTGATAAGATATGGAGATACGAATCAAAGTAGGCACTTGTAAGAGTATAAGGTGCTGGACCGACCCACTATGAGAAAGTTGCATGGATTAAGCTATAAGCTTATCTCATGTATAACCACGTCACAATGCCCTTTAACCTGAGGTCATCATGGATTCCTACATGAGAGTTGCTGAGCTTTGAACTTGTCAAAAGTTATCTTTGACCGAGTGATGATAAAGGCTATGATTGGGCTTGGTGAATTTTCATGCAGAGGAATATGAATGGTCAAGATGGAATTTGTCCCTCACATTAGTAGAGAGATATTGCTGGGCCCCTCGATGAGTAAGTCTGAGAAATCTATGGCCATATTACAATAGAAAGGAGTTTCCATTTCTAATGTCAGACTACTCAGGAATCAAGAAAGTAATGGTCAAGAATAGGAGGATGATATTATTCATGTCTCATCCTTGACTAAAATATCGTGTGACAAAAGGGACGTGACATGGTTGTATGACAAGTTGCATTGTGTTAATGATCCTCATATGAATTGGGTAGTCGTAATGTCTTGCTAGAAACTGCTTTTGACTTATGAGTTAGTATAGTTATTGGCCCACTGCCAACTTTGTATGGGCCTATAGGGTCGCAGCAAGAATAGCCCAACAGTAACTATAATGTCCAGGTTCATTGAATATAAGATGTGTCTGAAATTCAATGAATGCAATATTTAATCTGAGGTGGATGAATTATATATATATAAGATATAAAATTCGTGAAAAGAAAATTAATAATATTATATATATGCACATATGTATTTTTGAAATCCATATTATATATGTGTGTATGTATATATATTATGATATTATTATATTGTATTAGTTATTAAATTTAATAACCAACATGATAGAGATATAGTATCTCATATTTAATTTATGAAGATAAATTAATCTATTGGCTCTTTATTGGGATTAAATAAATAAGTTAAATTAAAACTGTTGAATTGATTTAATTTAAACTGAATTTATTTAATTAGCTCATCAAGATAATTAAGGGTTAATTAATTTCAAAATTAATCAAGTTAATTTTGAAATTCGAATATAGCCCTAATGGGTTATAAGAATGATAGAGCAGAAAAAACTCATACATGGATGAGAAACTGAGGAGCTGCAAGGAAACCCTAGAGAGGCAGGAGACATTGGAAGTGCTAGCATGCAGTCAGTGTTGGGGTTGTATTCGTGTGGATACCAATAGAGGGAGTTGATTGGAGGTGTTGGTTCCTAGAGATCGAAAACCCTAAATTGAAAAAGGTATAAATCTTTCTAACTTGATTTAAAAGCCATTGATAAATCCACAATTGGGATTGGCGGAATCTTAAAATTATTCCGTTGTGCCTATCAATTCCAACAATATTATGTTGATTGAACTACCTATATCAACTAACACATGTTTTATATCAAAGTTTCCTAGGAACATAGAGATTACTAAGGTGTCGTCATGAGGTTGGTCCAGCTTGCTTATCTCTTCTTTATAGAACGCGACCTGACTATCCTTCTGGCTAATAGAATCATTCTTAGTCCTCTTCTAGTCAAGGTTTTTGGGTAAGACTCTAGCGTGGCATTTTGCTGTTGAATATGTGACTCCACTAATTGTTGAACCTCCCGTTATACAATTGATAATTCGTGGTTCTTAGGTGGCTCTTCTAGTGGTGGTCTTGCAAGGTTGGTATGATTATCCGATAGGGTAGTCTTACCCTTATTGCTTAGTAAGTGCATCAAGTGCCCTTGTTTGAGCAGTTCAACCACCTCCAATATGAGTGTGATGCAATCTGCCATATGGTGGCCATGGTCTGAATGAAATTCACCGCACTTAGTCTGGTCTGGTTGATCAGCTGGCTTCTTGATTTTAGGGGGTTACTTCACCATATTGCCTATCTTTGTAAGGGCATGTATTAGTTCTCCTGTGCTAATAGAAAAGTTATACTCCTTGATCCTTGGAGGGAGCGTTTGGTTGTTGGGAGTAGTTACACTATTGGTCTTCCTCCTTTGTTGGCGTGCAGTTGGGTAAAGTTCTACCCTCAAATTTTAGTTAGTATGTATGAGGTTTCTACTTCTTCTGTTTATTATCTCCTCATCCTGGTGGTAAGCCTGTCATGCATTTAGTTCATCTTCTTCCCATTTGTTCTGACCCAAGCTCGTGCAAAAACATCTTCCATTGTATGTGACATGCATACTTGGCTAGTTCTTTGTACAAGTAGGATTAGGGAGGAGGCCCTTTCTGAATGGCACTATTGCAGTAGCGTATCATAGCTTAGAATGTTGATCTTCTCTTTGTTAAATCTACCTACGAAGTCACGCAATGATTCACGCTTCCCTTGGATTACTTTGTACATTGGTTGTTTAAATTTTTCTCGAGTTTCTGGCTATTAGAGAATTATTGGATGAACAACTCGTTCAGATTGGTAGGTAGGTTGGTGAACCACCTTAATGCTGGTCCATCCAAACTTGATCCAAAACTTTTGCACATATAGGATTCCTATAACTCCCTTGGTATTGCCACAATACACATTCTTTGACGGTATTGGGCCATATGCTCATTTGGATCCATTGTACCATCATAATGGTGAATTTGAGGGAATGTAAATTTCTTGGGCATGTCAATCAATGCTATATTTTTTGTGAAGGGGGAATTTGCAAAGCTATTGGGTGCACTCTTCTTCATGGCCGATGATACGCGAGGTAACCAGAGTATCATAGCTTCCAACTCTTGGCACCTCTTCTTCCAACCGTTGTCGTCTAACATTCCTTGAGGTAGTTCGTCTAATATGAGGGGGTTAGTGGTTTTTCTCTATGCTTCTCTACTAGGTGTGTTACTGATACCTGCTATGTTAGGAGGAGTTTCCTGACCAACCGATGGGTCTTCCTGTCTATCAATAGGGTTTTCTTAGTCAGCGTGGGGGCCTTCCTTAGTGTTGATGGTCCAGCCTGGCCAATGCCGATACTTATAAGAGGGCTTTCATTAGTTGGATTGACATTTGTGGTACCCCACCCATACCTGGCAAATCTTCCAAAGGCATGCCCCATGGCTAAATGAGCAGAATGACCGCATATGAGAATTGCCCTGAGCAACGCGAGCTAGGGGTAGCCTGTGTGGTATGTGATGTGACTTGGTCTCGCAGGTTTGTATTCTCACCAACTCGGATAGTTCGATGACACTCACCTCATGTCTAGTGGCTACTTCTACCATGGTTAGTAAAGCAAGGGGCAAAAAAAGAAATACAGTTAGGTAGAAGGGTGATTTTTTGGAAAACTTGCTATTGGCTTCCTACAAGCGGCGCCAAATTTTTTGACCAAATTTTGGTTAAGAGTGAATCTAATTAACAGGAGTCACCAACAACACACAAAATTCATAAGATTAAGAGTAATGATAGATAGTTTGTATTATTGATCGCCTGTTGCTTTTGGTTACAGGGGAATGTATGGTAAGCTCAAGAGCTCCAAGTACAACAAGTGGTTTGAAGTAGCTTAAAATGTAAAGGATTTCGGATTCTCTTTTTCTTGATCCCAATTTTAGTGTTGATGATTTGCTATATATCCCCATTTCCTTGGCCTGCTAACTGCTATATTTCAGGATCACTATAGGTATGATCATTCCAACTTTCTTGGATCCTGGAGCTTTCTTCGGCTGGTAGGTTTGATCTGTCAACATAGTTACTTTGATGTTAGCTCAAGTTTGTGGGCCTCTTGGAGCTGCTCTTACTGGGCTTCCAAAAGTTGAGTCTTACTTATTGAATTCCTTTCATGCTTTCGGCTCAAATCGTCCTCAGTGGGTTTACTTGGTGCAAAAGTCGAGAAAACTGTTTTTCAGGCATACACTAATAATAGGTTGGAAAAAAATAATAATTCGTGTTAATAATAATGAGTTGTTCTTTTTGGACCGCTAACAATAGTTAGTTTCAAAATAGCACATTTCACATCACAAGGCTCGTCATTTTACGTTTTATATTGAGAACAAATTACCATGAGGCCTTGGTCATGTTAAAAGAATGCAGTGAAAAATAAAAGCAAGTTGGCAAGAAAAGAACTGAATAATAGAAAATGTGATAGTGGATTGGCGAAGAGGACAATAGAGGTGAATTCATAATAAACAATAGATTATGATATGATTATAGTCTGCATCAACACTTGGTAGATTTATTTGTTCTTTTTTCTTTTTGTGCCTAAGATTCAACTTCCTTATAGATTGAGGCAAAATTTAAGCCAACTATATTTTTTTCCAATTAAATTGCTTTATTTATTAGTTGTTCTTTTCAATAAGATAGTTGATTAAAACATGCATCTTACCTAATGTTTTGAAAGCCAGGCCAGAGATCAAGCCGGAAAGATCAGTGAGTCATAGTCCAAATGGTTAGGCCGTTTGGGTGAACCGTTGACATAATAATTAAATAAAATATAATTATTTACATATATAACAAAATATTTAAGAAAAATAAATACAAAAAATGTGTAATTAACAACATAATGGTCTTTCATTATGCCAAAATTTCAATTAAATATTATAAAAAAACAAAAAAGTTATATTTTGGCAAAACATCATTATATATAAAAATATGTAAATAAATTTTGTATAACAAAAAAATTAAATTATAAAAAGTAAAAAATGAAAAACAAAAAAATATGTATAAATAAGGGGAGAAGATTTCTCCCACCTCTATTCAAGTGAGTCAGATAACAAAACCTGAAATTAACCACTACTACAAAAAGGGTAAAAGGTGGCGCACATTTTGTGGCACTTGTTTAAAGAAGTGCCACAGCTTCTCTCTCTCTCTTTTTTTTTTACCTTTATAATTTTTTTTTAATTTTGGGTACCAGCTGTGGCGCCTAATAGATTAAGTGACACAATTGAGGAGGCCTAGTGTGGCGCCTGCGCACACTTGGGGCCTTGAAAGCAGCTGTGGCGCCTAACCCACCAAGCGCCCCAGCTGTAGCATTATTTTTTTTTTTTTCAAATAGACATGTGTGGCGCCTAAATAAATAGGCGCCACCCATGTCCATTTCAGGATCAGCTGTGGCGCCTAATGCTTAGGCGCCACAGCTGAACAAAAGGCAATGTGTGGCGCCTATTTATTTAGGCGCCACACTTGCCTACTTTTTTTTAAAAAAAAAAAAAATTCAAATTGATAGTGTATCTCTTAATTATTTCATTTCCCACGTAGTGGTCCTGTATCCGTCTCCCATTTCTTCTTTTTTTGACTACTACTCCACTTTAATTATTTAACTACTCTCTCCTCCATTAAACTACTTTCCCTTTCTCATCTTCTTAGTGGATCCGTCGGCCCCCTCCCTCCATTTCTTATCATCTTCACACTAAAAAACACACCCACATGCTCACTCGTCACTCAAGCTAGCATCACCAACGTGGTCTCCCACTCCCTGCGCTGGTCAATTAATAGATTTGTAAGAAGAAGACTATTTCATTCTAGCTTGCTTTGTTTAAATTTTTTTTTAGTCAAGATAAATTGTAATATAACGTTTGCCTTTTTGTTACTAATTTAATAGGAAAGAATGAAAACCTAGCTTATTTCGTTTGCCTTTTTGCTTTGTTTAAATTTTTTTGCCGACAAGCTTGCGTTTTTTAGTAATCTTTTAATTTACTTAATTAGTTGTTGATGTACTGTGTTCACATATCAAATTCTTGTATTGTGATATTTTTTATGTTAGCTTTGGAGAGTATTAATGTAAGAACATTATTGTTGGGGAACTTGAATTTTAAATATGAAATATATATATATATATATATAATAGGTTGAAATATAAAATAGAAAGATTGACAATTTGTGGAGATGATAAACACGAAATCCACTCATTTTATATAAAATTTCACAATCAGAAAGCATAAAAAAGAGCCACAGGAAAAAAAAAAAGAAGAAGAAGAAAAAAGAAAAAAGAAAAAAAGGACCCTATTGTGGCGCTTGCTCAAGCAAGCGCCACAGGAGGGTATTTTTTTAAAAAAAAAATTTTAAAATGTTGTGGCGCTTCCAAGTGCCACAGCTTTTTTTAGTGGCATCTAAATATGTGGCACTTCTCTAGCGCCACAGTTAATGCAATTATAAGCGCCACAGCTTTACTTTTTTGTAGTAGTGAACCTTGAAGCCTAAAGGATATCAAAAAAGAAATATATAAAGAATAACCTTAGAATTTAAAAAAAAAAAAAAAACTCCTTGTAGGCCTAATGGATTAACATCATAGAGTAGCTTCAGATTATTGCAACACGTGATGTACAGCTCTGCTTTATTTCATATCCACACGCCACTTTAGTACATTGGGTGTAACAACCATTATTTTTTATTATTTTAAATTACTCCTATTACTTTAAAGTTTCAAGCTTCCAAGAGAAACAACGATCAAAGAGAGAATGGTGCCTTCTTTGCTGGTCTGTTAGCTTTAACCTTCAAGTCTCAGCTCTCGTCTCTACGGTGAAAAGTGAAAAATGGGAGAAAATGGATCAAGCTTGTTTTCTTCTTTTTCCTCACTTCATTCTTCTCATGTAAGTGTGCAGATCAAGTAGAAGAAAAAGTAAGGAATCTGGCTTTTGTCTCTCTTTCATTTTTTCCTATTTTTCTTCTCCTTCTTTCCTTTTTTTCTATCTATGAAATCCGACCTATTTCAACCTGTCCGGCTCTATGAAAACCGTTCCAGGTACCGGCTGAAATCTGGCTTCCGGCTCAAACACCAGTTTTGCACGGCCCAACACAGCTTAACTTCTCAAACGGCTGAAACACAAAAAACGAGCCGTTGTGTTTCCTCGTCAACGGTCGGATTGGCCAAACAGTCTGGTCCGATCTGTTATTAAACCACTGATCTTACCTAAAGTGCCTTTAATATGCAAGCTACCTTTGACTCCACATAAAACCAACCATTCTTTTATATTAACTCTATAAACTATGGTAACATCTAATTTCATTTAAGAAAAATGACCTCTTTAATTGCCAATCGAAAGACTAAATGTGTTCATTTAAACCAAGTCTTAATTAAAAACCAATAAACCTTCTAGACTCTCTACATGTTTATTCACAACCCAACTCGCAGACACAGTAAAACACAAAGGAAAAAAAAAAAAAGAGGAGAAGAAGAAAAGAAAGAAAGAAATAAAGAAAAAGAAAAAGAAGATGTCATTATATACACATATGCGTATATAGTACTTGTTCCATTATCATTTTCATGAGACCATTTCCAACATTACAACCCTTTTTAAAAGTCCTCTGATTCATGAATCTAAGTATACAAAGTGGTGGAGAGAGTAGAGTTTCTACAAACCTATGGTAGGACCTAATATAGGTGGTACTGAGTGAAATTACCTATATTTGTGAGAGCTAAACACTTAAATCCTTAAGTGTTCTCTTATGTACATATCTTTGATTAATTGAGCATTAATCTAATTCATCTACATTACCTCATATTGAAACTTGTGTTAGCTTCATCAGTGATAATGAGCAATTCCATAAAACCCTACAGTCCCATTGATTTTAAAGGTACGTGGAATGATCTATAAGTGAAAAGAAAGGGGAAGGCAAAAGGATTAAGTTTGAATATTGAGGCTGTTCATACATGTTGAAGTGTTGTATCTGATCTTAATAATTGTAGGAAAATTGTTATTCAACTCTCATCACACACACATACACATTCTAAAAAATGTTGGGAAATTCATTCTTAAACTGTGAACCAGGCATCCCTTTATATTTTGTTGTTTTGCCTCTTGAGCATTATAGCGTGAGTAGCCACTGAGAAGAAAATTTTCATAAATGAGCACTCCATCTGGAATGCAGCTGTCTCTAGGGCATGTGCCGAAAAGTACGATGGAAGATCTATTTGACTCATCATAAATTGAACCATATCTAATAGTGTTCGATTCCTCCGTTCAGAAACGTCATTCCATTGTGCTGTTCCTAGAGGAGTTAATTGTGAGATTATCCCACAACTCCTAAGATTGTCAATGAACTCTTGGCTCAAATATTCACCACCTCGATTAGATCGAAGTGCTTTAATTATTTTGCCAAGTTGATTTTGTACTTCATTTTGGAATATTTTGAACATTTCAAAAGATTCAGATTTATGTTTCATTAGATAAATATAGTCATATCTACTAAAGCCATCTATAAATGTAATGAAGTAGGCATAACCTCTTATGACAGATGTATTTAATGGTCCACATACATCTGTATGTATGAGGCCCATTAATTCAGTGGCCCTCTCACTATGCCCAGTAAAAGGTGCCTTTATCATCTTTCTTAATAAGCAAGATTTGCATGTATCCGAATAGATATCCGAACTTAGACCTGATTGGATTGTCGCCAACTATGATCTCAGGTACCCTACCCGATTTCATGCAAGCCTATTCAGAATAGAAATCACTATGCCAGTTGCGGAATTGAAAACAGAACATAACGCATGTAATCAAAACAATTTCACCAGATCACATAAACACACAGCTTTATCCAAAAACGCACAATAACGTTGAACATATTCCGTTTCTTATTAACATATTCGGATGTTTTCTTATAACCACATATATATATCCAATATATATCACATGTATAAGAATATAAACTCAATTTAAAAGTACAATTAACCTGGCTCTGATACCACTGTTAGGATCAGTAGGCACAACAGAAGAATTTTAAAATTTTACCGATCCTAATCGAGGATATATCAACGGCGTTTAAATCGGGTTAGAAAAAACTCGTACCTTTTTCAACTTAGGGTTTTCACGATCTCTAGGAGCCAACACGTTAGGTCCGCTCCTTCTACCGGTATCCCCACGAATGCTCTCCAACCGAGACTGCGTGCTAGCGCCTCCAATGCTTTTAGGGTTTCCCTTGCAACTCTGAATTTTCATGTGAGTATGAGTATATATGCTCTATCAAGTTTATAACCTATGATGGCTATATTCAAATTTCAAAATTAATTATCATTAATTTCGAAATTGATTAACAATTAATTATCTTGATAAGCTAATTAAATAAATTAAGTTTAAACTAAATATGTCCAACAGTTTTAATTTTAACCTATTTATTTAATCCAAATAAAGAGCCATTAGATTTAATTTATCTTCATAAATTAAATTTGAGATACTATATCTCTATCATGTTAGTTATTAAATTTAATATATCTTAATAAATTAAATTTAAAACTAACACATTATAATAATATCATATAATATATATATACACATATATATAATATATATAAGATATATATTTCGAAAATATATATCTATATAATATTATTAACGAATTTTATATTATATATATAAATATAAAATTTGTCCACCCTAAATTAAACATTATCTTATGTTGGGTCATTCTTGTGTGTGACCCCGTAGGCCCATATGAAGTTGGTAGTGGGCCAATAACTATACTAACCCAAAAGTCACAAGCGGCCTCTAGCAAGACATCACGACTATCTAAATCATATGAGGATCGTTATCACGATGCAACCTGTCATACAACCATGTCACGTCCCTTTTGTCACACGATATATCGATCAAGGATAAAGCATGGATAATGTCATCCTCTTGTTTTTTACCATTACTTTCTTGATTCCTGAGTAGCTTGACAATAGAAATGGAAACTCCTTTTCATTATAGTATGGCCATACATTTCTCAGACTCACTCATCGAGGGGTTCAATAATATCTCTCTACTAATGTGAGGGACAAATTCCATATTGATCATTCATATTCCTCTGCATGAAAAACCGCCAAGCCAGATCATAACCTTTATCATCACTCGGTCAAAAGTGACTTTTGACTAGTTCAAAGCTTAGCAACTCTCATATAGGAATCCATGATGACCTCAGGTCTAAGGGCATTGTGACGTGGTTATACATGAGAAAAACTTATGACTTGATCCATGTAGCTTTCTCATAGTGGGTCGGTCCAGTACCTTTTACTCTTACAAGTGCCTAAGACTTTAATTCGTATCTCCATATCTTATCAAAATCATACTAGTATTGTTTCATCTTTGCTCCCGCATAAATGACCAACCAGGGACATTTTAGGACAATCTTCATGAATTATCCAAAGATACAATTATCACAGTTAACATGCAAATAATATGATAACAGAATAGAGAAATTTCATTAAAATAATAATGTTCAAAGTACAATGATTGGCCCTTATGGCACAATTTCCAAAACTGAAATCACTGTCACATTACAAGATAGCTTTGATATTTTGGATATAACTCTCAAACTACATATCAGATTAAAGATGAAACCAATGCCATATGAAACTAGACTTGAAGAGATTTCCATGGATAGGTAGTTTGTCATATTTGTAGTTATATACCAAGAGTTATGCCTTCTGGAAGTTTGGAAACTTTGAAGACTGTCGAGAATGGTAGACACTCCTTCAATTATAACTTTCAGATTACAATGAGTTTGGAGCTTATTCTTGTTGCATTGGAATGTAGACGATGAGAGCTTTCCAATGATATATAATTTGCCATGTTTTGAATCAAAATCAAGAGATCACTCAAGTGATGTCCAAGGATCACTCAAGTGACCACTTGAGTGATGAAGTTGGAAAAAAATCAGTATATGATTCAACACATACACATAGGGTATAAACTAGTCATTGATGATTCAAGTGGGAAAAAAAAATGTAATGACAAGGTTAGTTTAACATGGCCTCTTTATTGATCTATAACACATACACACACTATGTTACCATACATTGAATTTACCAATGAACACAACTTTGAAATCCTTAGAAAGAAAATTGGGCGTGAGGGGCGGAGAAGCAAGTTCTCACACCCTTCCAGATACATACGGAAAAGCATATCAAACACTGAGCTTGGGATGGAAATCAGAGTTAATAATTGAAGAGGTAATTTCATCCAAACAAGCCATTCGGATCCTCTCAGGAGTTGCCGGATTATCAAGAGGAAACCAATCATTACACCCCATTTCAGCTCTTGCAGCTTTAATAGCATCCTTGATGGCGAAGAATACACAAGATGCTAGGAAAAATGGAGGCTCACCGACAGCCTTAGACGAATGGATGGCTTTGACATTTGCATGACCCTATCAGTTAACAAGCACAAAAACAAGAAAAAGAAAGATCAATCTATCATGCCCCAAACTCCGAATTTGTTGCAGAAATGTGATGCGTTGAGAAAGCCAAAAGATATAGCAACTTAAAACAATTTCATTTCCTAAAACGGTTCTGTAAAATAACTTGTATGGATTATTATTTTGAAAAACATATCTAAAATAGTGAAGTACAGGGTGAAAACGTAGTTTTCTTTATTAACATTGTCATAATGAAAATACAATGTTCTTCACCCCTTCTCTAGTTTTGTAGAACAAAAAGTAACAAAACATTAAAAAAAAAATGTTCTGGGTTTTTGGTTTTCCATAAGAACGTATAATTTCTTTTTCTTTTTTTTTCGTTTTTCAGAATATGTAAGCAAAACACATTACCAAAGACAAGTTTCTTTTTTTTAAAAAAAATTAAGATACTGTTCTGAAAAGAGAACCAAACAAGCCCGAAGTTTTTGGCAAAAAAAAAAAAAGGCCCGAAGTTTCACAAGACAAGTTCCAAAATACAGCGGGTTATGCTTCAAGGAACGTGCGATAAGATGCATGTGCTACTATTCCAATGCCACAACAACATATCCCTACTTAATCTTACGAATTTCTAAGGAGACAATTATGGGAATAATGTTGAAAGAAATCTAGAAGGAATTGTCAGGAAATTAACATCAACATAAACTTCCTAAAGCTGGTTATATGTGCAACTAGAGCGGTGTACACATTTTATTTTTCCTACTTGTTACTAGTTATGGGGAAAAAATAATCAATTACAAATGATTGTTCTAGTGATGGCAAAAAGTAGACTTCATTCCCCTGACACCACAGTGGCACTAGGCAATGTAACACAATGGAGTCACTCCTATATGCATCACACACTCCCACTTACCCCAAAAGAAAAGAACTAAAGTTGTTCTGGAACATACCTTGAGAAGTGAGACATTAAATTTCAAGGGAACATCATTTACAGAAGGAATTTTGTATGTTCCAGGACCACACGTGTAAAGCCGCCCGGGGGGGATCCATGCATGGGCTCGATCTCCCCATTTAAGTTCTTCCAGGGCTACCCAACCCAAGCCTTGAACGAAAGCTCCTTCAATCTGTTTAAAGGAATAACAAGAACTGAGTTATCTTGCAACAATACATCATATGCAAACGCAAGAAAATGCGAAATAAAATGCAAACAAAAGGGGTTCAGAATTGCTGAATATCCTGCACTGATAGGCTACCCAGAGAACCTGGATTCATAAAATGAACTAAAAATCTGGTAACGAAGGCATGGCGGATGCGGAATTTGAATTTTTCTTTTTCTTTTTATTCTTACAGACTAAGGTGAATCCACTTTAATATATAACCACCATTGAGGTCCAGTAATGTTCTACCAAAGCTCTGATAAGATAGAAAGATTACAGTGAATACAAATATTCAAGTCACTTCTGAAAGGTCAAGTCCATTATTATGAGACTTGAGGATAGTGACTCACTGAAGATTCAGCCATTTTTCTCTTTTCTTTTTTGAAGGATCTTTCCTTCTTTTGCACATCTCTTCCACTTACATTGCTTTCTCAATCCTGACAATAAAAAAAAACAACAAAAACAAAAAACTAAAACAGAAAGTTACCTGTCCAACATCTATGGCCGGGTTCAGAGAGTACCCTAGATCCAAAATGACATTTGCTTCTCTAGTATGAAAATCTCCAGTCAAGGTATCAATTTCCACCTCAGCAAACGCAGCTCCATAAGTGAAGTACCTAAATGGATTTCCTTTACCAGTTTTCCAGTCAAATCCAATATCAGGTGTAATATAAAATCCATGGGCAGAAAGGTCTATTCGCTCTGCATAGCATGCACTAGCCAGCTGAAAACAATAAATGCATGTATCAAAAGATAATTTCCAAGCAAAAGGCGGCTTGTAATATTAGAGAAAATATAAAAGCTGCTTCATACTGATTGTTGACGACCTATATGGCATATAATCTTCATAAGGACTGTGAACATGATACAGAACTTTTCCCAAGTAACCCTCAGAGGACCTTAATTAATTCAATTATCATGCAGGCCAAGTTTAATATATGAATGTATTTAAGGATTGGGATCTTTCTAAATCTTTTCTTTTTTTCCTTTACTCACAAATTTAGCAAAGTTTCAAACTGCTAATAATGAAAAAAAAAAAAAAGCCATCAATGAATGAAATCCATTAGAACAATAATAGGCGGAAGTTATCTCCAGATGCTAACTCCACTCAAGAAACAACAGAGTACCCGACTCTTCCCAAGGTCCTTTATTCAGCTAAACACCTCGATGAATATGATACAGAAACACAACTATCATAATACATGACGAGTAAGACATTCTTCAGCAAGTCCTTTTTTCTGAGTGGATACTTTCTTTAGGTGAGATAAAAACTGCAAGTGTGGGAGTACCTCAGCAAAAGAATTAAAAGTTTGTTGAGAAGCAATAGGCTCCATGCGTGCCTTTATTTTGTCACATGCATCCAAAACTGCTGCTCCATACATATCAGAACTTGCAGAAGCTGCTGTCGGTGTGGCATTAGGAACCTAATGTCATCGTAAACATGAGGGGTATTATCAAAATCAATTGTCTAAAAATAAATCTTTGAAATAAACCTTAAGGAAAGGGATAAACCAAAGGGCCAGTAAAACATGTTCGAGATTGTGATATTCAAATATGTTGCAATAAAAAATGTTAGAGAAAGCAACATACTCTTAGCTATTATGTGCTGGGGGCTGTAGTTGTCCATTTCTAAGTTGATTTTGTAGTAAGTTTCTAGAGTGCAGACAGTTTAGTTGATGCAAAATAATTTTATCGACAAACAGATTACATTATCCTTATCGATCCTTATGTCATTCATTCTAGTAATCCCTGCAGCTTTCTTGAATAGTTCAACGACCTAAGCCCACATTTATGAAGCATTATGACTTGGCAGCAAAAAGGAAAGACAGAAAGATAAACAAAATACAGTAATAGTCCATATGCTTACGTGAAATATTCTTTGAGGAAACAAGATATCATAAACCCACCATAAAAGAGGGTAGATACTTTACCTTATCAGTACTTGTATCTGATATAAAGACAGAACTAAGGGGGATGCCGAAAGCTGAGGCAGCAATCTGAGCAACTTTTGTATGCAAGCCCTGCCCCATTTCTACTCCCCCATGGGTAACTAAAACAGTTCCATCAGTATAGACATGAACCAGAGCGCCTGCCTGATGTTATTGAGAAGATATCAAATTCATCAATATTTTAAACACCAAATAAAAAACAAAATTACTAATGAACACTCTAAAGAGATAATAGTGAAAAAAAGGGGGAAATAAAAAAATAAATTCAAACTAAATCACTAATCAAGTAATGCAAGTCATTATCCTATCACTCAAGAACATTTAATACAGATATCAAAATCATAAGCTACAGTATTGGATAATAATATAAAAGAATGAAATCCAGTAAGTAGGATTATACCCTATTGTCTTGAATCATCAGAGGTCGAGGGCAAATATGAGTTCATAAAAAATATAAAATGTAAGATTTAAGGCCACATTTGGTTTGCTGAAAATGGGGTTTAGGAATGGATTTGGAAACCCAATTTCCTAAAGTATGATTGGCATGAAATTGGGTTCTTGGGAAATAATTTTCAGGAAAAAAGCTGAATTTGATTTCTTGAGCTGCATTAGTATGAAAGAAGGTAGGGAAAGAGAAAGGAAATGATACGTCCCGGGTATGGGAGGGGGTGTGAATCGAGTTCAGCCTGGTGGACCACAAAGTCATAGGAGACTACTAAACTCGTTCTGATCTGAGTTAAAGGAATTGGGGTATGCTTTTCCTACCAACTTAAGCTTTTAATACGATGGTCAGCACTTCACAGCAATAGGGAAGGTAATGAGGAAACAGGGAAATAGGAACAGAAGAACACAAGAGATTGAGCAAAACAATACACTGAATATGCTTTCAGATTAACGCAGAGACTGATTACATATGGGAATAGGTCAAGTATTTATAAAACACTAGTCCTAACAATCACCAAGGACCAGCTCCCCTATTACTTTATTTTCACATATCAATACCCCACCTCCAAAACAACCCTCACACTTTGGGAATAGGAAAATCAGGAAACTGCTTATGGAAATTTAAATGTGACAACCAAGTAGCTTCATCTGGCATTCCTTTCCACTAAACCAAAATTTCAGTAATAATTCCCTTCTTCCTACCAATTCTTATATTCAAAATTTTCTCAATAATTGAGAATGTTGGGATCGCTGGCCAATCAATTGGGGGATGCCTCTGCTTGACAGAGAGATTTGAGCATGGTTTAAGTAATGAAACATGGATGGTTGGATAAATTCGAGACTCAGGAGGTAATTCCAACTAATATGAAACTGTTGGAACAAATTGAGCCTGCCGCCACTTATTGGGTTTAACCCTACTTAACCCTCGCTTTAACCTAAGATTTATTTTCCACTTTGTATTAGGTTTAGTATCTCCTAGAATCAGGGAGTTTTAGTTTCCTTAATATCTTATTGTTTTTCTCAAGATCATAGGAACAGATTGGGAAGTTAAATAAAATCTGATTCTCTACAATCTATCTATATATGTAACACTCTTGTACCGATAATAAAAACAGAGATGTTACCACAAAATATTTCATGGTATCAGAGCCTTAGTCTCTCGATCAATGACATTCTAAGCAGCTCTAACCAATCAGCCATGGGCACTCAATGCCGATAATGGAAACAGCCGTTCATCACCAGCAGATGAAAGCCCACAAGGGACTTATTTAGGCGCACAAAGAGGGAGCCATGGTGAAAATATTATATCGCACAATGGGATGCCTATTACAGCATCAGATTCTCTCTTTAATGTACATATTACTCATCAGCTTCATGGCAAGAATTATCTCCAATGGTCTAGAAGCATCTTGATGTTTGTTTGAGGAAAAGACAGAAAGATACCTGACTAGACTATGTTGCCGCCACCCAGATGCTCAGTATGCTGTTTGATGTGCTGAAAACAACATGATGACGCAGATTAAATCGATGACACCAGAGATAAGTGAAAGCTACTTACACGCACAAGCAGCCAAGGAGATTTGGGATTCAGCAAAATTGATATACTCTGTTCCAGAGAATACAGTTGCAGTCATCACGGCTTCTCCAAAACTTCGTCCAAGGAGATAAAACTGTAGCTTAATATTATACTGAGCTAATTAAACTCTGGCAGCAAATTGACTTTTATCATTTTATGAAACTCATGAGTGGTCATGTACCCGAGATGGTATACATTTTAGAGAGTTTATTGACAAAGAGCGAATCCATAACTTTCTTCTTGGCCTGAAGAATGTATTCAAAGATGCATGCAGCCATATTATGGGAATGAAACCTCTTCCCTCCTTAGAAGACACGTTCAACATGGTCCAATGTGATGAAAGTCAAAAGATGTAGGCTCGGAACAGAACTAAGGCCCAAACTGAGATGTCTGCACTAGCTGTCAAAGGAAACCAGGGAGATACAAGGGGAATGAGAGCAGAAAAATGGTGGCCGCTACAGTAAAAGTGGACATACCAAGGATGTTTGCTGGAAGCTCCATGGTAAACCTACCAACACCAAATAGAGAAAGAAAGAGTTGATGGTAGGCGCTGCAGATGTTGAAGAGGAATCTATAAGCAAAGAAGAACTTCAAGTCTTAGGAGGATCCAAGAGACTTTGGCAATAAAGCAATTTCTGACTTTCATTGCAAAACTTGTCACTTTGCTAAACAGATCCGAAGTTCTTATGTTCCTCATTCCTATAAACCCACTCATCCTTTTTCTCTCATACATAGAGAAGTTTGGGGTCCATCAAAGTTTGCTACAAACTCTGAAGCTAGATGGTTTGTAACCTTTATCGATGACCATACCCGATTAAATTGGGTTTTCCTAATGAGTCACAAATCAGAAGTCTTTGATATTTAAAAAAAATCATAAATTTTTTTAAAATCAATTTAAAACCTCAATCAAGATTCTTCAAAGCAATATTGCCAAAGAATATTTAAATTCACCTTTCAAAACCTTTTTGGAAGAATATGGCATTCACCATCAAACTTCTTTTGCTCAAACACCTCAACAAAATGGTATTTCCAAGAGAAAAAATAGGCATTTACTTGAGGTTGCAAGAGCTATTTTGTTTGGAAAACATGTACCAAATAATTTTCGGGGATGCTATTTTAACTTTTGCATATTTAATAAACCAAATGCCATCAAAAGTTTTAAATTTCCTGACTCCACTTCAAAAATTGCAGGAAGTTTTTCCTAACTCACCCCTCATTCATTCAATTTTTCAACGGGTTTTTGGATGTACAGCTTATGTTTTTAATGAAAATGGAGGAAAAATTAATCACAGATCCATTAAAACTGTGTCTCTTGGCTATTCTTCAAATAAAAAGGGGTATAAATGCTTTTGTCCTGTCACAAATAAGGTGGCATGTTACGATGAATGTAAAATTCAATGAATATCAACCTTATTTTGTCAAACCACCCATTCAGGGGGAGAAAAGTGCAAGTGAATGGCTTGTTTGTGATTCTGGGAATAATTATCATATTTCTGAAACTGAAAATACATCTGGACAGCAAACAAATGAACCTCAAACACCACTTAATCCCGCTGCTATTCCTCTTTTCCTACTATTATTCCTACTTTTATACCAACTGCTTCACTTTTAGAAAAATTAGACCAACATACACATGAAACTACTACTGAAAATAACCCAGAAATCACTGAAAATACTCCATTCAGATCTGCATTAAAGGACACAAACCACTTTGAGCCTCTCTGCAATCCTGATTTGCCCGAGACCAGGGATGAAGAACCTAGAGTGTCACCAGAAAGCAGCCTGGAAGCTCAACTACAGATAGCAGAGAACCTACTCCAACTCCAAGGCAAAGCCAAGAATATGCACCTGAAGCAAGTCTTGAAGATTTACATTGGCCAATAGCTTTAAGAAAGGGAAAAAGGAGTTGCACACAGCATCCAATTGCTAGGTATGTCTCTTATGAAAAATCGTCTTCAAACATAAAGACATTGGTTGTTAGTGTGGAAAAAGATGCCATACCAAAGAATTTTAAAGAAGCAATTGGCCATCCTAAGTGGAAACTAGCTATAGAAGAAGAGATGAGGGCCTTGCACAAAAATAAGACCTGGAAAGTTGCTGATATACATAAAGGCAATACCATAGTAAGCAGCAAATGGGTCTTTGCTATCAAATATAAGCCAGATGGAAGTGTGAACAAGTACGAGATCTCACTCAAACCTATGGCATCGGTTACCAAGAAACTTTTGCTCCTGTTGCCAAACTCAACACTGTTAAGGTATTGTTCTCACTTGCTGCTAACCTAGATTGGCCTCTTCGCCAATTAGATGTTAAAAATGCCTTCCTATATGGTGATTTTGAAGAGAAATACTACATGGAGGTCCCCTTGAGACCGAGAACTTTTGAAAATTCACATAAAGTGTGCAGACTCAATCTCTATATGGCCTAAAACAATCACCTAGAGCATGGTTTGAGCATTTCACTAAAGCCATCAAGGCATGGGGATATAGTTCGTGTCAAGCAAATCACACCCTGTTTGTAAAGCGCTATGGAGACAAAACAAGTATTCTCATTATATATGTTGATGATATAGTGCTAATAGGGAATGATGCAGAAGAGATTACTAGACTAAGAGAAATCGGCAACTGAATTTGAAATAAAGGATCTCAGTTCTTTGCGATACTTTCTGGGAATGGAAGTGGCACGTACTCATCAAGGAATTTGTGTATCTCAACAAAAATATACCATTGATCTACTAAAGAAAACAGCAATGTTGGGAGAGCCAGGCCTGCTAATACTCCAATGGAGCTCAATCCAAAGTTAACTATCGGACCTTATGGTACAACAGTAAATAGGGAGAGATATCAAAAATTGGTGGGAAAACTGATTTGTGTCCTAGACAAGGCTTGATATATGTTATGCAATTAGTGTTAAGTCAATTCTCGAATAGCCCTCAGAAGGAACATATGAGGGTTGTCGATAGGATCCTCAAATATGTCAAGAAGACACCTGGGCAAGGCTTATTCTTTGCCAACAAGGACACTAGAAACATTGAAATGTTTACTGATGCAAACTGAGGAGGTTCTAAAATAGATGGAAGGTCTACCATAGTGTATTGTTCCTACATTTGGGGAAATCTTGTCACTTGGAGAAGTAAGAAACAACTAGTGGTGTCTTGAAGTTTTGCTGAATCAGAATATAGAGCATTGGCTCTAGGAATTTGTGAAGGGATGTGGTTGGTTAAATTATTGAAGGAACTCTGGATTTATAATAATGAACCAATCAAAGTATGGTGTGATAATATGTCAGCTATTAAGATGGCAAACAACCCTTTACACCATGATTGCACAAAACATGCGGAGATTGATTGCCACTTCATTAAAGAGAAACTATATGCAAAGGTGATTGACCTATCATACATCCCTTCGGGAAGACAAACCGCGGAAGTCATGACAAAATCTCTTACAAAAGAGAAATTTGAAGGTTTTGTCAGAAAGCTGGGAATGATCAACATCTATTCGCCAACTTGAGGGGGAATGTTGGAACAAATTGGGCCTACCACCACTTATTGGGCTTAACCCTAGTTAATCCAAGTTTTAACCTAATATTTATTTTTCACTTTATATTAGGTTTAGTATATCCTAGAATCAAGGAGTTTTAGTTTCCTTAATATCTTATTGCTTTTCCCTAGATTATAGGAACAGATTAGGGAGGTAAATCAAAACTGATTCTCTAAAATCTATCTATATATGCAACACTCTTGTACCGATAATAAAAACATATCTTTTACCAAAAAATATTTCAGAAACTAATTCTTTCCATCACTCTATATGGTCCAAAATACCTTTGCCCCATCTCTTGAGTGCTCCTGGAAGAAGCAGAAAATTGCCTATGGGGCTGTAGCTTTAAGAAAACCCACTGCTCCAGCTCCAATTCATAACCAGATCTCTTTGAATCAGCCTTTTGCTTCATTTGATTTGCTGCCTGGTTCAAATGATGTTCTAACACAGCAATCATCTGTTTACTGGCCTCAAAACTTCTGTCCACAGCTTCTACTATTTCTTCCTGAGGTAGATAAGGTGTATATGTAGGCTTCTGCCCATAAAGTAGCTCATATGGGTTGTCTTAGTTGCATTGTGAAAACTAGTGTTATACCACCACTTAGCTAGTGGTAACAACTGGCTCCATTCCTCAAGAGTTTCCCAACACATGCACCAAAAATAAGTTTCTAGGAGGGATTCAAAACTTCTGATTGTCCATCCGTTTGTGGATGGCATGCAAAAGTCAGTTTTTGATCAACCTAAAGCAACCTTGGCACTCTTTCCTAACAAGTGGCTTGTATCCCATAGTGTCCACCTTGCGGACTTGCACAAATACTCAAGCAATTGTTGTCTCAAGCTGTATCATTTCCAACTCCCAACTTGTCTTACTTCCTTAGGTATTTCCCATCCCATGTATATTTACCTTTGCTGCCTCCTTGCTTTTGTAGCTTGGACATTATTGCCGCCAAATTCCATATCACTTTTCCAACTATTTTCAATTTTGTGCAGCAGTTCTGGAGAAGTGGTGTCAAGGGCTATTTGCACTTTGAATAATTAACCCTCAGTTCTTGCCATTGGTATTTTTCTCAAATAGCTTATAGATTGATATTTGCTAGCTAGGGTCCTAGCTTGTTGTAGAGTTATGAGCTTGAACATGTGCATAGACTTGGCATATTTTTCTTGAAGCTCAGTTATGCTAGCATCGACCAAGTACTCTTGTGATAATCAGAGTTTACAAGAAATTAAGTAGAAGGTGTCATTGTGTTCTGAGAGTGTTTGTCACATTGATAGTTGCATCAAGTCTCCCATCAGTGACTCACATGAGGGTCCGAAGAGATTATCAATATCATCGCCTCCCATGTTGGTTCATCATCATCCCAAGTTTGTTCATACACTCAATGCCACTAAAACACCTTTTTGTTAACATGCAATTTTGATAAGATGCAAGTTAGAAGTGATTTGAAGGTTAAATGAGAGATCAAATTATTCCACAAATAACAAAGTTTAGATATTTTGGATCAATTATACAAAAGGATAGTGAAATTGATGGAGATGTTTCACATAGAATACAAGTTGGGTGATTCAAATGGAGAAAGGAAACCGGAGTTATTTACGACTGGAAAGTACCAATAGATTGCAATAAGACTAGCAATGCTATATGGTAATGAGTGCTAGGCTTTAAAAGGACAAAAGCATAAAGTTGGGGTAGCATATAAGAGGATATTGAGATAGATGTGTGGGATCATACAAGAAAAAATAACATCGTAATGAAAATGTACAAGGAAGAGTTAGTGTGGTGTCTAATGGTAGAAATTCGTTTGAAGTGGTTTGGACATATATGAAGTAGGCTGTTGGAGGCACCAATGACGATAGATCAAAGAATATAGAGTCCTTTGATAAGGGATACTTAGAGGAAGAAGTGTACATGGAGATTCTAGATGGAGTTCTAACAATTCAGTCTACAAACTTGACAATTCTTTGTATGGACTAAAGTAATCTCCTAGGGCATGGTTCGGCAGGTTCACCAAAGCAGTGAAGAAACTTGGGAATAATCAAGGGCAAGCAGATGACACGTTTGTCAAGCATGAAAATGGAAGCGTCACTATCCTAATTGTCTATGTTGATGACATAGTTATTACAGGAAATGATGAAGATTCCATTACTCAGTTGAAAAAGGATTTGTTCAATGAATTCCAAGTCAAGGACCTTGGTCAAATGAGATACTTCTTGGGTATGGAAGTAGAAAGAATTAAAAAGGGCATTAACTTGTCCCAGCGAAAGTATACGCTAAGATCTATTACATGAGACAGGGATGTTAGGTGCCCAACCTGAGGGAACACCGATGGAAGAAGGGTGTCACCTAGAGATCAAACCAAATGGTGTCCTAGTTAACTCAGAAAGATACAAAAGACTTGTAGGGAAACTGATATACTTAACTCACACGTCTAGATATCAGCTATGCAGTTGGAATAGTGAGTCAATTTATGCACCAACCTCAAGAAGAACATATGGAGTAAGCATACAGAATATTAAGCTACTTGAAGTTCAATCCAGGAAGAGGCATCTTCTTCGAGAAAGGCACAGCAAGATGTTAAAAGTCAGAGACATAATCCTTGCAAATTTCTTGTTATTTGACTTTAGTATGTAATTGTTGAATACCTAATCTTCATCTACCTCTCTGTCGACCTCTCTATCCATTTTCCTCCGTCTATCACTGCGTCTTTCCCTCTCTGTTTTATCTATATATATATCATGTAATCTTCCCATTTGAATATATCAAGATATCTGAGCTTATTGCTCCAATATGGTATCAGAGCATCCGTGCGAGCGTGAGCCCTGGCCGATCATTCACTGCCAAAAGCCATAGATGAGCGACAGAAACAGAGAGAGAGAGAGGTACACGAAAAACTGGAAACAGGTGTAGAGCGGCGAGTGACACTACACCATCGGCACAGGGAGGACCAGAGACCGCCGATCGGCGAAACCCAGAAGTCCGGTGACATTCTGAGCCACGTGTGGAGCCCACACGCCGTCGCTACAATGATTTTTTTTCCGACGAGTCCATTTTTCTTCCAGAACCATGAACCCCTCCGAATTTCCTCCTCTTTTCGGCTCTATCCCTGGATATTCATCTAGGACCGGACCTTATCCCACTGCACTTATGTCCGGCACCAATTCCACCACCACCTCTTCTTCCAATCCCTCCTCTTCCACTACCAACAGTACCTTCATGACCTCAGAATTTCCAGAACCTCAGAGTATGGTCATTAACCATAGGTTTGATGGAAAAAATTACCTTCAATGGTCTCAAAGCGTGCTAAGGTATATTCGTGGAAAGCGGAAGGAGAAATATATCAATGGAGCAGCACCACAACCTACCCCGAATGACCCAAACTTTGATACTTGGTTTGCTGAGAATAACCAAGTTATGACTTGGCTATGTAACTCCATGAATGCTGACATCAACGAAGGCTATCTCCTGGCAAACACTGCAAAAGAAATTTGGGATGCAGCTAGAAAAACCTATTCCTCTCTTGATAATACTGCAGCCTTGATCCATTTGAAGCGCCAACTTCGCGATTTAAGACAAGGTACTCTAACCGTCACTGATTACTATAAAGCATTGATCAAACTCTGGCAACAACAGGACCTGTTTGAAGTACATCCATGGAAAAATGTGGAAGATGCTCAGTTATACAAGAAAATAGTCGAAGAAGGACGAGTCTATGATTTTCTCCTTGGACTAAATGACTCATTTGAGGAGATACGGGGCAGAATAATGGGCCTAAAGCCTTTACCGCATCTCTTTGATGTTGTCAACCATGTGCAGTTCGAGGAAAGTAGGAAACTCTTGAATCAAAGTAGTCCCGATCCAATTGAAAGTTCGGCTCTTGCAATAAAAGGACTAAAAGACGATCGAAGAAACAATAAATGGTGCAACTATTGTAAGAAAAAGGGGCATATCAAAGAGGAATGCTGGAAGCTACATGGCAAACCATCAACAAAGCAAACAACACTCACCTCCTAATATCAACCTTACTACAGCTGAGCAAAGAGCAGAAGAAACCAATTCTCTAAGCCAGGTAGAAGTACAGATGCTTCGTCAGCTGCTTGACAAACAGAATAAGTCTAACTTTTCTCATAGTGCCAATCTGGTACAATCAGGTAATTCCATCATAGCTCTCAACTCTGTGCTGACTAGTAAAGATTCTTGGATTGTTGACTCCGGAGCTACAGATCACATGACTGGTAACAAAAATTTGATTCACAACCTGAAATTCTGTTATGAAAATCTTAAAGTAAAAGTAGCTAATGGAGTATTCACAAAGAATGAAGGAATTGGCACGGTCACATTATCTGAACACCTAGAAATAAAACATGTTCTATTTGTGCCTGCACTCACTTGTAATCTAATATCTGTGAGCAAGTTAACTAGAGGACGAACATGCCAAGTCATTTTCGATAATGATCTTTGTATTTTCCAGAATTTAAAATCGAGGAGGACGATTGGGACTTCTAGAGAATGGAATGGACTGTACTACCTTGAAGGATCTAACTTTCAAACTACAAAGGCAAGAAGAGCACTGGTTAGCTCCAACTCTAGTCATGTACACTTGTGGCACTGTCATTCAGGTCTCTCTAGTTTTGATTACATGAAGCATGTATTTCCAACTTTATTCAATAAAAATTCCGTTCCTTTTCATTGTGAAACTTGCCAACTTGCAAAGCAAATTAGATCTTCATATCCCAAACAATCCTATACACCCTCCTCACCATTCACACTAATTCATAGTGACATTTGGGGTCCTACACGAATAAAGACCCTCACCAATCTAGGTGGTTTGTTACTTTCATAGAAGATCACACTAGAACCACATGGGTTTATTTAATGAAAGACAAATCCGAAGTAGCCAAAGTATTTCAGAACTTCTATACCTTTGTGAGAACTCAATTCAACACTTGCATTAAGGTACTACGAAGTGATAATGCCAAAGAATACATGAGCAATGCCTTTAAAGAATTTCTTGACCAACAAGGACTTCATCACCAAACTTCTTGTCCTTACACCCCTCAACAGAATGGAGTGGCCGAGTGAAAGAATCATCATCTCTTGGAAGTAAGATGTTCCTACCATCTTCTGGGGTGGTGCTGTACTCACTGCGGCTTATCTTTTTAACCGCTTGCCATCCAAAATTCTCAATTATAACACCCCTATCCAAAAACTTCTTGATCAATTTCCATATTGTCCACTGATCAATTCCCTACCACCCAAGGTATTTGGTTGTGTTGTCTTTGTCCACAATAATGATGGCAACAAATTTGCTGCTCGAGCAATCAAATGTATCTTTCTTGGCTACTCCTCTACTCAAAAAGGGTATAAATGCTATTGTCCTTCTTCTAGGAAACTTATTATCTCCCGGGACACTGTTTTCTCAGAAGACGAAGCATATTATCCTAGATTACCCATTCAAGGGGAGTATACCGACATGGAATAGCTAATCCCGGAACAATCAAACTCCAAATCACCACAACCTCATCTTATAGCCACCATTGACTCACTCACTCCCTCAAACCAACCTAGTCCTATCCAACTTGATTTTGAATCACCACAACCTGATCCCACACCTAATGAACTGTAAACAAATGTTGAAATCAATTCAGGGATGGATACTGAATCACGACAAGGGGATGAGTCGAGATTACAAGTTAGAGATGAATCAAACACCGGTAGTACTATCTCTCCCATTCAAAGGAACGACCGTGACTCCAATTCGGGATTAAATCCAGAAGAAATGGGTTGGCCTATTGCATTGAGAAAAGGGGTAAGATCTTGTACTCAGCATCCAATTCAACGTTTTGTCTCTTATGGTAACCTGTCTACAAAAATGCAAAGCTTTGTTGTAAACAGTGCACAGATAAAAATTCCATACACATTTCAACAAGCTATGGTTGATCCAAATTGGAAACAAGCTGCAGAAGAAGAGTTGAAGGCACTCAAGGAAAATAAAACGTGGGAGATTACAACTCTTCCCAAAGGAAGAAACCAGTAGGATGCAGGTGGATATTCACCCCAAAATTCAATCCTGATGGAAGTATCAACAAATACAATGCCAGACTAAAGTATATACCCAGACATACGGAGTTGATTATAAGGAGACATTTGCTCCAGTAGCCAAACTTAATACCATCCAAGTGTTACTATCAATTGCAGCCAACTTAGATTGGTCGTTGCACCAACTAGACGTGAAGAATGCCTTCTTGAATGGAAACTTGGAAGAAGTTTACATGGAGATTCCAGATGGAATTCTAGCTCCTAACAACTCAGTGTGTAAACTTAACAAGTCATTATATGGACTTAAGCAA
Source organism: Inga leiocalycina (assembly GCA_963242795.1). Lineage (NCBI taxonomy): Eukaryota > Viridiplantae > Streptophyta > Magnoliopsida > Fabales > Fabaceae > Inga > Inga leiocalycina. The sequence goes on along the minus strand of OY725325.1, from coordinate 44,051,281 downwards.
TCTCCTAAGGCATGGTTTGGTAGATTCACCAAAACAATGAAAAGGCTTGGGTATACTTAGGGACAAGCAGATGATACATTGTTCATCAAATGTATCAATGGCAAAGTTACCATCTTGATCGTCTATGTTGATGATATGGTCGTTATAGGAAACGATGAAGAATCCATTGCTAAACTAAAACAAGACTTGTCAACAGAGTTTCAAGTCAAAGATCTCGGATAAATGAGGTATTTCTTGGGCATGGAAGTAGCAAGAACCAGGAAGGGTATCAATGTATCCCAGCGGAAGTATACTCTAGATTTATTGCATGAAACAGGAATGTTAGGGGCACAACCTGAAGGAACACCAATGGAAGAAGGGTGTCACTTGGAAATCAAGCCAAATAGTGTCCCAGTCAACTAAGAAAGGTACAGAAAACTTGTTGGGAAACTCATATACTTAACTCACACACGTCCAGATATTAGCTATGCAGTTGGAGTAGTAAGTCAATTCATGCACCAGCCACAAGTAGAACACATGGCGGCTGTGTACAGAATCCTAAGCTATTTGAAGTTTAATCCTGGACGAGGGATCTTCTTTAAGAAAGGTACTTTCAGAAATATTGAGATCTACACTGATTCAGACCATGCAAAAGACAAGGAGACTAGAAGGTCAATTTCAGGGTACTGCACATATGTGTGGGGAAATCTAGTTACATGGAGAAGTAAGAAACAGACCGTGGTCTCAACAAGTAGTGCGGAAGCCGAACTGAGAGCTGTTAATAATGGAGTACACGAAGGAATTTGGGTCATCAGATTACTGAAGGAGTTGGGGATTCCACATGAGGGACCAATACAAGTCTGGTGAGATAGATAGACACTTCATTAAAGAAAATATTGAAGCAAGTATCATAAACCTATCTTACATCAGATTTGAAGATCAAATTGCAAATGTTATGACAAAACCACTAAGCAGAACTAAATTTGAAGGATTTCGGTACAAGCTGGGGATGATTGACATATACTCTCCAGCTTGAGGGGGAGTGTTAAAAGTCAGAGACATAATCCTTGCAAATTTCTTGTTATTTGACTTTAGTATGTAATTGCTGAATACCTAATCTTCATCTACCTCTCTGTCGACCTCTCTATCCATTTTCCTCCGTCTATCACTGCGTCTTTCCCTCTCTATTTTATCTATATATATATCATGTAATCTTCCCATTTCAATATATCAAGATATCTGAGCTTATTGCTCCAATACAAGAAATATAGAAATCTACACTGATGCAGACCATGCAAAGATTAGAGAGAATAGGACGTCAATCTCAGGGTATTGCACATATGTATGGGGAAGTCTAGTTACATGGAGAAACAAGAAACAGACTATGCAAAAGCATAGCTAAGAGGAGTTGTCGATGGAACATGTGAAGGAATCTAGGTCATCAAGTTACTGAAGGAGTTGGGAATCCCTCCAACTCTAGTGTGATAATGTTAAATGTCAGCGAAATCTGCACCGACTAGCACACAATATTTGACACTCACACACACCTCCGTCTATCACTCACATATCCTATGACTTTCGTGTATTCAGTTTTCTATATCCTTTCCTATATATACATTGTAAGCCTTCTATCATTTACATAATAATATGAATGAAATGAGAATGAGATCCTAGAGTCTCATATGGCGTCAGAGCCTGGTCCTAAAATCCCTGGCAACTAGAAACGGTGGGGCGAGAGAGAGACAGAGAAAGCAGAGCCAACACCGACCGGAGTGCTACATAAGCAGCATCGCCGGACTACTCACACTGCTTCAGGAATTCCTCCACCGAACCATAGACGACGCCATTCGCTGCCAGAAACGGTGAGGCGAGAGAGAGATAGAGAAAGCAGAGCCAGTGTCGGAGATCTGAGATCTCACTCACACCGACGAGTGGGCATACACCGCCGGCCAAGGGACAATCGCAAGCCGCCGATCGGCAGATTCCAAAAGCCTGCTATCAATCTGAGCAGCGTGTGGCATCCACGCGCCAACCAGTGCAGCGGCACGTGAATCTCACGCGCCACGTCCGTATAGCACACGTGACCTCACGTGCCGCCGTGAACAGTGCCTCCGACATCCTTTTTTTTGTCCCAGAAAATAAGCCACAGTGTTTCCAACCACCATTTCTTCCAAAAAACACATGGATTCTTCAAAATTTCCTCCTCTTTTTGGGTCTTTTCCTAGAAATCTGGGATGAAGCAAAGCAAACTTACTCTTCCCTTGATAACACCGCTGCTCTAATCCACCTAAAGCGACAACTTAGAGATCTGAGACAAGGTAACTTGACAGTTACTAATTATTATAATACCTTAAATAAACTGTGGCAACAGCAAGATCTCTTCGATTCCCATCCATGGGATACTGTCAAAGATGCTTAGTTACATAAGAAGATCGTGGAAGAAGAACGAGTGTATGACTTCCTCCTGGGTCTCAACAATTCATTTGAAGAGATAAAAGGTAGAATCATGGGACTAAAACCCATGCCACGTCTGTTTGAAGTAGTCAACCATGTGCAATTTGAAGAAAGCAAAAAACTCTTGAATCAAGGCAGCTTAAGCTCAACTGAAAAATCAGATTCAAGCTCAATCGAAAGATCAGCCCTGGCAGCAAAACGACCACAAGACGAAAGACGAAACAAATGGTGTAATTATTGCAAAAAGAAGGGTCACATCAAAGAAGAATGCTGGAAACTTCATGGAAAGCCAACAATCAACAAACAAAGCCATATTACTGCAACTGAGCCAGAAACTGAAGATAAAGATTCCCTGAGCAAAGAGGAACTGCAGATGTTTCGCAGGATGCTAGATAGACAAAATAAGTCTAACTCTAAGCCTGGTATCAACCTTGTGCAATCAGGTAACTCTATCATAGCTCTAAATATAGTACGAGCTAGTGAAAATGCTTGGATTATTGACTCAGGAGCAACTGATCACATGACTAGTAATCGTACATTGTTTGCAACTCTTAAATTGATTCATGAGAATCTTCGAGTCAAAGTTGCGAACGGCCTATACACTACAGTTGAAGGAATTGGCACAGTCATACTCTCTAATTCCTTGAAAATTCACAATGTTTTATTTGTGCCTGCACTCACTGTCAATCTTATATCTGTGAGTAAATTAACTAAAGATCGAATGTGCCGAATCATCTTTGATAATGATGTCTGTGTTTTCCAGGATTTAAATTCGAGGAGGACGATTGGAACTTCTAGAGAATGGGACGGATTGTTCTACCTTGAAGAATCAAACTTGAAATCAGAAGATGCAAGGAAGGCAAAAAGAGCACTGGTTAGCTCCAACTCTAAAAATGATGTAACCTTGTGGCATTGTCGCTTAGGCCACCCTAGTTTTGATTATATGAAGCACTTGTTTCCAAATTTCTTCAATAAAAATTCTATTCCTTTTCATTGTGAAACTTGCCAAATTGCAAAACAAACTAGGTCTTCTTATCCCAAACAACCCTACAAACCTTCCTCACCATTCACACTAATCCATAGTGATATTTGGGGTCCTGCACAACTAAAAACCCTTACCAATGCTAGATGGTTTGTTACTTTCATAGATGATCATACTAGAGCCACATGGGTTTATTTAATGAAAGAAAAATCCGAAGTAGCTAAGGTATTTCAAAACTTCTATACCTTTGTGCGAACCCAATTTAATGTCTCCATTAAGGTACTTCGAAGTGATAATGCCAAGGAATACATGAGCAACACCTTTACCAACTTTCTTGATCAACAAGGCATTCATCACCAAACTTCCTGCCCATACACACCTCAACAAAATGGAGTAGCTGAGCGAAAGAACCGTCACTTGTTGGAAGTAACCTGAACCTTACTAATGGAACGAAATGTTCCTACCATTTTTTGGGGTGATGCTCTCCTCACTGCAGCTTATCTCATTAACCGCAAGCCATCCAAAGTCCTCAAATTCCACACCCCTATCCAAACACTCCTCGAACACTTTCCAAATTGCTCCATAATCACTTCCTTGTCTTCTAAGGTATTTGGTTGTATTGTCTTTGTTCACAACAATGATAGCAATAAATTTGCTGCCCGAGCTACAAAATGCCTATTTCTTGGTTACTCTCCGACTCAAAAAGGGTACAAATGTTACTATCCTACGTCCAAGAAACTTATTGTCTCCCGGGATGTAGTCTTTTTGGAAGAAGCATATTACGGCAAATTACCATTCAGGGGGAGTACACTGACAATGAATGGCTAATCTTGGATAAACCTGCACTATCACCACCACAACCTAATCCTATACCCATCATTGACTCCTTACCTTCCACAAACCAACCTAGTCCTATCCACCTTAATGATGATGAACCTGCACATCTTTCATCTCAACCTGAACCCACAACTAATGAATTGGAAACAAATGTTGAGATCAATTCAGGGATGGATACTGAAGGAGAAAAAGAGTCCAGAGTACAAGCCAACGATGAATCAAACACTGGTAGAACTATCTCTCCCATTCAAAGGAATGATCATGACTCCAATTCGGGATTAAATCCTGAAGAACTGGGTTGGCCTATTGCATTGAGAAAAGGGATAAGATCTTGTACTCAGCATCCAATTCAACGTTTTGTCTCATATGGTAATCTATCTGCAAAAATGCAAAGCTTTGTTGTAAACAGCACACAGATTAAAATCCCAAGCACGTTTCAACAAGCTATAGCTGATCCAAATTGGAAAAGAGCTGCAGAAGAAGAGTTAAGGGCACTGAAAGAAAATAAAACGTGGGAGATCACAACTCTTCCCGATGGAAAGAAACCAGTAGGATGCAGGTGGATCTTTAACCTAAAATACAATCCTGATGGTAGTATCAACAAATACAAGGCAAGACTTGTTGCAAAAGGATACACCCAGACATATGGAATTGATTATCAGGAGACATTTGCTCTAGTAGCCAAGCTTAATACCATCCAAGTGCTATTATCAATCGCAGCTAACTTGGATTGGTCATTGCACCAACTTGATGTGAAGAATGCCTTTCTAAATGGAAACTTGGAAGAAGTTTACATGGAGATTCCAAACGGAATCTTAGCTCCTGACAACTCTGTGTGTAAACTCAACAAATCATTGTACGGACTTAAACAATCTCCTCGAGCATGGTTTGGTAGATTCACCAAAACAATGAAAAGACTTGGGTATACTCAGAGACAAGCAGATGACACATTGTTCATCAAACGTGTTAATGGCAAAGTCACCATCTTGATCGTCTATGTTGATGACATGGTCATTACAGGAAACGATGAAGAATCCATTGTTCATTTAAAACAAGACTTGTCAACTGAGTTCCAGGTAAAAGACCTTGGACAAATGAGGTATTTCCTAGGCATGGAAGTGGCAAGAACTAAAAAGGGTATCAATGTATCACAGCGAAAGTATACCTTAGATCTGTTGCATGAAACTGGAATGCTAGGGGCACAACCTGAAGGAACACCAATGGAAGAAGGTTGTCACTTAGAAATCAAACCAGATGGTGTCCCAGTCAACACAGAATGGTATAGAAGACTTGTCGGGAAACTCATATACTTGACTCACACACGTCCAGGCATTAGCTATGCAGTTGGAATAGCAAGTCAATTCATGCACCAGCCACAAGAAGAACACATGGCAGCTACAGGATCTTAAGCTATTTAAAGCTTAATCCTGAAAAAGGAATCTTCTTTAAGAAATGCACTGCAAAAGATATTGAAATATACATTGATGCAGACCATGCAAGGGATAGAGAGACTAGAAGATCAGTCTCAGGATATTGCACATATGTGTGGGGAAATCTTGTTACATGGAGAAGCAAGAAACAGACTGTGGTGTCACCAAGTAGTACAGAAGCCAAACTGAGAGCTGTTAATCATGGAGTACGTGAAGGACTTTGGGTCATCAAATTGTTAAAGGAGTTGGGAATTCTATATGAGGGACCAATGCAAATTTAGTGTGACAACAAAGCCAGCATTGAAATGGTCAAGAATCCAATCTATCATAATAGAACAAAACATGTTGAGATAGACAGACACTTTGTTAATAAGAAGATTGAAGCAGGCATCATGAAATTGTCCTACATCAGATCTGAAGATCAAATTGCAGATATGCTGACAAAACCACTAGACAGAGCTACGTTTGAAAAGTTTTTGTGCAAGCTGGGTATGATTGACATATACTCTCCAACTTGAGGGGGAGTGTTAAATGTCAGCGAAATCTACACCGACTAGCACACAATATTTGACACTCACCTATCCTATGACTTTCGTGTATTCAGTTTTCTATATCCTTTCCTATATATACATTGTAATCCTTCTATCATTTACATAATAATATGAATGAAATGAGAATGAGATCCTAGAGTCTCATAGATAATAAGGACAGCATTGAAATGGTCAAGGACCCAATGTATCATGATAAAACAAAACATGTTGAGATAGACAAACACTTCATTAAGGAAAAGATTGAAGTAAGAATCATGAACCTATCCCACATACAGTCTATGGATCAAATCATAGACATTATGACAAAACCATTGGGCAGAGCTAAGTTTGAAGGATTTTGAGGCAAGCTAGAGATGATTGACATCTACTCTCTAGCTTGAGGGGATTGTAACATATAATCATATCCCCTGATTTTAAGATCTAGATTGATTTTTCAGTATTAGGAAAGTTTTCTATTTTAGTTGATTGTAATCCCTTGGCTTACTCCTCTAATCACTCTTCCTAAAGGCTATATATTGTACCTCTTCCCATATGAATAAACACAATTGTGCGAGTAAGTGAGCCTCTGATTACAATAATTAAAAATAATCATCAGTAATTTGATCCTCCTTATTCCTCTTACCAGCAGCCTATTTATAACGAAATATTACAGACATAATAAGTTTAAAAAAATCAAGAAGATATCTGAAGATAACTGAAACTAAGGTTCAAGTGGGAAATCCCACTTATTTCTCAACAGAAAATAACAAGCACAACTGAAAGCTGCAACTAACATGGCCATTAGGCTCCTAATTCTTCTTTGTTCCATTTTATACAGTCCTGAGTGAATCAGCCATGGTCTTGGGTGGTCATGGGTTCTTATCAACACTCAATAAAATTATTGAACATGACCTTTTTTTTTCGGTAAAAAAAAAAAGACCTTTTAGTTAACAATTTATTCAAAGATTTAATTGTTGATACATCATAATGACACTGTGCAATCTATGCAGATGTCCACATTGAGTGGGATAAGTATTGTGGTTGCTGTTGTTAGAACTCAGAGGTTACCTGGTTCATAAACTTTGTGGTAAAGGATATGCCAAACTTGGTTGGAACCATCGCAATGCCACGCTTTCTCCACCGATGATGACCATTGAATAGGTCAACTTCTTCACGTGCCTTCATCGAGTTACAAGATAACTTTAGTTTATCCCACAGTTGGAATAATGTACAGTGTTGAAGCTGCTGGCCATAATGCAACATGGTTCCTTCACCTTGGAAATTGATTTCCTGAAAAGAAACTTTGGCTTAGGAAAATTGACAGAAAAATCCTACAAAACCGATAGTGATGATTACAACACAGTCATGAATATATAACAAAGTTCCATATCTCACTCTTATCACTTCTGGGCTCTTCTTGACTTCCACAGCAATTCTTTGAATCCAATTTTCAGCAATAAGCATGCCTTGAGGACCACCAAACCCACGGAAAGCAGTGTGACTAGGGAAATTAGTGGAGCAAACCCTTCCCACTATCCTCATGTTTGGTATTTCATACACATTATCTGAATGAAACATAGCCCGTTCAAGAACTGGAAGAGACAGATCCAACGAATTTCCACCATTGTTATAGATTTCAAGATCTAGTGCAAGCACCTTCCCCTCATTTGTAAATCCAACCTGAAACCAATAATTTTCAACTAATTATATTTGAAGCCAAAAAAGGTGTTATTCAACTGTAAACAGAAAAGGTTAAGAATAAATAAATAGAACTGTAAACAACAAGCCAGAAGAATAGAACATAGTAACAAAAAAAGTGCAAGTAAGGTACAATTTATATTTTGTTCTCTGACTGGTATTGATTTGTTTTAGCTTTTATTTCCTCTAATTTCTTACTTTCAATCATTTCATAAGAAACAAAGGAATAGTTTATCTTCTGCCCTCTGTTTGGTGCATTATTTGCTATGGTAGGAGAAAAAGAAAGAACCATCTCTCTTCCCTCATTTGGTTCCAAGAAGGATATATAAAGAAAGGAAACTCGGCTTAATAAGATGTAAATTTACTTTTGTATCCTCTACCTTACTAAATATATTTAACCTTACTAAATATATTTAACCATGTATATTAAAAGTATATATATTTCACCTACCAAGCATATCCAGATATTTATTTGTTTTAGCTTTTACTTAAAATTCAAAAGTACTAGAGGGATGTCTCAGCATCCTCTTCTTCAAGCCTTGTATTCAAAAGGATAAGCATTAAGCCATAGACCAAGTACACAGCTTCAGGCTATAACATATTTTAAGAAAATAAGCTATATGTAGGATTTAGTACTTTCAAAATAATGTATCCAAAGATTTGGTTTTTGATAGAGTACAATGGCACCAAGCGACTCATGTAGCCATCCCCACGTAGTGGGACAAGGCTTTATTGTTGTTATTGTTGTTGCAATATAATTATATTTGGCATCAATTTAATCTTAAACCATTAAAAATAGTGGCAGCAATACCTTGTACTTCCCAACAAAACTATGTCGTTGCCCAGTAATCATCATGTCTATATCCCGGTCTAGTGTGATTTTCACAGGACGATTTAATAGATATGATGGAACTGCAGCCGCAGCAGCAATAAAAGCTGATCTTGTCTCCTTTCCCCCAAATCCACCACCAATTCGTTTTGTTTTGCAAACAACCTTTGACATAGGAAGACCAAGAACATGCGAAACATATTTCTGGTGCTTCTGAGGGGCCTACAAGAATACAGATATTCTCTCACTTCTAAGGAGAGGGTGGAAAAGATAAGGCCACAATTATCATTACTAGCTAGCCGATATTGTTGGGCCAGTAATGAACTTGAGAAATCAAATTTAAAAAATTTAATAGGAACTCAACAGGGACTGAAACGAGCTCAATATGCATAACAAACTCGAATACTCTACCAATAGCACCAACTCAAACAGAAATTTAGAATAATACGATATAATATTGGAGATGGCCTTGAAGGGCAAGGCCAAGATACATTGTCATTTCGTACAACACAAGAACTACAATTTAAATTAATGTATTTTCAAGAAATAATGGCAATAGACACATGGCATGTAAACTAGTTGCTAGAACTCTGCTTTTACAGTCAACAATGAAACAAGAGATGCAAAAACAACCACTTGTAGTAAAAGAGGAAACTAGAGAGAGGTCTATAACCTACCATTTTGAATGCTTTGATCTTATATATGCAGGATATGGTTCAGTCATAAATAGCTAAAATCTAAAACCCTTTTCAATTTGTAATCAGTACTTGATACTATAGAACTAGCCAAAGATTTCAGAAAACTAAGGTTTCCAAAAGATGCATATACTATATTTTACAAGTACCCAACACAAGAATGTATAACTTACTTGAGTGGATGAAATCATATGAACTTCATTGCCACCATCCACTGTCCATATAACAGTGCTATTTGGCTCCAAATAAAAGTGTTCTTGGCCTCCTATATGAACTTCCCCTTCAATTATCTTGTCACACTGACCAGACTGAAACAAGAGATCTACATCACCTTTTCTCAAACATCTCTCTGCATTAGGATGAAAACTTTTAGCATTAATTGCTTCTTGTATTGACAAGATGGCTGGGAGCTCTTCATACTCGACATGAACTTTTCCTGCTGCTAGCTTTGCATTTTCATGAGTATCAGCAACAACAATTCCTATAACCTGTATATACTCCAATAAATCCCACAGGAAGAAAAAAAGAGCATTCCTTTTTTTTGAACTCTTCAAGATCAAAATTATCAAAAATACAAATCACAGTCATCACAAAACAGCTAAACATCCATTTTAAATAACCTAGATACCTGACCCACACAAGTAACATATTTTTCAGCAAAGAGCTCCTCATCAGCAACAACTGGTCCAATATTATTAACACCCGGTACATCTTTTACAAGAAAAATGCCGACAAATCCTGGTGAAGACTCGGCTCTTGAAACATCTATTGAAAGTATTCGAGCATGGGGTTTGGTACTCAACACTAGGGCTGCATGCAGACCATTAGAAGGCATTTTTGTGTCATCAGCATATTCAGCCTCGCCAGTTACCTGGGCATAATTTATCACATTCAAACATGAAGTCAAGAAGCAATTCTAATGAGCCGTTTGGTTCACAAAATCCTAAGGAATGGAGTTTACATCATTTTCTATAGTATGCCATCATAAAAATGTGGTGCATATGAATAAAAATGTTTGGTTAGATTACCAAAAACATGGGAATCAATATGAATAATATATCAGGAGACAAAATTACCCATGTCTGCATTTATATGTATATAATGAATCAAATTATCTGTCTTTTCAACAAAAATATATAATAATAACCCAGCATCTAAATGAAGAACCTATAAAGCAAAAGAACAAATGAGCGAGTTAATATGCATGTTACTTGGTAATTGGTAAGAAAACAAAATCAAGGTTAGGCAACAGTATATATTGCTTCATTGATCCCAAAGATATCCGATATAATAAAACCCATTCATATTGAAGATGAAGACCAGACTAAAATTGAGTGATCTTGCTTGATTTCGAATATCCGAATCAACATGGTGGACTAGTTGAAGCAGTTTGTTGAGTCCAGTCGAAATCAAAAGATATGTCGTATGCGACTGTGTGCGAGCCTGTGTGATAGCAGCAGCAAGGAAGATAGGCAATCAATAGGGTTTGTGTTTTTCACTAAGGGCACTCAGATTCATTTTAAAAATTATAAGGATAATAATGTCTTTTCCTTTTGAATACAAGAGATCTACATCCCCATTCATGAGTCTTAGCAACACAATCCCCATGCATCCATTGAAGGTAATGACAATTGCAAAACGTAATCTCATTCACATTACACAAGCCCAACCAAACATCGTAATGAATTCATTGCATCAGGATTATAAGTAATCCCTTTCATGGAATCAAACCAAATGTGCCATTAAAAATAACAAAACAAATTGAAACATAGCACAATTTACCAAAGAATGTGAAATATTTCGTGGGTAACAGCTCTGAAATTTATTGATACCTTGAAGGTTACATATATAGAGTAATAGAGAAAATAAAGGGAATAACATCTGATCTAATCCCCTAGAGTTTTTTAGGAGGCAATCTAAGACTCTTAATCTGATTTAGAAGACTTGGCGCACCTCTAGGTATGAAATAAAAATTTGGGAACTGAAGTAAGGTGATTGTGATGTTACAGTTTATTAGCTGCAAATTTGTGTTATAGCAGGAATTGGATTTGATGTCAAATGAAGAATGCGCATGCGCACGTGATGCTCCCTATAAGGAACAAGCTGAAAAGGAATGTTCCAGTTTCTTGTAGGGTTCTGAAGTCACATTTTGGGCTTGTTTGGTTCGAAGGGAGGGGATGGAAGGAAAGGGCATGTGGTTACTTTGTTTGGCTTGATTAAAGGGTAGAGGAAGGGAAGGGCTTTTAATGATCCCTTGTTTGGTTCAAGAGGGGGAAGGGAGGAGGGTGATCATGATTAGTTTACCACTATACCCTTATATGTTAGGTTATAAAAATTAATTTACACATTAATTTATATTATATTATTTAATGAAAATTTAGTCTTAACATATTAACGTGTATAAAAAAGAAACTGGAATGATAATTTTTCTTATTTATGATTAATATAATAATATTTTTTTTAAAAATTAAATTAACAAATCTTATTTTGAAAAATGAAATCTCATTCTCTTCCAGCTCATACCAGCTTTAATATATATTTTAACTAATAAAATAATATAGTTGAAAAAATCTAATAGCATGGATCTACCATCTAATTAACCCACTGAAATATAAATCTGGAAGGAAATAAGCCATGCACCAAGATTCAGGTCAATAGAAGAATGGCGGCAAGATGTGACAACAGTAGGGCAGAAAAGGAGATTCCACGACCAACAAGAACAACAGATAGCCACCATTCCTCTTCCATTATCCCCGCCCCAAAACCATCAGCTTCGACTCCTACGACTCTTCTCTTCTTCCCCCACAGTCACTATTCCCCTTCTCTCCGCAAAAAAAAACAAAAAAAAAAAGAAACCAATGAATCAAGACTAGTTGCCAACTTGCCGCGACGGAAGGGGGAGAGGTACAGATCCGGCAACCAATGGCAAGAATAATGAACGGGCACCATTCAATGTCCATTCTAGAAACCTTTGACTCCTTTGCCTCTCGTCTTCTTCCACCACCACTATTCCCTTCTCACCCCCCCCCAATCTCCTCCAACTCCGTCGCCACCTCGCCGCTGGTGACTTCTTCAAGCTAATGAAAAGACTCACTGCTGCCTCCTCATCATTCTCACTAGCAATCTATCCGAAAGACAAGAAAGAAAGAAAAGACAGGATTGAAAATACAACAGAAATATATGGATAAATTGGTCAAAAAATTTGGCACCCCACTAAAACCCACCAATTTGGCAGGGAGCAAAATGTGGGGTTAAGAGGGGTGAAAAGGGCAGATTTTGGCTCCCCTCCCCTAATGGAGAGGAGGGGATCATTTTCCCTTCCTTTCCATCCCTTCCCCTCCAACCAAACACGCCCTGAGCCATGTCCTCCTTTCATCAACAAGAGGTTTTTTCTAAGGTATGTCATGAGGCCTAAAGGTACAATGTGATGTTAAATGATGCTGATCCCCCTTTATCGTCTCTAGACTTTGCTACACTCGTTAGCATGAGTATCAACTTGATATGATATTGTAATGAATTGATTTTGAAAGTTAGTTTAGTTGATTAGACGAGCAGCGTTAGCTAATAGTGGCACTAGTTGCTGTTAGGAGCGGCACTAGCCAAACATGGCCTTAGCCTTGTCTAATAACTAATGAGCCTTAAGGTGTTAGGTGCCACTGTTTTAATGAACCTCCTACTGCCTATATATATGGCAAGTTATCCCTATTATATATGTCATTCGAACTAACCAACAAAGGCTTAAATTCTTGTTGGGTCAGCAACTGAAGACACCATTCCAAATGTTTTGGGTGGTAAAACTTGTCAGTTTTGACTATGATATTGTCTATAAGAAATGGGTGAATAACACAATAGCTCATGCACTCTCTCACCTTCCTAAGCAGCAACTAATGCAAATTACCTTAGCCAAAGTTGTTGCAAGTAAAGGATGGCAAGAATGAGGATGACTTCACTTGCTCATTACTTGAAAAAGTGCAACGAAACAGAGGAGTTTGGAGTCACTTCACTTGGGATGGTACTCTTCCACAAAGGAAAGGCAAATTGGTAGTGGGTGAGGTAGCTACACTTCAGTTGTAGATTCTAGATTGGCTCCACTCAAGTCCTCAAGGAGGCCATTCGGGAATCCAAGCTACCTATCAACGTATAAAGGGTCTCTTTTGGTGAGAGAAGCTAATAAATGATGTTGTGGAGTACGTAAAGCGATGTGACACATACTCTAGACGTAAATGAGACTACGGCTTCTCCGGGATTGTTGCAGCCCCTACCTATACTTAGTAGAGTGTGGGAATCGATTGCTATGGACTTCATTGAAGGTCTTCCCAAAGAACAAGGAAAGGACACTATATGGGTAGTCATCGACCAAATGAGCATGTGGGAATCGATTGCTATGGACTTCATTGAAGGTCTTCCGAAGTCACAATGAAAGGACACCATATGGGTAGTCATTGACCAAATGAGCAAGTATGCCCATTTTATACCTCCTCACCCATTTTCAGCCTCCACCTCAGATTTACAAGCCTCATGGTTGGCTGAAATTGTGAGTGACCGTGACTCACTCTTTTGTTAGTAGCTTTGGGAAGGGATTTCTTCGTGTGTTGGGTGTGGATCAAAAGCCCTCTACTGCTTATCACCCACCAACCAATGGGCAATCAGAAGTGCTTAATAGATGTTTGGAGACGTATCCACAATGTATGTGTTGGGAGAAGCCTAAAGATTAGGCTAAGTGGATTTCACATGCAAAATGGTGGTACAATACAACATACCACACAGCAGCAAAAGCTACACCGTATGAATTGCTTTATGGGCAACAACCTCCTCTTCATACTCCCTATTTGCCACACAATTTGGTGTTCGAGTTAGTAGATCGTAGCTTTATGGCTAGAGAGGAAGTTCTAGCACTTTTGAAGTATCATTTGCACCACGCAGCAAACTTGATGTAGAAAAGGGCCGATTTACATAGGACAGATCGTGAATTTCAGGTTGGGCAATGGGTTTTTTTGAAGCTCAAGCCCTATAGGCAGATTTCTACAGCAGCAAGAGCTTCTCAGAAGTTAGCACCTCGGTTTTATGGGCTTTTTGAGGTGATAGAGAATTCTGAACTGGAGAACTAAGAAGCGTAGAAAGAAGATGATTACAAAGGTTTTGGTCCAATGGAAGGGCTTACTAGATGAAGAAGCCTCTTGGAAGGCCCTCTACTCTCTTCAACAACAATATCCTACTTTTGTGATTCCTAATCCTTGAGGGCAAGGATGTCCCCGGGGGGTATTGATATGATATTGTAATGAATATTGAAAGTTAGTTAGTTTGGTTGATTAGACGTGCAGTGTTAGCTATTAGGGGCACTAGCCGTTATTAGGATCGGCCCTAGCCAAACATGGCCTTAGCCATATCTAATAACTAATGAGCCTTAGGGTGTTAGGCGCCCCAAGTTTAGTGAACCTCCCTACTGACTATATATATGGCAGGTTATCCCTATTGTAATCGGTTTTGCGATGTTAATGAAAATCACAGCAGCATTATTCAGTCTCTAGCTCTACCTCTCTCTCTCTAATCTCTCTAATTCTTCTGCTTCAACCCTCTAATATTTTTCTCTTCTACCCTAATTCCCAATTCTTCAAGATTCATATTACAACTTTGTTGAGATAGACAGATATTTCATAAGAGAGAAGGTTCATGAAGGAATTGTTGATCTGCGATACATACCGTCTAAGGAACAAACCGCAGACATTGTTACTAAAGGACTACCCAGGGACAAGTTTGAGTATCTTATTGGCAAGTTGAACATGATAGATATCTATAGTCCAACTTGAGGGGGAGTGTAGAATCCCATATAATCTCACGATTATAGGGATTAATTAAATCCAAGATTATAGCAGATAATTAGGATTATTAGTTTAGATTTATTTCCTGATTATATTGTGATTTAATATTATCTTATCCGGATCTTATCAAAACGATCCGATTCTCTTTTCATGTATATATGTACCTATTCCCTCTCTGAATAATACACAACAATTATTTCATTCATCTGATTAACTTCAAACTTACTATCACAACTCTAATGCATGAGGGCAGAGGGACAAAGTCACTTGTGAACACTACAAGAAGCCTAGGCATACTTGTGACACCTGTTAGGATCTACATGAGAAGCAACCAGAATGAAAACCACAAAAGGGAAAGCCTTGTGGCTATCAAAAGCCTCATGAACATCCACAGGATCGACCAGACTCGACACTGATGCCCCAAGTTGATAAAGACAGCTAGGTGAGCTAATTGAGATGCTCAGTGTCTTGCAATAGACAGAGCAATCCCAGAAACCAAGTCATTAAGCTTCTATGGCTCATAAAGAACATGTGCTCTCCTCACTACTACTAAAAATTTCAAATGGATTGTCGATTTTGGTGCTTCAGACCATATGACCTCAGATTCTAAATTACTTCCCTAGAGCTGCTAATGAGAAAATAAATACAGCAAATGAGTCCTCCTCTTCGTATCTTTCTCCTATAAAACCAATAATTAGCACTCTTCAACAGACTGATTCTGAAAATAGCTTTAAAAAGAGCAAATTATTATAGAAGTTAATAACAAATCTAGACTAGATTGCATCCCGGTGATCTAGGGATGAGATTTAACCATACATGTACATATTCAAACCTGAAATCTTGCTGAAAGATGAACCTCAGGAGAACCAACAGCAGTCCCATGCTTCATGATTTCATAGTCTTGACATCCAGTGACTGGTGGACGGTGGACTAGCTGCACAGCAGATAGATGTGATAATGGTACACACTCTTTGATATGCTTTTCTCCCTCCATTTGTTGAGACACCCAAAGAAAAAATTTAAAGAAGAAGCTTAATGTCAGAGCTTTTCGGAACTCAACCATTCCACCAGGCGCATTTTCCTTGAGAAAAACATCATTTTGTATAACTTTCAATGCATTTTGCAACAGATCTTGGCCCCATATCTTTCCAATGAGATATTCCCTAGTTTTTGCTGCAGAAAGAGAAAGAGGAGCCACCCCACCATAAACTATCGATGCATCAACAACAACACAGTTCTCATTATGTCCTTGAAGAAGAACACGCATGCCAGCATTTACAATTGCAATATCATCATCCCTTCTATGGGACTGTTTAAATTCTTTCACAAACTCAAAAGCCCTAGTCCATGGTAAGAATACTGACAACAAGATTTCACTACTTGCCAAATCAACTTTACGATAACCCTGAAAGAAATTTTCTGCCTGTATAGTCCTGATGTTCCCATTGCAATCAACAATTCGAAACATTGCTCCAGCTGCCATCCAAAGAGGGTTCAAATCTGATATTGGGCTAGCAGTACAAATGTTCCCACCAACTGATGCAACATTTCTTATCTGTGTTCCAGCAAACCATTTCAATTGCTCAATAAAGGCTTTACAAGACACAGTTTCGTGAGCAGCTCGCTCTGTTATCACCTTTCGAAGAAAACTCGAGAGATCAGATAGTCTTACAGCAGCACCTATTTCTAAGCCATCTTGCTTTACATTCAAAGCATTCAATTCTGGAACATGCATTACAGAAATCAAAACCTGATACTGCATTCTCTTTAGTCTCATCTCAATTCCTACCTCAGTATTACCAACTAACAACTTTGCGTCAGGATATTTGGCTTTTAAATCCAATACATGTTGAAGTTTCAGTGGCCGATACCATTTTAGCCCACCGAACCCATTTAAATTTAAATAATTCAGTTTCCTTAACAGAAGTTCAGGTGGAAAGATGAGCTCCTTCTCTATATATCTGCTCCCATCTATTTCACTATAAGAGATGGGTCTATGTCTATTGGCATTAAGTATGCATTTTTTGTCTTTATCTACATCATTGACAGAATTTGATTTACACGAACAGTGTTTGCCAGTTGATGGGCAAACAGATTCACCCTCATAGAGACTTGCTGATGAAACCCCAGTATACAACATATCATCAGTTTTAGAAAAGACCCGGAAAGCATCAAGTATTGGTCTGTAACCAGTACATCGACACAAGTTTCCTGCAAGGCATTCTTCGATTTGCTCTGGTCTAGGTGGAGTTTGACTTGACCTCAATAATGCATACATGGACATAACAAAGCCAGGCGTACAGAATCCACATTGAGAACCATGAGCATGTGCTAGTGATTCCTGAAGAGCACAAAGTTAAGCTTCAAGCATAAAAGTATCAATAAAGATAACTTTCATGAAAACAGGAAGCTAATAGTCTAATCATATGAAGTTATAACAAGAAACATGAGAAATTAATGAGCGGAGAATATCCCAGCAAAGAAAGAAGACATGTAACAAGGAGGGGGTGGGGAGTAGTATGTGCACATCACCTGGACAGGGTGCAAACCAAGCTTGGCGCTTCCCAATCCCTCAACTGTAATCACATGCATCCCTTCAACAGAATATAAGGGTGCTAAGCAAGCATTGATAGCATAGTGCCTAGAAGAAGAATTTCAAACTTCATGGTAAATTTGACATCAAGAAACAAGAAAGGAATGTATTTAGATGTAGAAGCAGACAATAAGCATTAAATGAGATAGAAAAACTTACACACATTTCCTCATATTTCTATCATATTGAGAAGCCATAACTGTGCAAGCTCCACAGCCACCTTCACCGCATCCTAGTTTAGACCCTGTGAGACCAATATCTTTTATATAAACCCCCATATCCCAGGGGACTATAATTAGTTTTGTTTTGCCCAAAAGAAAATTTAAAAGACAATTAAACAACAAATAAATAGGAAAGAACTAATGAAATGGTTTGGAATTTTTGAACATTTCAAAAAAGGATAATGCATGTTTTAGTTCTTGTTTTTCTCTTGTTGAGGTTAATGTGGATTCTAAAACTTTTTCCCCTGCGGCCAAATAGTCCTCTGTTTGTCTCTTTATTTCTATAGCAGCCACTTATGGTTGGGATCTTCATTAGTTGGATGTTAAAAATGCTTTCTTGAATGGTGATCTTCTTGAGGAGGTTTATATGGAGCAACCACTTGATTTTGTTGCTCAGGGGGAGCATGGGAAGGTATGCCATCTTCAGAAATCATTATATGGTCTAAAGCAGAGTCCTCGTGTGTGGTTTGACAGGTTTAACACGGTGGTTAAGGAGTTTGATCTAAATCAAAGTAAGTGTGACCATTCTGTGTTTTATCAGCAGACGGAGGCTGGCATGATCCTCTTAGTGGTATATGTTGATGATATTGTTAGTACAGGGAGCAACACTTCAGGAATCTCATCACTAAAGGCCTTCCTAAATTCTCATTTCCAAACAAAGGATTTGGGTCAGTTAAAATACTTTCTAGGGATCAAGGTTATAAGAAGCAAGAAAGGCATTCTCTTGATACAACGGAAGTATGTTCTAGATCTGCTAAAGGAGACCAAGAAACTTGGAGCAGCACCAAGTAGCTTCCCCATGATTCCCAATCCTTTTTTGGACATTGATGATAGCATACCGTTTGATGAGCTGCCTGAGGGTGTGAGGAAAAAGGTGGATCCTAAGAAGATCAAGCCGTTTGCCTACCCTGAGAGATACCATAGATTGATTGGGAAGTTGAACTATCTCACGGTGACTCGACCTGATATGACCTTTCCAGTGAGTGTACTTAGCCAATTCATGACAGCACCAACTATTGCTCAATGGGAAGCTTTAGAGCATGTCTTACATTATTTGAAGGGCTCACCTAGTCGTGGTATACTCTATACAAATCATGGCGCCACTGACACTGAATGTTTTTGTGATGCGGATCATGCTGGGTCAAAGTCTACCAAGAGATCCACCACAGGATACTGTATTTTTGTGGGTGGAAATTTAGTGCCTTGGAGGAGCAAGAAGCGGGATGTGGTTTCACGATCTAGTGCAGAAGCTGAGTATAGAGTCATGGCTCAATCAATAAAAGAAATTGTGTGGATTCACTAGTTAATGAAGGAGGTTGGCCTCATCATGTCATTACCTGCGAAATTGTGGTGCAATAACAAAGCTGCTCTGCACATAGCCTCTAGCTCTGTGTTTCATGAACGAACGAAACACATTGAGATCGACTGCCACTTTGTAAGTGACAAAATCAAGGAGAACTTCATTTCTATGGGACATGTGAGGTCTAGCGACCAATTGGGCGATCTTTTGACTAAGGCCCTAAATGGGACTCTGGTTGACTACATTTGTAACAAGTTGGGCTTGATTAACATCTACGCTCCAACTTGAGGGGGAATGTTAGGAAATATAATGTAAATAGTAATCAATGAGGACCACAAAGAATCAGGGATTAGGGATCACAAAGAATCAGGGATTAGGGATCACACAAAGAATCAGGGATTAGAGATCAATTATCATAATGGACCCATTAATTCTAAGGCCTCTCTCTTATGTATAAATAACCCCTTGTGCATATGAATAAGATATACGTTTCAGAATATATCTTTCTCCACTCTTCTCACTTTCCAATGTGAAAGATAATTAAGAGTGTCTACAAGGAAAAACATGCAAATATAAAACACTCCGAGAAGAATCAAATCTTTGGTTTATAGACACTATGTAGGTATTAACATATACACATAATACAAAGGAAGCACCCGACCAGGAAAAGAAACTTTATAAGTTTGACTTCCAATTAAATGTATAAAAAATCTGAAATGACGGCATCATTCATCAAAATACTTCAGTAAATTACATTATCCATATGAAACATAAGATGTTTAGAGATCCAGGGCATGAAGGAACTCAATATTAACAACTTAATCCACAAAATACTGAGTCCTTGAGGTTCATTATGATAAGAAACCTTCACTTCTATTTCAGAATTTGTTTTTTACAAGTTTGCAGAGCCCCCAAGTCAAAATAACTTTATACCAGAAAGTATGCGCAAAGTTATTTGCACAGTGATGTTTGGTTCTTGAGAATGCGAAGTTGTCATGTTCAATCATGAAAAGTAACGTACTGCACTCAAGTCAAACCCAGAAATAACGAAAGGACAAAGAACTTGTTTTATGAATCTTGCTGAATACCATTGATTCATTTGGTACTAAAGTGCATTTAACCAATCAACAAACACATAATGTTACCTCTAAGGTACTCAAGAAGGGTCAAGTGAGCCAATCCATCTGGTAACACTCTACGGACGCCATTAACGTACAATATGGCTTCCTCAATCTCCTCCAAAATTTGGTCCGGCGCTTCCCTATTCTCCAACGACCCCATTTAACTCTTGAGTCTTAGGCAATTCTTTCCTGTCAATGATGGAAAAGGATGAAAAGCATGGTTCAAAATAGAGATGGGAATCCAGTCATAGGACCAATGGCCATAATACAAAAGACCCGGCCCTAGGCATATCGGCTATCAGGCTGGCCCAATTCGCCTTTTTAATTTTCTAAAAACAAAAATATGATGCAATAAAGCAATATAATACAAGTTTCACAAAGATTCAAGTTCAATACAAGCTTCACAATTCTAAAAATCAAAGAAATATAGTTCAAACTTTACAACTTGCTCAATTCATGATAAAGCAGCCTTGTTTGCCTGAATGGCTGAGCATTTTAACAGGTAAGCTGATGCCAACTACCAGTCTACCACAAAGTCCATCTGTTATATTTGGCAAACTCTAATGTCCCATCTCTGGATCTCTAAATAAATTCAAGAAACGTATATATCATGTACCTATGCTCAAAGAAAAATATGAATTAAAAAATTCAAGATGTTATCTTCTCTGTTCTTTTTTGGCTCCACCGAGATACTCCCAAACAAACATTATTGGAGATTATAAATGTTGAGATTCTTGGACTAATATTTACCAGTAACATTGTCTCTTTTATTACTTTTTTGCCCCTATTAGTTTGCTTTCATTATCATACACCAACACAAAGCAGAATGATGAATGCAGCTTCTCAGTTTTTTTATCTGCCATCTATTGGCCTTAGCTTCAATGTTTTGGGTTTCCGGCAATTCTTCAATGGGAAACCGCAATTCTTTTCCAAAGGAAATTCTCAATTTATTTGTCTATAGCCTAATATGTATTTGATTCTTTACTCTTGTTCAACTGACTACTACTTGGTAACATTATTTCAATCTAATCTAGTCAATTTGTTAAAAACTATCTAATGTTATACAACAACAATTTCCCATCAAGAATTTCACATCAACAACAAGAAACAATGTCCTACACCAATCTTAGAAACATGCGAAATTTTGAGATATCAATGTGGAACTGAAATCATGAACGAAAATCAGACTTTCCAGCTTCATAACATATAAACACCGACACATATAGCAAATTAAATATGAGAGCCCCTATGACCCAAAAGAGAACAAATCTCGCTGAGTTGCTGCTTCCTAATTGGTCTGAAATCATCCACTGCCATCAAATATAAATGCTGTCTCGCAGTCTCAAGGGTGTGTTTGGTTTGAGGGGAGGGGAGGGGAGGGGAGAGAGGTTAAATTACCTTTTGGGTTGTAGGTATTTAAATTTTGGGTAGGAATCCAAAATTTAAAAGGAATGAGAGAAAAAATTTTGAGCGGGAATCCAAAATTTAAAAGAATGAGAGGGTAAATTTTGGTTTTCTTAAACCCAAAATTGTAATTTCTACCCCGTCCCTTCCCTCAAACCAAACACACCCTCAGGCAAACAATTGATAGATAAATCAAATCCTAAACTATAAGCATTCAAGCAAACTAAACCCAGTCCAACAAATCAATTAATATCCAACTAAGTCAGATTAGAAATCAAATTAAACCAAGAAAAAAAAAAGATTGAATCTGTAAAGGTGAAAAGCTAAGAAATGAGAAGCTGAACGCCTGAGCAGAACACTGAATGATGAAGGCAGCAGGCACTGACAGCGAACACCAAACAGACCGGATGAGCACATGCACTGTGCAAAAGCATTCTTTCCGCAACTTTAGGTATCCAATAAGCACGTTTCCGGATAAGGTGGTTCTTTTCCAGACTTCCAGTGAGCTCAAACTCCATCGATTCAGCCTAATTTCTTCTTTTATTTTCTTTATGTTTTATTAAAATCTGAGAGAGCTTACAAAACAAACCAAGTTATTATGTATATTGAAGGAAAACCGAATGAAGACCGAAACTATTATATCTTAGGGAAAAAAGGTGTACTTTCCGCTATCCAAAATCGAATTTCCAACCAGAAAATCAAACAGAATATCCAGCAAAAAATAAATAATAAAAAACCAATAGCAGAAGCATCCAGCGACTATAATACAAATCTGGCATAGTGTACTAGAATTTTGATTCATACCACAAACAAAGAACCAGAGGCCAATGGAGAACGTGAAGCTCAAAGTAGGATGAAATCCAACGGAGACCAAGGAGCCAGCAACTGAGAACGAGAACGAGGAAAGAAGGCAATGACAAGTTGTCAACTATAGAAGCTGGTGAAGAAGACGATGGTTGCGGTGGGCAGGGATGATGATAAACATGATTTCGGGTCTGTTTGGTTGGAGGGGGATGTGATGGGAGGGGATAGAAAATAAACCCTCCCTGTTATGAAAATTAGGGGGTTCTAAAAAAGGGTTCCAAATCCCTCCCACTCCCTCAAATTGATTCCCTTTAATTTGGGGGTTTTGGAGGGAACCTAAAATTTGAGACTATTTTGTCTCTATAGTCTTTTCATATTCTCAATTATATCCTATGAGTCCTCAATAAAAATATAACTTCTTCTTCACTAGTGAAAATATACATACTCAAATTTTCCTGGTGATATGTGATTTATCTACTACAGAAAAAATATTTTTTTTCTCTTGGGCTATTATGTTGTTTTAGAGTGTTTATTCTTATTTAGTGGATACTTCTCTAGTGCAGGGTAGAGACACATGCTCATTTTTTTTGTTGCCATTTTGCACCTAATTAAACATTGCCACTTAGAAACAGTTTTTTTAAGTTTTTCTACCATTTTTTTATTCAAGTCCTCTATATTTTTTTTAATAGAAGGAATTTTCCATTTATTTTAATATGATAATTGTTGAAATATTCATATAACGAGAAATTAAGTTGGGAGGAATTGAAAACTATTTCCATGTTATATCTTCATCTTTTTTTTATAAATTATATAATTTATATTGAGGTGTAAATCAATTTAAATCATTTATATAAGGAAAAATATATAAACTAATGTCTAAGGATAAAATAGTAAATTAGATATTATCTCCCCTCCCCCCTTAAATCAAATAAAGGATCATTAAAAAATATTTCCCTTCCTCCCCCCAACCAAACCAAACAAGATAATCCTCCATCCTCCCCTTCCATCTCCTCCCATCCTTCCCCTCCCATTCCATCCCCTCTCTTTAAACCAAACAGGCCCTTCTACTCGCTCCAAATAAAACAGGGACGCCTCCCCCCGGGAGGGATTTGGGTAAACAATTTTATGAGTTAGACTTCAAAATTTCAAAGAGGTGGAATTGTAACATTTTAAGGGAAAATTTCAAAAAAAATATGTTGGAATATAAAAAAGGATAAATGAGCTTTAAATTGGTAAAATTTCAAATCAGTATGGTGTTAGTAGAGAAATTTGGGATTATAAAATCTCGACAAAAATATGTCCCTACCCTTCAGCTCTCTCATTCTCTCAGTTTAGAATAATAACACATGTCTCTTTATTAACAATATCGTATTCTACATTAACAACTTCACTTTCTTCTTTCACAATAATAACATCGGTCTTTTTATTAACAACACCGTATTTTACATTAACAACTCAACTTTCTTGTTTCACAATAACAACACCGATCTTTATATTAACAACTCAACGTTCTTATTTAACAACTTCATATCTTAAAAACCAATATATTCCAGGGATAAATTTGAAATTTAGAAGTTTTAGGGGTCAATAACAACATCCGTTCCTATATTAATAACACCATATTTTAAGAACTTCACTTTCTTATTTCACAACTTTGTATCTCAAAACCTAACACATGACAAGGACAAGTTTGAAATTAACAAGTTTCAAGGCCAATAATAACACCTATCTTTTTATTAATTACACCGTATTTTACATTAACAATACCATATTTGAGATATGAAGTTATAAAAGAAGAAAGTGGAGTTGTTAATGTAAAATACATTGTTGTTAATAAAAAGACCGATGTTGTTATTTCGAGCTGAGAAAGAGGGAGAGCTAAAGGGCAGGTGCATCTTTTTGTCAAGATTTCATAATCCCAAATTCCTCCACCGTACTGACACCATACTGACTTAGGATTTTGTAATTTCGAAGCACTGATTTGTCCTTTCCTATATTCCAGCGTATTTTTTTGAATTTTTTCAAAAGTTTAATAAAGAGAAAATGTATCATTAAAAAAAGTAAGAAAATATAATTTAAAATTTTTAACCCTACTTCTTTAATTTTTTAAAATTCAACTCCAAAAAATTTTTCCTCTCCTCCCATCATACCAAATTGCATTAGGCATTTGATATGAGTGATTTGGAGTGAAGGGAGGGGAAAGAAAATTTTTATAAATTAAATTTAATAAAATTCAAGAAGTGGGGTAACAAAAATCTAATAAAGAGAAGGTATAATATTAAAGAGTAAGAAAATTAATTAAAAATATTTAACCCCATTTCTTTAATTATTTAAAATATAAACCCCAAAAATTATCCCTTCTCGAACTTCTCTCTCCTCCCCTCATGCCAAATAAGCCTTACCACCTTTTGTTGACCATAAAGAATTGTTTCCTCCAAGGATTTGGAAGGGAAGGCAGTGAAGGAAAAAAATTTTGTGAGTTAAATTTTAAAAAAATTAAGGAATGTGATTAAAATTTTTAATGAACTTTTTATAGAATGTTATTTTATATCTTCTCTTTATTAAAAATTTATAAACCAACTTCTTTAATAGTTTTAAATTTAACTCATAAAAATTTTTTTTTTCCTACCCTCTCCTATCATAACAAACAAACAGCCCCTAACACAACAATTGAGTGCCTGTTTGGATTAGTGGTGGAGAAGGAGCTTTTTTTGCGGATGGGCTTTTGGAAAGTCAGATGTAAAAAAAGTCATATTGTAGATGTGATTTGTGTTTGGATTGACGGTGGCAGAAGTGACTTTTCTTCTAACTTGAAACCTATTTTGATTAGCGTTTGAAAATCCCGTTTAGATGGAAAATGACTAAAAAGGGTATGAATCTTATTAAATACTATATATATATATATATTGTGATAATTGAAATGAAAAAATTAAAAAAAAGTTGATAAAATAAAAAAGGTGCAATTATTATTGGGAAAAAAAAAAGAAAATGCACAAAAATATTTAATTAAAAAAGGATAAATTTATATTTAAATTAGAATGCATACATGAAATATCTCATTATTGGATCATCTACCCCTAACAAATTGGTATCTGATTGTGTCACGAACATGATTCATTTGTGTTGAAGATACTCTACGAATAGCTGATGTGGATGCGACATCAATCGAATCATTAGTATCTTCACCAAGTATATTTTCTTGTTTAGCTTCTTGAAAATCCATATCTATTTGGGAATTTCTCCGGATAAGATTATATATAGCCATTGTTGAACAAACTATGTGGACTTGTGTTTCAAAGATATATGATTTCATTTCCTCCAAGAGCTGAAACCTATTCTTCCAAACTTCAAACATCCTTTCTATAGTTTTCCACAAACTTGAATGATAATAATTGAACATCTCGTTTAGATTTGCAAATCCCTCACGTCGCCTGATGTCTGGAATATGATAACGCTCACGTTTATATGGATCAAGATATCCAACTGGTGTTGGATAGCCAGCATCGACTAAATAATATTTCCCTGAGTAATACACCAAAAATGTCTTTTACACGGTAAAGTTATAGTAAGTGTGAGGGAAAAAAACAACCACACAATGTAGGTGCAGGTGAGGAATAGAAACCTTGAGGTGGATGGGGGAAATTCATAGATGGAGTTGAGATTGCAGTTTGGAACACACGAGCATCATGTGCAGTTCCCTACCAGCTTGCCAACACAAAAGTGAAGCACATATCCCAATCACATATGGCCATGATATTTTGAGTTGGATATCCCTTTCTCCCGATATATTTCTCTTGCTCTGACTGACTGACTACACACTAGATTTGAGTTCCATCAATTGCTCCAATTGCTGTTGGAAATTGTGCCCTAAGGGCTAATCATTGTACTTTGAACATTATTAATTTAATGAAATTTCTCCATTCTGTTATTATATTATTTGCATGTTAATTGTGATAATTATATCCTTGGATAAATCATAAAAATTGTCCTAAAATGTCCCTGGTCAGTCATTTATGCAGGAGCAGAGATGAAATAAGATCAGTATGACTTTGATAAGATATGGAGATACGAACCAAAGTCTTAGGCACTTGTAAGAGTACAAGGTGTTGAACCAACCCACTATGAGAAAGCCACATAGATCAAGTCATAAGCTTTTCTCATGTATAACTACGTCACAATGTCCTTTAACCTGAGGTCATCATGGATTCCTACATGAGAGTTGCTAAGCTTTGAACTAGTCAAAAGTCACTTTTGACCGGGTGATGATAAAGGCTACGATCGGGCTTGGTGGTTTTTCATGTAGTGGAATATAAATGATCAAGATAGAATTTGTCTCTCACATTAGTAGAGAGATATTAATGGGCCCCTTGATGAGTGAGGCTGAGAAATGTATGTTCATACTACGATGGAAAGGAGTTTTCATTTATATTGTCAGACTACTCAGGAATTGAGAAAGTAATGGTCAGGAAGAAGATGATGACATTATCCATGCCTCATCCTTGACGAATATATCGTGTGACAAAAGGAACGTGACATGGTTGTATGACAAGTTGTATCGTGTTAACGATCCTCATTTGAATTGGGTAGTCATAATGTTTTGCTAGAGGCCGCTTGCGACATGTGGGTTAGTATAGTTATTGCCAACTTCGTATGGGCCTACAGGGTCGTACACAAGAATGACCCAACACGAGATAATATTTAATCTAGGGTGGATGAATTTTATATTTATATATATATATATATAATATAAAATTCGTTAATAATATTATATATACCAACTTGGGGGAGTGACCCTGAAAGGATCTAAGAGAAAGGGAGAAAAAAGAAAGCCTGAGAAGTAAGGATCGACACGGAGTCGTTAATTCATTAAATGCAGAATGTTATGCAGAAATTTAAAGAAGAAAAGTAAAGAACATAAATTAAAAATTGTCACAATATTATTGAAATTAAAAAATGATTACAAAACATAAAAGGAAAGTAAGAAAACATACAAGGCTTATCATCCTAGAAGATAAGGGGGGAGAGAATTGATCCTGAAAGCTCTAAGGATCGGTAAGTAACAACTAAAATGAATTGTCATTTTATAGGCGTTCGGATCAGTTTCTATTCACGGTAGTTTATTTTCTCCCTTTAGGTAAAACCACTTTAACTCAGAGTAAAAGACATTTACTTGGGTAAAAGTGTTTTTACTTTTGCTTTTACTTTGGGTAAAATCACTTTAACTCAGAGTAAGAAACATTTTACTTAGGTAAAAGTGCTTTTACTTTTGCTTTTACATAAAATAAGAGAAATTACATCATCTTGTCTACAAAAAGTAAATATTCCTAAACTTTACGTCTAATCTCTACTAAAAGTAGAAAATTTGTGTCAGCAAGTCTTAGACTCTTGTGCTGACGGATTTTCTTCGGAATCAATCTTCGCCGAGGCTAATGATCTCGTCATCCAAATCATGGCCAAAGTATTGGGTCGGGTCTTCAACTTCTGACCCATATGAGGATTGGGCCGATCTGCTACCTTAAGGCTCGTATGATTGGGTTTGGAGAAGCCTAAGAATTTCATGAAGTTGTCTAGTCAAAACTTCTTTATCAGTTGCCAAGGCCAAACAAGCTTGAATTTTTGCCTTTTGGTTGAGGAAAACACTGGATTCAGGACCTCCTGCCATAAGGAATTTGGGATTTTGTCTGAACCATTTCTTGAGATTCGTTTCAGACACATTTTTGATGTTCGGAAACTTTGCCCACCATTTGACTAAGGAAGTTCTTTGCAACATGGGGAATATTTTTGGGTGCTTGGAAGCTCCATATTTGAAGCTCCACTTAAATACCCAGGCTAAACCAAATTTTGAAAAATAATGACGATTTGTTGGGAAGGGATCTTCACTAAGATTGCTACGACTTTTGAAATAGTCGAAACCAATTTTCGCCATGGTAGGAATAATTTCCTGGATAGGACCAAAATAATCCCACCATTGATTGAACCACAATGGAAATTGGTACTTTATGTCATACGTGAACATAAATAGCCAAGTATGGCTAAACTTTGGATTTTGGTACCAAAAGGTACAATACCATGCATCCAGTTAGTTTCAATAATTGAAACCAATTGGATCCACGTTTTTCATGGAAAATTGTTTCCTTTTATTTAAATCTTGTCCCCAATCTTGAGGTGATAAAAATTTTCATATTCGAAATGTCGAATAGCCATAGATACTTTTATCATTTGGATGATCAAGGTCTGAAAAATGTCTTATTTCTATAGACTTCGTATCTACAAAAATAAGCTCATAAAATTTTTGAGTTTTTTCTAAAGATTTTGGGGCAAAAAAGAACCCTTTTGGAAATATTTTGATTGCCAGGGCAACTGGATTTTTGTCACAGAAACCTGGTTTTATGTGGAAAAGGTTCAAGACCTTTTTCTGGTTTTAACATAAATGTGGTTTGTGTTGGTTGAGAGTATAAGGCTAATTCTTTTGATGATGAACTAGCCTTAGTAACTTCTTTTGTTTTGGCTTTGATTGCTAAGTCAAGAGCCTTAGGATTTAAAGTGAATGGGGCAAGAGCCTTAGAATTTTCTTCTTCGACAATATCGGCCCATCTTATGGATGGCAATTTAGCCAATTTTTTATTAGCTTGTAAGGATAAAAGTGTTTCAATTGGGAATTCATAATGGGAAGGTTCCATTATGATTCCAGAAGGTTTTTGAATAGGTTGTTCAGAAGTTTTGGACCTTGAAGAGGATCCTTTTGGTGGATCGATGATCCTTGGGTCAATGACCCTTTTGATAATTCAATTGCAGCTTTGAGCTACTTTATTACGTTTTTTGTGATCCTTTTTGGATCATCCTTTTATGGGGCTTTGCCCTTTCATTTCTTTTTCTTCTCTTTATCACTCATTTGGTCACCTTATTTCCCCTACAAAAATTCTCTAGTTAGAAAATCTGGGAGAGAATTTGAAGTACCTTTAATAAATTTAATTTCAAAATCAAAGATACTTAAAATTGCTTGCCAATAGGTAAAAATCTGTTTTGATACTAAATTCTTAACAACTTTTTGCAAAACATCTTTTGCAGCTTTACAATCAACTCTGATTAAAAATTTTTGGTTTAACAAATCACTTTGAAATCTGTTTATGCATAAAACGATTGCTAAAATTTCTTTTTTAATTGTGGAATAGTTTTGTTGGGCTCTATTCTAATGTTTTGAAGTAAATGCAATGCAATGCTCTTTACCATCAATTTTTTGTTTAAGAATGCCACCGTAACCTATGTTAGAGGCATCAGTTTCAACAATTTTGAATGCTTGTGGATTTGGAAGATACAAGCATGGAAGATTTTTTACAAGAGATTTGATGTTGATAACCATATTGGTGTGATCATCTATCCACGAAGGAGGACTTTTCTTAAGACCCTCATGAAGAGGTTTAATGATATTGTTTAGGTCTGGAATGAAATCATCTACATAATTCAAACATCCTAAAGAACCTTTGAAGTTGATTTTTATCCAGGATTTGATATGGAAATTTATCGGCAAACTAGATTACACAATCAATTGGAATAATAATTCCTTGGTATATATGATGACCAAGAAACTGAATTTTTGTCTGAAAGAGACTAATTTTGGTTTTAGAAATTGCTAGACCATTATACCTAGCAATATTTGTTAAGACCTTAACATATTTGAAATATTGGTCAATTGTTTCAGAAAACACTAAAACATCATCAATATAAATAATGATAAATTTAGTGTATGGATTGAAAATTTCATTCATGACCTTTTGAAATTCAGAAGGTGCATTTTTTAAACCGAAAGGCATAACATTCCATTCATATTGTCCAAACGGGACAGTAAATGCAGTCTTATACCTATCTTTTTCAGAAATTTGGATTTGCCAAAAACCAGATTTCATATCAAATTTTGAAAATATTTTGGCCTGATGAAGGCGATTTAAAAGATCTTTTATATTAGGTATTGAATACCTAATCCATTAAAGAGCTTGATTAAGAGGCTTGTAATTAATCACAAGTCTCGAAGTTCCTCGTTCAAGTTCAACATTCTTATTGACATAGAAAGCTGCACAAGACGAAGGACTTTGGCTCTTACGGATTAACCCTTTGAAAGTAAATCCGTTATTTCTTTTTGACAATGTTCCAGGAGTTCCTGGTTCATTTGAATTGGTCGAGCTTTCGTTGGGATAGCTCTTTCATTGAAATCATTTTCATAAGGAAGATCAATTATATGTCTTTTTCTTTCCCAAAAAACATTAGGAAAATCAGAACAAATTGTGTCTTGAATGTTTTTCAAAACATTTTGGATTTTCTATTTAAGAAAAGGTTTCTCAAATTGATTTTCAATTGTTTTATAAGAAACTTCTTCTTTTAAAAAATTCAATTGATTTTCCTTATACTTAACTGAGTTAACAAATTTTGTATAAGGAGGATAAACAAATTTTGACTGGAACGTGCCATTTTTGGATTGAAATTCTTGATATAAGATTTAAGAATTCAGGAGCTTCTGGATCCTTTTCACCTGGATCACTGGCTTCCTCGATTCCTATCTTTTCTTTATCAAGACTTTCTTCCTGAATTTGATTTAAAATAAGAGAATGGAATTCCTGAGTATTTTTTAGATTCCTTAACTCTTCTTTTAAATTATTTATCTCATTCTGAAAGTCAGAAATTGAAACATGTTTTGGGTTCTTTTGAAACCTTTTTATGATTTCTGAAAAATCATATTTTGTTTGTGAAGAATTTTGCCAAGCTTTTTGGATTGGCTTTGAATTTAAAGAAGAGGCCGGACTTTCTCTTAGTTTATTGAAAAACTTAACCTTTTCTTCATTGCTTAGAAGAGAGTTATTGATTTCAAAAACCAAATCATCTTCAATAATGCTTATTTGGAAAACGTCTCTTTTGGAATCAGTTAATATCGATCCCTTGGTTGGGTCATTAAACATAGAACTTTCTAAGTTCTTAGCAACCTTTTCAAAACAATTTATTTGAAAATTATCTTCATTAGATGAAGATGAAATATCATCTTATTGAAGTTCATTAACTTTTTCAGAAGATGATGTTTCATATTCTTCCTCATAAGAGGTTTCTTCAATCAAAAGATTGTTTAATTGTTGAAGAGTTGATTCTTCAAGTTATAAAGCATTAATTCTTTTATTAAGCCTACAATATCTTGCCATGTGGCCTTCTTTACCACATCGAAAACAAACAATTTTTCCTTTGGGGAGATCCATAGGAGTTCTTGATTTGAATTCATTTTTTAATTTTCTACGTTGATTAGTCCTAGGCTTTTTCCAAGGTTTCTTATGATATTTTTTATAATATTTTTTTAACCTTGTAATATTTGTCTTCATGTCTTTGTTTAAGTTTTTTAGACTTTTTACAGGCAGTAAAACCAAATTGTTCATAGAAAGATCCCAAATCTTTCCAATTTGAAGCTTTTTCTTTGGCAAGTTAATGTTTAATCCTATCTTCTTGACAAAGTTTTAAAGTAGTTTTCTGGACAATTGCGATGAGCTGTCTATATGTTAAATTTTCATAATGGATTTGACAATCACCAGATTGATTTCTAATTCTTTCCCTGACTATTTCTCCTAATGAACTAGGAACGCCAGCTAAGAATTTTTCTTTCCAAATTGGATGATTTCCATATTCTCTGGTATAGACTCTCATAAGGAAATTATCCCTATACCATCTAAAATTTGATAAGGTTTTACACCTTAAATTGGTCAAAAGATCTGTCGATTTATCTTTCTAGAGGGAAGGATCCCTAATGAAGTGTTCGATTATGTTAACTATAAGATAATTAACAAAATCTGAAATTGGTACCCCTTCATTAGTGATAGTTATTCCTTTGAAGTGGTTTTTACTGCTTGTAAGATTTGCATTTTTTTCTTTTGAGTGAGATGATAATCCCACCAACCTCTGAGTCGCCCAGTAAAGCCATAGATCAATATTTGAACAACTTCCTCCTCTTGGCAGTTGTTATATATAGCATAGGCATTACTGACCATCGTCATTTGTTGGCAAATTTCCAAAATATTTGTTTTAGTTTGTTCGTCTATATTCCATACATAGATGTTGTTTGCATTGAATTGTTTTATAACAATATCTTTTTCTTCTAGACCTATATCCGGAGGAGTAGCTCTGGGGTAATATAACTTTGTTGGATTTTTCCAATTTGAATTTTCAATTTTGTTAATTTTAAGACAATCTTCACTAGAACTAGTTTGATTATCTTTCAAAACATTTATTGTTAATTTTGAATTTGAAGAAGAAGTTTTAGTTTGTGGAGTTTCAAGAATTGTCATCTTTCTTAATTCTTCCTCAATTCTTTTTTGAAAACTTTTTTTTTAATACTATTTGCAATATTCGTAGGGATAGTATATGGTTTGAAAATTAGTTGTTTGCTAATGGAACTAGAGGAAGGGATTTCGCTAGTTTTAGCAACGGTTGCCTTCTTTTTTAGGATCTGTTCTCCTAAAGTTTGAAGATAAGAATTTGTATAATTATTTTGTTCAATGGTATTTTGAATGTCTTAAGAATTTGTGTCCGATTTAGGATCTTTATTTTTGAAAGGAGAAGCTAAAATAGTGGCTTCACCAATTTTAATTCTAGGAATTTGGTAAGATTGTTTTGGTGGAAGATTAGATTCAACTCTGTCTCCGATTTTCAAAATCCAAGAAGCATTAACCTCTTTGAATGACTCAAAAGGATAATCCTTTATACCCTGTTCTTCTACATAAGCTTCAAACCATAGAAAGAATGGGATATGAAGTTTATACTTTCTAAGCATTTTGTAAAACCTTTCTTGAATTGGATTTCACAATTCTTTGGTCTTGTATTTTGTGAAAAATCATTCTCGTCTTTCTTTGTTTTCATTAAAATAGAAATATTTTTGCAAAAGTTTCTTATCTAATTCAAATTGTTCCTCTATGACATTCATATCGGAATATGTTGGAGATTGGCAAGTTTGGGTTTCAACTTGTTCATCTTCAAGATTTTGGTAGACAGGTCTTACGACACTAGCTGACTCATTTAGACCTTGCATAACTAAAGGTGAAATTACTGGTTCTTTGACAGAAGAACTACAAGAATGCCTAGAAGGTTGTTCTAGAGCAGTCTTATAACTTTCCTGAATGCAAGGTGTTCTAGACACACTAAATGATCGTCTTCGATCAAAAGTGATTCTAACATCTCTATTTTCATTTTGCCTAATTCTGTAACAATCAGGAGCAGGTTTTGGGATAACTAGGGCAATTTTAACTAAATCCCAATCATTAGGAAGAGTAACTTCTTCCCATTTTATAGTTTTTGGCACTGTAATATTTGCTCTAGTAGCATCTGTTAGGAACAAGCATGTTTCTTTACCTTGGTTAAACATTTTAACATTTGAGGTAGAAGAATTCATGACTTTATATTGGATCTTATAAATTAAGGCAATTGGTGAAACTCCAGGTTTCATATTAAACCTATGTAATTTAAGGCTTAGTTTCCAAACAATGATGATAGGATCATCATGAAGAGAAGCCATAATATTTGGGAAACAATTGAAGTAGATTGGTCCATCATGGATACCTACTTCAACCATTCTATTAATTGATTCAAAGAAGATTCATGTCTTCTATCTCTGAAACATACCAAAGTGGAGACATCTAAACCTGCTTTGACTAAGGGTTTAATTGCAATATGGACACATCCAATGTGTATAAATTTGTATTTCTTTTGGTGTTTTAAAATTGACTTTTCTGATAAAAGACACATGTCAGTTGGTCTTGATTTTAGATAAATAGTTTCTTCAACTGTTCTAATTATATAATCAGAAGACTTAAAAGAGTTTTTTATCCTCAGGTTTATATCCTCAGTTTTTTAACCTCAGGTTTATATAAATCATTTTAGAGAATGTTAGATCCCATGTTTTGATGATAACAAAAGAATGGTTTGAAAAGGAAATGATTAATAAACAAGTTTGAACAAATTAATAACAGGGATAAGCATTACTTGAGGTAAGCAGTGGAGTAATGAAGAAAGGCCAAGAGAAAGATCTGAGAAACTTGATGAGAAGCAAGTTTTCTAAGGCATTACTCGAGGCGCAACTCGAGTAATGAGACAAAACTTGAAGTAACCAGAGACAACTTCCAGTAACCTGCCAACGTTACTCGAGTAAGTACTCGAGTAATAGTATAAGTATTTTCAAGGTGCTCTCGCCTGCCAATGTTACTCGAGGAGCTACTCGAGTAACCAGGTACAAACTTGGAGTTGCTCTCGGCCTGCCAATGTTACTCGAGGCGCTACTCGAGTAACCATGTGAAAAAACTTCTAGTTGCCTTCACGTTTCCAATGATACTCGAGTAGCTCTGTTTCTAAAAATGTGGAGCTCTCGACACTTAGTACTACTGCTAATGTTACTCGAGGAGCTACTCGAGTAACGCACTAAGGTAAGTTAAAACTTGAAGGTGGTACCCGATTAACTTGATTTCTTTTTATCTCATTTTCCTCGAGTCCTTACTCTAGTATGCAAGTATCTAATGTTGTATTTTAAGTGGATTCCTAGAGTAAGTACCCGAGTATGCAGAAATAATTTCAAGGTAAACTTCCAGTCATTACCAGGGTAAGTTATGCACAAAAAGTACAGTTACTCGAGGTGGTACCCGAGTAACCGTTGCACAAATGTGTGAATTACTCGAGTCCATACCCGAGTAACAAGGTAAGTGCTCTCGGCCTTGAAATCCTGCCAACATTGCTGGAGTAGAGCATCGAGTAACCACAAGTTTATTTGAAGGTTTACTGGAGTTGGTACCCGAGTAACCCATAAAGTTACGAGTGCATTACTCGAGTAGGTACCCGAGTAAACAGGCATTTCCAAAGGTTTGAAAATTGGTTATTCCATGCACTACCCGAGTATTCTTGTATTTGCTCATTGACTTGAAGTTAATTTAAGATTTCCCGATGATACTCGAGTAAGTACTCGAGTAACCTTCATGTGATACTCGAGTAGCTACTCGAGTAAGCAGACCCAGAAAGTTTGAAATCATTTCAACGGTCATTGTTCTGTTTCCTATTTGATTTACTTTTCATTATAGTAGTGTACTTAGCATTTCAACAGGTAAACAATGAAGAGATCTTACCAAATAAGGAAAGTCAAAACCAATGCTCAAATGTCACCGACCGTCACCTACCATAACGTATGTTTTTCAAAAACTGGAAAAGTCAATAATGGCTGCGCACGCTCCAACGGACATGAAGAAATATGTTCCAGCAATCATTACCAACGTATTTATATATATGTGGACATCTGAACAGAAAGGAATACAAGAACACACTTACGAACGTATCATCAAGTTCATTGCTCTGTTTTCCATTATACTTGTGATTCTATGCTTCAGTGATTCTTATTTACTCTGTAAGAGAGATATTTCATTCAAACTCAATATTTGTTATTGAGGTAACTTAAGGTTGTGGAACCTTGAGTTGGGATTGAATTACAACTTGTAAGGGGGAGCGAGTGTCCAGGTGTAGGAACTTGCTTGTACTGAGGTGCCAAGAACCCACTGAATCTTGGAAGTTATAGTGAAACTCTCAGAGAAGCTCTGAGGACTGGACGTAGGTCAAAGTGGTTGTGGCCGAACCAGTATAAATCCTGGTGTACACTTCGGTGATATTTCTCCTTACTCTTTCCTGTTTTAATTCCACTGTTAAAGTTGTATATTTCCGATGAAATTTTAAGGTCACCCAATTCACCCCCCTCTTGGGTGAAACGCTTGGTCTAACATTTGGTATCAGAGCGTAGGTCTTCTTGTTAAGGTTTAACAGCCTAAGAAGGATCCAATGGCAAGCATGGGTGAAGGAATTCTTCCCGACGGAGCATCCATCACTAGACCTCCAGGTTTCAGTGGCGAACACTTTTCTTTCTAGAAAGCAAAGTTCAGAGTATTCGTGATGGCTACTGAATATGGGCTATGGGATGTGATTGAGAGTGGAAACTATCAACCTACAAAGATTGTAGATTCTCAGAAAATTCCCAAGACGCCAGCGGAATATGATGAGAATGACAAGAAACTTATCACTCTCAACAGCAAGGCAATTCTGATGTTACAAAGTGCTTTGAGTCAGAGTGAATATTTCAGAATTTGCACACTCCCAACAGCAAAGGAAATGTGGGAAGCTCTGGAAATCGCCCATGAAGGAACTTCGGGAATAAAGGAGAATCGCATCAACACATTGATCACTGAATTCGATCTACTTCGAATGAAATCAGGTGAGTCAATTTCTGAATTCGAACTTAGATATACTCATCTTGTTAATCAACTTGCAGCACTTGGTAAAGTCTATGATCAACATACCCAAGTACGAAAGATTTTGAATATACTTTCTAAAGTGTGGGAGGCCAAAGTCACTGCGATAGAAGAGGCAAAAGGAGAATCAATGAGATCAGTTGCTTCTCTATTTGGAAGCCTTTCTGAATATGAAAGCAAATTAAAGTTCAAACGGGAACTAGATGACTTCGGTGACAAAAGAAAGAAAGGTTTAGCACTAAAAACGAAAGAAGAAAATCAAGATGAGGATGAGGAGTTTGATGATGATGAAATGGGCTTAATCATAAAATGATTCAGAAAGTTCTACAAGAAAGGTCAAGGATTCAAACATTTTCACAAAGGTGGAACTAGCAACAAAGATCATATCATTTGCTACGAATGTGGAAAACCAGGACATATCAAATCAGAATGTCCAGAACTAAATCAAAAGAGCAAAGAAAAGAGAAAAGGCAAATTTTTAACAAAAAGAAGGCCTTTGTATCTGCTATATGGGGAGATAGTTCCTCTGACGAAGAAAGTGATGACGAAGAAGTAGCCAATATATGTCTTGTTGCTCAAGAAGAAACAGAAGAAGAGGTAAATGATTCTGATCCTACCTATGATGAATTACTCTCTGAATATAATGCTTTACATTCTGAATTCATCAAAGTAGTTAAAGAATTGATTGTTTTCAAAAAGAAAAACAAAGCTCTTGAAATTGAACTTAAAGAAAGTTCAGAAAAGAATTGTGAAAATTGTTCTTCGTTGAAAAAGAAAAACATTGATCTCATAAAAACTCTTGAAAAGTTTACCAAAGGAAGTGAGATGCTAAGTGTAATTTTAAAAGAACAACGATGTGTAAATGATCGATTTAGTATTGGATATAATCCAAAATCAGATAAAAGGAAAGGTAAAAAGAAAGTAGGAGGTAAGCTATATTTAAATTATTTCCAGAATTCTGTGCATATATCAAATCCTTTTGCATTCTGTAACTACTGTAATAGAAAAGGTCATTATACCTCTTCATGCATTCATAAGAAGAAAGGAAATATAGGAACCTACAAATGGGTACCTAAAGGTTCATATATTCAGAAAATTATTTGTACTAACCCAACAGGACCTAAAAAGATGTGGGTACCTAAGACCTAGTCATTTGATTGTAGGTATGTCTCAAAGCATCCAAAAATAGCAAGTGGTACATAGATAGTGGATGCTCTAGACATATGACCGGGGATTTCGAAAGTTTTACCACATTGCAACCTAAGGAAGGTGGCAAGGTAAAATTTGGAGGAAATCAATCCGGAAAGATTGCAGGAATTGGTGAAATCAAAAATGACAAAGGAATACAAGTCAAAGATGTATATTACGTTGAAGGCTTGTGTCATAATTTGCTGAGTGTAAGTCAAAGTGCGGATAAAGACAACTGGATAATATTTGATTCAGAGGAATGTCTGATTGTCAACAAGGAAGACTTACAACTCAATAAGAAAAATATCAAGGCGAAACTCAGAGCTAAAAGGGAAGGTAACTGTTATACTTTAGATATTAGTAGAAATGAATCTGAAAATTGTTTTCTGAGTAATGCCGATGAAAGTTGGTTATGGCATAAGAGATTGGCTCATGTCAATATGCATCAACTAGGCAAACTACTCAAAAAGGATTTAGTGCTTGGATTACCCAAAGTAAATTTCAAAAATGACTTGATTTGTGATGCATGTCAAAAGGGTAAACAAACTAAATCATCTTTCAAATTGAAAAATGAGATTTCAACAAATAGACCATTACAATTATTGCATATGGATTTAGTGGGTCCAGCAAGAGTAAAGAGCCTTGGTGGCAACCTATATTCATTGGTCATTGTTGATGATTTCTCTAGATTTACATGGGTTATTTTTCTATCATCAAAGGATGAGACATTTGAAGAATTTATTGTTTTTGCCAAGAAGGTGCAAAATGAGAAAGGTATGTCCATTGCAGGTATTAGGACCGATCATGGTGGAGAATTTGAAAATCAAGCCTTTGAAGAGTATTGTGGTAGTAATGGCATTGATCACAATTTCTCTGCTCCAAGGACGCCTCAACAAAATGGAGTTGTGGAACGCAAGAATAGAGTGCTCACTAAAATGGCTAGAGCAATGTTGAATGAAAAGAACGTATCTCAAGTGTTCTGGGCTGATGCTATGAGTACCGCATGCTATATTTCGAACAGAGCCTATATCAGAACAAAACTTAGAAAGACACCATACGAGTTGTACAAAGGAAGAAAGCCAAACATTGCTCATCTACACATTTTCAGTTGTAAGTGTTTCATTCATAATAATGGTAAAGATAACTTGGGAAAATTTGATTCTAAAACTGATGAAGGAATTTTCCTAGGATATTCTAACCGAAGTAAAGCATATAGAGTTTTCAATAAAAGAACTTGTGTTGTTGAAGAATCAATTCATATTGTATTTGATGAATTTGAATCATCTGACAAAACCATTGATGAAGAACAGGAAGTTGGTTTAAATCAAGAAAATGGTCAATCTATTTCTAAATCTCTTATTCCAGAGGTTGATGAAACTAAGGAAGAAGAGCAATCCCTAGGTCAACCTAGAGCTTGGAAATACAATAAAAGTCATCCCCTAGATCAAGTCATAGGAGATGTGAATGAAGGGATCAAAACTAGAAATAGAATTTTCAATGAAGTAAGTTTTTCTGCATTCATTTCTGAGATTGAACCTTCTAATATTGATGAAGCCCTATCAGACAATGATTGGGTTATAGCAATGCAAGTAGAACTAAATCAATTTGAGAGAAATCAAGTTTGGGATTTGGTGCCCCGACCCAAAGATCATCCGATCATTGGTACTAAATGGGTATTCAAAAACAAACTCGATGAATATGCAATTATTGTCAGAAACAAGGCAAGATTGGTGGCCAAAGGCTATAATCAGGAAGAAGGGATTGATTATGAGGAAACGTATGCTCCAGTGGCTAGATTGGAAGCTATACGTGTACTCTTAGCCTTTGCATGCATCAAAGGATTCAAACTCTATCAAATGGATGTAAAGAGTGGTTTTTTAAATGGTTACATCATGGAAGAAGTATATGTAGAACAACCTCCAGGTTTTGAGGATGTTACTAAACCTGACCATGTTTTCAAACTCAAAAAAGCTTTACATGGTTTAAAACAAGCTCCTAGAGCCTAGTATGAAAGGCTTAGTAAGTTTCTTATCGATCAAGGTTTTGTACGAGGAAAAGTTGATACAACACTCTTTATAAAATGAAAACACAATGATATTTTAATTGTTCAAATATATGTTGATGACATTGTTTTCGGTGCTACTAATGAATCTCTGTGTAAGGAATTTTCTGAGATAATGCAGGAAGAATTTGAGATTTCAATGATGGGAGAATTGAATTTCTTTCTTGGTTTCCAAATCAAACAAAGAAAGAATGGAATCTTCATATCTCAAATAAAGTATTTGAAAGAGCTATTGAAGAAGTATGGAATGGATGAAGCAAATGGCACGGACACACCTATGAGCTCAACTACGTTACTTGATGCTGATGTCAAACGAAAAGACTACAACATCACAAAGTATAGAGGAATGATTGGATCATTACTCTATCTCACGGCAAGTAGACTGGACATCTAATTTAGTGTTGGCATATGTCCAAGATATCAATCAGCACCAAAAGAATCACATGCTGAAACGGTCAAACGAATCTTTAGATACCTTGCTGACACACCCGAATTGGGTCTGTGGTATCCCAAAGGAAGAAGTGAATATCTTGTTGCATATTCAGATTCAGATCATGGAGGATACAAAACAGACAGAAAGAGCACCAGTGGACAAGGACAATTTCTTGGAGGATCTCTTGTATCATGGTTCAGCAAGAAACAAAATACTGTGTCTCTTTCTTCAACAGAAGCCGAATATGTTGCAGTATCAAGTTGTTGTGCACAAGTAATATGGCTAAAACAACAACTACAAGATCTTGGTATTTATCTCAAAGAAATACCAATCTATTGTGACAATACTAGTATGATAAGTTTGGCAAAGAATCTAGTTCAACACTTTAGAACCAAGCATATCGTTGTCAGACATCACTTCATCAGAGATCATGTTCAAAAGAAAGATGTGAAAGTGATATTTATTCCCACTCATCTTCAACTAGCAGATATTTTCACAAAACCTCTTGCAAAAGACCAATTTCTATACATTAGAAGAGAATTGGGAATGGTAAATCCCAATGAGTTGTAAGTTATTTCAGTTTCTCATAATATTAGATGAAGTCATTTGTTAAAGTTTTGATGATTACTAACTTAAGCATCAGAGTATATAGAAATTTGTTTTGCAGGAAGAAAGAAACTCTGTTTTGGGAAACAAAAACAGAGATTATCAGAGGACACATTTACTGGAGTACCAACTTGAAGTTGTCACTAACAGAGAAGCATTACCCGAGGAACAACTTGAAGTAAAGAAGCACTTTACTCGAGTATGTACTCGAGTAATGGACTTCAAAATTGGAAGTAACAGATCAAGTTACTTGATTTTCAAACATAACGGTTCAGTTTCAAAGAAATGAAGAGTCAGAAGTTGAAAAGCATTTTACTCGAGGCGGGCCTCGAGTAAACATGAAGCTTACTCGAGGAAGGCCTCGAGTAATGTCGGAGTCCAGATTCTCAAATTGATGAAAAATGACTCAAATCTGATCAAAATGGGTTATAAATGATTGAGGGAACATCCATGGATAATTACTATATTATTCATGCCATGTACGCAATTTAAATGAATTATTTTATAATTTTTCTGTATGAACACCCGAGGAAGGGCTCGAGTAAACTTGAAGTTTACTCGAGTAAGGCCTCGAGTAAAGTCGGGTTCTAGGTCTTTATCTGTCGCAAACTTGGTCATTTCCACAAAATCTCCTCGAGTAAATCACTATTCTCTCTCACAGAAACTTTTCACAAGTGATTCCTTGCTTCATTTCCGTCAAAACCCAACCATTTTCATTCCTAGAAACTTCCTATTTTGCTCAAAATCTCTGTGCCCTAATTCGCGTCAGTTACTCTGTTTTTCTAAAAATCTCAGGTTTTCAATCCTTCAGAAAAATGAGAACCAAAAATCTTACTCCCATTGATTCCTCTGAATCTCAACAACCCTCTGATCCTTTTTCTTCTACTCCCAAAAAGAGAAGAAAATTAACTCAAAGACCAAAAGCTAAAATTCCTCTTCAACCTTAATCTCAACCTAAACCCAAAGGAGTGGTAATCAAAGAGACTATTGTGACAAGGGATCAATCCAAAAAGAGTACATCTACCGGAAGAGGCAAGAGTGCCAAATCTCCCTCACCTCCTCACTCTGATTCCTCTACACCCTCTTTCACTCCAAAGCCTACCAAAAAGCCTAAATATGATAAGAATGTGGCTAAGGCTATGGCTGGGATCATTGATCAAATGGAGAAAGGACAATCTTCCAAGAAATCCAAAGTGCAGGAAGAAGAGATCACCAACCCTCCAAAAGGGTTCAATGTCAACAAATTGGTGGAGTCTCCCAAGTATCTATCCCAATTCTCCAGGAGGAAAGTGTGCAAGACATACTATGTGGATCTCAGGCTACTTCAGGAGGTATTGAAACATGACCTTAGTCCATATCTAGATCCTTTTATGCCTTGGTTATCCATTAGGTTGCCTTTTTGCACAAAGGTAATCACTCATTTTTATTGTAACTTAGAGATCATAGATGAGCCTAACCGAACCTCAGTTGAGGAAGAGATGACCACCACTATGAGAGGCCAAAAGATACTTATATCTCCCTCTAGGATTAATTTGTGGTTGGGAATTGAGAACCCCCCAGATGATATCTATTCCCAACTTGAGCCAAATCAAATT
Source organism: Inga leiocalycina (assembly GCA_963242795.1). Lineage (NCBI taxonomy): Eukaryota > Viridiplantae > Streptophyta > Magnoliopsida > Fabales > Fabaceae > Inga > Inga leiocalycina. Next base: position 44,008,404 of record OY725325.1, on the reverse strand, counting down.
TTCACTGTCCTTAAACCCGGTGAGCTAGTTGGCCCTCTAAATTTCAAGCCCAGTGATATATGTGATCATCATAGGGTCCTTTGGTACATTTACTCTAGGTCCCTAGTGAACAAAGCCAACAACTATACCTTCTTCTCCGATAGGGACTTTAGGTGCTTTGCTTCACTTCTCCTGAAGGAGCAGAAGGATCTGGGAGAATATATTTTCTCGGAGATGAAGAGATATAAGGTGGATGGGAAGGCTACTACACCAATGCCATATCCACAGATTGTGTCTCTGATCTTGAAAGAAAACAAGATATGGTACTTGGATAGTAAGGAGCCAGTTGAGAGGATGACCCCAGTGGGGAAAAACCAAATTGGAAAGTTGAATATTGACATCCCTCTCAAAGGGCCTTTGGAGTCTAGGTCCAAGAAGAAGAGGAAGACCACTGAGGCAGAGACCAGCAAGTTGGATGACACTCAGTCATCGGCTCCATCTGCTACCACATCATCACCATCCTTCCTCAATGCCACTCTCCAACACTTCATGAAGAACATGCTCAGAGGTTTTCATGTGGACATCGCCAACACAAATGCAGAACTGATAACCCACATGAATACTAAGATGGGAGAGTTGGTTGACAGAATGAACAAGAGACATGAGGAGTTGCTAGCAGAGCAACGTGCCCAGGGAGAGACCTTGAGATTGATTCTGGCACGATTGGACTCTTTGGGTCTCGGACCTTCAGCTGGTCCCTCCTCTTCTGCACCACCACCACCACCAGAGAACCCTCATACTGATACTTCTATTCCTGAGGCTGAACCATCTATTCCTCTGATCTCTGATCCACTTGAGCCCCAAGGCAAAGATATTCTATTCACAGTGGATGATCCTGAAACCCATGAGACCACACATATCATCATTGATGATTCACCTCCCAAACCTCAGCCAGAAACAACTCCTAAACCTATTCCCTCTCCTACCCAAACAGAGGAAATACCTCCCTCTTCCTCCTCTGAACATCTCACTCCTGTATTGGATACTCCTCCAGAGGCTGAGACCACTACGGTTGTCTTCCAGCCTTCTCCTATCCCTCCTAGAGATGACATCCATATCCCACCAGTCAATCTTCCTGAACCAGAATCTTCCAGTTCCTTTGACTCATCTAGTTCAGATGATGATGGTTTGGTCCTTTCAGTGAAGCCTATCTCTATGGTGAAGCCTCCTAGCCCTCCACTTGATTGATGAAGCCAAAAAGGGGGAGAAGAGCTTGAGAGTGATTTTGTGGATGTGTCCTAGTTTATTTTGGGTATTTGGTTGTACATGGGTTTTTAGGGAGCATTTTGAATTTCTTTGAACTTTATTTTGTAATTTGCGACCTTTAAAGTTTAATGCAAGTGTGTTCATGTTATGCATTTTAAGTTTATTTAAGTTTTGAAATGTGATACATGTTTGGACTAATGAAGTTGTTGTGTATGCAAGGTGTATGCTATAAATTCAAACTTAATAAGCAATATGTAATTAAGAATCCAATTTGAGAAACATGTTCAAAATCATCAAGTTTTGTCATCATCAAAAAGGGAGAGAATGTTAGATCCCATGTTTTGATGATAACAAAAGAATGGTTTGAAAAGGAAATGATTAATAAACAAGTTTGAACAAATTAATAACAGGGATAAGCATTACTTGAGGTAAGCAGTGGAGTAATGAAGAAAGGCCAAGAGAAAGATCTGAGAAACTTGATGAGAAGCAAGTTTTCTAAGGCATTACTCGAGGCGCAACTCGAGTAATGAGACAAAACTTGAAGTAACCAGAGACAACTTCCAGTAACCTGCCAACGTTACTCGAGTAAGTACTCGAGTAATAGTATAAGTATTTTCAAGGTGCTCTCGCCTGCCAATGTTACTCGAGGAGCTACTCGAGTAACCAGGTACAAACTTGGAGTTGCTCTCGGCCTGCCAATGTTACTCGAGGCGCTACTCGAGTAACCATGTGAAAAAACTTCCAGTTGCCTTCACGTTTCCAATGATACTCGAGTAGCTCTGTTTCTAAAAATGTGGAGCTCTCGACACTTAGTACTACTGCTAATGTTACTCGAGGAGCTACTCGAGTAATGCACTAAGGTAAGTTAAAACTTGAAGGTGGTACCCGATTAACTTGATTTCTTTTTATCTCATTTTCCTCGAGTCCTTACTCTAGTATGCAAGTATCTAATGTTGTATTTTAAGTGGATTCCTCGAGTAAGTACCCGAGTATGCAGAAATAATTTCAAGGTAAACTTCCAGTCATTACCAGGGTAAGTTATGCACAAAAAGTACAGTTACTCGAGGTGGTACCCGAGTAACCGTTGCACAAATGTGTGAATTACTCGAGTCCATACCCGAGTAACAAGGTAAGTGCTCTCGGCCTTGAAATCCTGCCAACATTACTGGAGTAGAGCATCGAGTAACCACAAGTTTATTTGAAGGTTTACTGGAGTTGGTACCCGAGTAACCCATAAAGTTACGAGTGCATTACTCGAGTAGGTACCCGAGTAAACAGGCATTTCCAAAGGTTTGAAAATTGGTTATTCCATGCACTACCCGAGTATTCTTGTATTTGCTCATTGACTTGAAGTTAATTTAAGATTTCCCGATGATACTCGAGTAAGTACTCGAGTAACCTTCATGTGATACTCGAGTAGCTACTCGAGTAAGCAGACCCAGAAAGTTTGAAATCATTTCAACGGTCATTGTTCTGTTTCCTATTTGATTTACTTTTCATTATAGTAGTGTACTTAGCATTTCAACAGGTAAACAATGAAGAGATCTTACCAAATAAGGAAAGTCAAAACCAATGCTCAAATGTCACCGACCGTCACCTACCATAACGTATGTTTTTCAAAAACTGGAAAAGTCAATAATGGCTGCGCACGCTCCAACGGACATGAAGAAATATGTTCCAGCAATCATTACCAACATATTTATATATATGTGGACATCTGAACAGAAAGGAATACAAGAACACACTTACGAACGTATCATCAAGTTCATTGCTCTGTTTTCCATTATACTTGTGATTCTATGCTTCAGTGATTCTTATTTACTCTGTAAGAGAGATATTTCATTCAAACTCAATATTTGTTATTGAGGTAACTTAAGGTTGTGGAACCTTGAGTTGGGATTGAATTACAACTTGTAAGGGGGAGCGAGTGTCCAGGTGTAGGAACTTGCTTGTACTGAGGTGCCAAGAACCCACTGAATCTTGGAAGTTATAGTGAAACTCTCAGAGAAGCTCTGAGGACTGGATGTAGGTCAAAGTGGTTGTGGCCGAACCAGTATAAATCCTGGTGTACACTTCGGTGATATTTCTCCTTACTCTTTCCTGTTTTAATTCCACTGTTAAAGTTTTATATTTTTGGACGAAATTCTAAGGTCACCCAATTCACCCCCTCTTGGGTGAAACACTTGCTCTAACAACATTAACATGTTTCTGATGTGGAAGATCAACCAAGGTTGCGACCACAGAGCATATTTATCCAGTAATATTCATTCTAGCTTCATAAATTTTCCAGAACTTCAAAGCATCTAATACATCTCTACTTCCCCCTCTGGCTTTGATACCAATTTAAAGCAAAAGTAAAAGCACTTTTACCTAAGTAAAATGATTCTTATTCCGAGTTAAAGTGATTTTACCCAAAGTAAAAGCAAAACTAAAAACACTTTTACTTGAGTAACAAAAGGGTCATTAAACTTAGAACTTTCTAAGTTCTCAGCAACCTTTTCAAAACAATTTATTTGAAAATTATCTATTAGGATCGGCAAGCACAGTGGAATAATTTTAAATCGAGTTAGAAGGATTCGTACCTTGTTCAATTTAAGTTTTTGATCTCTAGGAGTTAACACCTCAGGTCCGCTCCCTCTACCGGTATCCACATGAATGCTATCCAACATAGACTGCGTGCTAGTGCCTCCAATGTCTCCTAGGGTTTCCCTTACTGCTAACAATTCTCATGCGTGTACAAATATATCTGCTCTATCAAGTTTATAACCTATGAGGGCTATATTCAAATTTCAAAATTAATCTTCATTAATTTCAAAATTAATTAACAATTAATTATCTTGATGAGCTAATTAAATAAATTCAGTTTAAATTAAATCTGTCCAATAGTTTTAATTTAACCTATTTATTTAATCCAAATAAAGAGCCATTAGATTTAATTTATCTTCATAAATTAAATCTGAGATACTATATCTCTATTATGTTAGTTATTAAATCTAATTTATCTTAATAAAATTAAATTTAAAACTAACACAATATAATAATATCATAATATACACACACAAATATATATAAAATATGTATTTCAAAAATACATACATATATATATATATAATATTATTAACAAAATATTATATTATATATATATAAATATAAAATTCATCCACCATAGATTAAAATTATCTCGTGTTGGGCCATTCTTGTATGTGACCCTGTAGGCCCATACGAAATTGGCAGTGGGCCAATAACTGTACTAACCCACAAGTCGCAAGCGGCCTCTAGCTAGACATTACGACTACCCAATTCATATAAGGATCATTATCACGATGCAACCTATCATACAACCATGTCACGTCTCTTTTGTCACATGATATATCGGTCAAGGATGAGGCATGGATAATGTCATCCTCTTATTCCTGACCATTACTTTCTCGAATCCTGAGTAGGCTGACAATAGAAATAGAAACTCATTTCCATCGTAGTATGGCTATACATTTCTCAGACTCACTCATTGAGAGGCCCAGTAATATCTGTCTACTAATGTGAGGGACAAATTCCATCTTGATCATTCATATTCCTCTACATGAAAAACCACCAAGCCCGATCGTAGCCTTTATCATCACCCGGTCAAAAGTGACTTTTGACTAGTTCAAAGCTTTGCAACTCTCATGTAGGAATCCATGATGACCTCAGGTCAAAGGACATTGTGACGTGGTTATACATAAGAAAAGCTTATGACTTAATCCATATTGCTTTCTCATAGTGGGTCGGTCCGGCACCTTGTACTCTTACAAGTACCTAAGACTTTGATTCGTATCTCCATATCTTGTTAAAGTCATACTGGTTTTGTTTCATCTCTGTTCCTGCATAGATGACCGACTAGGGACATTTTAGGACAATCTTTATGATTTATCCAAGGATAGATTATCATAGTTAACATGCAAATAATATTGTAACAGAATGGAGAAATTTTATTAAATTAATAATGTTCAAAGTACAATGATTGGCCCTTAGGGCACAATTTCTAATATTATCTTCATCAGATGAAGATGAAATATCATCTTGTTGAAGTTCATTAACTTCTTCAGAAAATGATGTTTCATATTCTTCCTCAGAAAAGGTTTCTTCAATCAAAAGATTGTTTAATTGTTGAAGAGTTGATTCTTCAAGTTGTAAGGCATTAATTCTTTTATTAAGCCTACAATATCTTGCCATGTGGCCTTCTTTACCACATCAAAAGCAAACAATTTTTCCTTTGGGGAGATCCATAGGAGTTCTTGATTTGAATTCATTTTTTAATTTTCTACGTTGATTAGTCCTAGGCTTTTTCCAAGGTTTCTTATGATATTTTTTATAATATTTTTTTAACCTTGTAATCTTTGTCTTCATGTCTTTGTTTAAGTTTCTTAGACTTTTTACAGGCAGGAAAACCAAATTATTCACAAAAAGATCCCAAATCTTTCCGATTTGAAGCTTTTTCTTTTGCAAGTTAATGTTTAATCGTATCTTCTTGACAAAGTTTTAAAGTTGTTTTCTGGACAATTGCGATGAGCTATCCATATGTTAAATTTTCGTAATGGATTTGACCATCATCAGATTGATTTCTAATTCTTTCCCTGACCATTTCTCCTAATTAACTAGGAAGGCCAACTAAGAATTTTTCTTTCCAAATTGGATGATTTCCATCTTCTCTTGTATAGACTCTCATAAGGAAATTATCGTTATACCATCTAAAATTTGATAAGGTTTTACACCTTAAATTGGACAGAAGATCTGCTGATTTATCTTTTCAGGTAGAATGGAATTAGATGGCTGCGAATTTTATATTATATATATGTGTGTGTGTGTGTGTATTTTCGAAATACGTATTTTATATATAAGTGTATATATATATATATATATTATATGATATTATTATATTGTGTTAGTTTTAAATTTAATTTTATTAAGATAAATTAGATTTAATAACTAACATGATAGAGATATAGTATCTCAGATTTAATTTATGAAGATAAATTAAATCTAATGTCTTTTTATTTGGATTAAATAAATAGGTTAAATTAAAACTGTTAGATAGATTTAATTTAAACTGAATTTATTTAATTAAATCATCAAGATAATTAATTGTTAATTAATTTTAAAATTAATAAAGATTAATTTTGAAATTCGAATATAGCCCTCATAGGCTATAAACTTGATAGAGTATATATACTTATACACGGATGAGAATTCAGAGCTGCAACATAAACCCTAGGAGACATTGGAGGCGTTAGCACGTAGTTTGTGTTAGAGAGCATTCGTGTCGATACCGATAGAGGGAGTAGACCTAATGTGTTGGCTTCTAAAGATCGAAAACCCTGAATTGAAAAAAGGTACAAATCTTTTTAACTTGGTTTAAATGCCGTTGATAGATCCTCAATTAGAATCAGTGAAAATTTTAAAATTCTTTCACTGTGCCTTCTGATCTAATAGTAGTATCAGAGCCATGCCAATTGTGCGTTTAAATTGAGTTTATCTTCTTATACATGTGATATATGGGATATATATGTATGCTTATAAGAAGATGATAGAATATATACCTACTTTAGTTTTCAGTTTTAAGAAAGTCGAATTGTATGTGATCTATTATGTATTGTATGCAATATTGAAATATGTTTCGGTTTTGAGAAAGTCGAACTTATGCGATTTATTGCTGTGTCGCCATTTCTGTTTTGGATTGGATCCGAAATTGGAATTCTCATAATTCTTGGTTTCGAATTGGTTGGAGATCACGATGTACGGACATGTTAGGATCTCTAATTGGATTTAGGGATCCAAAATCTTGAAGAAGAATTGGGTCTAAGTTTGGATCTCTATTCGGGTTGTAGGGATCTAAAACTATGGGGAAGACAATTCGGATCAGAAAGCGTTCTGGGCTATTTTTGAAATAGGGCCAAAATCTTATAAATTGGATTGAAACAAATATTTTAAAAATTAGGCCAGAAATTTAAATATTTTAAAATTTCAAATATTTCCTTTAAACGGAATTGGACTAAAACATTTATTCCTTTTCATATTGTATGAGCTGTTACTTGTTGTGGTTTATTTTTAAACTTGTTTGGGTATGGTGAACAACATGGCTTTAGATTTTTACAAAGTGTTTTAATATGTAAATACGGCCGATGTGTTGTGCCTCCCTCTAAAGACTCTCAATGTACATTCTCTTCTCATCTCACTCCCCGCGAATGTTTAAACGAGGTTTCTCTCAATGTATTTCTTTTCTTATTTATAGAAGCCCTCTCATTGGCTTCGAATGATTTTAGGTTAAGTAAGCCATATTGTGTCACGTTTAAATTATGCATTTGATTAGATCATTGCATGAATACTTTGGCATTTATATGTATTTATCTGTATGAGATACAACCACGATTGCATTCGTATAAACAAAACTAATTAATTGAGCCCTCTAAATCAAATCTTAGTCATAATGCCGTCAATTAATGAATACTTGTCAAAACCTAGATCGTTCAATTGTGGAAACCACCAAAGTGGATGCACTTGAGTTATCTTGATGAGACAAGCATGAGTAATGGTGCTGCTCAGAATATTCATTATTGTTTTGACTTAATTGATATTAATAAAACGGTTTTGAATCTCAAGGAGTTAGATGGGATTAAACATGTCAGATAATATGATGATCGAATCCTATAAAGATCTAAGAGTTACATGTGATATAATTGGTAAATAGGTTACTTACCTAAATTCTTGAATTTAAGCGTCTTTCCAAAGTGAACTTAAGTTTAAGCCAAATATAGATCTTAGCCCACTAATTATCATATTGAGGGTTGTTAATTTAGTGGGAGATTACTAACTAACTTTGCATATTTTAATTTTAGAATCATGTTGACTAGCAATACTGCTACACTATCGTTGTGATTGGTCCTTGAGAAGGACAAACTCAATAGGACGAACTTTCTTGACTGGTTCAAGAACTTGAGAATTGTTCTCAAGCAGGAAAGAAAGGCTTATGTCCTAGATCAACCTATTCTTGAGGAGCCTGCAGCCAATGCTCCAAGAGCTCAGAGAGATGCTTACACGAAGCATAAGGATGACTCTGTGGATATAGGTTACCTGATGCTTACCACTATGCTCCAGAGCTCCAAAGAGATCTGGAACTTATGGAGGCTCATGAGATGATTGTCCATCTCAAAGAAATGTTCTATCAACAGGCAAGGCAAGAAAGGTATGAGACCACAAAGGCCTTATATTCCTGCAAGATGGTTGAAGGTGCATCAGTTAGTACTCATGTGTTAAAGATGAAAGGCTATATGATCACCTTGAGAGGCTTGGATTTCCTATGAGCCAGGAGTTAGCTACGGATTTGATCCTGAACTCACTCCCGAAGAGTTATGACCAGTTTGTCATGAACTACAACATAAACAACATAGAGAAATCAATTTTTGAGCTATATGGAATGCTCAAACAAAGCATTAAGAAAAAGCCTAGTATTGTTTTGATAGTTCAGAAAGGAAAGGGTATGAAAAAGAAAGGGAAGGGTAAATGGAAGGGTAATGGCTCATGTGGTAAGACCAGAGAGTCAAACAAGCCTAAAACCAAGCTTGTACCCCAAAAGGCAAAGCCTCCAAAGGAAAGAGTCTACTACTTCTGCAATGAACCTGGTCATTAGAAGAGGAATTACAAACTCTACCTCGAAGTTATGAAAAAGAATAAGAAGGATAGCGGGGCTATCGCTTCAGGTATTTATGTTAAGACATTCATTTTTATACTTCCTCTATATGGGTATTAGATATTGCATGTGGTTCTCACATTTGTACAAATGTGTAGGGTCTAAAGGATAGTAGAAAGCTGAAGAAGGGCGAGGCGGACCTACGAGTTGGAAATAGAGCAAGAGTTGCTACTTTAACCGTAAGCACTTATGAATTAGTTTTGCCCAGTGGGTTTTTGATAGTTTTGAACAATTGCTATTATGTTTCTGCTTTGAGTAGTAACATTGTTTCTCTTTCTTATTTAGATAAGGAAGGTTATACTTCCATTACTAGGAATGGTAAATGTTCTATTTATCATAACGACATTTTCCATGCTAATGGTGATTTGCATGATGGTCATTATATATTAAATTTGGAACATCCTAATAATAGGAATATCTATACATAACTACTAAAAGGATAAAATCAAATGATTTGAATCTGAACTACCTATAGCATTGTCGTCTAGGCCATATAAATGAGAAACACATTTCCAAACTCCATCAAGATTGATTTCTTAACTCATTTGATTTTGAATCATATGATACATGCAAATATTTCTTATTAGAAAAGATGATAAAGGCACCTTTTACTAGGCATAGTGAGAGGGCCACTAAACTATTGGGCCTCATCATATAAATGTATGTGGACCATTAAATACAGCTGCCAGAGGAGGTTATGTCTACTTCATTACATTTATAGACGACTTTAGTAGATATGGCTATATCTATCTAATGAAACATAAATTTGAATCTTTTGAAATGTTCAAAATATTCCAAAATGAAGCATAAAACCAACTTGGCAAAACAACTAAAGCACTTCGATCTGATCGCGGTAGTGAATATTTGAGCCAAGAGTTCATTGATTATCTTAAGAGTTGTGGGATAATCTCACAGTGGAATCCTCTAGTAACACCATAATGGAATGACATTTCTAAACGAAGGAATCGAACACTATTAGATATGGTTCGATCAATGATGAGTCAAATAGATATTCCATCATCCTTTTAGGGACATGCCTTGAGACAACTGCGTTCACACTAAATCGTATTCCATCTAAGGCAATTGAAAAGACATCATATGAGATATGGACTGGAAAAAAACCAAGTTTATCTTTTCTCAAGATTTGGGGATTTGGGGATTTGAGGTATATGTTAAACAACAAGCCTCTGATAAATTAGCGTTGAGATCCTCAAAGTGCCTTTTCATGGGGTATCCTAAAGAAACGAAAGGATACTATGTCTACAATCCCACCAATAACAAAGTGTTTGTTATTTAAAATGGTAAGTTTCTAGAAAGAGAGTTTGTCTCTAAAACAACCAGTGGGAGCAAGGTACATCTCAAAGAAGTTTGAGAGTCACAAGATAGTACAAAACCACATATAGAAATTAGAGAAGACTTACAACAAGTTGTTGAGCTTCCTCAAGTAACATAAGGTCCATGAAGATCTAATAGGACATGGCTCAACCTTAGTGATATGGATTTCTAATTACTGAAGGCCGTGATGTGTTGCTCATTACGCAAAATAAGCCAACCACCTATCGAGAAGCCATAGTGGGACCAAACTCTAAGAAATGGCTAAATGCCATAAAGTCTGAAATGCAATCCATGTACGACAATTAGGTATGGACCTTAATCGATCCACCTAAAGTTGTAAAAACCATCAGGTGGAAATGGGTTTTCAAGGAGAAAACTGATATGGATGGCAATGTAAATGTCTTCAAGGCAGGACTGGTTACAAAAGGATTCACTCAAACTCATGGTGTAGACTATAATGAAACCTTTTCCCCAGTTGCAATGGCCAAATCAATTAGAATCCTTCTTGCCATTACAGTATATTATGACTATAAAATATTGTAGATGGACGTCAAAACAACCTTCCTTAATGGAAAGCTCCTTGAGGATGTGTGCATGACACAACCTGAAGGGTTTGTGCATCCAGAGGACTCTGGTAAAGTTTGCAAGCTTCAAATATCCATTCATAGATTGAAGCAAGCATCTCAGAGCTGGAATCATCGTTTTGATGAAGTAGTTAAAGATTTTGGATTCATTCAAAATATCGATGAACCTTGTGTTTACAAGAAGGTTAATAGGAGCATAATTGTATTTCTAGTACTTTATGTAGATGACATCCTACTCATTGGGAACGACATTTCTACCTTATAGAGTGTCAAGTCTTGGTTAGTAAAGTCCTTTTCAATGAAAGATTTAGGTGAAGCCACCTACATCCTAGGGATTAGGATCTATAGGGATAGATATAAAAGACTAATAGGCCTAAGTCAGAGCATATAATAGACAAGATACTGCATAGGTTTAGTACGTAGGATTCAAAAAGGGGTTATAAGCCCATGTCTCATGGCATCCATCTTAGCAAGGATTTATGTCCTAATACACCTGATCAGCGAGATCCATGAGTAAGGTTCCATATGTCTCGGCCATTGGATCCATCATGTATGCCATGTTATGTACTCAACTGGATGTCTCATTTGCCTTAAGTATGACCAGCAGATATAATCAAAATCCTAGTGAAGGTTAATGGACTGTCGTCAAGAATATCCTAAAGTACTTAAGAAGGACTAGGACTTATTTTTGGTCTATAGTAGATTGGATGATGAGCTTTGTGTAATCGGTTACACAGATGTAAGTTTCCAAACTGACCAAGATGACCTTAAATTAGAATTTGGATACGTATTCCTCTTGAATAATGGAGCAGTAAGTTAGAAGAGCTCCAAGCAAAGCTCTGTAGCAGATTCTATAACAGAAGCTAAGTATATAGCAGCATCGGATGTAGCTAAAGAAGCCGTTTGGATCAGAAAGTTCATTACTGAACTAGGGGTGGCGCCTACCATCTCAAATCCAATAGATTTGTTCTGTGACAATAGCGGTGCTATTGTACAGGCCAAGGAGGCAAAGTCACATCAAAGAACCAAGTATATACTCAGGCAATTTCATCTTATTAGAGAAATCAATGATAAAGGTGATATAAAGATATGCAAAGTAGCAGGAGAAGACAATCTTGCTGATCCTCTTACTAAGCCGCTTGCACAGGCAAAGCATGAGCCTCATGTTAGGACAATGGGAACTAGGCAAATTAATGATTGTACCTATGGCAAGTGGGAGGATGTTGGAAATTGTTCCCTAAGGGCCAATCATTGTACTTTGAACATTATTAATTTGGTGAAATTTCTCCATTCGATTATCATATTATTTGCATGTTAACTATGATAATTGTTGTTAGATCTCATGTTTTGATGATAACAAAGGAATGGTTTGAAAAGGAAATGGTTAATAATCAAGCTTGAACTAAGTAATGACAGAAATAAGCTTTACCTGAAGTTAGCATGGAAGTATTGAAGATTAGCCAGGAGAAAATGCTGAGGAACTTGATCAGAAGTATAGTTTCTAAGGCATTACTCGAGGCGCTACTCGAGTAATGAGACAAAACTTGAGGTAACCAAGGAAAACTTCCAGTAACTTGCCACCATTACTCGAGGAGCTACTCGAGTAACCAGGTAAAAACTTGGAGTTGCTCTCGGCCTGCTAATGTTACTCGAGGAGGTACTCGAGTAACCAAGTGAAAACTTCCAGTGGCCTTCAAGTTTTCAAATGACACTCGAGGAGCTACTCGAGTACCGGTGTTTCCTAAAATGTGGACCTCTCGGCATTTTGTACCACTGCTAATGTTACTCGAGGAGCTACTCGAGTAACCCTGTGAAAACTTCCAGTCGCCTTCAAGTTTTCCCCATGATACTCGAGGAGCTACTCGAGTAACAGTGCTTCTGAAATGTGAAGCTCTCGGCACTTAGTACTACTGCTAATGTTACTCGAGGAGTTACTCGGGTAACGCACTGAGGTAAGTGAAAAACTTGAAGTTGCTACTCGATTAACTTGATATGATCTTATCTTATTTCCCTCGAGTTCTTACTCTAGTATACAAGTATCTAATGTTGTATTTTAAGTGGATTCCTCGAGTAAGTACCCGAGTATGTAGAAATATTTTTCAAGGTAAACTTCAAGTCATTACCAGAGTAAATCATGCTCAAAAGTCTTAGTTACTCGAGGAGCTACCCGAGTAACCTATGTAAAAATGAATGCATTACTCGAGTCCCTACTTGAGTAACAAGGTAATTACTCTCGGCCTTGAAATCCTGCCAACATTACTGGAGTAGAGCATCGAGTAATCAAAAGTTTTTTTAAAGGATTACTCGAGGTGTTACCCCAGTAATCTATGAAGTTGCAAAAGCATTACTGGAGTAGCTACCCGAGTAAATAACTATTCCCAAAGGTTTGAAATTTAGTTTACTCCATACACTACCCGAGTAATCTTGTTTTCTTCATTGACTTTCAAATAAACAAAGATTTCCTGATGATACTCGAGGAGCTACTCGAGTAAACTTCAAGGGTTACTCGAGGAGCTACTCGAGTAAGCTAATCCAGAAAGTTTGAAATCATTCTAACGGTCATTATTCTGTTTCCTATTTGATTAACTTTTCATTATATTAGTGTACTTAGCATTTCAACAGGTAAACAGTGAAGAGATCTTACCAAATAAGGAAAGTCAAAAGCGATGCTCAAATGTCACCGACCATCACCTACCGTAACGTATGTTTTCAAAAACTAGAAAAGTCAATAATGGCTGCGCACGCTCCAACGGACATGAAGAAATATGTTCCAGCAATCATTACCAATGTAACTATATATATGGGAACATCTGAACAGAGAATGACACAAGAAAACACAAGAACTCACATACGAACGTATCATTAAGTTCATTGCTCTGTTTTCACGTTGAAATTGTATTTCTATGCTTCAGTGATTATTATTTACTCTGTAAGAGAGATATTTCATTCAAACTCAATATTTGTTATTGAGATAACTTAAGGTTGTGGAACCTTGAGTTGGGATTGGATTATAACCTGTAAGGGGGAGCGAGTGTCCAGGTGTAAGGAACTTGCTTGTACTGAGGTGCCAAGAACCCACTGAATCTTGGAAGCTATAGTGAAACTCTCAGAGAAGCTCTGAGGACTGGACGTAGGTCAAAGTGGTTGTGACCGAACCAGTATAACTCCCGGTGTACACTTCGGTGATATTTCTCCTTACTCATTACTGTTTTAATTCTTTTGTCAAAGTTTTATATTTTCGAAAGAAATTTCAGTATCACCCAATTCACCCCCCTCTTGGGTGAAACGCTTGATCTAACAATTGTATCCTTGGATAAATCATAAGATTGTTCTAAAATGTCACTGGTCAGTCATCTATGTGGGAGCAAACATGAAACAAGACTAGTATGACTTTGATAAGATATGGAGATACGAATCAAAGTCTTAGGCACTTGTAAGAGTACAAGGTGTTGGACCGACCCACTATAAGAAAGCTACATGGATCAAGTTATAAGCTTTTCTCATGTATAACCACGTCACAATGCCCTTAGACCTGAGGTTATCATGGATTCCTACATGAGAGTTCCTAACTAGTCAAAAGTCATTTTTGACTGGGTGATGATAAAGGCTACGATCGGGCTTGGTGGTTTTTCATGCAGATGAATATGAATGATCAAGATGGAATAGGTCCCTCACATTAGTAGAGAGATATTACTGGGCCCCTCGATGAGTGAGTCTGAGAAATGTATGGCCACACTATGATAGAAAGGAGTTTCCATTTCTATTGTCAGGCTACTTAGGAATAGAGAAAGTAATGGTCAGGAACAAGAGGATGACATTATCCATGCCTTATCTTTAACCGATATATAGTGTGATAAAAGGGATGTGACATAGTTGTATGATAGGTTGCATCGTGTTAATGATCCTCATATGAATTAGGTAGTCGTAATGTCTTGCTAGAGGCTGCTTGCGACTTTTGGGTTAGTACATTTATTGGCCCACTGGCAACTTCATATGGGCCTACAGGTTCGCTCATAAGAATGGCCCAACACGAGATAATGTTTAATTTAGGATAGACGAATTTTATATTTATATATATATAATATAAAATTCGTTAATAATATTATATAGATATATATTTTCGAAATATATATCTTATATATATATATGTGTGTGTGTGTGTGTATTATATGATATTTTTATATTGTGTTAGTTTTAAATTTAATCTATTAAGATATATTAAATTTAATAACTAACATGATAGAGATATAGTATCTCAGATTTAATTTATGAAGATAACTTAAATCTAATGGATCTTTATTTGGATTAAATAAATAGGTTAAATTAAAACTGTTTGACATATTTAATTTAAACTGAATTTATTTAATTAGCTCATCAAGGTAATTAATTGTTAATTGATTTCGAAATTAATGAAAATTAATTTTGAAATTTGAAAATAGCCCTCATAGGTTATAAACTTGAGAGAGCAGATATACTTATACACGCATGAGAATTCAGAGCCGCAAGGGAAACCTTAGGAAACATTTGGAGGCGCTAGCACGCAGTCTCTGTTGAAGAGCATTCGTGTGGATACCGGTAGAAGGAGCGGACCTGAGGTGTTGGCTCCTAGAGATCGTGAAAACCCTAAGTTGAAAAAGGTACGAATCCTTCTAACTCGATTTAAATGCATTGATAGATCCTCGATTAGGATCGGTAAAAATTTTAAAATTCTTCCGCTGTGCCTACTGATCCTAACAACAACAACAATACTAACAACAACAATTTTGTATTTCACAAATAACAACAACAACAATAACAACAACAACAAATTTGTACCTGTATTTTCCTCTCCTACCACTAATCTTCTGCAATCACCATATGTCTTGTGGAGTTATATTGAATACTAGTCTCTTTTGAGAACAACTTGTCCCACACCTTCCATTCTTTCTTCAAACTATCCCACCATTTTTTCATTTGTTTCTTGTCATATGACCTTCATGTTTTTTCATTAAATTCGAACAAAATATTCTTCCACCCATCCTTCGTGAATGATGATCCTAGACATTCTTTCTTAATATTTGTTCAATACAAAGTTCGATGAAAATCCCTGTACAACTCACATCCCATGATGCTTTATCTTTACCCTTGTTCATATTTCTATGTCGACAATTGACTAGAAATGAAAAAACAGATGTCCCAGGTGAAATTTATTGAAATGGAAATGCATAAAACAAACACATATATAAAGGCATTGAAAATAACTTTGAAAATGCTAGATGAAAAAGGAAATCCTAAAAAGCAAAAAGTGCATGTCAACGAGTACTAGGCATGCACTATTTGTCACGAGTATACAAGACTACAACAAATTGAAATGCCATTATCATAAACAATAAGGTACTGGAGGAGAAAGGCAGCATCGCAGTAGTCTAAAGAATCCCTCTTAACAAAAAAATGATTAATTCAAACAGAAAAAAACTAGCAAACTCGAAATCAATTGCATGACCTAAGACCCAAAGAGATGCAACCCAGTTGAATAGAGAATTCAAAATCCTCTTGGGCAATAAAAGATCGAAACCAACATGGCAGGCAGCTAAATTTAATGAAATGAATATTTATGACAACATCCAAATGACGCAGCTTATATTCTATCATTGCATACTTCATGCAACAATTTATTCAAAAAGAAAGTGGAAAATTACAGTACCTCCAAATTCAGAAGCATTCAATATGACAACTTTGAAGACCTATATGAGACAAATGCTCTACATCAACATGCTATACACATACTGTATAACAATAAGGTACTGGAGGAGAAAGGCAGCACCGCAGTAGTCTAAAGACTTTGAAGACCTGTTGAGATGACTTGGTGTTTCTAATTCTTCAATATGCCATACACATACTGTATAACTCTTACAAAATCCTTCATAAATTAAATGTGTATATATATTTGCAGCATTTAGTCGCTTCTCATTCAAACATACTACACAAGGGCAATAAAACATCCCACTATCATCATTGACATTTCTTCTAGCAAAGTCTAAAAAACCCCTCACCCTAACATCATATTCAACACTCGTCTGTTTAAGTTTTATCTAACTATGATTCATATATTTCAACACCTAGTAGCACCCTATTCAATAGCAAAACGATAGACCAAAAAACAAGATAAGAAAGTATAAATAACTTGTAGCACTTTATCCATTATCAAACTCTTGTTTATAACTTTATATTCAATTCAAACCTATATAGCAAATATCATAATGTGATCATTAATGGAAATCCAAGATAAGAAACTATAAATAGAATATCATAATGTGAACATTAAGCTAGTGTCTGAAGTTATATATCATCACTGAGTTCAATGGTGAGAGTAAGATATAGAGCAACATTGTGCATCTTCAAACAAAGCCATAATCATAAAATAGAACACCTTTATTTCCTACTTCAAGCATATCCGAATCTGATGCTAGACATGGTTAAACGCACCTGAAACAATATGAAAAGGGTCAAGTTCAAATTATTAACAACAATCAAAACAAACCTGGAAAACTATTTCATGAGTAGTCACTCTTTCTGCTGCCATTTGGAAGAAGAACGAGCAACGATTTAAGGGAGGAGGAGTAGGAGCTGGAATGTTATCGATTGATGGCGAAATGAAGGTTGACTAATGGCAAGGTATATGGGTAGTGACTCTACCTCTACTAAACAGAGGCAGCCCAATGTCGCCCTTGAGATTGGGAAAAAGAACACCGTCGGTTAGATTGCGAGATATTATGTTCAGAGAGAAAGATTGCTCCAGATTTAGAGAGAAAGAGAATGGCGGAGTTGTGAACAAGAACACTATTGAAGAAATTTTAGGGAAAAGTGAGTTCATAGAGCAAGCTACGATTTGACGGGAGGAAAAGAAGAGCAAAATTTTAATTAGGGTGCATACTTTTAAGATCAATTTTTCAGAATAACCGGTCTTAAATATACATTTTTGACCAATTTTTAAAATAACTGGTCTAAAAAGTTTCAACTTTCAGACCGGTTATAATATATAACCGGTCTTAAAATATTATAACAGGTCTTAAAAGTTAAAAAAAATTAATTACGGGTTTCTTATTTAGACCGGTTATAGAAATAACGGTCTAAAATTTGTATTTATTTTTTATTATTTTATCCTTTTAAGACCGGTTACACATAAATAAGGTCTAAATAATATCTTTAAGACCTGATATCCACGGAACCGGTCTTTGAAGTTATCTATAATTACAAAAATGCCACCGGTCATACATTTTAGACCTTATCCTTGTATAACCGGTCTAAATGAGCTGGTCTAAAAGACAGATTTTGTACTTGTGCTGTTTACATGTTCATCAATATCACTCAACTCCAAGCACCTCCATATATAATATTATATTTGATTTGATATCTTACATATAATATTAGATAAGCTTGATTTAGTATCTTACAAGTCAATGTATACCACAAGTTGAAAGATAGGTAGTGTTGTTAATATCGAAAGAGAAGTATAAAGGCTCTAAGTTAGTTTGTCTATTTTCTCTACCTTGAGTTTGAATAGATCGTGAATGAACTTGGTCACTGGAAAATTCCAATTGACCGATCATCATACATGCTCATATCTCGAAGCTAAAGGAAGAAAAAAAATGCTATCTTTACCCCAAATGTGATTGAATCAACTATGACAGAGGAGGTAGAAAGCAAGGATGATAATGAAACTTTGAATCCAATAGATCATTATTGTGGGGAAAAGTATGAGTAGAGAAAACTAGAGTTCAAGTGTCTTCCTATTGCCACTTAAGTTAGATCTTATATCGATTGGTTTAAAAAATCTATCCTTTTTTAGACTGGTTGTAAAAGTTACTTTTAAGACTGGTTATATTATTGGCTGGTCTTAAATATTATCAATTTATAATAAAAAATGTCCACTTTTTATACCAGGTAAGATGATGTAAGTAAATTAAAGAAGAATTTTATTAAAAATAAATTATTTACATAAGGAAGGGATAAGGAAATGGAAGGAAGAAGAAGGAGCTAACATCCCCTATCTTGGTATCAGAGTCAGAAGGTGAAGTAGGAATGTTATAATTAGATATGGATATGTTTTTATGGAATTAAAATTTTTGTTAATGGATTAGTATGATTTAAAGATCTATACTCAATAGCACGTAGTGACTTGATCATTTTGTATATAGTTCTTGTCATAGTACTAAAGCCCGAACTAGACTTGTAGGTCCGGCCTAGAAACCAAAACCCGAGTAGATCGGTATGGTTCGGTCGCTGACTTGGTTTGTACTTTTTTAAAAAAAATCGATTTTTTAAAAATTTTCCTTAGAATTTCATATTACTAAGCCTAAAATCTTCAATTTCTTACCGGTTTGGCCCTGGGTTAACTCCGATTTGACTTTGGTATGACCTATAGACCCTTGACCCAGTACCCTGATTGGTTTAGTGACCGGTCCAGGTTTAATTACCTTGGTTCTTGTTTATCATAGATGAGTCCATCTGTGGGATGAGATGGCCATAAGTCCCGTGTGTTGAGGCAGGCGTTGTGTCCCACGCAGTAGTGTATGATAAATAAAGAGTTTATATACTGTATATGCGTTGGCTAGAGTCAGATATGAGAAATCTTACTAATTTCTTAACAAGGTATTTTAATCTATAAAAGCTGATATATTTTTAATTATGATACAACTATGGATCCAGAAGGTAATAATACTAAGGCAAGGGAGAATTAACTATTGAATTTTAGTTTGTTTATATTATGTACTTTTCATTTAGCTCTTAATTCTGCATCTTTCATTCTACCATTTAAATTTTGTCAATTTAAATTTTGCAATTTAAATTATGTCCTCTCTTCTTCGTTCCTTTCATTTAAATGTGTAGTAGTAGTTCTTCTTCTACTCCATCAAACTCTATGCTAAACAATGAGGAATCAAATTCATCGACCAAGCTAATTTTCAAAGAAGAAATTTCTTTTCAAAACATAAACCAAAAAGTCGATGATTGGACTTTGCCCCCAATTTCATCAAATGTGCTTTATCAAAATCAGGGTTAGAAATGGTTCTCCAAATCTGATTATATAATTAGACCAGTTGAGGAATCAATTCTTGTCCAACAGGAAAAAGAAGATTTTTTCCTTCTCTCGCGTAAATCAATTGAAAAACATAAAAAGGATTATAACTTTTTACACATCGGATGTGTTCAAGTTGCCTTTAAACCCCTTATTCGTAAAGGATTAAATGTCTCTGGCCCTAGTATGCCTCTTGGATACTAGACATTACACCTTTGCTAACTCTCTGCTAGTGGCTACAAAAGTTGGTCTTCACAATGGACCTATTTACTTTAACTGCTATCCATATCGGATGGTAGATTTAAAGGATGAACATGTCCTTGAAGCCCTTAAACTCAAAATTAAACGAAATCGTTTAAACATGAAACCAGGATCTATACCTATTACCCTAATATATAGGATACAGTACAAGGTCTTAAACTCATCCATATCCATGGTACAAATTCCTCCTGATAATAGCCAAACAATAGTCTTTGTAATTGACCATGCCAATGCAAACTTGACCATTCCTAAACCAATAATGTGGAAAGATGTCAACCTACCTGATGACTGGACAATGGGAAAAGCCACATAGGCTATTCCTAAACCCATGTCTCAGATAAGTAAGATTATACAAACATCTGATGGGACTATTAAATTATCTTTTGACAGACCTAGAAAATCTTACACTCAAATATCAGAACTGAGCCTTCAATATATATGAAGACTATAGGTCAGTTAGGACAGAGTTATCCAGGTACTCATGTTTTTCACTACCTCAAACATCATCTGTCATTTACATGCCAATACCTAGTGAACCGTCAGTAGCTAAACAACCAGCTACTAATGTTTCAATTCAAGGAATTGACAATACTTCAAATATTCCTCAAGCAAGTTATGAAAAGGATGAATACTTCAGATCAATTGAGTCTCTAACCTATTCATCTTTAAGGGAACCCTATGTTATAAACGTTTTAGAAAGTATTTTTTGAATTGACAAACAAAGTTTGCAAGAAGAATTTGACTCTAAGAAATATACCCTTTAGAGAAACTGTTTTTTGCAAAATTTTAAAGGATCTGTCAGAAAAAATGTTTAAGAAAAATTCTACAGATTCCTTGAAAAAGTACAAATGAATATTCCATTTTTTGATTGGTTTGAAGCATATGCTCAAAATCAAAATTTGGACTATCCATGTTGGAATTGGCTTGCGCTACGGAAGAATTTAAAAGTTTACTAATCCTAATTGCGGATCTATCAACAACATTTAAACTGAGTTAAAAAGAATCATACCTTTTCCAATTTAGGATTTTCGATCTCTAGAAACAAACACCTCCAATCAGCTCCCTCTACCGGTATCCACACGAATACGACCCTAACACGGACTGCGTGCTAGTGCCTCCAATGTCTCCCGTCTTCCTAAGGTTTTCTTGTGGCTCCTCAGGTTCTCGCCAGTGTATGAGTTTTTCTGCTCTATCATTTTTTATAACCCATGAGGGCTATATTCAAATTTCAAAATTAATCTTGATTAATTTTGAAATTAATTAACTCTTTAATGATCTTGATAAGCTAATTAAATAAATTCTGTTTTGATTAAATCTGTCATACATTTTTAATTTAACCTATTTATTTAATCTAAATAAATAGCTAATAGATTTAACTTATTCTTATAAATTAAATGTGAGATATTATATCTCTATCATGTTAGTTATTAAATTTAATTTATCTAATAACCTTAAATTTAAAGCTAATATAATATAATAATATTATCATATATATATATAAATATGTATTTTGAAAATACATACATATATAATATTATTAATTTTCTTTTCACGAATTTTATATTATATATTTAAATATAAAATTTGTTCAACCTAGATTAAACATTATCTCGCATTGGGCCATTTTTGTATGCGACCCCTGTAGGGCCATACAAAGTTGGCAATGGGCCTATAACTACACTAACCCATAAGTCGCAAGCGGCTTCTAGCAAGACATTACGACTACCTAATTTAGATGAGGGTTATTAACATGATGCAACCTGTCATATAACCATGTCACGTCCCTTTTGTCATATGATATTTTGGTCAAGGATGAGTCATGGATAATGTCATCCTCCTGTTCCTGACCACTACTTTCCTTATTCCTTAGTAGTCTGATAATAGAAGTGGAAACTCCTTTCCATCGTAGCATGGCCATACGTTTTTCAGACTCACTCATCAAGGGGCCCAATAGTATCTCTCTATTAATGTGTGGGACAAATTCTATCTTGACTAATCACATTCCTTTACATGAAAACCATCAAGCTCGATTATACCCTTTATCATCACCAGGTCAAAGGTGACTTTTGACTAGGTCAAAGCTTAGCGACTTTGATATAAGAATCCATGATGATCTCAGATTAAATGGCATTGTGATGTAGTTATACATGAGAGAAGCTTATGACTTGATCCATGCAACTTTCTCATAGCTAGTCGGTCCAGCACCTTGTACTCTTACAAGGGCCTAAAACTTTGATTCATATCTCTATACCTCATCAAAGTCATACTGGTTTCACTTTATATGTGCTCCCACATAGATGACTGACCAAGGACATTTAGGACAATCTTTATGATTTATCCAAGTATACAATTATCACAATTAACATACAAATAATATGATAACATAATGGAGAAATTCATTGAATAATAATGTTCAAAGTACAATAATTGGCCCTTAGGGCACAATTTCCAATAGTCCATTCCTTTAAACTATTAATATGACGAAAAAAAAGTGGAAAACTTCTGAAGGTAAAACTATTTCTTCTGAATTTCTTCTACCAAAACCCGTGCAGACACCACAAAGAATAGATAACAAAGGTCAACCTATTCTGGATGCAGCATTTAAATTCAAAAACATAGAGAACCCTATTGATCCAAGGGATATTAGAAAAATTGTTGAACAAAATAATTACACTAACCAATATCTTTAGATATTAGGTGATTCTTTTTGTTCAAACACCAATTCCTTCAAATAAACCTAAACCTAGGATCGAAACACTAATTTTTAAATCTTTTCAAATAAATCCAAAAATCACAACAGATTTTCAAACTAAAACTCGATCTGATTTACTGAAGAAAGTTAAAAGATAAATCCGCCAACTTCAAACCACAACTATCCCTGAAACACCTCAATCCTCAGCATCTAAATCTAAAGTTATGAATTTTGAACAAATATCTCAAACTTCAGAAACTGACTCAAACCACTCTGAGTTAAATAACTTTCAACTTCAAATCAACTAACAATACTAGAGACGGCCTTTAAAACTCTATTACCATAGAGCCAGCCTTCCAGATATTCTAGTTAAAGAAAGAATAATGCAATACTTCAAATCTTTTAATGCTGACAACATCTATGAATGGAATACAGATGGTCAAAGCGAATCAAACATTCTACAAATTCTTTAGCAAATGACAATGGTAACCACAGCCTACCAAACCCAAAATGATTTTTCAGATGAAATGATCACTAACCTTTTAGTTTCTGGTTTTACTAGACAACTTAAAGGATAGTGGGATAATTATCTTTCCTCTTAAGATAAAAATTCCATTTTGCATCTGTTAAAACTGAATTTGATGGAACACCCATTAC
The DNA here is from genome assembly GCA_963242795.1 of Inga leiocalycina. Lineage (NCBI taxonomy): Eukaryota > Viridiplantae > Streptophyta > Magnoliopsida > Fabales > Fabaceae > Inga > Inga leiocalycina. The sequence continues at coordinate 43,984,852 of OY725325.1, read as the reverse complement.
ATCTAATAGTCAACCCATTCCTGATTCTATAAACACCCTTATTTTGACAATTATTAAACATTTTGTTTGTGATCCCTCTAGATAGAGAGATCAGTTAGCGGAACTCTTTCAAATCCTAAGTGCAGGACTCTATCTGATTTTAGATGGTATAAGGATATATTCCTGGCCTGAGTACTTACCAGAGATGATGCCCATCAACAATTTTGGAAAGAAAATTTCTAGCTGGATTACCTACATCATTTTTTAATAAAGTTAGAGAAAAATTTAGAAACCAAAATGATGGCAACATCCCTTATGAGCACTTGATATATGGTCAATTGATTTCGTATGTCCAAAAAACTGCTCTTAAAATTTGTCAGGATGACAAAATCCAACATCAACTTGCCAAAGAGAAGGCTACAAGTCGGAAAGAATTGGGAACTTTTTGTGAACAATTCAGCTTTGTTGCCTACAGAAAATCCAAACCTCATCGTAAACCTTACCATAAAAAAAAACATGTTTATTAAAAGTATAAACATAATACACCCCTGTGTAGACTTAAACAGGAATTTCAATCTAAACCAAATTTTGAATTTCCTAAACAACCCAAAATTACTTGCTTTAAATGTGGCAAACCGGGTCATATTTCCAAATATTGTCATCTAACTCGAAAATTGGGAAAAATAAAAAGTATTGAGCAACCTCTTCTTGAACAAATAAACAATCTTTTGATTGAAACTTATGAATCTGAATCTAGTTCTTCTGAAGATCTCAATAATATTCAAAATGATGATCTTTTAGAAAACTCAACTTTAGAAATTAATGTCATCTCAAAGGAACAAGATTTACTTCTTGATATCATTAACAAACTTCCAGATTCTGACAAAGGGGAATATTTGTTCAAACTGAGAGAAATTCTCAATCAAACTACTTCAAGTTCTTCACACTTTAAACCTTTAGTTCTTTTTAACAAATATGACTTAACAGAAGTTTTAAACAAATTAAAACATTTTGTTAAACAAGAAACCATCCAAGACCTTCAATATGAGGTAAATAACCTTAAAACTGAAGTTCTTAAACTCCAACAAGATACCCATGCAATTGCCATATCCCCAATCCAGGATATCCAACTCAATTCTAAACCCCAAACTGAAGGGCAAGTAGCATCTGATCAAGAAGATATTCTTAAACTTGATTTCCAAAATAACAATCCAAAAATGTTATGTTCATGCCAAAATCATTATTAATAATGATTTTGTTTTAAAACAAACTATTTTGTTTGACATAGGAGCTGATTCTAATTGTTTTAAAGAAAGAATCATTCCTACAAAATATTTTGAGAATGCAACTGAAAGGCTTAATGGCGTCAATGGCTACCGTTTAGACGTCAGATACAAAGTTTCAAATGTTGTTATTGAAAATAAAGGTTTAAATATTAAAACCCCATTTATATTGGTTAAAGATATGGGAACCCAAATTATCCTTGGGTCGCCATTTGCAAGGCTATCATTCCCATATATGACTAATGAAAATGGAATTTGAAAATAACATATGGGTAAAACAATTTTATTTCCTTTTACTCAGAAACTCGAAGTTAAAGAATTAAATCTTCTTTCTTCAAAACAACAGCAAATTATTTTTTTTGAAGGAAGATATTTCTTTCAAACATATAGAAACACAATTGTGTCAAACACAAGTTAAACAAAAAAATCTAAACTTGTCTTGAAAAAATTCATTAAACTATATGTTTAGATTTACCAAACGCATTTTGGACTCGCAAATGACTACAAATGTAGTTGATTTGCCCTATGAAGTAAGTTTTTTTGAAAAAATAAATACCAACTAAGGCACGACCCATTCAAATGACTGCAAAACTTCCTGAAACTTGCAAACAAGAGATTCAAGAACTTGAAAACAAAAAATTGATATGCAAATCTCATAGCCCATGGTCTTGTGCTACTTTTTATGTAAATAAAAATGCAAAAAAAGAATGTGGAGCTCCTATACTTTTAATCAATTACAAACCTTTAAATGAAGCGTTACAATGGATCAGGTATCCAATCCCAAACAAATTTGACCTACTGAAATGTTTTCATTATGCAAAAATCTTTTCAAAATTTGATATAAAGTGTAGATTTAGGCAGATTCAAGTTTCTAAAATTGATAGGTATAAAACTGCTTTTATTGCGCCTTTTGGTCAGTATGAGTGGAATATTATGCCTTTTGGATTAAAAAATGCTCCTTCTGAATTCCAGAGGATCATGAACGAGATCTTTAATGATTATAGTCAATTCATCATTGTTTACATTGATGATGTATTGATTTATTCTCATTCAATAGATCAGCATTTTAAACATGTTTATCAATTTATTAAAATTGTAGAAATAAATGGTTTAGTCATTTCTAAACCCAAAATTAGTCTTTTCCAGCTAGGGTTAGTTTTCTTGGACATTAGATTTATCAGGGATCCATAATGCCAATCGAAAGAGCAATTCAATTTGCCAACAAATTTCTCGATCAAATCATTGATAAAACACAACTTCAAAGATTTTTGGGATGTTTAAATTACGTTGTTGAGTTTATTCCTCATCTTAGCAATTTTATTAAACTGCCCCACTGACGTCTCAAGGCAAGTCCTCCTCCGTTGCCTCATTCAAATATTGTTAAGCAAATCAAACTACAGGTTAAGGGGGCTTCCCTACCTTAGCCTTCCTGATCCCTCTACTTACAAAATTGTTGAAACCGATACCTCTGACATTGGTTATGGTGGCATTCTCAAACAGTGAGTAGACAGTAAAGAGAAAATCATATCTTTCATGTCTAAACATTGGAATACTGCACAACAGAAGTATTCCACAATTAAAAAAGAAAATTTGGCAATTGTTTTATGCATTTTCAAATTTCAATATGATCTTTTAAAACAAAGGTTTTTAGTCCGCATTGATTGTAAATTGGCAAAAGACCTTTTACAAAAAGATGTTAAAAACCTTGTATTAAAACAAATTTTTGCCTGATGTCAAGCAATTTTAAGTGTTTTTTATTTTGATATTGAATTTATCAAAGGTACTTCAAACTCATTACCATACTTTCTCACTTGAGAGTTTTTGCACATAGATTTGAGTAAACCAAACCATCAAACCCCTCAAAATGCCAAAGAAAATGAAAGAACCTGATGAAACAGTCTCTAGTGAACAACTGGAGACAATTATGCAGTAACTTCTGCAACAATTTAGGTCCCAAACTCAAGGATCCTAGGAGCAGAAGCAATCTCAAACAAAGTCATCCACTCCATCTGGGTCATCAATCTAGAAGCCTCAAACAAAAGCTACTTCGACAAAAAAGACTGTTGTATCTTATGCACAGGCTTACGCCCAGAAGCAGCTTCTAGAAACAACTTGGGGACAAGTATTGGGGCAAGGAAAACAAAAGGCCCTTCTCCAATTCCTCAAGGAAGCATGACCAAATAGGACTATGATTTGTTAAACCAAGCACCATCAATGCTACAGGTCAGCAAACCTGCTCCCCCAACTCAAAAGCAACTGACAACTATGACTTCTACGTCCAAAGCAATTGTTAGCTAGACCCAAACAAAAGCCAACATGGAAACCACTTATTTTCACAAAGAAAACTATATAAGGCATATTGTCTAGGTGAAACCAGAATTCTTCCACCCAAATCCAACTCAAGTAGCCAAGAATATTTTCCCCTCTGGATTCCATTTTAGGCCTACATATTTGAGAACTAGAGAATAGTATGAGTTAATTTTGGTTCATTCTGAGTCCACTGAGATAGATCAAAAAAAGGACAAAAAGGATAAATCATTAATAACTCATTCCACTTTTCAGATTTTGAATGTTCTCACTTCTTCCCAGTGGGGACAAGATTACATAAACCAAAATTTTTTGGGATAAAATATGATCCTGAAGGATATAATTATTGGCATTATATTGATATATGGTCCAATGTCTTTTGGGATCAAAATGAACTTTTTAAACATACTTGGTTTATTTATTTCAAAACAAAAACCAAGTACCATTTTCCTTAATGGTTTGTACATTGGTAGGGATTTTTTAGTCCAGTACTAGAAATTCTTCCGCCGAAGGTAATACAAGCCTTTGAATCATTTAAACAAAAGTTTAACATTGGTGAGGATTCTTTTCCAATTGATCTTCACTACTTTTCAAAATTATTTGTATCCTGGATTTTCTCCTAGTGTTACATATTTTCTCCAACAAACGAAGGATCAATACTTATGCCTGTATTACAAAGAGAACCTTCTGTAAGGTAGTGGGCAAGATTTGATATCACTCAGATCTACCAAAAATAGTAGAACGATGGTTTAAGGAAAATCTCAACATCTTTGCATGATGGAACAAAGTAAATTCCTGAATCATGCTGGCAACAACTATGGACAAGACTAACCTAATCAACCAACTCACTTCAATGCTGCAAATCCTTCAACAATAGGATCAAACTCCATCGACCAATCAACCAATATCTTTATCAGCCTCAGACAATCGAGAGGATGAAGAAGAAGAAATTGTTGTTGATTTGAACGAGGACTAGGCAAACCCGAAGACTTGTCATTATTATTATTTGCTTTAAGTTTTTGTTGTAATTATTAAAACAGTACTATAGTATCATGATGCCAATAGTGTCAAAATTGTCACTGTAGTGTTGGCAGTACTGTGTAAATAGTGTTATGACCGAAACTATTCAAACAGTGCTAGTCACTAATAAGTCAGAGGTTAAAACACTGTTCAAATAGTAACATTGTCTGTCTATATGTGTTGGATACTCTCAAGAGCTAGGTAGGTTTTTCTAGACCCAGTTTCAGAGAGAGAAGCTCAGAGAGGCAAAGTTACCTCCTTCTTCCTTCTTCCCTTTCCTTATCCCTTCTTTCAGTAAGTACTTTATTTTTAATAAAGTTCTTCTTTAATTTACTTACATAATCTCCTTTTCCTTCCTCTGATGAACTAATAGGCAAATTCTATAAACTAGTTTGGCAAGTTCTATCACCTTTTAGTTCATTTGCCTTTAGGTTCATTCCAGAGCATCCCCTCTGCATGCATATAATTATAATCATATGTTAAGAAGTCCATCTTCTTCCTACTTCACTCCCTTCCCCCTCTTCTTTTCTCCACCTTCTGGGGCCACTCCCCCATCTTGGTATCAATTGGTCTAAAAAGCGGGCAATTTTTTTTAAAGCATATATGTAGTATTTTGTTTCATAGAACTCTTATTAGATTATTATATCTAAAATTTTGTCCACCTCTAGAGAAGTTAGATGATCTTTGAGTGTTGGAAATAATGGATACAATTTTAGGCTCGACATCTGCATGCTATTGATCCATGATTCATATTGTGAGAATCCCTAAATTTGAATGCATTTATCGATGGATTAGGTGCTAGGTTGCCATACTTATGCATTTTAATCCTTCTAGACCTCAAGTATGAAACATGGTTCTACCCTACCCCAATCTTAGGTGATACAGGAAAATATTTTTATTTAATGAAGTTAAGTATAACAAAGTTAATATACAAATATAAGAACTGAAATTTATATGAGCGAATACTTTAATGAGGAGGAGATTTATTCCTAATCATTACTATAGAGAGCTTTATTAAAAGTTGCATACCCTTAGATAGGGCTCTAAGAGTGTGGATGAATATTATAAAGAGATGGAATTTGCTTTGAGAAGAGCTAATGTGCAAGAAGATAGAGAGGCTACAATGGCTCATTTTTTGAATGGGTTGAACAAAGAAATTATTGATATAGTGGAATTGCATCATTATGTGGAGTTAGAAGACATGGTGTATATGGCAATTAAGGTAGAAAGGCAACTCAAGCGTAAAGGTGCTTCAAAGTTCCATTGATCAAGTTGTTCAAAAAAATATATTTGGAAGAAAGGAGAAAGAGCTATCCAAAAGGAGACCACTAAAGGCAAAGAAGAAGTTTCATCAAAGAATAAAGGTAAATCTGATTCCCAAACTTCTAGAAATAAAGATATAAAATGTTCAAGTATTTAGGTGCAGGTCATATAGCTTCTCAATGCCCTAACAAGAGAGTCATGATTCTGAAAACTAATGAAGTTGTGACGGAATGTGAAAGTGATCTTGATTCCATGCCCTCACTTGGAGTTACTAGTGATGATGGGGTTAAATATGCTATAGAAAGAGAATGCCTTGTGGTTGGAGAGCTTTGAATTGTAAAGTGAATGAAGATGAGATGAATGAGCAAAGGGAAAATATTTTCCATACCTACTGCCTTATTAATAACAAGATTTATAGGTTGATCATTGATGGTGGGAGTGTTACAAATGTTGCAAGCACTACATTGGTTGAGAAATTGAATTTTTCTATTATTAGACACCCTAGACCACACAAGCTGCAATGGTTGAATGAATGTGGGGGAAATTAAAGTTGATAAGCAAGTTCTTGTTTCTTTTTCAATCGACAAATACAATGATGAAACATTTTTTGATGTTGTTCCCATGCATGCTACACATATACTTTTGGGAAGACCTTGAGAGTTTGATAGAAAAGTAAAGAGGGATGGGTTTACAAATAGATATTGTTGTGTAATGAACAACAGATCCATTACTCTTGTACCTTTGACTCCAAAGCAAGTGTATGAAGATCAACTCAAGATGAAAAAAGAGAGAGATAATAAAAAGAGTGATATGAAAAATAAGAAAAATGCAAGAGAGACATCAAAAATAAAAGAGAGTGAAAAAGATAGAAAATTTGAAAGTTCAAAAACAAAACTTCAAAAAAAGGAAAAGAGTGAAGAGAGGAAAGAATAGATGAAAATGAGTATTTAAGCAAAAGAAAGTGAAGTGAGAAGTGCCTTTTCCAGTAGAAGCACCTTTGTTTCTCGTTGTTTACAAGGAATCCTTTTTTAACACTAATGACACTAACTCTTCCTTTCCTAGTGTTATTGGTTTTTTGTTGTAGGAATTTGATGATGTATTCCCTGAAGAAATTCCACCAGGTTTATTTCCTATTAAAGGAATTGAATATCAAATTGATTTCATTCTAGGAACAAAAATTCCTAATAGGCCAGCATATAGAAGCAATCATGATAAATAAAAGAGAGGGAGGAGCTAATGGCAAAAGGATATGTTAAAAAAAGTTTGAACCCTTGTGCAATTCCAGTACCTCTAATGCCAAAGAAAGATGGAACTTCTCAGATGTGCATTGAATGTAGATCTGTCAACAATATCACTATAAAGTATTGCCATCCTATTGATGAATTGCATGTTTCTATTGTCTTTTCTAAGATTCATTTGAAATCTAGATACCATTAAATTAGATGAGGGAAGGGAATGAGTGGAAAACCGCTTTCAAGATGAAACATGGATTGTATGAATTGTTAGTTGTACCATTTGGGTTAACAAATACACCTAGCACTTTCATAAGATTAATGAACCATGTTTTGCATGCTTTCATTAGAAAATTTGTTGTAGTCTATGTTGATGATATTATAATTTATAGAAAGAATCTGGATAAGCATTTAAATTACTGGCATTGTGTGCTTGGAGTTTTGAGAAAGGAAAAACTTTTTGCAAATCTGAAAAAGTGTGACTTTTGCTTGGATAAAATTGTTGTCCTTGGCTTTGTGGTGAGTGCTAAAGGAATAGAAGTTGACAAGGGCAAAAAAAGCGCTATAAAAGAATGGATAACACCTAAAAGCATAACTAAGGTGAGAATTTTTCATGGTTGGCTAGTTTTTATAGGCTCTTTGTGAAGGATTTTAGCACACTTCCTGCACCACTTGCTAAGGTCATAAAAAAGTCTGTTAGTTTTAAATGGGATAAAGCATAAGATGATGCATTCATTAAACTTAACGCTAAATTGAGTTATGCACCTACATTGGTATTTCCTGACTTTAGCAAAACTTTTGAGATTAAATGTAGTGCATCTAGAGTTGGGATAAGAGCTGTTTTAATACAGGAAGGAAAGCCAATTGCTTATTTTAGTGAAAATCTAAATGGATGGAGTAGCCTTGAATTATCCAACTTATGGCAAAGAGCTTTATGCACTTAAAAAAGCATTAAAGAATTGGCAACACTACATTTGGCCAAAATAATTTGTGATTCACATGATCATCAATCCTTGAAGCATACCAAAGGTTAAGGTAAGCTGAACAAGAGACATGCAAGGTGATTAGAGTTTATTGAGACATTTCCTTACATTATCAAATCAAGAAGGGCAAACAGAGCCACATGATTGATCCATTTGCATTATTCCCTAATTGAAGCAAGTTGGAAAACCTTCAAAGCCTTAATCCCTACCATTATATTGAATAAAATGAAAGCTGACTAGCAGTCGCTCATTTTTCTTATTAGAATGGGATTCAATATTAATAATGAAAGACTTAACATCTATTAAATGGCAATCCCTAGGGAATTCCTATTGATTATTATTGATAGCAATCCATCTTTCTCCCAATCAATTGTGAGGGTTTTGGGCATGAGAACACAAGTGCCGGAATTGAACAAAATGCTCGATTATGAAAGAAAAAAATTCCTCCCCTACTTAAAGAGGGAACTCATTTCATGTCAACGTATTCTATTGGATAAATGTCAGCCATGAAATCCATCACTATACTGAGCAGATCACGGGCATTTACATCTTGGTCAAATGGAACTATGTGCAATTGTATCATGAATCACCTTCAGCAAGGTATGGCATTTAGGGTTTGAATCCTAGGAGAAATCTTTCTTTGTAGATACAAGAATTCATTGCTGATCTAAAAAAGATTTTATCCAATGGGCGTTAGCAGACGTTTTTCATTCTTTGCCCGGTCCTTAGCAGCGTTTCCTTTGTAAACCTAACTAGTTACCTTTGAAAACACATGAAAAGAGGCCTATAGTGCGTATAAGTCGTTGAATAATAGATGCTAGTGTATAGGCACTTTGGCATACTTGGCACCATTTTTGTGGCACCTAGAGGCATGTTGGTGCCATTTGGGTCCCACATGTATTTTTACTGATTTGTTTCTTGCTTGTGAAAAGAAATCATTTGATAAAGTTTACAAAGTTGATGGGTACTTGTTTAAAGAAAATAGATTGTATGTGCCTCATTGTTCATTGTGAGTTGTTGGGGAGAGAAAAACATGGGGGAGGATTAATGGGTCCCTTTTGGTGTAAAAAGGACTTCGAATGTTTTGCATGAGCATTTCTCTTAGACCAAAATGAAATGTGATGTGGAAAGAATTTGTGCTAAATGCATAACATGTAAAAAGGCTAAGTCTATAGTTTTGCCACATGGTTTCCTTTACTTGTGCTTAGTGAATCATGGGTTGATATATCAATAGGTTTTATTTTGGGTTTGCCTAGGTCAAAAAGAGAAATGGATTTTATATTTGTGGTTATTGATAGATTTTCTAAAATGGCATATTTCATTGCATGCCATAAAATTGATGTTGCCACATACATTGCTGATTTGTTCTTTAAAGAAATTATGAGACTTCATCGTGTTCCTAAAAGCATTATTTCTGATAGGAATACAAAATTCTTAAGTAATTTTTGGAGAGTTTTGCAGGAAAATCTTAGTATAAACTGTTGTTTTCTACTGCTTGTCATCCATAAACTGATGGACAAACCGAACTTGTTAATAGAACCTTGTCTCAACTACTTAGAATTGTGATTAAAAAGAGCTTGAAAAATTGGGAAGCTTGCTTGCCATTCATTGAATTTGCATATAATAGGAGTGTGCATTAATCTACTAATTATTCTCCTTTTGAAATAGCGTATGGTTTTAATCCACTAATCCTTTTGGATCTATTATCCTTGCTTATTGATGAGAGAGCAAGTCTTGATGGGAAAAATAAAGCTAAAATAGTGTAGCAACTTCATGAGCGTGTGAAATAGAAAATTGAAAAGAAAAATGAGCAAAATGCATCCAAGGCCAACAAAGGAAGAAGGCATGCTCTTTTTGAAATTGGAGATTGGTGTGGGTGCTTATGAGAAAGAAAGATTTCTAGCTCAAAGAAAATCAAAATTAGCTCCAAGAGAAGATAGTCTATTTCAAGTGCTTGAACGAATCAATGATAATGCTTACAAGATTGATTTGCTTGTTGAATATAATGTTAGTACTACTTTTAATGTGGTTGATTTGTCTCCTTTCAATATAGGTGAAGATTCGAGGATGAATCCTTTTAAGGAAAGAGAGAATAATCTGATCCAGCAAGCTGTATCTTCAAATTCATTTGGTCTCTTCAAATTCAAGTGATCCTTTGCAAATTCTAACTAGTCCAATTACAAGAGCAAGAACCAAAAGAATTAAGGAAGCATTAAATGGGCTTGTCCAAGACATGGACAAAGCAAATGGCAATTGGACCAAATCAGGACAAAAATGCTGAAAATGTCACTAATTTCATTTGGGCTGAAAATGGAGTTGCTAATCAAGTTTTGGGCTTGGAGACTTCAACTAAAGACCTTGGACCAAGTGGTACACAAGGTCTTTTGAGCTTGGTTAATAACCCTGCTACATATTTGTCTATATTTGATGCTATATACTTAACGGTTTTAATGAAACCGTTAAATATGCTGCGGTAGAGTTTCAGGAATGGCATATATAACAGTTTTTTAAAACAACTGTTAAGTATATAAAAAAATATTTAATAATTTTATACTCTAACCGTTATATATTACTTTGGTTTTTTGGAAAAAATGGTATCTATTATTTGATGGTTGTTTGTTAAAAATCGTCAAATATAGATGATATATATTTGAAAGTTGTTTAAAAACAATCTTCAAATATAATATACTTAACGGTTATTCTTTAACAACCATTAAGTATACTCTTTTAAAATCCCCTCCTAAACCCATTTTCGTTCAACATTAGAAACTTATAATTTACAAAGAGCTTACTTCTAACACCTTCGACGACTTCATTTTGGCTCTTCTACCACCGTTTCAGTCTCCTCCATTTCTCCATTGGAGGTTTTACTCCTTTTTCCTCCACGGTTCTCCTCCATAGCTCGCCTTTGTCCATCATCATGTTTCTGGGTTCCTGGGTTTCTAGAATGGGTTCATGATTTCTTCTTCTGGGGCTTGTGAGTGGGGCTTTGAGCTCATCTTTTCTTGCTAAAGGTGAGTTCAGTTTATTTTCTCATACTAGTGGTTTTTGATCTCATTTTTTAGATATTGATTTGGGTAAAGAGTATGTAAATATTTTTTTGAGTGATTTTGTATGTGCATAGAGTTTTGCCACTGATTTTAAGTGTTTGTTATTACTAAAGTTGTTATTTATAGTATTGATTTAGGTAAAGAGTATGTAAAGATTGTTTTCTGAGTGATTTTATATGTTCATAAGGTTTTGACATTGATTTTAAGTGTTTGTTGTTACTAAAGTTGTTATTTGTTAGTATTGATTTAGGTTAAGAGTATATAAAGATTGTTCTTTAGGTGATTCTATATGTGCATAGGGTTTTGCCATTGATTTTAAGTGTTTGTTGTTACTAAAGTTGTTATTTGTTAGTATTGAATTAGATAAAGAGTATGTAAATATTTTTTTTTGTGTATGCTCTTAATAGAGAGTACAAATAAACAATAGATGTCTGCCACTTATCTATCAAAGGAGTACTAGGATGGGATAGGGGATTTCATAATGTTTGCAATTGTGATAATTCTAATGATCGTGGTTTGATTATTTGTCCTTTTGTCAAGTGTGGCGTTGTGAAGCGTGTTGATTCATTTTTCGGGTGCAAGTAGATTGACAATAAAAATGCTTTGAAAGTGGATGAGTTAGGGTTGATACAATTGAATTTGAACAAGCAAGGGTATAAAGAAGAGCCATTCATTTTGTCTTCTCAAGTTAAACAAGTGTTCTATGTTCCTGATCTTGCTAATAAATAATGGTCTATTGTTTTGTAATCAAACAAAATCAATGAAGATACAGGATATGAATTCAGTAAGGATTCCAAGGGTTATTACTTGAAACACAATTCAATGAGGATGATGCTTTGTATGCTAGGCATGACCACAATAAAGGAAATTGGATATCAAATAGGGGGAAGTTGCTTCACAAATTAAAGAAAACAATTGTTACTAACAAGAACATTAACATTATTAAGATTAGGAAAAGAAAAAGGGGCACTTGATATGTATATTCCCTTACCTTTAATGTATTCATAATTTTATAGATAGAATTCGATGATTTGTTTTAATTAGTTGGCACTTGTTGGTTCGAATTGGTTATTTTTGTATATTTGGATACATCCAGTCAGAACTGGATCTATTTGGATGTTTGGTATATATATGTTGTTTCTGTAGCTTATTTTGTGGGGGGCTGATTGAAAGTAAGCCCTTTTTTTAAAAAAAATTGTCACCTATACTTAACGGTTATTCGTCAATAACTGTCAAATATTACACATATATAATGGTTTTTCTAAATAACCGTTAAATAAACCCTTTTCTCTGGTGACAAATATTTTACCGTTCAACTTTTAACTATTACATATTGTACAAAATATTTCATAGTTATTATTAAAAGACTGTTAAATATAGATCGATATATTTAACAATTGTTGTCTTACAACTGTTAAATATAGGGCCCTATAAATAACGGTTGTATTTGAAAAAAAATATAAAAAATATATGGTCCAATATTTAACGGTTAAAAACTGTTATATATATATATATTTAGCGCTCAAATATTTACAGTTGAAATCGTTAAATATAGGTAAAAATAACCGTTAAATATAGATAAATCTATAGCAGTGAATATTTTGGGCTTTAAATGCTTATTATCTTTTGTGGAATTTATTTGTATGAAAATTAGTTTTTAATTGGCAAATTTGACTTTTAGGTTCCTGATTTAGTATTCAATATTTCAAGTTTTAGGGGTGCATTTAATGCAATTAGGTCATATTAGGAGTGTGGCTTTTAAATACATTGTATCTCCTCATTTGTAATTATTAGACTTGACTTTAGGAATGAAAAGTTGCATTTCTACAATTTATATCTTGAGATTGGATTCTCTCTAGGGTTCTTTTTAGAACTAATAGAGTTATCAAGTCTTGATCAATCTTGTGGCGTCTTCCAATACTTGGGGTCATTGTTCTTCCATGCTCAAGGGTTCAAGTAGATCGTTAGAACTTTGTTTAGCTTTCCTGGGGTGAGCCTATCTTTGATTAGTTGTGGGTTTGTGGGATCTTTCCCTTGTGGGTTCGCACCATATGTGGTTTGGGATATCAATCATCCCCAAAGCAATAATTTGAGATGCAAATCAGATCATAGGCTTATAGTTGTCTCCAACAGACTTAAGCAGTGTGATAACTTTATTGGGATTGTCTGACACAGTGGAATAATTTAAAATTTTACCAATCCCAATTGCGCATCTATCAACGGTGTTTAACTGAGTTATAAAGATTCATACCTTTTGTGTTTTGCCTTTTTTGATCTCTAGGGCCCAACACCTCAGATCTGCTCCCTCTACCGGCATTCACACGAATACGTCTCCAACACAGACTGTGTGCTAGCGCCTCTAATACCTCCTAAGGTTTCCTTGCGGCTCTAAATTCTCAATCTTGCATGAGTCCTTCTGCCCCATCGTTTTATAACCCATGAGGGCTACATTGGAATTTCAAAATTAATCTTAATTCATTTTGAAATCAATTAACAATTAATTATCTTGATGAGCTTAGTTAAATAAATTCATTTTAATTAAATCTATCCAAATGTTTTAATTTAACCTATTTATTTAATCCAAATAAAGAGTCAATAGATTTAATTTCTCTTTATAAATTAAATTTGAGATATTATATCTCTATAATATTAGTTATTAAATTTAATTTATCTAATAAAACCGCATTTAAAACTAACACAATATAATAATCTTATCACATATATATATATATATATATGTATTTCAAAAATACATATATAATATTATTAATTTTCTTTTTCATGAATTATATATTATATATATATATATATATGAAATTCGTCCATCCTAGATTAATAAACATGGTATTCATTGAATCTTGGACACATCTTAGATTCAATGAAGCTGGACATTATAGCTCGTGTTGGGCCATTCTTCTGTGCTACCCTATAAGTCATACGAAGTTGGCAGTAGGCCAATAATTGTACTAACCCACAAGTCACAAGTAGTCTCTAGCAAGATATTATGACTACCTAATTCATATGAGGATCATTAACACAATACAACCTGTCATACAACCATGTCAGGTCCTTTTTGTCATATACATGATATTTCGGCCAAGGATGAGGCATGGATAATGTCAACCCCCTGTTCTTGATAATTATTTCTCGACTCCTGAGTAGTCTGATGATAAAAATGAAAACTCCTTTTCATCGCAGTATGCCCATATATTTCTCAGACTCACTCTTTTAGGGGCCCAATAATATCTCTCAACTAATATGAGGGACAAATTCCATCTCCACCATTCACATTCCTCTGCATGAACACCACCAAGCTTGATTATAGCCTTTGTCATCACTCGATCAAAGATAACTTTTGGCTAGGTCAAAGCTTAGCGACTCTTAAGTAGGAATCCATGTTGATTTTAGGTCAAAGGACATTGTAACGCGGTTATACATGAGACAAGCTTATGACTTGATCCATATAGCTTTCTCATAGTAGGTCGGTCTAGCACCTTGTACTCTTACAAGTGCCTAATACTTTGGTTCATATCTCCATACTTCATCAAAGTTATACTAGTCTCACTTCATCTCTGCTCCCGTATAGATGTCCAACCACGGACATTTAGGACAATCTTAATTATCTATCTAAGGGTACAGTTATCATAGTTAACATGTGAATAATATGACAACAAAATGGAGAAATTCATTAAATAACAATGTTTAAAGTACAATGATTGGCCCATATGGCACAATTTCCAACATCCTCCCACTTACACTAGGTATAATCATTAGTTTGCCTAATTCCCATTGTCTTAACATGACGCTCATGCTTTGCCTATGCAAGCAGCTTAATGAGAGGATCAGCAACATTGTCTTCTCCTGCTACTTTACATATTTTTATGTTACCTATATGATTGATTTCTCTAATGAGATGAAATCACCTGAGTATAAGCTTGGTCCTTTGATGTGACCTATGTTAGAACAAGCGTTTCACCCAAGAGGGGGGTGAATTGGGTGACCTTAAAATTTTGTCGAAAATATACAACTTTAACAGTGGAATTAAAACAGGAAAGAGTAAGGAGAAATATCACCGAAGTGTACACCAGGATTTATACTGGTTCGGCCACAACCACTTTGACCTACGTCCAGTCCTCAGAGCTTCTCTGAGAGTTTCACTATAACTTCCAAGATTCAGTAGGTTCTCGGCACCTCAGTACAAGCAAGTTCCTACACCTGGACACTCGCTCCCCCTTACAAGTTGTAATTCAATCCCAACCCAAGGTTCCACAACCTTAAGTTAACTCAATAACAAATATTGAGTTTGAATGAAATATCTCTCTTACAGAGTAAATAAGAATCACTGAAGCATAGAATTTCAAGTATAATGGAAAACAGAGTAATAAACTTGATGATACGTTCGTAAGTGTGTTCTTGTATTTTTCTCTGTTCAGATGTCCACAAATATATAGATACGTTGGTAATGATTGCTGGAACATATTTCTTCATGTCCGTTGGAGCGTGCGCAGCCATTATTGACTTCTCCAGTTTTTGAAAAAAACATACGTTATGGTAGGTGACGGTCGGTGACATTTGAGCATTGCTTTTGACTTTCCTTATTTGATAAGATCTCTTCATTGTTTATCTGTTGAAATGCTAAGTACACTAATATAATGAAAATTAAATCAAATAGGAAACAGAACAATGACCGTTGGAGTGATTTCAAACTTTCTGGGTTTGCTTACTCGAGTAGCTACTCGAGTATCACATGAAGTTTACTTGAGTACCTACTCGAGTATCATCGGGAAATCTTTGATTAACTATAAGTCAATGAACAAGTATAGGATTACTCGGGTAGTGCATGGAGTAAACTAAATTGCAAACCTCTTGGATTAGTTATTTACTCGGGTACTTACTCCAGTAATCCATTCACAACTTCATAGGTTACTCGGGTAACACCTCGAGTAATCCTTCAAATTGTTTTTGATTACTCGATGCTCTACTCCAGTAATGTTGGCAGGATTTCAAGGCCGAGAGCACTTACCTCATTACTCGGGTATGGACTCGAGTAATGCACTCATTTTTGCATAGGTTACTCGGGTACCACCTCGAGTAACTGAGATTTTTGTTCATGACTTACCCTGGTAATGACTTGAGGTTTACCTGGAGAATATTTATGCATACTCGGGTACTTACTCGAGGAATCCACTTAAAATACAACATTAAAAACTTGCATACTAGAGTAAGGACTTGAGGAAAATGAGATAAAAAGAGTTCAAGTCAATCGGGTACCACCTTCAAGTTTTAGCTTACCTTAGTGCGTTACTCGAGTAGCTCCTCGAGTAACATTAGCAGTAGTACTAAGTGCCGAGAACTCCACATTTTCAGAAACAGAGTTACTCGAGTAGCTCCTCGAGTATCATTGGCAACTTGAAGGCACCTGGAAGTTTTTCACATGGTTACTCGAGTAGCTCCTCGAGCAACATTGGCAGGCCGAGAGCAACTCCAAGTTTTTTACCTGGTTACTCGAGTAGCTCCTCGAGTAACATTGGCAGGCCGAGAGCACCTTGAAAATTTTTACACTATTACTCGAGTAGCTCCTCGAGTAATGTTGGCAGGTTACTGGAAGTTGTCTCTGGTTACTTCAAGTTTCGTCTTATTACTCGAATAGCGCCTCGAGTAATGCATTAGTAAACTTGCTTCTGATCAAGTTCCTCAGCATTTTCTCTTGGCCTTTCTTCATTACTCCAATGCTTACTTCAAGTTATGCTTGTTCCTGTCATTACTTAGTTCAAACTTGTTTATTAATTATTTCCTTTTCAAACCATACTTTTGTTATCATCAAAACATGAGATCTAACATTCTCCCCCTTTTTGATGATGACAAAACTTGGTGATTTTGAACATGGATTTTCAAATTGAATTCTTAATTAAATATGTCTTATTAAGTTTGAATATCCCTTGCATACATAACAACTTCATTAGTCCAAACATGTATCATAATTCAAAACTTTAATGAACTTAAAATGAAATCATAACATACTTGCATTAAACTTAAAACTTTCAAATTACAACATAAAGTTCAAAATGAAATCAAAATGCTCCCTAAAATCCCATGTACACCCAAATACCCTAAAATAAACTAGGACACATTCACAAAATCACTCTCAAGCTTCTCCCCCTTTTTGGCTTCATCAATCAAGTGGAGGGCTAGGAGGTTTGACCATGGAAATGGGTGTCACTGGGAAGACCATGGAATCATCTGAGTCCAAAAAATCAAATGAACTAGAGGGCACAGGGTCAGACAGATGAACTGGAGGGATATGGATGTCATCGCCAGGAGGAGAAGGTTGGAAGACAACCATAGTAGAGGTTTCTCCTTCTGGGGTGGTCTGAGTCTCAGGAGTAATCTCAACCTCAGGTGTATGATGTTCAGGGGAGGGAGAGGGAGAAATTTCCTCTGTTTGGGTAGGAGAGGGAATAGGTTTAGCAGTTGTTTCTGGCTGAGGTTTGGGAGGTGAATCATCAATGATGATATGTGTGGTCTCATGGGTTTCAGGATCATCCACTGTGAATAAAATATCTTTGCCTTGGGACTCAAGTGGATCAGAGACCAGAGGGGTAGATGGTTCAGCCTCAGGAATAGGAGTATCAGTAGAAGGGTTCTCTGGAGGTGGTGGTGGTGCAGATGAGGAGGGACCGGCAGAAGGTCCAGGACCCAATGAGTCCAATCGTGCCAGAATCAATCTCAATGTCTCTCCCTGGGCACGTTGCTCTGCTAGCAACTCCTCATGCCTCTTGTCCATTCTGTCAACCAACTCTCCCATCTTAGTATTCATGTGGGTTATCAGTTCTGCATTTGTGTTAGCGATGTCCACATGAAAACCTCTGAGCATGTTCTCCATGAAGTGCTGAAGAGTGGCATTGAGGAAGGATGGTGATGATGTGGTAGCAGCTGGAGCCGATGACTGAGTGTCATCCAACTTGCTGGTCTCTGCCTCAGGGGTCTTCCTCTTCTTCTTGGACCCAGACTCCAAAGGCCCTTTGAGAGGGATGTCAATATTCAACTTTCCAATTTGGTTTCTCCCCACTGGGGTCATCCTCTCAATTGGCTCCTTACTCTCCAAGTACCATATCTTGTTTTCTTTCAAGATCAGTGACACAATCTGTGGATATGGCATTGGTGTAGTAGCCTTCCCATCCACCTTATATCTCTTCATCTCCGAGAAAATATACTCTCCCAGATCCTTCTGCTCCTTCAGGAGAAGTGAAGCAAACCATCTAAAGTCCCTATCAGAGAAGTGGGTATAATTGTTGGCTTTGTTCACTAGGGACCTAGAGTAAATGTACCAAAGGACCCTATGATGATCACACATGTCACTGGGCTTGAAATTTAGAGGGCCAACTAGCTCACCGGGTTTGAGAATAGTGAAAATTTGGTTTGTCTCAAGTTCAGAATAGATATCATCCGGGGGATTCTCAATTCCCAACCACAAATTAATCCTAGAGGGAGATATAAGTATCTTTTGTCCTCTCACAGTAGTGGTCATCTCTTCCTCAACTGAGGTTCGGTTAAGCTCATCTATGATCTCTAAGTTACAGTAAAAATGAGTGATTACCTTTATGCAAAAAGGCAATCGAATGGATAACCAAGGCATAAAAGGATCTAAATAAGGACTAAGATCGTGCTTCAATACCTCCTGAAGTAGCCTGAGATCCACATAGTATGTCTTGCACACTTTCCTTCTGGAGAATTGGGATAGATACTTGGGAGACTCCACCAATTTGCTCACATTGAACCCCTTTGGTGGGTTGGTGATCTCTGCTTCCGGTATTTTTGACTTCTTGAAAGATTGACCCTTCTCCATTTGATCAATGATTCCAGCCATAGCCTTAGCCACATTCTTGTCATACTTTGGCTTTTTGATAGGCTTTGGTGTGAAAGAAAGGGTAGAAGAATCAGAGGGAGGAGGTGAGGGAGATTTGGCACTCTTCCCTCTTCCGGTTGAGGTACTCCTTTTGGATTGAGCCCTTGTCACAATCGGCTCTTTAATCACTACTCCTTTGGCTTTCGGTTGTGAAAGAGGAATTTTAGCTTTTGGTCTTGGGGTTAACTTTCTTCTCTTTTTAGGAGGAGAAGAAAGAGGATCAGAATGTTGTTGGGATTCAGAGGATTCTATGGGAGTAAGGTTTTTGGTTCTCATCTTTCAGAAAGATTGAAAACTGAGATTTTCTGAAAAACAGAGGCACTAGCGCGAATTAGGGCAACGAGATTCTGAGCAAAATAATAAGTTTCTAGGACTGAAATTACTTGGGTTTTGACGGAAATAGGACAAGGAATCACTTGTGAAAAGTTTCTGTGAGAGAGAATAGTAATTTACTTGAGGAGATTTTGTGAAAATGACCGAGTTTGCGACAGATAAAGACCTAGAACCCGACGTTACTCGAGGCCTTACTCGAGTAAACTTCAAGTTTACTCGAGGCCTTCCTCGAGTGTTCATACAGAAAAATTCTAAAATAATTCATTTAAATTGCGTACCTGGCATGAATAATATAGTAATTACCCATGGTTGTTCCCTCGAGCATTTATAACCCATTTTGATCAGATTTGAGTCATTTCTCATTAATTTGATATTCTGAACTCCGACATTACTCGAGGCCTTCCTCGAGTAAGCTTCAAGTGTACTCGAGGCCTGCCTCGAGTAACCTGCTTTTCAACTTCTGACTCTTCATTTCTTTGAAACTAAACCGTTACATTTAAAAATCCAAGTAACTTGATCCGTTACTTCCAGTTTTGGAGTCCATTACTCGAGTACATACTCGAGTAACCTGCTACTTTACCTCAAGTTGCTCCTCGGGTATTGCTTCTGTGTTAGCCATAACTTCAGGTTGGTACTCCAGTAAAGGTATCCTCTGATAATCTCTGTTTTTGTTTCCCAAAACAGAGTTTCTTTCTTCTTGCAAAACAAGTTTCTATATACTCCGATGCTTAAGTTAGTAATCATCAAAACTTTAACATATGACTTCATCTAATATTATGAGAAAATGAAATAACTTACAACTCATTGGGATTTACCATTCCCAATTCTCTTCTAATGTATAGAAATTGGTCTTTTGCAAGAGGTTTTGTGAAAATATCTGCTAGTTGAAGATGAGTGGGAATAAATATCACTTTCACATCTTTCTTTTGAACATGATCTCTGATGAAGTGATGTCTGACATCGATATGCTTGGTTCTAGAGTGTTGAACTGGATTCTTTGCCAAGCTAATCGTACTAGTATTGTCACAATAGATTGGTATTTCTTTGAGATAAATACCAAGATCTTGTAGTTGTTGTTTTAGCCATATTACTTGTGCACAACAACTTGATACTGCAACATATTCGGCTTCTGTTGACGAAAGAGACACAGTATTTTGTTTCTTGCTGAACCATGATACAAGAGATCTTCCAAGAAATTGTCCTTGTCCACTGGTGCTCTTTCTGTCTGTTTTGTATCCTCCATGATCTGAATCTGAATATGCAACAAGATATTCACTTCTTCCTTTGGGATACCACAGACCCAATTCGGGTGTGTCAGCAAGGTATCTAAAGATTCGTTTGACCGTTTTAGTATGTGATTCTTTTGGTGCTGATTGATATCTTGCACATATGCCCACACTAAATTGGATGTCCGGTTTACTTGCCGTGAGATAGATTAATGATCCAATCATTCCTCTCTACTTTGTGATGTTGTAGTCTTTTCCTTTGACATCAGCATCAAGTAACGTAGTTGAGCTCATAGGTGTGTCTGTGCCATTTGCTTCATCCATTCCATACTTCTTCAATAGCTCTTTCAAATACTTTATTTGAGATATGAAGATTCCATTCTTTCTTTGTTTGATTTGGAAACCAAGAAAGAAATTCAATTCTCCCATCATTGAAATCTCAAATTCTTCCTGCATTATCTCAGAAAATTCCTTACACAGAGATTCATTAGTAGCACCGAAAACAATGTCATCAACATATATTTGAACAATTAAAATATCATTGTGTTTTCATTTTATAAAGAGTGTTGTATCAACTTTTCCTCGTACAAAACCTTGATCGATAAGAAACTTACTGAGCCTTTCATACCAGGCTCTAGGAGCTTGTTTTAAACCATATAAAGCCTTTTTGAGTTTGAAAACATGGTCAGGTTTAGTAACATCCTCAAAACCTGGAGGTTGTTCTACATACACTTCTTCCATGATGTAACCATTTAGAAAAGCACTCTTTACATCCATTTGATAGAGTTTGAATCCTTTGATGCATGCAAAGGCTAAGAGTACACGTATAGCTTCTAATCTAGCCACTGGAGCATACGTTTACTCATAATCAATCCCTTCTTCCTGATTATAGCCTTTGGCCACCAATCTTGCCTTGTTTCTGACAATAATTGCAGATTCATCGAGTTTGTTTTTGAATACCCATTTAGTACTAATGATCAGATGATCTTTGGGTTGGGGCACCAAATCCCAAACTTGATTTCTCTCAAATTGATTTAGTTCTTCTTGCATTGCTATAACCCAATCATTGTCTGATAGGGCTTTATCAATATTAGAAGGTTCAATCTCAGAAATGAATGCAGAAAAACTTACTTCATTGAAAATTCTATTTCTAGTTTTGATCCCTTCATTCACATCTCCTATGACTTGATCTAAGGGATGACTTTTATTGTATTTCCAAGCTCTAGGTTGACCTAGGGATTGCTCTTCTTCCTTAGTTTCATCAACCTCTGGAATAAGAGATTTAGAAATAGATTGACCATTTTCTTGATTTAAACCAACTTCCTGTTCTTCATCAATGGTTTTGTCAGATGATTCAAATTCATCAAATACAATATGAATTGATTCTTCAACAACACAAGTTCTTTTATTGAAAACTCTATATGCTTTACTTCGGTTAGAATATCCTAGAAAAATTCCTTCATCAGTTTTAGAATCAAATTTTCCCAAGTTATCTTTAACATTATTATGAATGAAACACTTACAACTGAAAAATGTGTAGATGAGCAATGTTTGGCTTTCTTCGTTTGTACAACTCGTATGGTGTCTTTCCAAGTTTTGTTCTGATATAGGCTCTGTTCGAAATATAGCATGCGGTACTTATAGCATCAGCCCAAAATACTTGAGATACGTTCTTTTCATTCAACATTGCTCTAGCCATTTTAGTGAGCACTCTATTCTTGCGTTCCACAACTCCATTTTGTTGAGGTGTCCTTGGAGCAGAGAAATTGTGATCAATGCCATTAGTATCACAATACTCTTCAAAGGCTTGATTTTCAAATTCTTCACCATGATCGGTCCTAATACCTGTAATGGACATACCTTTCTCATTTTGCACCTTCTTGGCAAAAACAATAAATTCTTCAAATGTCTCATCCTTTGATGATAGAAAAATAACCCATGTAAATCTAGAGAAATCATCAACAATGACCAATGAATATAGGTTGCCACCAAGGCTCTTTACTCTTGCTGGACCCACTAAATCCATATGCAATAATTGTAATGGTCTATTTGTTGAAATCTCATTTTTCAATTTGAAAGATGATTTAGTTTGTTTACCCTTTTGACATGCATCACAAATCAAGTCATTTTTGAAATTTACTTTGGGTAATCCAAGCACTAAATCCTTTTTGAGTAGTTTGCCTAGTTAATGCATATTGATATGAGCCAATCTCTTATGCCATAACCAACTTTCATCGGCATTACTCAGAAAACAATTTTCAGATTCATTTCTACTAATATCTAAAGTATAACAGTTACCTTCCCTTTTAGCTCTGAGTTTCGCCTTGATATTTTTCTTATCGAGTTGTAAGTCTTCCTTGTTGACAATTAGACATTCCTCTGAATCAAATATTATCCAGTTGTCTTTATCCGCACTTTGACTTACACTCAGCAAATTATGACACAAGCCTTCAACGTAATATACATCTTTGACTTGTATTCCTTTGTCATTTTTTATTTCACCAATTCCTGCAATCTTTCCAGATTGATTTCCTCCAAATTTTACCTTGCCACCTTCCTTAGGTTGCAATGTGGTAAAACTTTCGAAATCCCCGGTCATATGTCTAGAGCATCCACTATCTATGTACCACTTGCTATTTTTGGATGCTTTTGAGACATACCTACAATCAAATGACTAGGTCTTAGGTACCCACATCTTTTTGGGTCCTGTTGGGTTAGTACAAATAATTTTTTGAATATATGAACCTTTAGGTACCCATTTGTAGGTTCCTATATTTCCTTTCTTCTTATGAATGCATGAAGAGGTATAATGACCTTTTCTATTACAGTAGTTACAGAATGCAAAAGGATTTGATATATGCACATAATTCTGGAAATAATTTAAATATAGCTTACCTCCTACTTTCTTTTTACCTTTCCTTTTATCTGATTTTGGATCATATCCAATACCAGATCGATCATTTACACATCGTTGTTCTTTTAAAATTACACTTAGCATCTCACTTCCTTTGGTAAACTTTTCAAGAGTTTTTATGAGATCAATGTTTTTCTTTTTCAACGAAGAACAATTTTCACAATTCTTTTCTGAACTTTCTTTAAGTTCAATTTCAAGAGCTTTGTTTTTCTTTTTGAAAACAATCAATTCTTTAACTACTTTGATGAATTCAGAATGTAAAGCATTATATTCAGAGAGTAGTTCATCATAGGTAAGATCAGAATCATTTACCTCTTCTTCTGTTTCTTCTTGAGCAACAAGACATATATTGGCTACTTCTTCGTCAGAGGAACTATCTCCCCATATAGCAGATACAAAGGCCTTCTTTTTGTTAAAGAATTTGCCTTTTCTCTTTTCTTTGCTCTTTTGATTTAGTTCTGGACATTCTGATTTGATATGTCCTGGTTTTCCACATTCGTAGCAAATGATATGATCTTTGTTGCTAGTTCCACCTTTGTGAAAATATTTGAATCCTTGACCTTTCTTGTAGAACTTTCTGAATCGTTTTATGATTAAGCCCATTTCATCATCATCAAACTCCTCATCCTCATCTTGATTTTCTTCTTTCGCTTTTAGTGCTAGACCTTTCTTTCTTTTGTCACCGATGTCATCTAGTTCCCATTTGAACTTTAATTTGCTTTCATATTCAGAAAGGCTTCCAAATAGAGAAGCAAGTGATCTCATTGATTCTCCTTTTGCCTCTTCTATCGCAGTGACTTTGGCCTCCCACTCTTTAGAAAGTATATTCAAAATCTTTCGTACTTGGGTATGTTGATCATAGACTTTACCAAGTGCTGCAAGTTGATTAACAAGATGAATATATCTAAGTTCGAATTCAGAAATTGACTCACCTGATTTCATTCGAAGTAGATCAAATTCAGTGATCAATGTGTTGATACGATTCTCCTTTATTCCTGAAGTTCCTTCATGGGCGATTTCCAGAGCTTCCCACATTTCCTTTGCTGTTGGGAGTGTGCAAATTCTGAAATATTCACTCTGACTCAAAGCACTTTGTAACATCAGAATTGCCTTGCTGTTGAGAGTGATAAGTTTCTTGTCATTCTCATCCTATTCCGCTGGAGTCTTGGGAATTTTCTGAGAATCTACAATCTCTGTAGGTTGATAGTTTCCACTCTCAATCACATCCCATAGCCCATATTCAGTAGCCATCACGAATACTCTGAACTTTGCTTTCCAGAAAGAAAAGTGTTCGCCACTGAAACCTAGAGGTCTAGTGATGGATGCTCCGTCGGGAAGAATTCCTTTACCCATGCTTGCCATTGGATCCTTCTTAGGCTGTTAAACCTTAACAAGAAGACCTGTGCTCTGATACCAAATGTTAGAACAAGCGTTTCACCCAAGAGGGGGGTGAATTGGGTGACCTTAAAATTTTGTCAAAAATATACAACTTTAACAGTAGAATTAAAACAGGAAAGAGTAAGGAGAAATATCACCGAAGTGTACACTAGGATTTATACTGGTTTGGCCACAACCACTTTGACCTATGTCCAGTCCTCAGAGCTTCTCTGAGAGTTTCACTATAACTTCCAAGATTCAGTAGGTTCTCGGCACCTCAGTACAAGCAAGTTCCTACACCTGGACACTCGATCCCCCTTACAAGTTGTAATTCAATCCCAACCCAAGGTTCCACAACCTTAAGTTAGCTCAATAACAAATATTGAGTTTGAATGAAATATCTCTCTTACAGAGTAAATAAGAATCACTGAAGCATAGAATTTCAAGTATAATGGAAAACAGAGTAATAAACTTGATGATACGTTCGTAAGTGTGTTCTTGTATTTTTCTCTGTTCAGATGTCCACAAATATATAGATACGTTTGTAATGATTGCTGGAACATATTTCTTCATGTCCGTTGGAGCGTGCGCAGCCATTATTGACTTCTCCAGTTTTTGAAAAAACATACGTTATGGTAGGTGACGGTCGGTGACATTTGAGCATTGCTTTTGACTTTCCTTATTTGATAAGATCTCTTCATTGTTTATCTGTTGAAATGCTAAGTACACTAATATAATGAAAATTAAATCAAATAGGAAACAGAACAATGACCGTTGGAGTGATTTCAAACTTTCTGGGTTTGCTTACTCTAGTAGCTACTCGAGTATCACATGAAGTTTACTCGAGTACCTACTCGAGTATCATCGGGAAATCTTTGATTAACTATAAGTCAATGAACAAGTATAGGATTACTCGGGTAGTGCATGGAGTAAACTAAATTGCAAACCTCTTGGATTAGTTATTTACTCGGGTACTTACTCCAGTAATCCATTCACAACTTCATAGGTTACTCGGGTAGCACCTCGAGTAATCCTTCAAATTGTTTTTGATTACTCGATGCTCTACTCCAGTAATGTTGGCAGGATTTCAAGGCCGAGAGCACTTACCTCATTACTCAGGTATGGACTCAAGTAATGCACTCATTTTTGCATAGGTTACTCGGGTACCACCTCGAGTAACTGAGATTTTTGTTCATGACTTACCCTGGTAATGACTTGAGGTTTACCTGGAGAATATTTATGCATACTCGGGTACTTACTCGAGGAATCCACTTAAAATACAACATTAAAAACTTGCATACTAGAGTAAGGACTTGAGGAAAATGAGATAAAAAGAGTTCAAGTCAATCGGGTACCACCTTCAAGTTTTAACTTACCTTAGTGCGTTACTCGAGTAGCTCCTCGAGTAACATTAGCAGTAGTACTAAGTGCTGAGAACTCCACATTTTCAAAAACAGAGTTACTCGAGTAGCTCCTCAAGTATCATTGGCAACTTGAAGGCACCTGGAAGTTTTTCACATGGTTACTCGAGTAGCTCCTCGAGTAGCTCCTCGAGTAGCATTGGCAGGCCGAGAGCAACTCCAAGGTTTTTACCTGGTTACTCGAGTAGCTCCTCGAGTAACATTGGCAGGCCGAGAGCACCTTGAAAATTTTTACACTATTACTCGAGTAGCTCCTCGAGTAATGTTGGCAGGTTACTGGAAGTTGTCTCTGGTTACTTCAAGTTTCGTCTTATTACTCGAGTAGCGCCTCGAGTAATGCATTAGTAAACTTGCTTCTGATCAAGTTCCTCAGCATTTTCTCTTGGCCTTTCTTCATTACTCCAATGCTTACTTCAAGTGATGCTTGTTCTTGTCATTACTTAGTTCAAACTTGTTTATTAATTATTTCCTTTTCAAACCATACTTTTGTTATCATCAAAACATGAGATCTAACAACCTAAGCTCCCTGGCTTGTGCAATAGCACTATTATTGTCTGAGAATAGATATATTATATTTGAGATGGTAGGCACCACCCCTAGTTCAGTAATGAACTTTTTGATTCAAACGGCCTCTTTAGTTGTATTCGATGTTGCTATATACTCAGTTTCTATTGCAAAATCTGCAATAGTGCTCTGCTTGGAGCTCGCCTAGCTCGTTGTTCCACCATTCATAAGGAACATATATCTAGATTACGATTTAAGGTCACCTTGGTCAGTTTAGAAACTTGCATATGTGTAACCGGTTGCATAGAGCTCATCATCCAATCCACTATATACCAAGAATAAGTCCTTAGTCCTTTTTCTGTACTTTAGGTATTCTTGACAGCAATCTAATGACCCTCACTAAGATCTTGTTGATATCTATTGGTCAAACTTAAGGCACATGAGACATCTGGTCAAGTATATAACATGGTATACATAATGGACCCAATGGTCGAGGCATATAGAACTTTGCTCATATGATCTCGCTGATAAGGTGTACTAGGACACAAATCCTAGTTAAGATGGATGCCATGTGACATGGGCATGTAACCCCTTTTTAATCCTGTATACTAAACCTATGTAGTATCTTATCTATGTATATACTTTGACTTAGGCCTATTAGTCTCTTGGATCTATCTCTATAGATCCTAATTCCTAAGATGTAGGTGCTTCACCTAAGTCTTTGATCGAGAAAGACCTTCTTAACCAAGACTTAATACTCTATAAGGTAGGAATGTCATTCCTAATGAGTAGGATGTCATCTACATAAAGTAGTAGAAATACAACTGTGCTTCTACTAACCCTCTTGTAAACCTAAGGTTTATCGATATTTTGAATGAATCTAAACTCTTTGACTACTTCATCAAAACAATGATTCTAGCTCCAGGATGCCTGCTTCAACTTATAAATGGATCTTTGAAGCTTGTACACTTACCAGAGTCCTCTAGACGCACAAAATACTTCAGGTTGTGTCATGTATACATCCTCAAGTAGCTTTCCATTAAAGAAGGCTGTTTTGATGTTCTTCTACCATATTTCATAGTCATAATATGTTGTAATGGCAAGAAGGATTCTGATTGACTTTGCCATTGTAACTAGAGAAAAGGTCTCATCATAGTCTGCACCATGAGTTTGAGTGAATCCTTTTACAACCAGTCGTACCTTGAAGATGTTTACATTGACATCCATGTCAGTTTTCTCTTTAAAAACCCATATGCACCAGTTGGTT
The DNA here is from genome assembly GCA_963242795.1 of Inga leiocalycina. Classification (NCBI taxonomy): domain Eukaryota; kingdom Viridiplantae; phylum Streptophyta; class Magnoliopsida; order Fabales; family Fabaceae; genus Inga; species Inga leiocalycina. Next base: position 43,956,787 of record OY725325.1, on the reverse strand, counting down.
TTTACACCTTCTGATGGATCGACTAAGGTCCATACCTGATTGTCGTACATGCATTGCATTTTAAACTTCATGGCATTTAGCCATTTCTTAGATTTTGGTTCCACTATGGCTTCTGGATAGGTGGTCAGCTCATTTTGTTCAAAGAGAAACATATCACGATTTTCAGTAATTAGAAATCCATATCTCTGAGGCTGATGCTATGTCCTATCAGATCTGTGTGTACCTTGTGTTACTTGAGAAGGCTTAACAACTTGTTGTGAGTTTTCTCTATTTTTCATTTGTGGTTTTATGCTATCTTGTGACTCTCGAACTTCTTGAAGATGTATCTTACTCCCACTAGTTCTTTTAGAGATAAACTCTTTCTAGAAAAAAACCATTTTAATTAACAAACACTTTGTTATTGGTAGGATTATAGATATAGTATCCCTTCATTTCCTTTAGATACCCCACGAAAAGGTACTTTAAAGATTTGGGCGCTAATTTATCTTAGGCTTGTTCCTTAACATATACCTCACATCCCTAAACTTTGAGAAAAGATAAACTAGGTTTCTTTCTAGTCCATATCTCATATGGTGTCTGTTCAATTGCCTTAGATGGAACACGATTTAGTATGAATGCAGAGTTCTCTAAGGGATGGCCTTCAAAGGATGGTAGAAGATCTGTTTGACTCATCATAGATCGAACCATATCGAATAGTGTTTAATTCCTCCTTTCAGAAACACCTTTCTGTTGTGGTGTTCCTGGAAGAGTCAATTGTGATATTATCCTACAACTCCTAAGATGGTCAATGAACTATTGGCTCAAATATTAACCACCTCAATCAGATCAAAGCGCTTTAATTGTTTTGCCAAGTTGGTTTTGTACTTCATTTTGGAATATTTTGAACATTTCAAAAGATTCAGATTTATGTTTCATTAGATAGATATAGTCATATCTACTAAAGTCATCTATAAATATAATGAAGTACATATAACCTCCTCTAGCAGCTTCATTCAGTGGTCCACATATATCTATATGTATGAGGCCCAATAAATTAGTGGCCCTCTCACTGTGCCCAATAAAAGGTGGCTTTGTCATCTTTCTTAATAAACAAGATTCACATATATCATATGATTCAAAATCAAATGAGTTAAGAAATCCATCTTGATGGAGTTTTGAAATATGTTTCTCATTTATATGGCCTAGATGACAATGCCATAGATAGGTCGGATTCAAATTGTTTGACTTGATCCTTTTGGTCATTAAGTTATAGATATTTTCACTATTAAGATGTTCCAAATTTAATATATAATGACCAACATACAAATCACCATTAGCATAGAAAACATCATTAGGACAAACAAAATATTTACCATTCCCAGTAATAGAAGTATGACCTTCCTTATCCAAATAAGAAAGAGAAACAATGTTACAACTACAAGCAGGAACATAATAGCAATTATTCAAAACTAATAAAAGCCCACTAGGCAGAACTAGTTCATAAGAACCTACAGCAAAAGCGGCAACTCTTGCTCTATTTCCAACTCATAGGTCCACTTCGACCTTCTTCAGCTTTCTACTATCCTTAAGACCTTACACATTTATACAAATTTGAGAACCACATGCAGTATCTATTAGATTCCAAGTTTTGATGATAACAAAAGGTAATTGTGTGTAAAGTATGTTTTTACAAGTCTAAAGAATGATTACAAAGTTACCAAATGCATATGGCAAAGTTTTGTAAGGTCTGCTGTCACTTTTTGCTGATACACTCGAGCAACAGAGCTAACTCTCGAGCATAAACCTCTTTTACACTCGAGCACATGCAAGTGTTGGACAAGAAGTGTTTGGCCGAGAGTAATTACTGTCAATCTTACTGATGCACTCGAGCACTATAACAACACTCGAGCATGAAGCTGTTTTGCACTCGAGCACTAGTGAGTGAGGGACTGCAAGTGTTTGGCCGAGAGTCATGCAGAACAAAGAAGCACAAGCATGCCCGAGTGATACATCAGCACTCGCGAGTGAGAAATTTAACTCTCTCAATTCTAATGCAAGTGTTGAAGATAAGAGTATATTATATAAGAATATTCTTCTCACTCGAGTAGGAGTATGTATGCTCGAGTGAGGGCCCACATCACCTGCGAGTGCAAAATCACACTCTTGCTAAAATGGTATGCGAGTGTTGTCCAGAGACGTGGCTCTTAGTGTAAAATACAAGGACACTCGAGTAGGAGGAGTTGTGCTCGAGTGAGGACCCACATCACTCGCAAGTGTGAAAATGCACTCTCTCAAATCATGTGGAAGTGCAAATATAAAACTGAAGCAATATGGTATTGCACTCGAGTGAGCCCCCTCAGTGCTCAAGTGAGACTCTACCAGAAGCCAAAACGCACCAGTATTACAGCGTTCAATCCAAATATGGTTTAATGATATTTATTCATTATATTTTCACTTATTATTATTATATGACATCATTTAACATGTATTATAAGTGTGATACAGAAGTTTGAACGTTTGAATTAAATAGACACAGAGAAAGTCAAACAACGACAGACAGCATCATTACGACCATCCAAGCATGTACCTATCGCGTTTAAAGATTTCAAACATACGCATGCCGTTCCACAATAACATGCCCCGCTCCACAATGATCATTATTCAAATGGGCAAAAAAATGTCTATAAATACAGAGCATCAGAGACCATAAAAAATAACGAAGTGCAAGAATTCACATAGGCAAATTCACGAGTCTTTGTTATTCACATTTTCTCTATATTCATATCGTTCTTCAGTATTTATTATATTTGCTCTGTAAGAGAGTCTGTATACACTTCAAATTCTATTTTCATTTGATCTCAAGGTATTTGGACCTTGAGAAGGTAGATATCCTCATGAGAGAAGCAGTTGAGAGAATTCCTAGTAAAACTTTCTACTCATAAAACTTACAAGATACAAGCAGTAGAGAATGTTGCTGCTCATAAAGACTTACAGTGGTGTAAGCAGGAGAGAACGTTGCTGCTCATAAGACTTGTATACGTAAGCAAGAGAGAAAGGTCATAGGTTGTTTTTCTGCACGTAAGACTTGTCATAAGGGGAGAGAAATTTCTGAGTGTTAGAATATTTCTACTTGTAGTCCATTCGAGGATGATTGTTGTTTTATGGCATTCTGAGTGTCCATTGAATCTTGGAAGCATAGTAAAAATCTCAGTAGGTCTTGATCTCTGAGGACTGGACGTAGGCCTGGTTTTTGGGCCGAACCAGTATAACTCTCTGTGTACTAATCCTCTTAACTCTACTCTATCTACACCTATTGTCATATCACCACATCAAACGAAAAATTTATCATATCACCCAATTCATCCCCCTCTTGGGTGAAGCTTGCCTCTTTCAGTATCTAACACCCATGTAGAGGAAGTAGAAAAATGAATGTCTACAACATAAATACCTGAAGAGATAACCCCACTATCCTTCTTGTTCTTTTTTAGATCTTCAAGGTAGAGTTTGCAATTCTTCTTACAATGACATGGTTTATTGCAGAAGACGCATACTTTTTCCTTTGGAGGCTTTGCTTTATTAGATGAAGGCTTGGTTTTGGGTTTGTTTGACTCTTTGGTCTTACTACCTGAGCCTTTACCCTTTCCTTTTACCCTTGCCTTTCCTGGTCATGTTCGAGGGGAGGCAGGGGAGTTCGTGTCGTGCAGTATTTTGGCCGAGCCTCACATTCTTATTCTTCACAAGCTGAACCCAGTAGGGAGCTTGTGGCCAAGATTCACCAGGAAGTCTTACAAGAGCTCGAGGCCAACCTTTATGACAAGCTCTGACAAGAGCTATTGCGAGAGCTACGTCTTGAGCTGATGCCTGAGCTACGAGCTGAAATGATGAAGATGTTTGAATCGTAGATGGCAACTACCGAGCATAGGACCCATTCATCCCTGGCCTTCCATAGCACCAAAGGAAGTTACAACTTGGTGGAGGAACCACTTGGCGACCCTTCTCCCATTCCAGTGCCGGGAGAACGTGCCATCCTTTCTTTGGATGCCCTAGTGCTGCGTGTAGTTGCAGATGCTCTCATTCACACACAAGCTACCACCCACTATCATCAGTAAATTCGACAGCATTTGCGTAGGGTGACTATGACGTGAGTTTGAAAGGGGGAAGAAGGTACAGCTATCCCTATTTCTAATGACGAGGTTACCAGCAACACCTCCAATGGTATGGAACTACCTCACTTTTACTTGAGATGTGTTGACATCCTATTAACAATATATTTTTTTATGTTCTAAAAGATGAGCAGGAAGTAGGAAAATGGCCCTTCTTAGCATGACTATAGCAGTTCTATAAGGCATTCACCAAATTGATTTGCATATGCCTCCAGGGATTGTGGGCCAGGAATTAGAGTATCCCTTCACAATTGATAAAGAAGATCTTAAACAGTTTATTAAGTTGGAGGAGCTAGATATAGGATAGGGCAAATTTGCAATCCTGTAAGTTTTTTATTTCTCAGTTTTTCCTTCATTTAGTTAAGTTGATTTTAACTAGCTAATACATTCATCATTTTAATTCTATTATAGCTCCTTCTGTCGTATATGCATTTACTTGCAAAGAGTTTATTTATATGGATTCTTGTCTCCTGCACATACGACAAGGAATAGGAATATAATGAAAAAAAAGGACGCACTATGTGGGCTTCACAATAAGAGAGAACAACTATCGTTGTTATCTAGCACTAATTGTTCAAGGGTACGTATTTTAATTGTGTATTTAAGATTTTTAATAAATAATTGCCTTACTATCTAACTTCTTCTTAATCTGTATATGTTGTTATAGTTACCAGTGGAGTTTGTGTATTGTCTATCCTCGGTCCCACGTAGTTTACTAGTTTGATTCCTTGAGTAGAAGACCAGACAAAGAAACTAAAAGCGTCTTCAACACAAGTTATTTTATTGTATTTCAATGCTTCTTGATTCTTGACTTAAATGAATTATTCTAATTTATGTTGATTTTCATTTTAATGATAGGGCATCCCAAACGTATCGAGTACTTGGCGGGCCACACGATCGTAAAGGTGGCAAAGACCTGAAATGGTTGTTTCCAAAGGTACGTAGTTTCAAATCAAGTTCTTTTGATTGACGGTTGTTTTAGATATGCCTTTATTGATTTTAACCATTTGCTTTTGATTTATAGTGCCCTCAACAACCTGACGGCTGGGAATGTGGATACTATATCTTACTTTATATGTTTAACATCATTAAGAGTAGCATTACGACAGATTTTGAACAAGTAATCGCTTCTTCATTCTCAAAGGATAATATTTTTGGTGTTGTAATTCAATGGCAATTCATTCACTTGATTCATTATTTCATCTAAGCTTATTTTCTAATTTACAGATTTTTGACAATGAAGATGCCTACTCATATGAAGACATAAATATGATCAGAGACTTTTTGGCTGGACATCTTCTTCAACATATACCAGAGTAAAGTCTTTAGTAGTTTGTGTAGGACATACTTTTGTGGTGGTTCTATATATTATACATATAATTAGCGTTATTGTTGTAGGATATAGATTCTTGTGTAGTTTGTGTGGTTTGTTAGTTAATTAGTTTGCTACTCCTTAAAATTATTGCATGTAAAGCCTTGGGGTTGATTATTGTGTTTCAAGTTGTTGTTTCCATTCTGCTAAACTGCTGTTGTTTTATTATGTTGTTTCCATCCTATTTCTGCAATTTACATTTTCCAGACAGTGAAAAAAATATATAAAAAGGCCATTTAAAAAAAACTTTTAATGTCCTTCAAATAAAAAGGGACATGGGAAAGGGTTTGTCGTCAGTTTAGACGTCCCCAATTTAGACTGGGGACGTCTAAAGCTCTCTTTAGATGTCCCAGGTACAAAATGGGGACCTCTAAAGGTACTTTAGACGTCCCCAGTCCGTACTGGGGATGTTTAAAATGTCCCCAGTACTGACTGGGATGTCTAAAGTGCACCTCATCATACTTTAGACGTCTCCAATCTAAGGTGGGGACGTTTAAAGTCCTACCCATAGTCGTCCCCTATCTTACAGACGTTATTGACGTTTTTTCCTACGACCCTCAGATAGATGTCCCTTTGTTTTCAGATGTTAAAAGGCAAAAAAAAAGGGGATGTTAAAACCATTTTTTCTAGTAGTGACGAACAGTTAGTCACGACGGTCCCACTACTCTGGCCTAGAACTCTTTTAGTCCGAAACTCTCCCCATACTTCCGAATCCCTAAAACCTGATTAGAGATCCGAACTAGACCCGATTATTCTTGCAACAAGCTTCGAGCTTCAACAAATTCGAAGCCAAAAATGATGAATTCCAGTTTTGGATCCAATAATCGAAACAATTTCACCATATCGCATATATATACAACACTATACGAAAACACACAATTGTCGTAGAACATATTTCTTTGAAAATGAAAATCAAAAAATTGATTTCAAGATCAAATCTTTAGAAACAATTCCATTTCATTTTAACTAGATTAGATACATATTCGGACATTTTCTTATAAACATACATGTATATCCCATATATATCACATGTATAAGAACATAAACTCAATTTAAATGCACAATTGACTAGGCTTTGATGCCATTGTTAGGATTGGCTAGCATAGAGGAAGAATTTAAAATTTTACCAATCTCAATTGCGGATCTATCAACAACGTTTAAATCGAGTTAGAAAGATTCGTACCTTTTTCGTTTTGCCTTTTTCTATCTCTAGGAGCCGACACCTCATATCTGCTCCGTCTACCAGTATCCACACGAATGCGTCCCCAATATAGATTGCGTGCTTGCACCTCTAATGTCTCCTAGGATTTCCTTACGGCTTTAAATTCTCATCCACATGAGTTCTTTTGCCACATCATTTTATAACCTATGAGGGCTATATTGGAATTTCAAAATTAATCCTAATTAATTTTGAAATCAATTAACACTTAATTATCTTGATGAGCTTAATTAAATAAATTAAGTTTAATTAAATGTGTCTAACAGTTTTAATTTAACCTATTTATTTAATCTGAATAAAAAGCTACTAGATTTAATTTCTCTTCATAAATTAAATCTGAGATATTATATCTCTATCATGTTAGTTATTAAATTTAATTTATCTAATAAAACTAAATTTAAAACTAACACAATGTAATAATATATATATATATATATATATTTATGTGTGTGTGTGTTTTGAAAATACATATATAATATTATTAATTTTCTTTTTCATGAATTTTATATTATATATACATATATATATATATATATAAGATTCGTCCACCCTAGATTAAATATTGTATTCATTGAATCTTAGACACATCTTAGATTCAATGAACCTGGACATTATAGATCGTGTTGGACCATTCTTATGTGCCACTCTATAGGGCCATACGAAGTTGGTAGTGGGCTAATAATTGTACTAACCTACAGTTGCAAGTGGCCTCTAGCAAGACATTACAGCTACTTAATTTATATGAGGATTGTTAACATAATGCAACTTGAAACAACCATGTCAGGTCCCTTTTGTCACATGATATTTCGGCCAAGGATGAGGCATGGATAATGTCAACCTTCTATTCCTAGCCATTACTTTCCCAATTCCTGAGTAGTCTAACAATAGAAATGGAAACTCCTTTCCATTGCAACATGGCCATATATTTCTCAGACTCATTCATCGAGGGGCCCAATAATATCTCTCTCTTAATGTGAGGGACAAATTCCATCTTGACCATTCACATTCCTTTGCATAAAAACCATCAAGCTAGACTATATCCTTTATCATCACTTATTTAAAGGTGACTTTTGACTAGGTCAAAGCTTAGTGACTCTTATGTAGGAATCTATGATGATCTCAAGTCGAAGGGCATTGTAATGCGGTTATAAATAGGATAAGCATATGACTTGATCCTTGCAGCTTTCTCATAGTGGGTCGGTCTAGCACCTTGTACTCTTACAAGTGCCTAAGACTTTGATTCGTATCTCCATACCTTTTTAAATTCATACCGGTCTCACTTCATCTCTGCTCCAACATAGATTACCAACCAGGGACATTTCGGACAATCTTAATGATCTATCTAAGGATATCATTATCATAGTTAAAATATGAATAATATGATAACAAAATGGAGAAATTCATCAAATAACAATGTTTAAAGTACAATGATTGGCCCCTAGGGCACAATTTCTAACAAACTCTTCCTCATAAAGGAATTTCAAGTATCAATTAGCATAGGGTTTAGAAAAAACTTTCATGATATGGCATGTAACTTTTGAGAGGGTGAAGGCTGGTGTGCAAGGATGTCAAAATTTGTAGAGAAGCTACCAAGTGGGAATGATTTGGTGGTAGGTCGCATTCCAAAAAAGAAACACATGATGATTAATAGATTGGAAGGAATTGACTGAGCGAGATAGACTAAGATATCTAATAGACTCTGGAAACCTAAAAAGAAGTTATGGCAAAATTATAACAAGTTGGTAGCACAAGAAGAGTTGATTTGGTTCAAACAGTCAAGAAGTGGCTTCAGTAGGGAGATAAGACTACTAGATTCTTTGATAAATCCACTAAGTTAAGAAGAAATGGACAATCTATTCATGCTTTTTAGGGTGATTATGGGAATTGAGTTACATATCAACAAAAGCTAAAAAGAATGGTCAAAGATACCTTCCAAAAACTTTATAGCAAAGATAATAGTGTAAATGAAGCCTTTGACGGGAATGTCCATTTCTTTCCTATTGCCTCACATGAGTTGGAAATATTACATAATAGTCAACTGAGATTGAGATCAAGAATTCAACATTCATGATGGGGGCATTCAAAGTTCTAGGACTGGATGGGTTGCAACCACATTGTTTCTAAATGCAATGATGTAATATTAGAAGCAAGGTTTGTAAATTTTTCATGGATGTCTAGAGAAACCTAGAGAAAATTAGGGAAATTAACATGATGCTTATAGTGCTCATCCATAAATAGAACCCTATGAAGCTAACATACTTTTAGCCAATTTCTCTATGTAATGTTATCTTCAAGATCGTTAAAAAGATGATAGCAAATAGACTTAGAGGTGTTATGGAGTCCCTTATTCAACCATAACAGTATAGCTTCCTTAGTGGTCGGCAGAGCTTAGATAATGTGATCATTGTACTAGATGCTATTCATAATATGAGAGGTAAGAAACGAAGGAAAGGTTTTGTGGCAATTAAGATGGATATAGAGAAAGCATATGACCATTTGGATTGGGGATTTTTGTAAGAAACATTAATCAGTTTGGGCCTTGAGGAGGAAATTGTTAATATTTGGAATGGGATTGAATCCCAACCTTTATATTCATCATGTGGGGTTAGGAAAGGAGCTCCTCTAAGTCCTTAACTATTTGTCTTATGAATGGAAAGGCTAGGGCAATTAATTACAAGGGAAGTCAATCAAGGATGATAGAAAGGCTTAAAATGTAACATCCAAAATTTCAGTCATCAAAATTCCTTACATTAAAGGGAATAAAAAGGTGAAGTAAAGAGCATGTGGAATGACAAAACAAGGTAATTAGTGGTCACACACAAGATGCTTATGTTTGGAATACAAATTGTAAATATTTGAATTTGCTGCTAGTGAGTTTTCTTGTGTAGTAGTCTTTTTGGGTGATATTTTTAAATAGGAAAATGATGTTCAATGCCTATGAAATTTTTCAGAATAAAAGTATACTTATCAAGCTTTAATTTGATAGGTGATAGAAATTCTTTGGAGTTATACACAAAGAGTTATGAATTTTTGAAGTTAGCCAAGTGAAACTGGCCAGCTTCTGTGCCTAAAAATATACTTAATAAGGGTCACATAGCCTTTGAAACTGTACCAATTAGACATCTATACAATTAGATATGAATTTTCCAAGTTTGATAAAAATTCTGCCAGATTTCCACCAAAGTGCAAAAATGGAAAAATGTAATGGCAAAATGGTCATTTAACCAACAAAACAAGAAGCCATCTATTTTTCCCTTTAATTGGGATAAATTTTGGTTGAAGTAGGGAGCAAGAAAGGAAAATAAAATACTTGGTCTAGCATTAATCAAAGATGGTGCAATTATGGCCAAGTAAAGATGAGTGGAAAAGTCAACAAGTAAACATGTGAATATTAGCAATTAAATATTAATATGTAAGGAGATAGAACTGGGATATTTTGAGAGATCATTATCCTCTTCTAAAGGCCATTAATTTTGTATGACATGATAAGGAAAGAGAAGATGAGTATTTGATCATAAAAGGTGTCTCTTGGAAGTCATTAGAGACAAGTTCAAAAAGGAGGTTGAAAACTCAAAATTATGGCTAGATATAAAGAAAGCAAGAAGAGAGAGTTGAATCAATTGTAACCTCACCTTTTTACTCAATATTGGACGGTTAAGGCAAAGAAAGGAAGAGAGAATAGTTAAAGCAAACTCATTTATTAACCCAAGCAAATTGGTTAAAGCAAAATGGAGGAAGAAGGAGAGGTTAATTGATTTATCCTTGCCCATTTAGCTAACAAAAGTGGCTAGGTATATAAGAGAAGAAGAGAGAAAGTGTTATCAATATATTTCCTCATCTTTCTCAAACTTTTTGTCTAAAAACCTAAAAGGCAAGAGAGGAGATAGGATTAAAATTGAAGTCATCTTGTCTTTATCATTAACTTTTACCAAGAAAGAATAGTTATTGACCACACATTTTCTCTATTTCTTTTGGCCCATTTTTATCAAAATATTAAGAGATAAGGGGGAGGGAAATTTCAAAACACATTTCACTCCCTCTCATTTGTCTTAAAGTCAACCAAGCAAGGTTTAAGGAAAGAGAAAGAACAAGTGAAGGTGAGCATTTCTACTTGAATTTTGACATTGTAAATGACTTCTTTGGCTCAAGAACTCTTCATAAACATTGTTTCTCTTGATGAGAGCTTCATTCCTATGGTTTTAGAATTTTAAGAGGAGGCATTTTGAGTCTTCTAGCTAGAGCCAAACTTGGAGAACCAAAGAAAGAGCTTATGAAAGTGAAAGAGATGAGCTTAAGCTTCAATTTGATGTATATATTGTGTTGATTGGTTGAAGATTTTGGAATTTGAACTTCCACCCCAATTTCTGTTGTGCTAGGGTTTTGAGATTTCATGGTGCTTTGATTGTATAAATTGTATCTTATGATATTTAAAGAGCATATGAAACTAGTTTGAGGATTTAATTGGAAGTTTGGTGATAATTGGACTATGTGTCTGATTTCTGCCAAAACAGGACACATAGAAGTAGTAGGATTTTTCTATTTTTGAGGTCATCAATGGATTCCTTGGGAAAAATTGTGTGGGAATATATGTGTTCATGATTTTTGGATGTTTGTATGTGAATCTGAAAAGTATTGAAGTTACGGGAAAATGCTATTTGATTTGATTCCTGGAGGCAGTGTTGTTGTGAAATGAATTTCATAGGCCAAACCGAATCCAAATGTTATGAAACTTTTCAGGATTAAAGTAGAGATGTAGAGTTTTAATTTGGTAGGTTGAGCATGATTTTTGGATGAGTAGATTAAAAGATATGATTTTTCAAAGTTGAGCCCTGTTTTAGGAAGGAAATCTAGAACAGGGGAGCTTTGATGAATTTTTTAGAAAATGTGATAATAATGACTAGCCTTGGGTATTTTTCCATGAAAATAGGTTTAAGAAGCTTCACATAGGCTTTAGAAATAGTCAAATTGGATTTTCCTATAATTAATTATGATTTTCCAAAGTCAATTGAAAATCTGCCAGTTTTTCTGGAAAACTGTGAAACTGCATTGTGTAGAGTTGTACTGTGCAAAAATTGTTGAAACTATGATAGATGACTAACAAATTGTGATTAAAGGCAGTAATAGTTCAAGCAATAACCACTTACTTGTAACTCTAATTTTATAGCAAATTGCAATAGTTCAAGCCTAATCAAACGTATTGAACAGATAAGTAGAGCAAGAAAGGGCAATTACAGGTAGTAACTCTTTCTTTCATGCACTATGTGATTATTGTATGTTTGTGTATGCCATCTTCTGTAACATGATCACAGTGTCTTGGACATGCATATTAGCTTAGTTGTGGTCTAGGACCCTAACGGAGGCATAGGGTTAAGCCAGGGTTAAACAGTCGTTTGGCCTTGGACAGTGTGACCACAACATTCTATCATTTCACATAACATGGTGTATGGAATATTTATTATTACATCATATATATGTCTGATTGTATGTTACTATTGAGATTCTTTGAATCTCACCTTTTCCATAAATGTAAAAAGTTTTCAGCAGCAGACAGCGGCTCAGAGGGTAGAATCATAATTATCAGTAATGGAAGGTTCTGGACCAGTATAAGAGGAGATGTTGGTTATCTGAAGGCCTTTATCATTTTAAGATCTGTAAAACATTATGTACACCCTTATGGGAAAATTCTTGTTATATAATCAAGCATATTGTATCAATAATATCATTTTTTTATGCTATTCCTGTGTGCCCACTGCACTGCATGCTAATACTATGAAAAACATGAAAATAAGATAAGGGTGTTATATAAAACTAAGTTCTAAGGGACCTTGTATTTCACATTTGTTCTTTGCTGATGACTTGCTCTTGTTTGGAGAAACATCTAGTAAACCTTATATGTCTATATTTTATTATATATTTTCATATCTATTTATTGGATTTTATCATTGTTATTGTGCTTAAATGTAATTATTATGATTATTTTGGATTAGAAGCTGTTACACAAATGAAATGCTAAAAATGGTGAAATTGTCATATTTTAATTTCCCTAGATTAAATTGATTTGCATGAAGGTATTTTTGATTGTGTTTATTGTAGAAAAATTGAGGAATTAAATTTAAAAGGTCTATCAACTATAGAAAAGATGGTGGAAGTTCGCAAAGCAAAAGGATCCATTGAAAACAAGCCTTTAAGACTTCTTTTGCGCCGAATTGGTTAAGGCCCATATGTTTTAACTTATGACTTATGCTCCTTAAATGGGCCCTATGACCACTACTCAAGCCTAAATGCCTATCTTCCATGACCTATAAAGAGCAAAAATGTGACTACCTACAATTAATAAAGGGTATGAAGCTAATTTCTCAAGGTACCTCCTCTCCAAGTCATAAGAAGGCTCAACCTCATTAATGAAGGGCATAAGGGTCATTTTACATGGTTTCTTCTCCTACAAACTATCATATGGTGCCACCTAAGGAGTATGAAGACCAAGTCAACCAAGCCTTACACCTTAAGGTGCCACATGTGTAATACCCTAAAAAGCGATTAAGGGTTAATAACTTCAAAAGTGGATATGATTATTGATAAATAAACACTTTTGAAGAACACGATGTGAATTTTGATCTGAATGTGTTACAATCAGTGCCCAAACCCTACAACTAAGCTTAATTATATGATAAAGCTTAAAATAAACCCTAAGTATAAGGGAGGATGCATGGTTGAGGTGAATGAATGATAAAATGTTTTTGGTGGTGATTTAGTAAGAATTGCCATAATCAGAGGCAAAATGGGAAAAAGGAAAGTTATCGACCAATTGGTCAGTTATTGAAGAGGAAACTCATTGGTAACTCAAAGATCAATGGTTGTGATTAGTGCTCAAGTGATCAATAGGGTGGAATCACGTGTGTGTGTGCTTATGTGAGCTCATGGAAGGAGTGCCAAGATCATAACACATGGCACAATTAACACCTTAGGATGAGTCAAAGTTTCAAACTCCTTTTTCTCTCTCCTCTCCTCTCAAAGTCAGCTAAAGGGGGGCTAAAAAACTGAAATTGTTGCATCTTTCATCATCATTTCTCTCTCTTTAGGATGCCATAGACGTCTAAGTAAAATAGGAGGAAAAATTTCAAACTGAAGGTGAGATTTTGACATTGTAGTTGAGCTCAAATGCTCTTCTTTAACTTTGATCATGTTGATGAGAGCTTCATCTCTTTGGTTTTAGATTTTTGAAAGAAGGAGTTTCAGAGCTTGTGGAAAGTTGAAAGTGGTGGAATCAAATAACAAGCTTTGGAAAGTAAAAGAGGTGAGAAATAGCTTCCTTTTGGCATATTTATTGTGCTCATTGGTTGAACTTGGAATTTCTGGACTTTTAGCCCTAATTTTTGTGCCATTAGTGTCCTAGGCATTGCATGGTGTTTTGGTGGTGGAATTGGTATTTTTTTATATGTTTTGAGCAATGAAATTGGTTTGGAATACTAAATAGAAAGTTTGGCAATTTGGTGTTTGTGGTGATATTGTGTTGACATGTTGTAGCCAATGTGGCACATGTCAATGTGATATGAATTAGGATGTTTTGATGTTTCCAATAGATTCCTTGTGAAAATTTGTGTGGGAATGATGTTTGTTGTGAAATTGGAACTATTGGGAACAAAGGTGTAAAAACTGAAATTTTGTCCATTGAAACTTTATACAGGGCAGTCAGTTTGTATAGACATTTGAATAGGCAAATGGTGTCTAAAACTTCTGAAACTTTCCAGTCTTAAAGTGCACATGCCAGATTTCAAAATGGACATATAGTTTATGTTATTTTAATTTGTGAGATAGGAGATTTGATAGTCCAAAATTTGATGTTAAAACTGGACTTAATTCTGGAGCAGTGTGGACATTTGTTGAATTTTGTATTTTTGTGGTTATGAACAGTATTGATCCACATTTTTCCAGTGAATAAGACTTAAATAGCTTTTAATAGGCTTTGGGATCACCTCATTTTAATTTTTCTAGAATTAGTTATGATTTTTGGAAGTTCAGCCAAGAAACAGGATTTTCTTGGCCGAGGCCAGAAGGTTATTGGCCGAGGCCCAAATGTTTCTGACCTGTTTTTGGCTGCGGCTAGGGAATTTTGAGCCGTGGCCAACCCCCAAAAATTAGTATTTTGCACTTCTGAGAGGTGGTTTTTGGTATAGTCTTTCCCAACTTTTTAGGCATATGTTTGGGCTTCTAGTAGCCACCTAAAGAGTTCAAATGATAACCAACTTTAAGTATTATGAAAGTGAGAAGTTGGAATAGAGAATAACCCTATGTTCATTACTAATCAAGTTTATATGAAGACTACAGGTGATTAAACTTGGATTAAGCTTCAATGGCCAAAAAGCAAATTGTGTCAGAAAAGTTCAACAGTAATATTCTATGAACTTCAATGGGAAGAAGAGAAGTTCAATGGAAAGAAATATGCTCAATGGTCAAATACTCTTCATTAACTATAAATAGAATAAGCATTTAAAACCAAAGAGGAGTGAGCTTGCACCATCACTGTTGAAATGCCAAAACTTTCACTCCAACATCTAGCTTATATAATCTCTATTTCTCAAAGTTTGTATCATTTATTTTAGAGAGAGATTATTTGTATTTTGCTTCAGTGTTCATCTTAATTTCCTCTTAAGAGAGAAGATTAATTGTAATAATTTAACATCAAATTTGTATCTTTACAGCATGTAAGGGGAAGTAACTCGGTGAGAGATTTGTAGTGGCTTCACAAGTGCTCAGATTAAACTTGTAGGATTGTAGAGGTTCTCAAGTACTTGGTTTAAACTTGAGGGAGATAGTGGATTGGAAATCTCGGGAGGAGCCTAGGGACTAGACGTAGGTCACCGTGGATTGGACTGAACCATTATAAATCACAGTTTGCATATTCTCTTACCTTATTTCTTATAATTCTAGCATAAGTGATTTATATATTTTATTTTGCATTTGTAGTTAATTATTTTCATACTTATTACTTTAATTGAGATGCGAAAAGAAGTTTAAAGTTTTTATCTTACACCCAATTCACCCCCTCTTAGGTGTCATTCGCTTTTAACACTTGTCACCTTTCACTTATTACCCCCACTTATCATCCTATCCTACCTTTAACCTAATTCACGCCATTTTCCCTTTTTCCTCCATTAATTAAGTTTTTTATTTTGTTTAACTCATATCCTCTTATACATTCATATTTTTGCAAACCCTAAATCATACCCTTTTCTTCTCTCTTCTAGATTTGAATGTAGTATGTTATCTTTTCTATATTTTCAACTCAAATTTTTATTCTTTCTTTATTTCCACCATATTCACACCATTCCCACTATCCTTTTAATGAATTCAAATTCAAAATTATATCTTTTAATTCAAAGGAATTAGACTTTAATCAATCTTGCGTTATCTTTCAAATTTAAATGCAAGAAAAAGATAAAGATTCATCAAGATCATCCTCCTCTCTTCTTACTTCAACGAGGAGCATCAAAAGGCTATAAAAGGGACCCCATGTCTTCATTCCAAGGGCGTGATCATACATCACACCTACTTTTTTCTTCCATCACCAGGTGTGGTTAATTAGTCTTCCTCTTAAGGATGGATCTTTTAGCTTGAGTTCTCTATTCTTCAATTGAGAGTTCTTTGTTCTTTAATCTTTTCTTGTATTTTATGATTTCCTTGTTCTAGGATTGAATTTATATTTTCAAGACCTTGATTTCCGTTTGGATAATCTCTGTGATTAAACTTTTGTGAATTTTATGAACAATTATGGTTTGCAACTCTTAATCTATATTTTCAGTTTCCATATATGATTAATGTTGTTATTCTTTTGTGTTTCTAATTGAATTGCATGGTTGATTATATTTTCTTGAATATAGAGTTTGCTTATTCAATTAGGATATATCATTTGATTGTTCTAATTAGAGGAACAAATTATAATTGAGAATTTAATTCATGCGCTAAGTGATATTTAATGATTATTTTAGAAGTAATTATATGGGCTAGGTTCCTAAGTATAATTATTGATTATATAATTGTGATATATGGAATTTATCTAGAGTTTTTCATATGCAGGACTTGGTGAATTATTAACTCAATATTTGTTAGAACTATGATGGCCATCAATATGTTCTCAAGAAAATTCATTACTCATTCTCTTTATTTTCTTTTATATTTTTTTTATTTTATTAAAAGTCAATTTCCTCTTTTATTTTTGAGTCTTGTGTCATACCTTATATCCCATAGACTCATATGAGTGCAAAAGAGTAGTGAAATGAGTTGTTAAACCAGGATACGGTCTCGGATTAAGTAAACTTTTGAAAACGTTTGTAAATCCCAAACTAATCTCAGAAATGGAACCTGGGATTGAGAGGGTTTTCCAGAGGTTTAAAAAAACTTTTCAATTACTTTCACAAAGTTTCACTACATTACTAAGTCTCATACACTCTCGTTTCTTTCTTATCAAAGTATGCTAGCAATTCTCTGCTTAAGTCTCACATTTCCTTCATTAATTTATGTTCCTTAGCGTTCGGAAGCGTTATCCAACTAAGTTATTCCATTATTATGTTACTGTCCATTTACTAGGCTACCAATACTTTCGATTCTACCACTACACTATTGTCAGGGTTACGGAGTTATATACATCATATACAGATCCAACACATATAACCAACAGAATATAAACCCCTTTAGACTTGTTCTACTCATCTATGACTACCTTCTTTCCCTTCGAGTAGCTTACCTTTGCTGCAAGTTAGTTATTAGAAAGGGTTAGATTCAAAAGAATCTCAGTAGTAACAGGCATTCACTCCCATATATACAAGACTAGAACATGCCATACAATCATCATATAACACGAAAATAGCAATTAGCATTCAAAACATATCATGTAGAATATCACAATACCATAGCGCTAGGTATTTAAATCACTTGGCCCCAAGTGTTCCCTCATGCAACAGGCCCCGGGATTCCACTCATGCATAACAGTAATTTTCAAGGCCTAAGCGTTTACCAGCGCAATAGGCCCCGAACAACCACCTCACAAATTGTGAATGCTCCCAAAACTCATGATGAAACCACAACCATACAATGTATCTCATAACATATGAAAGAAATAGTTACTATCTAGATGCCTTTCCTGAGGGGTATCTAATTGTTTGTCCACGCTCGGGCAAGCCTTACATCTCGGACAGCTATCAGGTCCTATAATCAAAATTTATGATTGGTGCGTCATTACTTAGTCCAACACTTTTGGCATAATGTAAACTAAGTTATTCTTGACCTATCCCCATGTTTATTCTTTGTTTTGAACTTGTTGGTTACAGTTTAAGTCACTTGGGTAGCCATTGGAAGCTCAAACAAATGCCTATAGGGTTGGGAAAGGATAGAACAATCAACATCTTTCAAAAAATATTGAGTGCTAAATAGGGGTCTTGGCTGCAGCCAAGAGAGGTCATAACCATTTGGGCCGCAGCCAAGAAATTCTTTGTTTCTTGGCTGAATTTCCAAAATCATAACTTAATCTATAAAATTTCAAATGGAATGGTTCAAGTCCTATTTCAATCTCTCTAAGTCCTTTATAAAGGAAAAATATTAACCACTGGCACTTGTACCACAAAAATACAGAATTCCACGAATTGCCATACTATTCCAGAATCCAGTCCAGTTTCAACCCTCAAACTTTAACAATTAATACCTCCTAAAGTACTGACCCAAATTTAATATATTATATATTAAATTAAAGCTTATAATGTTTATTATCATTCTGGAAAATATCACAGCCATCAGATAATGGCCAATCAAATTCGTCCCACAAGCAATCTGGTTTCAGACTAGCAGCAACAAACCATAAGTACTTTAAAGCTAAATTTTGGTTTTTCATTTCTACCAATTAAAATTTATAATCAAGGTCTATTCCCACAAAATTTTTTGTGTAGAACACAATGGAAGCCTAAAAAAAACAAATCATTTTCCTTTTTTATGCCCTGTTCAGACCAGAATTAGGGTTCCAAAATAACAAATCACAAATTCTCAATTTATCGACCAAACTGGGTTCATATGCTTCCCAAACATCATATAACCATATGTATATGATTCAAGCTTCATGAACCCTAGAAACCCTAAATGACAAAAAATTAGGGCAGCAAGAGGACTCCACAAAACTCAACCAAACAATACAATATATATGTCAAAGTGAAGCTCTTTCTCACCTCTTGATCTTCCGTGAGCTCTTTTCTTGATCCTCCAACTTTGGCTCTTGCTAGAAGACTTAAAACACCTCCCTTTGAAATTCTAAAACCATAGAAATGAAGCTCTCATCAAGGGGAACAATGTTTATGAAGAGTATTTGAGCTAGAAAGGTGGTTTACCTAATGAAAATTAGCCAAGAAGCTCACCTTTTGCCTTTGCTCTTCTTTTCTCTTTCCTTATCTTTGCTTGGATGAAATATTGGGAGCAAGAGAGAGTGAGATAATCTGATTTTTCTTGTCTACCTTTAGTCTAAAACACTTGGCTGAAATTTGGCTAAAGGAAAAAGCAAAATATGTGGCCTAAATTCCTCCTTCTTGAACAAGCCAATTTATTTACCATGTATAGTAAATTATAGCAAATTACTATGGTAATTCTATTAACTTTCTGTCCTTCTTTCTTGCCTCCTTTGGACGACCTTTATGTTGCCAATTTATTTACCATGTATAGAAAAATCTTTTCTATTGGTCAAAGATTTTCCAAGTTGAAAACTTTGACTTTTTGACTAAACTATTATGTTCTTTCTTTGCCCCTTTATTTGGACCTTTTTGTGACAAAAAATGGAGGGATATTTGCTTTTGTATTCTCATAATTACTTCTTATTTTTGAAGAGAAAATCTTAGCCCTTCAATTTGTCCTCCAATTTTTACTTCAAGATCAAGTGGCAATTGTCTCTTTTGCCTTTGATTACGACAATATTATTTCTTGTGCCATTAGTTCTTCTAATTTTCTTTCTTAATTCTTTCTAGACATTAGTTCCCTTTTTCTTTGGATCAGGGTGAGGTTTTATGTCAGTATGACATATCCAAAAGGAATAAGGTATTTTCTTCTAACTAATTCGTATTGAAATCTTATTCTATTATGAGTGTGATTTCTATAAGCCATTCTTATTCTATTTTGAGTGCGATTTCTATAAGCCTTTCTGTCAATTTATCTCTTGATAATTGAAAAGGTTCATAAAAGACTAGCATCATGGAAGAGCAATTTTGTTAACTATGGCAGGGAGAACAGTTCTTATTAAATTGGTGCTTTTGGCTTTACTCAATTACCAAATGCAAACAATGCTCCTTTCAAATGAAATTCTAAAAGACATTGCGACGTGCAGTAGGAATTTTCTATGGAAACAAAGACAAGAGGGAAGGAAGATGCATCTAATCTCTTGGGATCAAATTAAACAAGGTAGAACTTTAAGAGGTCTTAACATTATAGACTTGAAGACCCAAAATATAACTTTTATCAAGAAGCTATGCTGGGAATTATTGCACAAACTTGAAGCTCTTTGAGTTTAGTGCCTTAGAAGCAAATATGCATGTAGAGATGGCTTGTACCTATTGGTGGTCAAAAAGAGGAATTCCTTTATAGTGTGGAGCATCATTACTTCCATTTGGGATATGTTTTACAAGGGAATGGCATAAATCTTTAAAAATGGCTCTAACACACACTTTTGGTGTGATTTATGGTCACCACTTAGGGATCCACTAATTCATCTTGTAAAGGGAAATTATCATTTGATAAATGCCTGTGCCAACGTTAAATATTTTGTGTTGGGTGATGGTTCATGGAACTTGCAGGAATGGAGGAATTTTCTCCCTCAATGGGTCATAATATTATTGCTAAGATAAGACCACCTAATGGTTATAAGGATGATAAAAATTATTGGAGGAGTAGCAAAGATGGAAATTTTAGTGTGAAGGTAGTTTACAGGATGGTTTTTAACCATTGAGATGCTGCTCCTCATGGCTAATGGAAAAGGGTATGGAATTTTCTCCCTCAATGGGTCATAATATTATTGCTAAGATAAGACCACCTGATGGTTATAAGGATGATAAAAATTGTTGGAGGAGTGGCAAAGATGGAAATTTTAGAGTGAAGGTAGTTTACAGGATGGTTTTTAACCATAGAGAGCATGCTCCTCATGGTTAATGGAAAAGGGTATGGAAATTACCAGTTCTTAAGAAAATCAAATCCTTCTTTTAGAAAGTTTTTCATGAGAGATTACCCGCAAACTCATTTAGAGCCAAGAGAGGGGTCAATACTAGTGAGGAGCGTCCATTTGAGTGCCAAAGAGAGGCAACTATTCTTCATATACTTTGTGGCTGTAAGATATCAAGGAATGTGTGGATAAATATTGTTAAAGCTAATAATCTTGCCAATTTGTTTTGTTCAAATTTGCAGGTTTGGATTAGGAGGAACATATCTCAGAAGCTAGGAAGTACAAGTACCAATAGATGGCCTTGGCTAAAAGTTTTTAGACATATTTGTTTGATACTTCAGAAGGACTTATGTAAAAGTATCATGGAGGGTTCTAGAGCTCTCGCCTCATAAGTCATGCATGTATGCTTTTACTAGCTCAAAAAATAAGAGTAATGCCTTAAAAAAGGATTGCCTAAATAAAACTGGCATTGACAACACCTTGGATTAAATAAATTTGTAAAGAAAGCACCTTACTATCATCAGACATTTAGAAGCATGACTCTTATAAAATATTTCTTCTTTTATAGAGTGACACTGCTTCAATGTCAAGGAATCATCTTTTTCATCAATATCTGATTTTCTAGTTCTTCTTATAGGCCAACTTTTGGTATTCTTTTTGCCTTTCTTTCTTCTCCGAATAGTTTGATGAACTTTTTTTATGAAAGGACTATCTTCATATGAAATACTACCAGTTGAATTTGGCACTCTTGAAACAGAATACTGTTGAAAAGTTCTACCATCAATAGATTTCTCAACCACGAATTGGCATGATATTAACTAAATGGTTGGTAGTACAACAAATAGAAGAAAAATTGTATCTATTTGTAAATTGGTAAAAAACTACCACATAGGCCTCCCAAAGCGGTTGCCATCCAAGATATTGACTGAAGATCTCCAGCAAATGAATCCCTAACCAAATAATATATAGCATTCAATCAAAAACTTTTTAAGAAAAGCATGAATCAGATATTGCTTCCTCTAACTAAATGGTCCTCACCAAAAGAGTAGAACAAGCACAGCTAACAATCATCTATCATAGTGGAAAGATGGATACTAGCCATATGAAATTCACATAAGAAAAAAGTTACACCAAACCTTATATGTGCATATGTGCAAAAAATTTTGGAATCAGCCAATTTTGAATTTCTTATCAAAAAAATGTTTACTCAATTTTTTGTGTCAAAACCTTCGCTTGCAAACATAAATGCACTGTATGAGATATTGAAAACATTAGGTTCAAAACTATTGAAATAATTGTTTTTATAGTAAGTACCTGATGAAAGACTGATTCAGAAGACTAATAGAGAATTAATTACTTAATTTAATAATTTTTTATTAAAATTAATTAATTTATTTAACACGTTTTTATTATTAATTGTTAAATTTATCTTTAACATGTAAATTAGTTTATCTTAGTTTATCTTAAATCAAATATTTGAATATTTGATTAAAGATATTAGGATTATCTTTTGATTTATTTTAATGCTAGTCTTGTTTATACATAGGCTAGCCTTCCTAAAGGTAACAGTTATCAGAAAAAATATATCAGTTTCCTACTTTTGGAATTTTGGAGATTCTGCTAAAATATATGGCTAGTGCGGAAGAGTTGATTGAGATCCTTTCTCTCTTTTCTTTATTAGAGGTTCTTTTCCTTTATTTCTCTTATCATTTGAGCATCCTAATAGTCCCCCATCAATAATTCATTATATTGAGAGATTAGTAGTCCCCCCTACTAACAAGGCAATCAATCATACAAAATTTGGACATAAATATTGCATTTAAATGAAAAGAGAAAATTTTGTTTGAAACTATTGTGATTTGTGAATATAAATAAATATGACAACAAACAATACGGGAGTCTAACACATAAAATCTCAAACCCAAAACTTGGGCATGACTAATTTTTATTTTCTTAATAATTTAGGAGTTAACTTCCACTCAACTCATTCCCTTTCAAATCTTAAATCTTCTTTTTTCCTCCCCACTTCTTTGGCGATTAATAATTGATAAGCTTTTATTTAGTATTCAGTCTATGATTTTCGCATCAACCATTGCTCTGATGATATAGAAAGCATATTCAAGCAATAAGGTAATTGCAGCAAGACTTCCGTTGCTTTTCTATGCATAAATGTTTCTGGAGACCTTAATTTTCTATATATATGCAAGTATATATTACTGCATATGGAAGTTCCTTTGGCAGATGTTTAGAAAGAAGAAATCAGTATATAAACATAGCGATCATATCTTGCTGCCTCAGCTACATTACATCAACCACAACATTTGCCATGGATGAGGCCAAGTTTTGCACAGTACAAGAATATCATCAGATGCCATTTTGAATCCCAAGATGTTGAATTTGAGCCAAAAATAAACCATGGAACAAGAGAGAGCACAGTTGCGATCACTAGGTAGGGTATTCGTTTTCTGCTTCTAATTGGTATATAGTCAGGCATTATTCTACATAGGGGTACGCGAATCAGCTTGTAAGGAAGCGACACAAATTATGCAGTAAATGCGAAAGCAAACATATACACAGTGTACAATAAGTAGAAGTTTTAATTCTCAACATAATTTAGTGGGTCAAATTAAAGAAAGAATCTAAACTGTATTAGCATGAACTATAAATGCTTGTGGCACACATTAACATTTCTAAATGAAAGAAGTATCTTGACCAGAATTTTTTAATAACATAAATTCAAAATTTCATAGAGTAGCCTAGGGATGATCAAAAAACCCGGTGGTCCAGGTAGTCTGACCCGACCCAGTCTGACCCGACCCGGTCCGAGAAAAAAATTTTGGTCCCAGGCAGCTTCTCACAGACCAGACCGGACTGGTCATCTCGGGTTGGACTGGACTTCGGTCCAAGTTGTCCAACCCCATAGACTGACCCGGTCTGACCCGAGGTGTACACTGTACACACATATATTTTTTTAAACTCCCTTTTCGCACCACGCACCACGCACACGCAGGAACACACTCACACAGTACGCAAAGCACCACGCACTCACGCAGGCACGCCGCATGCACTCCACTCCACGCGATTCAGATCTGGTTCTTGTTCAGAGCAGAGTTCAGTCAATAATCTAATCCCCATCTCACTTTCGGATTCGGCCAAGAAGTTCGATTTCATCATCTCTGATCTCCGTGTCCACCGTCGGCTCCGGTTCCGTTCGTCTCCCTCGGCTCCGGTCTCCCTCGAGTCTCGGTGATTCCGGTCTCCCTCTCAGATCTGGTTCTGGTCTCCCTCGAGTCTCGGCGATTCAGCGTCCTCGCTCCGATCTAGTTCCCAAGCCCTCGTCCTCGCTCCGATTGGTTTTGCATCTTGCTTGGTACATTATTCAAGTGAGCCTCTGTTAAACGGAAGCTATCTGGGTCTCAGCTTACTCCCATTGCAGATCGGCGTGCCCTGTCTCCGTGTCCCTCTCACCTCCAGTTCCCATCTCTGGTCTTCCGTCCGTCTCGGCGCCTTGAAGGTAAGAAATTAACGTTACTTTGCATCTTATTTTTTGCACTGGTTGGCTCTTGGCTGTTGCTGGTTTAATGATTGTTTGAAGTTTGAACTATGAATTATGAACTAAAAAATATACTACATATCAGATTTTGTATTATGATGAATTATGATTGCACTGGTTGGCTCTTGGCTGTTGCTGCTGGTTTTCTACTATTTTGATGAATTATGAAACTAATTTATGAATACTTGCTTTTCAGTTTTTGCAGACATGGATAATGAGCAAAGTTCAAGTGTTGACTTATCTCAATCTTTCAGTTTTTGCAGACATGGATAATGAGCAAAGTTCATGGATTGTAATGTTGTTGCTTTTTATTTATTTTGAATGGTATCTTATTGCCTAAAGCCCTAAATGTAATTGTTTCCCCGTTGAAAACAAAAAAAAATGTTGTTATGTGCTATTAGGATTCTGCAAAAAAAAAAAAAAAAATACCAAACATGTCCTGGACTGCCTGGACTGGTCCAGCAGTCCGGTGGACCTGGTCCGGTCCGGCCCGAGCTCGGGCTGGTCCTGGACCAGACCGGACCTCGGGCTGCCTTGTTCAGCCCGAGGTGTTTTCAGACCAGACCTCGGGTTGAGGCCAAACCCGGTCTGGTCTGGTCCTTGCTCAACCCTAGAGTAGCCTATTCATTAGCCACAAAAGACTATTTTATAATTTTTGCTAAATTTATAGTGCATTTCTACCAATTTCCCAAAATTTTTCTTTGGACAATTTGAATCCAGTTACCAAATTTCAAAAAAAAAAACATTAGAAGGAAAATATTCTTAAATTGAAATGACACTACATGATTTTATTTATTTATTTTTAAATTCATTGACATTACATGCTTCTTTACTAGCTAGCTACCAACTCTAGCATTACTTTCTTCCCAATTAATCATGACTCTTATCTTGGAATCCATGTTTCAATGATAACAAAATGTTAATGAATTGTTTTGAAGATGCTAACATTAACCTAAATTGATTATCAAATGCATTTCACAAGGTGACAAAAACATGTTGCTGAATATGTCTAATACACTAGAGTTTTGGAGAAGAACTCAAGTTGTGTGTGTAAGATCCCATCTTACATACCACTTACCATTTACCCTAATCAGAGTAGCTTTGGTGCAGTTCAGTGAGCAATACAGGAATAACATAATTATACTGATGTATTGATACAAGGTACTTGATTACATTACCAGTTTTCTCCTCGGGGTTTAATAATATTACAAGTTTGTCCAAAATATCCAAAAATAAAGACTATATATAACCACTATCTTTGTCTCGGGATCCACACCCGTCAATTTTCCATGTCTACTACCTTGCCTTTAGACCGGCTGGTTCCCGCTGGAACATTTTTATTTATGAAAAATGATGAGATTCCAAGGAATCCTAGTAGCAACATACAATTATTCATATAAAATGTGATAATTATTAAATATGCAATGCACCATATAATGTAAAATGAAAATTCATATCATAATGTATGTGTACACAATGCTCAGGGCCAAATAGTTGTTTGGATCTCCTACGTGTTCCTTAGCTGGGTCCCTAACCACAGCTAGGTAATGTCCATGTACCTTAGCTGGGTCCCTAACCACAGCCAGGTAATGTGCCCCAAGCATGTGTTCATATCACATAATATAGCAACATATGACATATCAACAATCACATAGTGTATGAGAGATAAAGTTACTAACTTAACTCTTTTCTCTTAGTAAAGTGTTCCTCGATATGCATGTCAGTGACTTAAGCTCTCAACTTAGCCTTAAAATGTCAAATTTACAAGAATTAGGTTAAAACTCATTCATACACTATTTTAGGCACTTTCAAAGTTTTTTTAGTGGTTATATGAGTCTATATTGAGAATTACCAAAATGCCCCTAGGGACTGGCCTGGCCCCACTATTCTTACATATTTTCACCCAAGGAATCTATTTCTAGCCTTAGAATTACCAAATTCACTTCCAAAAGACAAAAATGCCCTTGGCAGCCCTAACTTAAGGTTTTAAGGGCGTTTTCGTAATTTCACTTTCTAGGGCATTTCTGAAAAAGTGATCAACAGTACCCCTACATAATTTTCCCTCTTGAACACAATAGAATCATTAGATTATCAAAAATCCATCTTTAACCCCTCCATCTAGCTCTAGCCAAAACTTTGGAAACTCTAAAAAAACATTGGGGTTTTTGAATTCTGACTCCACAGATTTGCTCCTTTCTACTCCTAATCACTTGATTAACTATTTATTTACATTCCCACCATAATTTAGACAAAATTTGGGCAGCATAACGGTTAGGGTTCATCATTTCTCAAATTTTAAATCCACAGCAAATCAACCACAAATCACCGATTCAACCAGCAACAACATCCATATCAACCAAAGATTGAAGTTTATGGAGTTGCCTTTGGCGTCTCTTGCTTTATCCCACTTGGTCAAAATTTAAACCTTCGTAAGCCCCAAGATTTTGCTTCAAAAACACCTTGATTCATGTAGAAAGGAAGCTTAGAGGAAGGATTATACAATTTAGAAGCTTAATCACAAAGAAAAACCAAGACTTAACTTACAAATTTCTCCTCTTTCTCTTTAGGTTTTCAAACTCACTCTCACTCTCTCTTATCTTAGAAGGCTAGCGTGAAAATGGAGGAAAGATGACAGGATAAGTGTTTTAAAAAAAACCCATTTTCCTTTATTTATTTAATTATCTAGATTTCAAAAATGTTTGACTTTTGAGGCATATATACATAAACTCTATCTACATGAAACTTGAAGTCATCAGGCCAATTGAAATTAGACTAGTCCTCCCCTCTCTTGGTTGGCATAAGAGATGTCTAGGAGGGTCCTTCAATTAGCCCAATTGGCTTTTCTCTATTTATCCCATAATTACAACATTTGCCATAACATTTTTTTCATTTTTGGGTTTTAGGCAATTCTGGCAAATTTTCTACCCAAACTTTAAAAAATCATAAGTAGACATTGAATTAGAGTAATTCTAACGGCTATAGAACTCTTATTGGGTTTAGTTTCAAGGAAAAAATATAGCTTTTAGCCAATTGAAATCTCAAAATTCTCAGAATTTAAGTTTTTGGATGCTGTTCCAGAAAATCAATATTTTTTCTGGGCTAAATTCAAAAATTCATAACTTTTTTACTTACAGCTCCAAAAATTACCCATGACCTATCAAATTAAAGCTCAAGATGTCTACTTTCATCTTTTAAAATTTCATAGTTTTTGGACATCATTTGGTCTCTAAAACCATATAACAATGTCTCTGCCTCATAGGAAATTTTCACTAGCAGCAAATCCTCATTCCTAGGACTCTTGATAAACCGGGGCTTAGAATTCCACTTGATTCAGGCTTATTCTCAAGCCTCCAATCCCAAAATTCGGGATAATACATTTCTGCCCCAGTTCAATAAATTTTGTCCTCAAAATTTGAACATCTACAGCTTGAGGATCAATCCTTATCAGTAAATCCATCCCTTTTGCATATGCAGGCTCAGAAGCTGTGCAACATAATTATCATATTCAATCTATCTCGTTTATATGCAAGCTCAACGAGCATGCAACACAATCATCATATTCTCATAAAAGATCTCAAATAATATTCAGCATTCATCATTCATTATGTACATAGTATGTAGCGTGCAGTCAAACACAGGACCCACTAGTCCATTCCCGCAACGCTTGGTTCCTTAGGCCTCACAACCTCTTCAAAACTCTGCCAAATCACGCAATTACCCTTTTATATAATGGCGGAGAGTCTTACTACCACACAGGCTGGCTTAGCTACCATCCAAGGGCCGAACCACATAGGACACCAAGCAAGAACTGTCCCCTCCTCTACACCGAAGGCCTCTGCCACATAGGTTCTTGGGGATTTATTAGATAGCAATCATAACAAGCACTAGACCTTACTGCTTAGGCACACTAAAGCACTTGGTTACACTGGTCTTACTGCCTCGACTACAACCTGGTATAGTTTGAATGTTCTGTCTGCCTCAAGACATACCTTCGACACACTGGTCCAATGTTATCATGCTAGGCATCAATCGTATCGCTAAACACTTAGGTGTTATAGCCCAGGGACACTACCCTATGCAAACTTACACATCGGCTCTTACCACCTTGAGCCTCCACTCAGTACCATTTTCAAATATATCACATTCTGTTGGCCTAATGACTTAGTAGTTCATTAGGTCTTGTAGCCTAAGAACATACAGTTCATCATCTTTGCTGAATACATATTGAGTCTGACTAGCTGGAACCAATCATTGGTGGCCATATAAATTTACTATGCTTCTGCTGCCCACTCTGAGGTCTATCTCCTCATATGAGCTCAATAATGTCAGGATGATTTAATAGGAGTTCCACAGGAACCTCCTATAATACTTGACTACACCCGAAATCTGTGTTCCTCTGTGCCAATTTTTGGCCCTTTTCAACTCAAATCATTCTAGGCCATATAAACTCTTATCTCAAGGAAACCTATTCGATAGGGGATTCATTACAATACACCATCGTTAAGAGTCAACATTTCCGTAGCTCTACTCTACGATTTAATGTCATGGCAGTTGCACTCTAGGGTTCATCATCATGGTGGCTCCACTCTAGGGTTCGTCGTCATGATGGCTCTATGTTATGGTACTGTGCTTGGTGCTTCACTCAGTCACCTGACAGGTCAACCCCTCTAGTCAAAACTCTCTATAGGAAGCCCTTTCCAATCAAATCTCTCCGTAGGTAGCCCTGTCCGATCAGAACTCTCCATAGGTAGCCCTCTCCAACAGAATCATCTGTAGGTAGCTCATTCCAGTTGGTTGTATCTATATAGAAGTACCATTGTAATAGAAACCCTGATCTCATAAAGTCCCTCTTCTTTAGCAGTTCTACAGCCTGTTTTCTTTACTTTAGCCATCCCATCTAGGGTCATTTTATATTCTTATGGAATCAAAATGTAATAGTTGATTCCTGGGTTACGGTTTCCTTGGTAACCCTTTACACATTATTTGCCATCCACCAATCGACTCCTAATATGGCCTATAATTAGTGGATTAGAAGGCATATCAATTTTTTCTCTCATTTAATCATATAGCTATCACCTCAATCAATCCTTTAAGGGAATATTTTATGATCATATTCTTTCCCTATGATAAACTTAATAGCTAGCAAATTTTAAACATCCCTTTCTATAAGGATTCGTGTCCATAAGAATGTTGTTCCTCAAATCCATAGACCATCACTAACCCAACACAATACAGAATAAGTTTGCCAGTCTAAGGACACACTGGTCTAGGTCTTAAGGCCTCTGGACACATAGGTCCACTACCACATATATGGCATGTAAAATTTATAGATTAGGGTATCTAACCCAACTTTTAGGTTCATTATGAATTCTAGAAACTCAACATCACACAGATTGAAATCATTTTCCTTAATTACACCCAATAGGTTAACCAAGAATCAGGATCAATAGCGGCTATTCTAACCTCCACGGTACTTGGGTATTATCTTCAAAACATTACTAAAGGTTTAACACTATCCACAAGGTTCAAAGTTCTATCATGTCTCAGAACCATAGGGCAACCTAATTCGCATGTTGACCTACGCACTATTTCAGCTTAGATCTGATTCAAGCCTATCCCAACCTTTAGTATGATCAGACCAGGCTATGCAAATAGTAGAGAGAACTCGAGTTGGAGGATTGAACTTGAGTTTGAACTCAAGTTTATAGTAAGAACTCGAGTTTACTAGTTACAAAAATAGAATGCATTTCAGAGTTACAGCGAACAATCCAAATATAGTTAAATGTTATTTATACAATATGATTTCCCTTATTACTGTACCTAAATGTTAACTAACATATATTTCAAGTATTAAACAGAAGATTAAATGTTTGGATTACAAATTCAAATGAGAAAGTCAATTGTAGCGGACATGATGATTACATATTGAATATCGGCTACCTAATACAACAAACAATAGACCTACCATGAAAGACTATATGAAAACTCAAACATATACATCCTGCTCCACGACTGGACATTCCATAACAGCTAAACTCAGATCGGCTATAAATACAGAGCATCGTAGATAGATGAAAACAACAGACAGCGATATAACACACTGAAAATTTACAAGAGTCTTAGATTTTATATGTTGCTCTGTATTTATATTGTACTTCAATGATTATCATACTCTCTGTGAGAGAGTTTGTAAACATTTTCAATTGTTTTTAAATTTGATCTTAAGGTAAAGGGACCTTGACTTACAATTGCTGCTCGTAAGACTTACAATTTGGCCGTAAGACTTACAAGGTGCAAGTAGTTCAGATCATTACTGCTCGTAAGACTTGTATAGATAAGCAAGAGAGAAAGGTCTTCAAAATTGTTCTGCTTGTAAGAATTGCCATAAGTGGGAGAGAAAATTCTAGGGACTAGAATATTTCTTCTTATAGTCCTTGCAAGGACAGTTGTTGTTCTGCAGCATTCTGAGAGCCCATTGAAATCTTGAAAGATTAGTTAAAATCTCAAGAGGTGTTTATCTCTGAGGATTATATGTAGGCTTGGGATTGAGCTGAACCAATATAAATCTCTATGTTCAAATTCTTTCATCTCTACGCTCTTTTCATTTACTTCCATTACATAGTAACATTCAAAAATTTTATTATATCACCCAATTCACCCCCTCTTGGGTGAAGCTTGCCTCTTTCATTTGGTATCAAGGTCTTCTCGGAAGAATTTAACAACTTGAGAAAGATCTATTAAATGGCAACAAAAGGGTGAAAATATTCTTCCAGATGGTGCTTTTATCACTAAACCTCCTAGTTGTGCTGGAGAACATTTTTCATTATGGAAAACTAAGTTCAAAGTGTTCCTAATGGCAAACAAATATGGTTTATGGAATGTAATACAAGATAGTGATTATGTTCCAGTAAAGTAGAAGATAGACTCATGAAAAGGAGCCCAGAGGAATATGACGACAACAATAAGAGATTAGTGACATTACAGAGAAAAGCTATTTTAATGATACAAAGCGCCCTCTGCTAGAAGAAGTATTTCTGAATCTGCACGCTGCTAACAGCTAAAGACATGTGGGATGTGCTAGAAGTCACACACGAAGATATGTCCAGAATCAAAGAAAATACAATCAACACTCTAATTACAAAGTATGATCTGTTTTGGATAAGACCTGGAGAAAGGATCTCTGAATTTCAACTAAGATATACCCATCTTATCAACCAGCTGGCAGTACTTGGGAAAATGTTTGATCTAAACTCCCAAGTAAGGAAGATCCTAAACATTCTTACAAAAGAATGGGAAGCAAAAGTGACAGCTATCAAAGAAGCCAAAGGTGAATCAATGGGATCTGTAGCTGTACTTTTTGGTAGTCTTTTTGAGTATGAGGGAAAGCTAAAATTCAAAAAGGAGCTGGAAGAGTTAGAAGACAAAAAGAAAGAGGTGTTGCTCTCAAAGCTATCTAAGAGGTTGAAATATCAGAATGTGAAGATGAACTTGATGATGATGATATGGGAATGATCATGAGAAAATTCAAGAAGTTCTATAGAAGAGGCCAATAGAACTTCAAAAATCATCAAGGAGGATCAAGCAAGAAAGAGGGCAAAGAACAACAAGTTATGTGCTATGAATATGGGAAGGCAGGACATATCAAGTCCAGATGCTTCAAGAACAAAGACAATAAGAAGAAGAAAAAGAAAGCATACATATAATCCATATGGGGTGACAGTTTGTTAGATGAAGAAAGTGACAATGATGAAGTTGCCAATATATGCTTGGTTGCCAAAGAAGAATATTCGGACTCTGAGGTAAGTGATTCTGAACCTTTTTATGATGAATTATTATTTGAATATAATGCATTGCTTTCTAAATTCATCAAAGTAGCTAAAGAAATGGTAAGTTATAAGAAGAAAGTAAAAGAATTGGAAAGTATAACTTGTATTAGCATATCACGTTCATCATGTGTATCTTGTGAAGAAAAGGATAAGAAAATAAGTGATTTAACAAAAAATTTAGTAAGATGTACTAAAGGAAGAAAAAATTTTAAAATAATTTTAAAATCACAAAGAGTTACTCATGATAAATCTAGAATAGGGTATAATTCTGTTCAAGATAAAAATAGAGGAAAGAAGAAGAAAGGTAGTAAGATATATCTCAAATATTTTAAAAATTCAGTGCATATACCAAATCCATTTGCATCATGTAATTACTGCAATAGGAAAGGCCATTATACTTCATCATGTTGTTTTAGAAGGAGAAAGGCCATTGGCACATATAAATGGGTTTCAAAAGGAACACATGTACCAAGAGTGATTCATACTAACCATGAAGGACCCAAGAAAGTATGAGTATCTAAAACTTGATGATATTACTCAAGGTAAGTCTCAAAGCATCACGGGCAAACAAATGGTACATTGATAGTGGAAGCTTGAGGCACATGACTGGTGACAGAGATAAGTTCACCATGTTGGAAACTAAAGAAGGAGGAAATGTAACTTTTGAACGTAACCAATCTGGATGTATTATCGGAATTGGTGAGGTTGGAAAAACCAATGGTATTCAAATCAACGACGTGTATTATGTCAAAGTGTTATGTAGTAACATCCTAAGAATGAGTCAAAGTACTGACAAAAATAATTGGGTAATCTTTGACTCAGAGGAATGCTTAATAGTGAATTAGAAGGATGTACCGCTTAACAAAGAATCTATCAAAACAAAGATCCAAGCTCAAAGGGATATTAATTGTTACAGTTTTGATTTAAATTCAAATTGTTCTAAAAATTGTTTTCTTAGCAAAACTGAGGAAAATTGGTTATGGCATAAGCATCTTACTCATGTCAATATGAATCAACTTGACAAATTGATTAAAAAGGATTTAGTTGTTGGACTTCCTAAACTTAAATTCAAAGATAGCATGATTTGTAATGCTTGCCAAAAAGTAAAACAAACCAAATCTTCTTTCAAAACAAAGAATAAGATTTCAACTAGTAAACCTTTACAATTACTGTTGGAAATTGTGTCCTAATGACCAATCATTATACTTTGAACATTATTAATTTAATGAAATCTCTCTATTATGTTATCATATTATTTTGCATATTAAGTGTGATAATTGTATCCTTGGATAAAACATAAAGATTGTCCTAAAATGTCCCTAATCGGTTATCTATGCGGAAGCAGAGATGAAACAAGACCAGTATAATTTTGATAAGATATGAAGATACGAATCAAAGTCTTGGGCACTTTAAGAGTACAAGGTGCTAGACCGACCCACTATGAGAAAGCTACATGGATCAAGTCATAAGCTTTTGTCATGTATAACCACATCACAATGCCCTTTGACCTGAGGTCATCATGGATTCCTACATGAGAGTTGCTTAACTTTGAACTAGTCAGAAGTCACTTTATGACCGGTGTGATAAAGGCTATAATCGGGCTTGGTGGTTTTTCATGCAGTGGAATATGAATGATCAAGATGGAATTTTTCCCTCACATTAGTAGAGAGATATTACTGGGCCCCTCGATGAGTGAATCTGAGAAATGTATGGCCATACTACAATGGAAATGAGTTTACATTTCTATTGTCAGACTACTCAGGAATCAAGAAAGTAATGGTCAGGAATAAGAGGATGACATTATCTATGCCTCATCCTTGACCGATATATTGTGTGATAAAAGGGATGTGACATAGTTGTATGACAAGTTGCATCGTGTTAATGATCTTCATATGAATTGGGTAGTCATAATGTCTTGCTAAAGGCCACTTGCGCTTGTGGGTTAGTATAGTTATTGACCCACTCCCAACTTAGTATGGGCCTATAGAGTCGCACATAAGAATGGCCCAACAAGAGATA
Organism: Inga leiocalycina; assembly: GCA_963242795.1. NCBI lineage: Eukaryota > Viridiplantae > Streptophyta > Magnoliopsida > Fabales > Fabaceae > Inga > Inga leiocalycina. Next base: position 43,922,477 of record OY725325.1, on the reverse strand, counting down.
ATGTTTAATCTAGGGTGGATGAATTTTATATTTATATATATAATATAAAATTTGTTAAGAATATTATATATATGTATATATATATTATTTGATATTATTATATTGTGTTAGTTTTAAATTTAATTTTATTAAGATAAATTAGATTTAATAAACATGATAGAAATATAGTATTTCAAATTTAATTTATGAAGATAGGTCAATTGTGTGTTTAAATTGAGTTTTTGTTCTTATACATGTGATATATATGGGATATATATGTATGCTTATAAGAAGATGATCAAATATGTATCTAATTTAGTTTTTGGTTTTAAGAAAGTCAAATTGTATGCGATCTGTTGCGTATTATATGCGATATTGAAATATGTTTCGGTTTTGAGAAAGTCGAACCTATGGGATTTGTTGCTGTGTCGTGATTTCTGTTTTGGATTAGATCCGAAATTGGAATTCTCGTCATTCTTGGTTTTGAATTGGTTGAAGATTATGGCTTACGGACATTTTAGGGTCTCTAATTGGATTTAGGGATTTAAAATCTTGAAGAAGAATTGGGTCTAAGTTCGGATCTTTATTTGGGCTGTAAGGATCCAAAACTATGGGGAAGACAATTCGGATTAGAAGCGTTCTGGGCCGTTTTTGAAACTGGGCCGAAATCTTTTGAACTGGACTGAAACAAATATTTTAAAAAATTGGGCCAGAAATTTTTAAATATTTTAAATTTTCAAATATTTTTTTTAAAAGGAATGTGTCTCTTAGTGAGACTGCCGTGATTACTTGTTTGTAGTGCAATATAACCTAATCACGACATTTATTGCTTTTCATATTATATGAACTGTTACTTGTTGTGGTTTATTTTCAAACTTGTTTGGGTATTGGGAACAATATGGCTTTAGATTTTTACAAAGGGTTGTAATATTTAAATATGGCCTGCCTGCTGTGCCTTCCTCTAAATACTCTCAATATACATTCTCCTCTCATCTCACTCCCCTCGAATGTTTAAACGAGGTTTCTCTCAATGTATTTCTTTTCTTATTTAGAGAAGTCCTCTTATTGGCCTGGTAGGATTTTATGTTAGTAAGCTATGTTGTGTCACATTTAAATTATGCTTTTGATTAGATCATTGCATGAATACTTTTGCATTTATATGTATTTATCTATATGAGATATGACCACGATTGCATTCATATAAGCAAAACTAATTAACTGAGCCCTCTGAATCAAATCTTAAGTCATAATGCCGTTAATTAATTAATACTTGTTAAAACCTAGATTGCTCAATTGTGGAAACCACCAAAGTGGATGCACTTGAGTTATCTTGATGAGACAAGCATGAGTAATGGTGCTGCTCATAATATTCATTATTGTTTTGACTTAATTGAGATTAACAAAATGGTTTTGAATATCAAGGTGTTAGATGGGATTAAACATGTCAGATCATATGATGATAGAATCCTTTAAAAATTTAAGATTTACATGTGATGTAATTGGTAAATAGGGTACCTACCTAAATAACTTGAATTTAAGATCTTGCCAAATCTAAGTTAAGTTTAAGCCAAATATAGATTTTAGCCCACTAATTACTATATTGAGGGTTGTTAATTTAGTGGGAGATTACTAACTAACTTTGCATATTTTAATTGTAGAATCATGTCGACTAGTAATACTGCTAAATTATCTTGTGATCGGTCTTTGAGAAGGACAAACTTAATGGGACAAACTTTCTTGACTGGTTCAGGAACTTGAGAATTGTTCTCAAATAGGAAAGAAAGGCTTATGTCCTAGATCAACCCATTCCTAAAGAGCTTGCAGCCAATGCTCCAAGAGCTCAGAGAGATGCTTACACGAAGCATAAGGACGACTCTATAGATGTAGGTTGCCTGATACTTGTCACTATGGTCTAGAGCTCCAAAGAGATCTAGAACTTATAAAGGCTCATAAGATGATTGTCCATCTAAAGGAAAAGTTTCAGCAACAGGTAAGGCAAGAAATGTATGAGACCACAAGGCCTTACATTCCTGTAAGATGGTTGAAGGTGTATCAGTTAGTACTCATGTGTTAAAGATGAAAAGCTATATTGATCACCTTGAGAGCTTGGATTTCCCATGAGCCAGGAGTTAGCTATAGATTTGATCCTGAACTCACTCTCGGAGAGTTATGACCAGTTTGTCATGAACTACAACATGGAGAAATCAGTTTCTAAGCTGCATAGGATGCTCAAAACTGTTGAGCAAAGCATTAAGAAAAAGCCCAATATTGTTTTGATGGTTCAGAAAGGAAAAGGTATGAAAAAGAAAGGGAAGGGCAAATGAAGGGTAATGGCTCAGGTGGTAAGACCAAAGAGTCAAACAAGCCCAAAACCAAGCATGTACCCAAGAAGGCAAACCCTCAAAAGGAAGGAGTCTGCTACTTCTACAATGAACCCGATTATTGGAAGAGGAATTGCAATCTCTACCTCGAAGTTCTGAAAAAGAACAAGAAGGATAGTAGGGCTATCGCTTCAGGTATTTATGTTATAGACATTCATTTTTCTACTTCCTTTACATGGGAATTAGATACTGCATGTGGTTCTCACATTTGTACAAATGTGCAGGGTCTAAAGGACAGTAGAAAGTTGAAGAAGGGCGAGGTGGACCTACGATTTGGAAATAAAGCAAGAGTTGCTACTTTAGCCGTAGGCACTTATGAATTAGTTCTGCCCAGTGGGCTTTTGTTAGTTTTGACCAATTGCTATTATGTTCTTGCTTTGAGTAGTAACATTGTTTCCCTTACTTATTTGGATAAGGAAGTTTATACGTCCATTACTAGGAATGGTAAAGGTTCTATTTATCATAATGACATTTTCTATACTGATGGTGATTTGCATGTTCGTCATTATATATTAAAGTTGGAACATCCAAATAATGGGAATATCTATAACGTAACTACTAAAAGGATAAAATCAAACGATTTGAATTCCACCTACCTATGCCATTATCATTTAGGCCATATAAATGAGAAATGCATTTCCAAACTCCATCAAGATGGATTTCTTAACTCATTTGATTTTGAATCATATGATACATGCAAATCTTGCTTATTAGGAAAGATGACAAAGGCATATTTTACTGGGCATAGTAAGAGGGCCACTAAATTATTGGGCCTCATATATACAGATGTTTGTGGACCATTAAATACAGCTGTCAGAGGAGGTTATGTCTACTTCATTACATTTATAGATGACTTTAGTAGATATGGCTATATCTATCTAATCAAACATAAATCTGAATCTTTTGAAATGTTCAAAATATTCCAAAATGAAGTACAAAACCAACTTGGCAAAACAATTAAAGCACTTTAATATGATCGAGGTGGTGAATATTTGAGCCAAGAGTTCATTGACTATCTTAGGAATTGTGGGATAATTTCATAATTGACTCCTTCAAGAACTCCACAATGAAATGGTGTTTCTGAACAGAGGAATCAAACACTATTAGATATGATTTGATCTATGATGAGTCAAACAGATCTTCTACCATTCTTTTGGGAACATGCCCTAGAGACTGTTGTGTTCATACTAAATCGTGCTCTAAGGCAATTGAAAAGACACCATAAGAATATGGACTAGAAAGAAACCAAGTTTATCTTTTCTCAAAGTCTGGGGATGTGAGGTATATGTTAAGCAACAAGCCTATGATAAATTAGTACCCAAATCCTCAAAGTACCTTTTTGTGGGGTATCCTAAAGAAACGAAAGGATACTATGTCTATAATCCCACCGATAACAAAGTAACTGTTATTCAAAATGGTAAGTTTCTAGAAAGAGAGTTTGTCTCTAAAACAACTAGTGGGAGTAAGGTACATCTTAAAGAAGTTTAAGAGTCACAAGATAGTACAGAACCACAGATGGAAATTAGAGAAGTCTCACAACAAGTTGCTGAGCCTCCTCAAGTAACACAAGGTCCATGAAGATTTGATAGGACACGACATCAGCCTCAGAGATATGGATTTTTGATTACTGAAGATCGTGATGTGTTGCTCATTGAGCAAAATGAGCCAACCACCTATCGAGAAGCCATAGTGGGACCAAACTATGAGAAATGGCTTAGTTCCATGAAGTTTGAAATGCAATCCATGTACGACAATCAGGTATGGACCTTAGTTGATCCACCTGAAGGTGTAAAAACCATTGGGTGCAAATGGATTTTCAAGAAAAAAACTGACATGGATGGCAATGTAAATGGACCTTCAAGGCACGATTGGTTGCAAAAGTATTTACTCAAATGCATATTATAGACTATGATGAAACCTTCTCCCCAGTCACAATAGCCAAATTAATGAGAATCCTTCTTGCCATTGCAGCATATTATGACTATGAAATATGGCAGATGGACATCAAAACAGCCTTCCTTAATTGAAAACTCCTTAAGGGTGTGTACATGACACAACCTAAAGGTTTTATGCATCTAGAGGACTTTGGTAAAGTTTACAAGCTTCAAAGATCCATTTATGGATTGAAGTAAGCATCTCAGAGCTGGGATCATCATTTTGATGAAGTAGTCAAAGAGTTTGGATTCATTCAAAACATTGATGAACCTTGTGTTTACAAGAAGGTTAGTGGGAGCATAGTTGTATTTCTAGTGTTTTATGTAGATGAAATCCTACTCATTGGGAACGACATTCCTAACTTGTAGAGTGTCAAGTCTTGGTTAGGAAAGTCCTTTTTAATGAAATACTTAGGTGAAGCCACCTATATCCTAGGGATTAGGATCTATAGGGATAGATCTAAAAGGCTAATAGGCCTAAGTCAGAGCATATATATAGATAAGATACTACATAGGTTCAGTATGCAGGATTCAAAAAGGGGTTACATGCCCATGTCTCATGGCATCCATCTTAGCAAGGATATGTGTCCTAGCACACCTTATCAGTGAGATCGCATGAGTATTCCATATGCCTTAGCCATTGGATCTATCATGTATGCCATGTTATGTACTCGACTGGATGTCTCATTTGCCTTATGTATGACCAGCACATATCAACAAGATCCTGGTAAGCGTCATTGGACTGTTGTCAATAATATCCTAAAGTACTTAAGAAGGACTAAGGACTTATTTTTGGTCTATGGTGAATTGGATGATGAGCTTTATATAACCGGTTACACAGATGCAAGTTTCCAAACTGACCAAGATAACCTTAAATCGCATTCTGGATACGGATTCCTCCTAAATAGAGGAGTAGTAAGCTGGAAGAGCTCCAAGCAGAGCACTATACTAGATTCTACAACAGAAGCTGACTATATAGCAACATAGGATGTAGCTAAAGAAGCCATTTGGATCAAAAAGTTCATTACTTAACTAGGGATGGTGCCTACCATCTCAAATCTAATAGATTTGTTTTATGACAATAGTGGTGCTATTGCACAGGCCAAGGAGATTAGGTCATATTAAAGGACCAAGCATATACTCAAGCGATTTCATCTTATTAGAGAAATCAATAATAGAGGTGATATAAAGATATGCAAAGTAGCAGGAGAAGACAATGTTGCTGATCCTCTTACTAAGCCACTTACACAGGCAAAGCATAGGCGTCATGTTAGGACAATGGGAGTTAGGCAAATTAGTGATTGTACCTAGGGCAAGTAGGAGGATGTTGGAAATTGTGCCTTAAGGGCCAATCATTGTACTTTGAACATTATTAATTTAATAAAATTTTTCCATTCTATTATCATATATTTGCATGTTAGCTGTGATAATTGTATTCTTGGATAAATTATAAAGATTGTCCTAAATTGTCCCTGGTCGGTCATCTATGCAGGAGTAGAGATGAAACAAGACCAGCATGACTTTGATAAGATATGGAGATACAAATTAAAGTCTTAGGCACTTGTAAGAGTATAAGGTGTTGGACCGACCCACTATGAGAAAGCTACATAGATCAAGTCATAAGCTTTTCTAATGTATAACCACGTCACAATGCCCTTTAACCTGAGGTCATCATGGATTCCTATATGAGAGTTGCTAAGCTTTGAATTAGTCAAAAGTCACTTTTGACTGGGTGATGATAAAGGCTACGATTGGGCTTGGTGGTCTTTCATGCAGAGGAATATGAATGATCAAGATGGAATTTGTCCCTCACATTAGTAGAGAGATATTACTTGGCCCCTCGATGAGTGAGTCTAAGAAATGTATGGCCATACTACGATGGAAAGGAGTTTCCATTTCTATTGTCAGACTACTTATGAATCGATAAAGTAATGGTTAGGAACAAGAGGATGACATTATCCATGCCTCATCCTTGGTCGATATATCATGTGACAAAAGGGACGTGACATGGTTGTATGACAGGTTGTATCGTGTTAACGATTCTCATATGAATTGAGTAGTCGTAATGTCTTGCTAGAGGCCGCTTGCGACTTGTGGGTTAGTACAGTTTTTGGCCTACTGCCAACTTCATATGGGCCTACAAGGTGGCACACAAGAATGACCCAACACGAGATAATGCTTAATCTAGAGTGGATGAATTTTATATTTATATATATAATATAAAAATTCGTTAATAATATTCTATATATATATATATTTGTATTTTCAAAATACATATTATATATATATATATATATTATATGATATTATTATATTGTGTTAGTTTTAAATTTAATTTTATTAAGATAAATTAGATTTAATAACTATCATGATAGAGATATAGTATCTCAGATTTAATTTATGAAGATAAATTAAATCTAATGACTCTTTATTTAGATTAAATAAATAGGTTAAATTAAAAATCTTGGACAGATTTAATTTAAACTGAGTTTATTTAATTAGCTAATCAAGATAATTAATTGTTAATTAATTTCAAAATTAATAAAGAATAACTTTGAAATTCGAATATTGCCTTCATAGGTTATAAACTTGATAGAGCTGATATACTGATACATAGATGCGAATTTAGATCCGCAAGGGAAACCCAAAGAGACATTGGAGGCGCTAGCACATAGTCAGTGTTAGAAAGCATTCTTGTGGATACCGGTAGAGGGAGCGGACCTGACGTGTTGGCTCCTAGAGATCACAATCCCTTAATTAAAAAAGGTATGAATCTTTCTAACTTGGTTTAAACATCGTTGATAGATCCTCGATTAGGATCAACAAAAATTTTAAAATTCTTTCGCTATGCTTGCCGATCCTAACAGTGACACCCTAGAGCGCTCAGTTGAGGCTTATCAGAAGCCAAAACCACAGCAACTGACAGAATTTGCCAAATCCCCCACCAAAATGTCCAATGGTCCCCAAACTTCACAAACAACCTTTTTCCACGCAAATTTTCATAAGGAACCCATTGGAAATAATAAAACAACCGAATTCTCACTCTAATAACAAGTTTTGGTTTTTTGGTCATCACATCCTCATACATTAAAAAATGACACCAATTTTCCTTCTAAGGTTCCAAATAACTTTTATGGTACCAATGACACAACATGAAACTAATTTCACAACCACACACTACCAATTCATCTATTTCAAAATGACACCAAAATCAGGGCAAAGTTCATAAACCTCAATACTTAATCAATGGTCACAACAAACATATCAAAATATTTCAAATACTCACCTCTTCCTCTTCCCAAGATTAGATCCTTGATTCTAACACTTCAAAATTTCTTTAGGCACTCAAACAACACTTTTTAAAATTCTGAAACCAAAGCCATGAAGTCCTCAACACTATGAACAACATTAAGAAGATAAGAGTAACATTCAAGGCCACATGGGACACCTACCTCAAGATTTCTTCTTTCTCTTTCTTCTTAAGCTCATACAAAAATGGAGGTACGTGAGAGAAGGTGAGATGATGATGATAAACTAGATTTTCCCTTATGCCCAAGCTTGTTAGATCCTATGTGTTATGATGATAAAAAAGATTAGATTTGATAACAAATAAAAGAATTTGAAAAAAGTAACTAAATGGCAGACAAAAGCTTTACTTGAAGTTGGCATTGGAGTAATAAAGAAGATCTGAGAGACAGCGTACAAGAAAAACATCACTGGCAGATTTCTTAAAGGTTTACTCTAGTAACCATTTAAGTAATGAACTTTATTACTCGAGTAAGCACTCAAGTAATGTTAGAGAAAAAGTTCCAGAAGGGCATTGTTAAAATTTGGAAGGAGTTATTCGAGGGGTTACTCGAGTAATCTGCAAAGTTATATAGACCATTACTCGAGTAACCACTCAAGTAAACACATGATAAAAGAATTACTCAGTAGCCACTCGAGTAACCATTTGAGAAAAATATTTACTCGAGGGACCACCCGCGTAATCTGCAGAGTTATTTGAGGTATTACTCGATGGATCACTCGAGTAATCAGGTGAGCAAAACACAGGTATCTCGGCCAAGAATTTGATACTGTTACTCGAGGGAGTAATAGAGTAATATGCAAACTTATTATCATTTTACTCAAGTAGTTACTCTAGTAACATATGAAGAAAAGACATCCTTACTCGAGTAAGCACTCGAGTAATCAGGCTTTTCCAAGGTTTGTAATATATCTTACTCCATGTCTTACCCGAGTAATATTTTATGAAAATGTTGAATTACTCTGCCATATTTTTTATAAGTTTACTCGAGGGACTACTCGAGTAATGAGCATGATCACTCGAGTAGCCACTCAACTAAGACAGTCCAGAAATCATGTTTTTAATCTTATGTTTATTGGTTTGTTATCTATATGATTAACTCTTCATTGCACTATTATTCTAAGTATGTTTACAGAGAAACAATGAAGAAATCATGACATAAGAGAAAAGTCAAATAAAACGTCCTACATCTCACCTACCGCTACCTACCATAAACAGATAGTTTTTAAATTAGAAGAACAGTCAACCGTTACTACGCGACTCTAACGGACATATTTGAAATAGTTCCAACAAATACTATAAATCATCTATATATATGGAGCATTCAAAGAACAGAGAAGAACAACTTAGAACACACGAACATATACTGATCAACACATTCTTAGTGCTCTATTTTTCTTATACTAATTATTTATACTTCAGTGATTATTCATTTACTCTGTAAGAGAGTTTTCGTTACAACCTCAATATTCATTATTGAGATAACTTAAGGTTGTGGAACCTTGAGTTGGGGATTTGATTAGAACGTGTAAGGGGGAGCAAGCGTCCAGGTGAAGGAACTTGCTATGTACTGAGGTGCCAAGAACCCACTGAATCTTGAAAGATATAGTGAAACTCTCAGAGAAGCTCTGAGGATTGGACGTAGGTTAAAGTGGTTGTGACCGAACTAGTATAACTCCCAGTGTACACTTCGGTGATATTTCTCCTTACTCTCAACTACTTTATATTTCCAGTCAATTTTCTTATACGCAATGAAATTTCTGGTATCACCCAATTCACCCCCTCTTAGGTGAAACGCTTGTACTAACATTTGGTATCAGAGTGTAGGTCTTCTTGTTAAGGTATAACAGCCTAAGAAGGATCCAATGGCAAGAATGGGTGAAGGTATTCTTCTCGACGGAGCTTCTATCACAAGACCTCTAGGTTTCAATGGCGAACACTTCTCGTTCTGGAAAGTGAAGTTCAGAGTCTTTGTAATGGCTACAGAATATGGGCTGTGGGATGTAATTGAACGTGAAAATTATCAACCTGTAAAAAATGTAGATTCCCAGAAAATTCTTAAGACGCCAGCGGAATATGATGAGAATGACAAAAAACTCATCATTCTCAACAGCAAGGCAATTATGATGATCCAAAGTGCTTTGAGTCAAAACGAGTACTTTAGAATCTACACACTTCTAATGGCAAGGAAATATGGGAAGCTTTAGAAATAGCTCATGAAGGAACTTCAGGAATTAAAGAAAACCAGATCAACACTCTGGTTACTAAATTCGATTTACTTTGAATAAAATCAAGTGAGTCAATAGCTAAATTTGAACTATTGTATACTAATCTTGTTAATCAACTTACAGCACTTGGAAAAGTCTATGATTAGCATACCCAAGTGAGAAAGATTCTTAATATACTCTCTAAAGAGTGGGAGGCTAAAGTCACTGCAATAGAAGAAGCAAAAGGCGAATCAACGCGATCGGTTGCTTCTCTATTCGGAAGTCTTTCTGAATATAAAAGTAAATTAAAGTTTAAACAAGAACTTGATGATATTGGTGACAAGAAGAAGAGAGGTCTAGCACTGAAAGTAAAAAAAGAAGATCAAGATGAAGAATAAGAGCTTGACGATGAGGAAATGAGCATAATAATAAAACAATTCAGAAACTTTTACAAGAAAGGTTAAGGATTCAAGAATTTTCAGAAAGGAGCAACAAGTAGTAAAGAACACATGATCTACTATAAATGTGGAAAGTTAGGACATATCAAATTAGAATGTCAAGAACTGGCTCAGAAGAATAAAGAAAAGAGAAAAGGCAAGTTCTACAACAAGAAGAAAGCCTTTGTATCTGCCATACGGGGAGATAGTTCTTCTAACGAAGATAACGATGAAGATGAAGTAGCCAATATCTGTCTAGTTGCTCAAGAAGAAATAGAACATGAGGTAAGTCATATTTGAATTATTTTCAGCATTCTGTACATACATCAAATCCTTTTGCATATTGTAGTTATTGTAATAGAAAAGGTCATTATACATCATCATGCATTCATACGAAGAAATCAAAGATAGGAACCTACAAATGGGTACCTAAAGGTTCATATATTCAGAAAGTCATCTGTACTAACCCAAAAGGACCCAAAAAGATGTGGGTACCTAAGAATTAATTGTATTTGATTGCAGATATGTCTTAAAGCACCCAAAAACAATAAATGGTACATAGATAGTGGATACTCTAGACATATGACCGGTGATTTTAAAAGTTTTACCACATTGCAACCTAAGGAAGGTGGAAAGGTAAAATTTGGAGGAAATCAATATGGAAAGATAGCAGAAATTGGTGAAATCAAAAATGACAAAGGAATACAAGTCAAAGATGTATATTACGTTGAAGGCTTGTGTCATAATTTGCTAAGTGTGGCTCAAAGTATAGATAAAGACAACTGAGTAATATTTGATTCAAAGGCATGTCTAATTGTCAACAAGAAAGATTTACAGCTTGATAAGAAAAATATCAACGCAAGGCTCATAGTAAGAAGGGAAGGTAACTGCTATACTCTTAATATCAGTAGAAATGACTCTAAAAATTGTTTTCTAAGTAATGCCGATGAAAGTTGGTTATGGCATAAGAGACTAGCTCATGTCAACATGCACCAACTAGGCGAATTACTCAAAAAGGATTTAGTTATTGGATTACCCAAAGTAAGTCTTAAAAATGATTTGATTTGTGACGCATGTCAAAAGGTTAAACAAACTAAATCATCTTTCAAATCAAAAAATGATATTACAACAAATTGACCACTTCAATTGATACATATGGATTTAGTTGGTCCAACAAGAGTTAAAAGACTTGGTGGCAACTTATATTAATTGGTCGTTGTTGATGATTTCTCTAGATTTATATAGACTATTTTTCTATCATCAAAGGATGATACCTTTACAGAATTCATTGTTTTTGCCAAGAAAGTGCAAAATAAGAAAGGTATGTCCATTGCAAGTATCAGGACAAATCACGGTGAAGAGTTTGAAAATCAAGCCTTTGAATAATATTGTGATACTAATGGCATTGATCACAATTTCTCTGCTCTAAGGACACCTCGACAAAATGGAGTTGTGGAATGTAAGAATAGGGTGCTCAGTGAAATGGCTAGAGCAATGCTAAATGAAAAGAATGTGTCTCAATTTTTCTGGGCTGATGCAATAAGCACAGCATGCTATTTTTCAAATAGAGCCTACATTAGAACAAAACTTGGAAAGACACCATACGAGCTATACAAAGGAAGGAAGCCAAACCTTGGTCATTTACACATCTTTGGTTATAAGTGTTTCATTCATAATAATGGTAAAGATAACTAAGGAAAATTTGATTCTAAAATAGATGAAGGAATTTTCCTAGGCTATTCTAATCGTAGTAAAGCATACATAATTTTCAATAAAAGAACATGTGTTGTTGAAGAATCAATTCATGTTGTATTTGATGAATTTGAATCCTCTGAAAAAACCATTGATGGTGAGCAAGAAGTTGTTTTAAATCAAGAAAATGGTCAATCTATTTCTAAATCTCTTATTCCAGAAGTTGATCAAACCAAGGAAGAAGATCAATCACTAGGACAACCTAGAGCCTAGAAATTCAATAAAAGTCATCCCCTAGATCAAGTCATAGGTGATGTGAATGATGGAGTCAAAACTAGAAATAGAATTTTCAATGAAGTTAAGTTTTCTTCTTTTATTTCTAAGATTGAACCTTCTTTCATTGATAAAGCCCTATCAGACAATGATTGAGTTATAGCAATGGAAGAAGAACTAAACCAATTTGAAAGAAATCAAGTTTGGGAATTGGTACCCCGACCTAAGGATCATCCGATCATTGGCACTAAATGGGTATTCAAGAACAAACTTGATGAATCTGCAATTATTGTCAGAAACAAGGCAAGATTGGTGGCTAAAGGCTATAATCAAGAAGAACGAAGATTATGAGGCAACATATGCTCCAGTGGCTAGATTGGAAGCTATACGAGTACTCTTAGCCTTTGCATACATCAAGGGATTCACACTCTATCAAATGGATGTCAAAGTGTATTTCTAAATGGCTACATCATGGAAGAAGTGTATGTAGATCAACCCCCAGGTTTTGAAGATGTAACCAAACTTGACCATGTTTTTAAATTGAGAAAAGCTTTATACGGTCTAAAACAAGCTCCTAGAGCATGGTATGAAAGGCTCAGTAAATTTCTCATTAGTCAAGGTTTTGTACGAGGAAAAGTTGATACAATACTTTTTACAAAATGAAAACGAGATAACATTTTAATTGTGCAAATTTATGTTGATGATATAGTTTTCAGTGATACTAACAAAACCTTGTGTAAGGAATTTTATGAGATAATGCAGGGGGAGTTTGAGATGTCAATGATGGGAGAATTGAATTTCTTTCTCAATTTGCAAATCAAACAAAGAAAGAATGGAATTTTCATATCTCAAATGAAGTATTTGAAAGAGCTATTGAAGGAGTATAGAATGGATGAGGAAAATGGAATGAACACACCCATGAGCTCAACTACATTGCTTGATGCGGATGTTAAAGGAAAAGATTACAATATCACAAAATATAGAGGAATGATTGGATCATTACTCTATCTTACTGCAAGTAAACCTGACATTCAATTCAGTGTGGGTATGTGTGCAAGATATCAATCTGCACCAAAGGAGTCACATGATGAAACCGTTAAACGTATCTTCCGATATCTTGCTGACACAACAAAATTAGGTCTCTGGTATCCTAAAGGAAGAAGTGAATATCTAGTTGCATACTCAGATTCTGATCATGGAGGATACAAGACAGATAAAAAGAGTACTAGTAGACAAGGTCAGTTTCATGGAGTTTTACTTGTATCATAGTTTAGCAAGAAACAAAATACAGTATCTCTTTCATCAACAGAAGCTGAGTATGTTGCAACTTCAAGTTGTTGTGCACAAGTGTTATGGCTTAAGCAATAACTCCAAGATCTTGGTATTTATCTAAAAGAGATACCAATATACTATGACAACACTAGCATGATAAGCTTGGCAAAGAATCCAGTTCAACATTCCAGAACTAAGCATATTGATGTTAGATATCACTTTATCAAAGATCATGTCTAGAAGAAAGATGTCAAAGTGATATTCATTCTAACTCATCTTCAACCCACTGATATCTTCACAAAACCTCTTGCAAAAGATCAATTCTGATACATTAGAAGAGGATTAGAAATGGTAAATTCCAATGAATTGTAAGTTATTTAGTGCTTATAAAATGTTAGATAATGTTATTTAATGATGTTTTGATGATTACTAACTTAAGCATTGGAGTTTCTAGCAATTTATTTTGCAGGATATTGATATTTTGTTTTGGAGTATGAAAAGTAGAGGTTAATAGAGGACAACATTACTGGAGGGATAACTTCAAGTAACCAACATTATTGGAGTGACACCTTCAAGTAATGGACTGGATTACTCAAGTATCCACTCGAGTAATGACCTAAAAATTATATCCATAGAGCATTAATTCAAAATCAATTCAAAAGAAACGGCACAATGATTGGAAATGAACAGTCAGAAGGTGAATAAACACATTACCTGAGGGAGGCCTCGAGTAATATTCAAGCTTACTTGAGTTAGGCCTTGAGTAACTCTGGTTGCAGATCACAAATTTCCTAAGTTTTAGCTCAAATTTTACCTAAAGAACCATCAAATGATCGAGGGAATATAGATGGGTAATTACAATATTTTTCATGCCAGGTGCGTACTTGAATTTACTGCTTTTTGAAATTTCTGGTATGATTACTCGAGTAGCTACTCGAGTAAAGCTGATGATCACTCGAGTAAGCCCTCGAGTAATGTTGGGATTTAGGGTTATTTCAGTCACAAGTCGGTCATCCTTCACAAAATTTCCTAAAGTGATTCTCCTAGTGCTCTCACAAAAATTTCTCACAATCATTTTCTCTTCTCATATACATCAAAACCCATTGATTCTTGCTTACTAAAACCTCCCAGATTGCTCAGATTCCTGTGCCCTTCTCTCCCGACTTCCAACCCTATTTTCCAGAAAATCTTTCCTTTCTCAAACCATAATGGTGAGGACAAAATCTCCTAATCTTAGCACTCCTTTTGAGACCTCTGAACCATATCAACCCTCTAATTCTCTTTCATCCCCACCTACCAAGAAACGAAAGCTTTCTCCTAAACCTAAAGTCAAAGCTAAACCATAAACCAAGCCAAAGGAGAAAGGGGTTGTGAATAAGGATCCCATTGCCACAAGAGCTTAATCAAAGAAGAGCATATTCACTGGGAGAGCCAAAGGAACAAAGGAACCATCGCCTCCTCCTTCTGACTCATCCGATACACCTACTTTTTCTCCAAAACCTCTTAAAAAGCCTAAGCTTGATAAGAACCTCACCAAAGTCATGGTAGGGATGCTTGAACAAGCCTTCCAGTTTAAGGAAGCAAAGAAAGGGAAATCATCCAAGAAGCTAGAAGAGGTCAAGGAAGAAGAAATCACATGTCCTCCAAACAAATTCAATGTGAACAAGCTGGAAGAATCTCAGAAGTACTTAAGTCATTTTACAAGAAGAACTGTGTGCAAGATGTACTACATTGACTACAAGGTTCTTCGAGAGGTATTGAAGTTCAACCTAAGTCCTTATCTTGATTCCTATATGCCCTGGTTTTCTATTAAACTTCTATTTTGCACCCAAGTTATGAGGCATTTTTACTGCAACCTTGAACCTATAAATGATCCTATCAGGAAGTCTGTGGAAGAAGAAATGACTTATAAGGTTAGAGGACAGAGAATTCTAATCTCACCCTCTAAAATCAATACCAGGTTAGGAATAGAGGACCCTCCTGATAATGATTATCCTAATTATGATTCAAACTAGTTGTTTTCTATTCTAAGACCTGGTAAGATAGTGGGACCCCTCAATTTCAATCCGAGTGATATATGTGATTTTCATCGTGTTTTATGGTATATCTATTCGAGATCCATAGTCAATAAAGCTAACAATTTCACTCATTTCATTGAGAGGGACTTCATAAAATTTTCCTCATTACTCATCAAAGAACAAAATGACTTGGGATAATATATTTTTGCTGAGATCAAGTGATATAGGTTTGAAGGGAAACCTACTACTCCAATGCCTTATCCTCAGCTTATATCTCTATTCTTGAAGAAGAACAAGATATGGTATTTGGAGAGTAAGTTGACAATTGAGATGTTAAGTCCAGTGGGGTGAAATCATATTGGAAAGCTGAACATTGATATTCCTTTAAAGACTCCTCTTGAAGCAAGTCCCAAGAAGAAGACTGAAACTGCAACTAGTCAAATGGATGACACACAGTCTTCTGCTCCAGCTAACACATCCTTTCCTTCTTTCTTTGGTGCTGCAATGCAAATATTCATGGAGAACATTTTGAAGGGTTTCCATATCGACATTACCAATACGAATGCGGAGTTGGTAACCCATATGAATAAGAAGATGGGACAACTTGTGGAGAGAATGGACAAGAGGCACGAAGAGATGTTAGCTGAACAACATGCCCAGGGTGAGCTTCTGAGATCAATTATTGCTAGACTTGATGTTATGGCATCTGGCTCCCCTATTCTTGGTCCTTCTATTACTCCTGAGCTAGTAGCAGTCTCTGAACCTAGACCTTCCAAGCCTAGTCCTCTTGATCCTATACCTATTGAGCATAGATCCTCTAAGCTTGGACCCAGTAATCTTCTGTTCTCTATGCCTAACCCAGAGACATCCAAGCTAATCCACATCACCACCGATGATCCTGCTCAGCCAGTTCAGCCTGAGTCAATCCTACTACCATTGCCTCACCTGCATATACTGAGGAGGTGCTTATGTTTTCACCTGTTGCTACAGAGGAAGTAGAAATTACTTCTTTGATTCCTTACCCATCACCTCCAGTGAATCCTCTAGAGGATCTTCAGATACCTCCAGTGAACCTTCCTGAACCTGAACCATCATCCTCAGATCCTTCCAGTTCAGATGGTTCACATAAATCTTTGGCATTTCCTGTCACTCCTATCTCAGCAGCTAAGCCATCTACTCTTCCTCATGATTGATACCACCCTTGTAATGAAGACAAAAAGGGAGAGAAGAGCCTAAGTGATTTTGTGATCAATGGCTGAGTTAATGTACTGGGGATATGGGTGTACAAGGCTTTAAGGAGATTTTAACTTTGAATTCGAAGTTTGGTTATGTAATGAATTCTCCTTTATGCAATTTTCTTCTTCATGCCATTAAGGTTAAATTTCATTCAAGTTATATTGCATTATGGGATTAATGAGTTTTTGATTGTGTATGCAAGGTGAACAAGTAAATAAGAATAAAAACTCATTTTTTTAAGATCATTTGAAAAGGTCTTTAATAAGGTATTTTAAAAGAGTTTTCAAGGTTAAATTGAACAAAAATTACATATGAAAAGTATTTAAGAAGCTTATGTTTGAAAACTCAATTTCAAAAACTTCGTTCGAAATCATTAAGTTTTGTCATCATCAAAAAGGGGGAGAATGTCAGATCCCATGTGTTTTGATGATAACAAAGATTGGATTTCATAACAAAGAAAAGAATTTGAACAAAGTAACTAAATGGCAGACAAAAGCTTTACTTGAAGTTGGCACTAGACTAATGAAGAAGATCTGAGAGATAGAGCAGAGGAAAAACATTACTGGCATATTTTTTTAAAGGTTTACTCAAGTGACCACTCGAGTAATAAACTTTGTTACTCAAAAGAGCACTTGAGTAATGTTGGAGAAAATGTTCCAGAAGGGCACTGCCAAAATTTGGAAGGAGTTACTCGAGGGGTTACTCGAGTAATCTACAAAGTTATATGGACCATTACTCGAGTAACCACTCGAGTAAACACATGATAAAAAACATTACTCGAGTAGCCACTTGAGTAACCAGGAAAAATACCTTCCAGTAGCTCTCAGCCAAAAATTGACACACTTTACTCGGGTAGCCACTCGAGTAACCAATTGAGAAAACTATTTACTTGAGGGACCACCTGAGTAATTTGCAGAGTTATTTGAAGTATTACTTGAGGGATCACTCGAGTAATCAGGTGAGCAAAGCACAGGTATTCTTGGCTAAGAATTTGATGCTGTTACTCGAGGGAGTAGTCAAGTAATCAGCAAACTTATTATCATTTTACTTGAGTACTTACTCGAGTAACCTATGGAGAAAAGACATCCTTAGTCGAGTAAGCACTCGAGTAATCAGGCTTTTCCAAGGTTTGTGATATATCTTACTCCATGTCTTACCTAAGTAATATTTTATGAAAATGTTGAATTACTCTGTGCCATATTTTTTATAAGTTTACTTGAGGGACTACTCGAGTAATGAGCATGATCACTTGAGTAGCCACTTAAGTAAGGTAGTCCAAAAATCATGTTTTTAATCTTATGTTTATTGGTTTGTTATCTATATAATTAACTCTTCATTGCACTAGTATTCTAAGTATGTTTACAGAGAAACAATGAAGAAATCAGACATAAGAGAAAAGTCAAATAAAACGTCCGAGATCTCACCTACCACTACCTACCGCAAAGGATAGTTTTAAATTAGAAGAATGCTCAAAAGTTGCTACGCGACTCTAACATACATATTTGAAATAGTTCCAACAGATACTACAAATCATCTATATATATGGAGCATTCAAAGAACAGAGAAGAACAACTTAGAACACACGAACATATACTGATCAATACATTCTTAGTGCTCTATTTTTCTTATACTAATTATTTATACTTCAGTGATTATTTATTTACTCTGTAAGAGAGTTTTCGTTACAACCTCAATATTCATTATTGAGATAACTTAAGGTTATGGAACCTTGAGTTGGGGATTTGATTACAACGTGTAAGGGGGAGCGAGTGTCCAGGTGAAGGAACTAGCTGTGTACTGAGGTGCCAAGAACCCACTGAATCTTGGAAGATATAGTGAAACTCTCAGAGAAGCTCTGAGGATTGGACGTAGGTTAAAGTGGTTGTGACCGAACCAGTATAACTCCTGGTGTACACTTCGGTGATATTTCTCCTTACTCTCAACTACTTTATATTTCCAATCAATTTTCTTATATGCAATGAAATTTCTAGTATCACCCAATTCACCCCCCTCTTGGGTGAAATGCTTGTACTAACAAAGCTCACCAACTAACTTGGAGGGAAAGAGAAGAGAGGAATGAGTGGTTTGAATTTTTGACTTAATCCATGGTCTATAATAAGCCACTTGTCATAATCTTGTTTCATCTTCTGTGATCACTCATGAGTTCACTCACACATGATTTTACACTTTTGCTCAATGAATCACAACCATTGATCTTTGAGTTACCAAGGAGCTTCCTCTTCGGTAACTGGTCATCTGGTCGGTAACTTTCCATTTTGCCCCTAAGTATGACAATTCCACTTGAATCACCACTAGACACATTTCTATTATTCATATCATCTTACCATGCTCCCTCCCTCCTATTTAATTCAATTTAGATGCTATTCCAGAATTGAACTTAAATACAGAGTTTAGGCACTGATCTGAACACATTCGAATCGTAATTCACATCATATTCTTCAAAAGTATTTATTTACCAATAATTACATCCACCTTCGAAGTCATTAGCCCTTAAGCCCAAATTAGGGCATTACATTTTTGAAGTAAGTGTATCAATCCAGATTTCAACTCAAAATTCGCATTAATATCAGGATAATTTATGCACCAATTTTGAAAATATAGATAAGGTGAAACCAATTCTTTAATGGGTATGGCAGGATCAACAATATGAGCATTTGCATTTGCATTAACATTCTCATTAGCATTAATAACAATGTTATCACCTTCCATAATGACCATAGAATCAGAAGAATCAATAATGGGCTTAACAGAGGGACTATTGCCTATAAGAGCACTAGCTCTAGTTCTTCTTCATTGGTGAAATGTCCTCTCAATTTCAGGGACAAATTCAAAAAAATTTTTAGAAGAGGATTTGGTCATGCAATAAACAACTACCTAAGAGGCCACCTAAAAATTCAAACCTAAAGCCTAGCTATTGCTCCCCGGCAACGGCGCTAAAATTGATGTGTTGCTTCGGTCGCTAAAGCAATCAATTAATAACTAGGACAATCAACTAATACAATATAGTGGCAACCTAGGTCATTCTCCCAAGGAGCAATCTATGGGTTTTCTCTAGAATCGAATTTAGTTGATTAAAAAATACAATGGAATATACCTAAACTAAAATGCAAAACACTACTATTTAAATGCAATTAAACTAATCAAATGCAAGATGCAAATGACTCTAAAACCTATATGAGAATTAAATCATTCTATATGAATTTGGATACAATTTTTGGGGCATTTTTGGTTTTATGAAAGAGGAATTAAACTCCTAAGCAAAGAGACTAATTAGAAACAAGACAAAAGATTTAATTCAATTATAATGATGAAGGGGACAACTTAGGATTCATATGGAGTTAACTTTCTTAGCCTGAATTAATTAATTAGACCGAAGGGAGGTTGCTGAAATATTGGAATTAATAAATTTAATCAATCACCTAATTGAGACATGGGAAACCCTCAAACTCAATAACACTTATTCCACTAGAAAACTCATAATGAAATAAGCGGTGGTTAATTAAATCCATTAAAACCAATAACAAATAATTTCAAATTAATTTTGGAAATTAAGTTTACAGTTATCTAATTAAACAACTAGACAATTATTCAACCTAATTTAACAATTAAGAGGATAACCCAAATTGACAATTAAATTAATAATGAAAAACCAATTGATAATTCAATTGCCAATCTAAAGGTTTGCAAACAAAAATTCCAGCAATTATCTAAAGCACAAAATATTCCAAAATATCAATCCAGTTTAAAAGAAATATGTCTACAATCTAAAATTAGATTGTTCTCAATTATTACAACTCAAAAATATTTAAAACTAAATAATCTCAAGACTTGAAATAAATTGATAAAAAAGAAAGACACTCCCTTGTGGTCTTCAAGTATAAGCTCCTAGGCTTTAGCTTCCTCCATGCTCCTCCCAAATAACTCAAGCTACCATGAAATTCCTTTCTGCACGCTTCAATTTCATCATAGCCATCTAGCGAATTTTTAATCGGAGATAATGATTGAATGCGGTGGTGGCACCCATGTACGCATGATAAAGGAGAGATGAAGAAATGAGAATTGATTCACGAGAGGTAGAGATGAAATGAGTTAATGGACATGGGGCTGTGGTTAAAGAAGGGGAATGAGAGATATGTGAGAATTTGTTGGAGGTGGAGTCTTTTTTGTGTCTGTGCATGTGTCTCCATGAATGAAAGGAAGGGAATGATATATATAGGAGGAAATATGGTGGGGTTGGTGAATGAGAAATGGGAGTAGGTGACCGTGGGGTTGGTGAGGATGGATGGGTGGTGAAGTGGGATTGGTGGACGAGAAGAAAATAGAGCTTTGAGGCCAAAATTTGAGCCCATTAAAATTGAAGCAGACCAATAAAATTCATCCATTAAATTTTCTTTTACCTTCTAAGAATAATTCTGGACCACATGATTTCCTAATATGCTTATCTTTGCCCTGTGAAAATTAAATGAGATTGTGACCTATAATGTATTTGGAAATATTATTCAATAAAAAAATATGCAATTAAATTATAAACAATTTAAGCCTAATAATCTCATAATTAATTCAAATTTATATTATTTCCTAGAATTGGCTAACAATCAAAATATTATCTAATAAATCCAAATTAGCCTAAATTAGTTCCCAAAATAAGTGAATAAGGTGGGATAAAATATATAAAATTTGGGATTTATTAGTTCCTTTCTCCTACACTCTGTCTTTTAGTTCATCTTCATTACTTGAGCGCTCACTCGAGTATGCTTTTTCCTGTCATGAAAAGCTTAGTTACTTTGTTCAAACCTTTTGTTTTTATTATCAAAACATTTTGTATCATTAATCCAACCTTTGTTATCATAAAAAACATATGGGATCGAACATTCTCCCCCTTTTTTATGATAACGAAACTTGGTGATTTTGAACAAAGCTTTTGAAAACTTTTCATATGCAATCGTTTGTTCAATTTAAACTTTAAAACTCTTTTCAAATAACTTGTTGAAAATATTTTTGAATTCAAATATAATGATATTGAGAATTTAGTTTTGTGAAACCTTTTTGAATCCAATTTTAATGATGTCAAACTCAAAAGCCTATAATTTTGTAAGGGTTTACCTTGCATACAATAAAAAATGCATTAGTTTTCAATTGATAAATAACTTCAAATTTAAACTGCAGAATAAGTTCATGATATTAACATAATTAGTTCATGATACCAAAACATAATTAACATAATGATACTAGAATAGAAACTAATAAAGATAATAAAGCTCCCTTAAACCCTATACACCCATATCCATATGCATTCCAAAATCACAACACAAAATCACATCATTTTTCCACAAAGTCACCCAAGTTCTTCTCCCCTTTTTTGTCTTCATCACAAAGGTAGGATCAATCAAGAGAAGAAGTAGGACCAGATGGATTGATTGCATAGATGGGTTTGACAGGAAGAGGTGTGAAGCCAGAGCCATGTGAGTCATCTATACTGGAAGAATCTGAGAAGAGCTAGAAGATTCAAGGTCAGGAAGTATCAAAGGAGGAACCACAATGAGATCCTTTAGAGGACTTTATAGGGCTAGGACCTAAGAAGAAATCTCCACTTCCATCATTCTTTCAAGTGATTGATGATCACTATAGGAGACAACCACTTCTTCAGTGCCTGTTGGGGGCCATAGTTATCAATTTAGCGTTAGTATTTGCATTATGAACATGGAAACCCTTAAGAATATTCTCCATGAATGTCTGTAATATTGAACTAAAGAATGATAGAGCAGAAGTAGGAGTAGGAGTAGATGACTGGGTATCATCCAACCTATTGGATTTAGCCGCAATCTTTTTCTTCTCGAGACTAGATTCAATAGGAGTTTTCAGGGGAATATCAATGTGCAACTTTCCAATTTGGTGTCTTCCCACTGGAGTTAGCCTCTCAATTAGTTCACTCTTCTCCAAATACCAAATCTTGTTTTTCTGAGAAATAGGGATATAAGCTGAGGATAAAGCATTAGAGTAGTGGATTTTCCTTCAAATCTATATCTTTTGATTTCAGCAAAGATATATTCTCCTAAGTCCTTTTTCTCTTTGAGAATAATTGAGGCAAATTTTCTGAAGTCCCTCTCTATGAAATGAGTGAAGTTGTTAGATTTGTTGACTATGGCTCTCGAATAGATATACCATAGAACTCGATGAAATCACACATATCAATCAAGTTAAAATTGAGAAGTCCCACAATCTCTTCAGTCCTTACAACTAAAAACAACTGGCTTGAGTCTGGGGTAGGATAAATATCTTTTAGGGAGATTTTCTATTCCTAGCCAGGTGTTTATTTTGGAGGGTAAGATTAGGACTTCTTAACCTCTAACCATAAAAACCATTTCTTCTTCTAAGGCATCTCGAAGAAGATACAACATGAGATTAAACTTCAATACCTCTTGAAGAAGCTTGGAATAAATAAAGTGCAACTTGCACACTCTTCTTCTTGAAAAGTGATCTCTGAATTTCTAAGACTCCTTAATCTTCTTCACATTGAACCCCTTCAGAGGGAATATGATTTCTTCTTCTTCTGGTTCCTTTGAAGTTTGGCAATGCTTTTCTCCTCTAAATTTGTAAGCCTCATCTAGTATACTTGCCATAGCTTGAGCAAGTTTTCTATCAAACTTAACCTTTTTCGATGGCTTCTCAAAGAGAGATGGTGTGTCAGGGGAATCAGAAGGAGGTGGAGATAGTGCCTTAGTCTCTTTGCCTCTACCAGGAAGAATATACTTCTTAGATTGTGCTCTTGAGGCAGTGGGTTCCTTGATCACAACTCCATTGACTTTGGGTCTGGCTTGCGGCATTGCTTTATATTTTGATCTAGGAGTAAGCTTTTGTCTTTTGGTTGGAGGAGATGGAGTATATTTAAGTGAATTCTAAGGAATAGAAGATTCAGAAGGACTATCGAGAATGGTGGTTTTAGTTCTAACTATTTTGATTGACAAAACAAGAATTTCTGAAATTTTTCCTCACACAAGTCGATGGTTAGGGCATAAGATTTTGAGAGATTTGAGAGGTTTTTGGAAGTGAAATTCACTCGGTTTTGACAGAAAAGAGCTGAAAAAGTATTTGTGAAAAGTTTTTAGGAGGGCACTAGGATATTCACTCAAGGGGATTTTGTGAAAAATGACCAAGTTGCGACAGATAAAGTCCTAATGCCCGACATCACTCGAGGGCCTACTCAAGTGATCTTGAGGCAACAGTCGAGTAGTTACTCGAGTGATCATATCAAAAATTTAAAAATGAAGTAAATTTAAATACGTACCTGGCATGAATAATATTGTAATTATCCATATATATTCCCTTGATAATTTGATGACACTTTAAGGTAGAATTGAATTGAAAACAAGTTGATTTGTAATCTGCTGTCCTAATCACTCGATGACTTACTCGAGTGACTATGGCATCACTCAAGTAGCTACTTGAGTAATCAGTCTTTTGAGTTGCTGACTTGTTCACTTTCAACTGTTTTGTTGTTTCCCTTTGAATTAATACTTCTCTAACTCATTTTAAAGGTCATCACTCGAGTGGCTACTCGAGTGATGTTTATCATCACTTCCAATTATCACTCAGGTAATATAGATTACTTGAAGTTGTCCCTTGAGTGATATACACTACTACAAAAAGGGGTTTTAACATCCCTATTTTGGCACTTTTAACGTCCAAACAATAGAGGACGTCTATATGGGGGCATAGTATGTTTTAAGAAAAGACGTCCCAAAAAAATGGGACGTCTAAAGTGAGACTTTAGACATCCTAAATTAAGAATTGGGATGTCTAAAGTCCCCCTTTGGAGGACTTTAGACATCCCAAATCTCAATTTAGGACGTTAAAATGTTTGATTTTTTTAAAAATGATTATTTACTTTCTGCATTACCTAGTTAATTCAAACTAGAAACAGAATAGAAAATGGATTCATAAACCACAATGTCCGTTACAAAATGGTAAGGATATCAAGCACTACAATCTTTACTACATATACATATAATAACAACTCATACAACCTACTACTATATATATGTACAATAACAACCAAAAAGTGTCAAAACACTGTCATCACACAACTACAAACTAATAGAAATAGAAATTTTACTGCTTTATATGTTGAAGAAGATGTCCAGCCAAAAGGTCTCTAATCAAATTAAGGTCTTCACATAGGTAGGTATCTCCATTATCAAAAATCTGAAAATTAGAAAATAAGCTTTGATGAAATGAATCAAGTAAATGAATTAATTAGCATTTCAATTAGAACACCAAAAATATATCATTTGAGAATGAAGAAGCGATTACCTTTTCAAAATCGCTAGTAATTCTACTTTGAGTGATGTTATACATATAAAGTATAACATAATATCCGCATTCAATGTTGCCAGGTTGTCAAGGGCACTTTAAATCAAAGCCAATTGGTTGTTAAAATCAATAAAGGTATGTCTAAAATGACCTCAATGAAACAATTAGAATCGAAACTACTTACTGTTGAATAAAACCACTTTGGGTTTTTAACAACTGTACCCTCACGTGACTCGCCTAGGACTCTATGTTTGACAAGCACTGTCATAAAAATCAAAATCAACAGAAATTAGAACTTTCATATTTTTTAAGAGTCAATAAAATACAAACAAAATAACTTACATGTCGAAGATGGATTTTGTATCTTTGTTTGGCCTTTTACGCAAGGGATCAAACCAATAGACTACGTTGCGGCGAGGACATATAACACACAAACTCCAGTGGTAACTATAACATGTTCAAATTAAAATGAAGTTAGATGACAAGGCAATTATTTATTAAACATCTTAAATTGACAGAATGAAAATACGAATCGTTGAACAATGGGTGCTAGATAACAACGAAGTTTAGTCTCTCCCATTGCGTAGCCGACATAATGAGTCCTATATGCCATAGTATTGGTATCCCCTATCATATTCACAGGGCATAAGAATCTATACCAATAACGTCTTTTCATGTTTGTGCAGAGGTCGTGGAAGATGCTATAATAAAATTAAAATAAGGAATGAATTATTGAATGTATGAACTCAAAAAACCACTAAATGAATTCTATAGAAAAATTGAAAAAAAAACTTACCGGATTGCAAATTTCACCCATTTTGTATCTATCTCCTCTAACATGATAAACTGCTTGAGATATGTATTGTCAATCATGTAAGGATACTCCAATGTAAGGCCCACAATTCCTTAAGGCATCTTCAAGTTAACCTGTTTAATGCCCTTGTAGATCTGTTGCAACCGTGCTAAGTAGGGCCATTTCCTCGCATCTTCGTTATCCTTTTAGAACATCAAAAAACAAATTGTTATCAGGATGCTAACAGATTTTTAGTAATAGTAAGGTAATACCTACCATTGGAGGTGTTGCGTTTGAACAAATAAGATTGTGAGGCTAAAGGATGAAAGATCCTATCGCCTGACCTAACGTGCCAACCTCTGGATTAGGAACAGGGTTGGCTGTACCTTCTTCCCCCTTTCTAACGCTTGTCACATTCACCCTATGAAAATCCTGCGGAATTTGCTGATGATGGTGGGTGGTGGCATGTGTGTGAATGAGAGCATTGGCAATAACACACAATAATAGATCATCCAAGTAGAGGGTGGAAGGGTCTCTCAACGCTGGAGTAGAAGAAGGGTTGCCAAGTAGTTCCTCCAGAGGGTTGTAACATCCTTTAGTGCTATTGAAGGCCAGGGATTCCTGAGTTCTATGCTCGTCCCTTGCCCTTTGCACTTCGAACATCTTTTCCATTTCAAGTTGAAGCTCTGGCAATAGCTCTTGTTGAAGCTTGTCGTGAAGGTTCGCCTCAAGCTCTCGTTCGAGGTCCTCTCAATTCTTGGCCATAAGGTCCCTACTAGGTCTAGCTTGTGACGAATACCATGAGTCTCGTCCAAAATACCTTGCGGCACTAACTCCGCGTGTCTCTCCTCGAACACGACCAAGGTCATCTTCCTTCCCAATAGCCATTGACAGGATATCCATCCATCTACTTGGATTGAATGAACCTTGGCTACTATGATCTTCCAGTTTATCATAAATGTATCAAAACCACTCTCGATATGCAAAAAATTAGGTACTTATGTTATAACAACTTACAATCCTCGCAGCAACCTCAACAACAACCAAATTTATGTACTTCCCACCCTTAATCCTCCTTGCTTTCCATTTTTTGTGACGTGGAGAAGGTACCGGGGATTGGATAACAACGCTAGGATCAAATTCTACTGTTTCCTTCATTTTCTCTAACTCTTCTTGCATCATTTGCCACTCAAGCTTCCGATATCCACCATGAGACATGTAGTGTTGGTATTTATTTTTTGCCTGCCTCTGTGCATTTGTTGCACTTAATTCCTATGAATGAAAAACAACAAAAAATAAATCAACAATATCAAGTATATGAAAATTAAAAGCTCTATATCATGATGACAAAAATCTTACCAAAAACTCAAGATATGCCCGTGATGCCGCAAACAACCACCAGTCCTCTGGAGACAAATACGAATAATGTGTATATGGATCCTCATCCCTCTGGGCCCCTCGAATGTACCTTGTTGTTAGCTTGTTCTTGAAACCTTTCCATCATAGATGAACCTCATCCATCTAGTGCGTGTACATCTTTATGGTGTCTGGGACATCGTATGTTTGCTGCAAGGTAAAACATAAGATAATTATATTTGAAACAATAGGAATAAAGCTACAATTATCATAGATGTATCAAAACTTATATACCAAAAGTTGCTACCAAATCATGTCTTTTATTTTTGGGGGAACCAATCTCCAATTATCGTAGGTAATGCGCACTTTGCTTCGACCCAAAAACCCTATGTAGCTAATGAATTGGTCTTCCTCAGGACCAACTGGATTCATATTGGCATCGAAGTCTATATGCATCCTCCTTTGTTGATGTTCATGACATGCAACCAATACTCCTATCTTTGTATAGC
The DNA here is from genome assembly GCA_963242795.1 of Inga leiocalycina. Classification (NCBI taxonomy): domain Eukaryota; kingdom Viridiplantae; phylum Streptophyta; class Magnoliopsida; order Fabales; family Fabaceae; genus Inga; species Inga leiocalycina. The sequence goes on along the minus strand of OY725325.1, from coordinate 43,894,752 downwards.
CTCTAACCCACCTTCTTGCAACGGGTTCATCTCTAGGCCTTTCATCATCGCTAGGGCTTTCGTCATCTCTATGCCTTTCATCTTCCCCAACACTTTGATTTGAGTCACTAGAGTTGTCCATATTCCTGTTAACACAAAAAGCATCATCAGATACATAAATAAATTGCAATAAAAATAAAATAAACTAAGTAGTAGTAAAACAAAAAAACACATAGTTCTCTTTTATAAATTAAGGTCTTACTCTATATTATTTCCCATGTTCCTTCACCATGATCATTTCTTACAGCATATTCGTCATCATCTACCAATTCTACTTTATTTGTTCGAGGTGGAGTTGTTGTGAAAGGTAGTGTGTCATCAAGATTGAAGGTCAGATCACCATACTTCTATTTTTTACTTTTAAGGACAATGAACATGTTTTTGCACGCAGGATCTGTGACATAAAATACTTGTTTCTCCTGGCTTGCTAAAATAAAGGGCTCTTCTTTATAGCCAACTCTTTGAAGATCGACTAAGACAAATCCAAATTGTTTATCTATTACCACAGCATTATTGCTAACCCACTTACATTTGAATAAAGCAACTTTGAACTTGTTGTATGGAATCTCCCATATTTCTTCTATAACTCCATAATAGGCCATAGACGCTAATATGGGGTTTTTATCTCTTGAACTGGAAAAGTGCATGGCTTCAGCTTCTACCATGACCCCACTATTTTGCATAGTACTTCTAGCATCTTGCACTTTTGTATAAAAAGAATAGCCATTTATATCATAACTGGTCCAAGTATGAAGGCCCCTAAGCTAGCAACTCAATTGTCTCAGACATACTGGTCTCGTGCGAAACCTTTTCCTCAAACCACTCTATGAATGTCTTGCTTTGCTCAATAGCAATCTGCATGTCATTCTTCCTTGGATTATTATTCTTCAAAGTCTTTCTGTGTTCATCTATGTAAGGTTGAACTTCTTCCATATTATTCAGGATATACAAGTGGGCTTGCAACACCTCTTCACGAGGAACATTCTTCACTTTCAGTCCTTGTGTTCCCTTACTTCTCCCCTCTTCATGCTGACTTCTTCCCTGACATATAATCTTTTCAAAACTCCATAGCCTCCTCAACTGCATATCTTTCTACTATTGAGGCTTCTGGTCGATAAGGATTTTTAGAATACCCTTTTAAGATCTTCATGTATTGCTTGAAAGGGTACATCCACCTCAGGTAAACTAGACCACAGAGCCTTACCTTCCTTACCAAATGAACTATCAAATGCACCATTATATCAAAAAATGAAGGAGGAAAATACATCTCTAGTTGTGAAAAAATAATGTAGCCCTCATTTTCTAGTTCATCCAACTTTTCAGTATTAATGACTTTGTTATAGATAGCATTGAAGAAAACACACAATCTTGTTACAGTAGTTCGTACTTCATCTTTCATTATGCCTCTAATAGCTACCGGCAATAGTTGTTGTATCAACACATGATAATCATGGGACTTCATTCCCACTAACTTCAAATCGTCCTTTAAGACACATCTTCTCTCATTCGAGGAATACCCTTGTGGCACCTTAATTTCATGCAAACACCCACACAAACTTCTTTTCTATGCTTTTTATAGTGTATGAGCTGCTGGCTCATGTATGCCCTCCTACTATCATCTCTTAGTCGTGGATGTAACCGTTCTCTTATTCCCATATCAATAAGGTCTAATCTCGCACTAATCACATTCTTAGTCTTCCCTGGTATGTGCAAAAACATACTACTAAGGCTATCACAAACGTTCTTATCCAATGCATCACATCAATACTGTGTCTTACGTCAAGCGAATGCCAATATGGAAGATCAAAGAAAATGGATCTCTTCTTCCATATGTTCTTCTCACCCGTAGTCCTCTGATTCTTACCAAAAGTGACATTGATACGTTCCACTCAACTATAAACTTCATCTCTGGTTAAAGCCTTTGGAGCCATTCCGTGCTCCAGTAAGCCCTTTAAATACTTTCTTAGCCTACGATATGGGTGGAACTGATGAAGAAACTTCCTGTGGCCAAGTTAGATAGTTTTTCTTCCATGCTTTAATTGATGGAAGTGTGTGTCTACTTCACATATCAGGCATGCTTTATGACCCTTCATGCTGTACCTTGACAAGTTTTCGCACGCAGGGAAGTTGTTTATCATTGTGAAAATCATTGCACATAGCTTGAAGGACTCCTTCTTATAAGCATCAAGCACATCTACGCCTTCCTCCCACAACTTCTTCAAGTCCTCAATCAAAGGTGCTAAGTAGACATCAATATCGTTCCTTGGCTGTTTTGGTCCAGAAATCATCAAAGAAAGCATCATATACTTGTGTTCCATACATAGCCAGGGAGGAAAGTTGTATATTACAAGGAGAACCGGCCACTCACTATGTATGCTAGTAAGAGTTCTATACGGATTGCTATCGTCTATACAAAGCCCAAGCTGAAGGTTTCTTGGCTCACTGCCAAATTGAGGGAACATTTCATCTATTTTTTGCCATTGTGGAGAGTCAGCTAGGTGCCAAAGATATTTCCCATCAGATATTCTCTCATCAGAGTGCCATCTTAACTTCTTCGCTTTTGTTGCAATCGCAAACAAATGTTTAAAACGTGGTATTATTGGAAGATACCACATAACCTTTAAAGGTTGCCTTTTAGTTGTCACATCGCCACAACCACCATCTTTTTTCACTTTGTATCATGTAGTTTTATACTTAGGACACTTACTAAGACCTCCATACTTATTTCTGTACAGTACATAGTCATTAGGGCAAGCATGTATCTTTTTATACTCCATACCCATGGTAGACAGGACTTTCTTAGCCTCACACATACGATTTGGAAGTACATTATCCTCTGGAAACATATCACACAATAGTTCAAGCAGTAATGTTAAACTACTATCGGTCCACCCACAAGTTGCCTTTAAGTTAACCAAATGCAATGTTCCTGTCAGCCGTGTGTAATTACTCCTAGGGTACAACGGTGTCTCTATATCACTCCGCAGGTGTCATACTCCTGCGACTGCGCAAAAGATTCTACCTCAACATCATGAATCATTTTATCCATTCTATCTTCATCTATGACATCCATATCTCCCTTCTTGTGCGACGGACAATCTGTTACTTCCTCACCATGGCATATCCACCTTGTGTATCGTAGATTTATTCCATCACAAAGGAGATGATCCTTTATGACATCAACATCCCGTCGACTCTCATTCAAACAATTGACACAAGGACAAAAATACTTCCCATTTTTTGCTGGAGCATTCTTTCTAGCGAATTCAATAAATTCTTCTACCCCTTTCTCATATTCTTAACTAATTCTCAAAGCATTCGTCCAACTATGTTCTATTTTGTTACCACCTAAGCCATTCCCAGTAACACTCACACATTTAGTACAATTGTCAAAGATATATGATGGGATTGCCTTTTTTCACTTTTTCAACAAAAACTTCGATAGCATTTCCCCTTAAAAGTAAGACATCCCAAAATTTCAAGCAACCCTATCTCTCCAGTACACGAATAATAATCATACTACTTACTATATTATATTAAGGAAACTATATTAATAATCTTACTAATATAATCTAAACAAATAAAATCAGTCATATTAAAGAAACAAAAATTACTCTATTTAATTGTTGTTCATTTCATCAAAATCATTCAAAAGCTCCATTTATTTATAATAATATATATACGTATTTTCCCTCTCAATTCCCAACTTTCAAACATATAAAACAAACATTTGCAAGCTTTAAACATATCAAACAAATAATATATTAATGTGATATTTCTTATTGGCTAGGCTTTTCAATTATTTTCACTACAAAAATTAAACATCCTATTTAGCCAATATATAAGCACAATTAACAAAATCATCTCTTTGTGAGCTAGAATTTATATTTCAACAAGAAATTTAACGTCTTATTTCACATTGAAAGTTTTAATTTAATTATTTAATTTCTTCAAGTAAATTTATATTTCAAAAAGAAAATAAACTATTCTGTAAAAAAAATAATAAACTAACCTGATGAAGGGGGCACCGATGGCTATACTGTGGAGAGGTAGTGAGAAGACGTTGGAGAGGTGTATGCACAGTGGAGGAGGTACGTCGGAGGGTGGAGAAAACAAAGAAGACCACGGTGTGTGGAGGAGGTGTGGACGACAATAGAAGGAAGGAGGTGGAGGAGAGCAAAAACCAACACACTGTGGAGGAAGGGTGGTGCGTGCGTTATCATTAATAGAAAGGAGGTGGAGGAAAAAACCAAGAAGGTGTGGATGAGTGGTGTGCGTCGACGGCTTATAATGGAAGAAGAAGGGAGGAGGAAGAGTAAAGTTGACGAAGGGAGGGGGTGCGTCGACGGTCAAGAATAATGAATGAAAGAGGGAGTTGTTTGGTTAAAAAGGAAGGAAGGTGGATGGAGATTGATTGGAAAAGATGAATGTTAGAACTTGTCTGACATGCAGGGACGCCTAAATAGAATTTGGGACGCCTAAAGGTGACTTTAGGCATCCTAAAAACATTTGGGACATCTAAAGATTTTGGGACTTCTAAACCCAGCTCCTGGTACTAAAAAAAATTTGCAAAATTTATATTGCGGTTTGGGAAGAACTTTAGGTGTCCCAAATTCAAATTTGGGATGTCTAAAGGTTTTCCTACATACATATAATTATGAAAATACTATCGACTGCCTTTTTAACCACCCAATTTTAAATTTGGGCCGTCCTTTGGGGTGGTTATATCCTAATTCTGTAGTAGTAATAGTACTCTGTTAACCTCTGCTTTTCATACCCTAAAACAGAATATCAAGATCCTGCAAAACAAATTGCTAGAAATTCCAATGTTTTAAGTTAGTAATCATCAAAACATCAATAAATGACATCATCTAACATTTTGCAAACACTAAATAACTTAAAATTCATTGGGATTTACCATTCCCAATTCTCTTTTAATAAATAGAAATTGATCTTTTACTAGGGGTTTTGTGAAGATATCAGCTAGTTGAAGATGAGTTGGAATCAATATCACTTTGACATCTTTCTTTTGGACATGATCTCTAATAAAGTGATGTCTAACATCAATATGCTTGGTTCTGGAATGTTGAACTGTATTCTTTGCCAAGCTTATCGTGCTAGTGTTGTTAGAGTATATTGGTATCTCCTTCAAATAAATACCAAGATCATATAGTTGTTGTTTCATCCATAACACTTATGCACAACAAACTTGATGCCGCAACATACTAAGCTTCCGTTGATGAAAGAGACACTGTATTTTGTTTCTTGCTAAACTATGGCACAAGTGAACCTCTAAGAAACTGGCTTTGTCTACTAGTACTCTTTCAGTCTGTCTTGTATCTTCCATGATCAGAGTTTGAGTATGCAACTAGATATTCACTTCTTCCTTTAGGATACTAGAGACCTAATTCTGCCATGTCAGTAAGATATCGAAATATATATTTGATGGTTTCAGCATGTCACTCCTTTGGTGCTGATTGATATCTTGCATACATACCAACACTGAATTGGATGTCAAGTCTGCTTGCAGTAAGATAGAGTAATGATCCAATCATTCCTCTGTATCTTGTGATGTAATATTTTCCTTTGACGTCAGCATCAAGCAATGTAGTTGAGCTCATAGGTGTGTCCATTCCTTTTGCTTCATCCATTCCATACTTCTTCAATAGCTCTTTCAAATACTTTATTTGAGATATGAAAATTCCATTCTTTTATTGTTTGATTTGCAAACTGAGAAAGAATTTTGATTCTCCCATCATTGACATCTCAAACCCCCCTGCATTATCTCAGAAAATTCCTTACACAAGGTTTCATTCTTAGTACCAAAAACTATATCATCAACATATATTTGCACAATTAAAATATCATCTCGTTTTCATTTTGTAAAAAGTGTTGTATCAACTTTTCCTCATACAAAACCTTGATCAATGAGAAATTTATTGAGCCTTTCATACTATGCTCTAGGTGCTTATTTTAAACCGTATAAAGTTGTTATTGGTTTGAAAACATGGTCAAGTTTGGTTACATCTTCAAAACCTAGAGGTTGATCTACATAGACTTCTTCCATGATGTAGACATTTAGAAATGCACTTTTTACATCCATTTCATAGAGTTTGAATCCTTTGATGCATGAAAAGGCTAAGAGTACTCGAATAGCTTCCAATCTAGCCACTAGAGCATACGTTTCCTCATAATCAATTCCTTCTTCCTAATTATAGCATTTAGCCACCAATCTTGCCTTGTTTCTGACAATGATTGCAGATTCATCAAGTTTGTTTTTGAATACCCATTGAGTGCCAATGAATGGATGATCCTTAAGTTAGGGTACCAAATCCCAAACTTGATTTCTTTCAAATTGGTTTAGTTCTTCTTGCAATGCTATTACCTAATCATTGTCTGATAGGGCTTTGTCAATGTTAGAAGGTTCAATCTCAGAAATAAATGCAGAAAAACTAACTTTGTTGAAAATTTATTTCTATTTTTGACTTTTTCATTCACATCTCCTATGACTTGCTTTAGGGGATGACTTTTATTATATTTCCAGGCTATAGATTGTCCTAGTCACTGATCTTCTTCCTTGGTTTGATCAACTTTTGTGATGAAACATTTAGGATTAGGTTGACCATTTTCTTGATTTAAAACAACTTCCTGCTCATCGTTAATAGTTTTGTCAGAGGATTCAAATTAATCGAATACAACATGAATTGATTCTTCAACAACACATGTTCATTTATTGAAAACTCTGTATGCTTTGCTTCGGTTAGAATAGCCTAGGAAAATTCTGTCATCTATTTTAGAATCAAGTTTTCCTAAGTTATCTTTACCATTATTATGAATGAAACACTTACAATTGAAGATATGTAGATGAGCAAGATTTGGCTTCCTTCCTTTGTATAGTTCGTATGGTGTCTTTCCAAGTTTTGTTCTGATATAGGCCCTGTTTGAAATATAGCATGCTGTGTTCATTGCATCAACCCAGAAAACTTAAGGCACGTTCTTTTCATTTAGCATTGCTCTAGCCATTTCAGTGAGTACTCTGTTCTTTCATTCCAAGACTCCATTTTGTTGAGGTGTTCTTGGAATGGAGAAATTGTTATCAATACCATTAGTATTATAATATTCTTCAAAGGCTTGATTTTCAAATTCTCTACTGTGATCTGTCCGGATACCTACAATGGACATACCTTTCTCATTTTGCACTTTCTTGGCAAAAACAATAAATTCTCCAAAGGTTTCATCCTTTGATGATAGAGAAATAGTCCATGTAAATCTAGAGAAATCATCAATAATGACCAATGAATATAAGTTGCCACCAAGACTTTTAACTCCTGCTAGTCCAACTAAATTCATGTACAATAATTAAAGTGGTCTGTTGGTTGTGATCTCATTTTTCAATTTGAAATGTGATTTAGTTTTTTTACCCTTCTGATATGCATCGCAAATCAAATCATTTTTCAAATTTATTTCAGGTAATCCAAGTACTAAATCCTTTTTGAGAAGTTTGCTTAGTTGGTGCATGTTGACATGATCTATCCTCTTATGTAACCCCTTGCCTTATAAACCGTAGTTATAATTCAAAAATGTGTAATTAAGATGAATTAGATACCATCGGATGTTAAATCACATAGTATGAAAGTAAATCATCAAGCACCATAGTAGCAACAAACACAACATACTCAAAGCTGTCACAATATACATATTGCCTTCACGGCATTCGCATGGTCTTCGCTGCATACACATTGCCTTAACGGCTTACACATTTACAATGACATATCAATGGCAGGGGTAGAGATAACTTGAGTCAATCCCTATGATTGCTCACACAGAAATGCCCACGCTGTACTACATATAGCCTTGCAGCTTACACATAGCCTTTCCGGATGTCACATAGCCTTTCCGCTTTCACATAGCCTTACGACTTTCACATCCACCAGCTTCACAGCATTTGAAATCATCACAAAGCATTGATAAAACATACATACTATGCATTGCACATAGTATAAGGGAAAGTGTCACTACCTTGTTCTTTCTAATTGTGCTCTGGCACAGGTAGGTCACGAACAGGGCAAATATTGAATCGTATAAACCAAAATCAAGGATGACAAGTTATTACCTATTCCAATTCTTTAATAACTCATAACACTTTGGTTGGTTATCACTATGGTCATTTAATCAAGTCAACTAATGAGCTAAAGTGGTCAATTAACCTAAAAGACCAACTTCTAACCTCTGAGTTCAACTATATTACATTATGATATAATGTTTTGCATAAGTGACCAAATCTGCCAAAATTTTTCATCAACTTTGAAAACTCATAACTAATTCCACAAAAATCAAAATGGGGTGATCCTAAAGGCTATGTAACCGTTATTTAGTCTATTTTCAAGGAAAATTATCACCCGTAGTCAGTTGGATACATAGCATTCCCAGAATTTTCATTATTGCACACTATCAGAATTCAACTCAATTTTCATTACCTAAATTTAAAAATTCATAACTTCCAGTGTACTAATCAAAATGATGCAAATGACCTATCAAATTAAAGCTTGATATGTCTATTATTTAGCTAGAAAGTTTCAAAATATTTAGCCATAATTTGATTATCCAAAAAACCCACACCATCAGGGTAATTGGGTAAAATTCTATTCAGCAAAAAATCTAGTTTTGCATTTTGACTTTCAATGACCCAAAATTCACAACCCGGGGCTATTCCCACATAGGTTTTCATGTAGAACATAATGGTAACATCAAAATGAACAAATTCCCACTCATTCCCCATGTAACCCCCTGCCTTTAAACACGTAACTATAATTCGATAACACATAAATAAGATGGTTTAGAGACCGTTGGATAATTTAAACTCTTTTCAACTCCCAACTTTACCGTAGGGTTTTTCACAAAATCCTTCAAAACTTTTCCCCATCCTGGTCTCAATTTCGAATATTCGAATATAATTACCTGTGCAGTTAATTCACATTCATACATATCAAAGTATATAACAAAAATCCCGGCAAACCCCGGGTTCCATTCATTCACTAGAGGGTTATAATTCCCATTTAGGGGATTACATAACTGTATCCAACTAATATTTACAACCCAAAAATAATTTACAGAAACCCTGCCCAAAATGAGTAACCAACATATCTAAAACAAACGTCCCTACATGGTTCTAACCGCTTCTAGTAGTCCGCTTCCCCTTGGAGCCACTTGCCCTGTCTGAAATGTCAGTCATCGAAAAGAATGAGATTCAAGAGAATCCCAGTAGTAACAATCATTCATACCACACATAAACACATAGCATGCAAGAAAATCATTACACAGGAACAGCAGCATAAATTACACTCCACCCTCATCCCCTTTTACCGCTGGGAAGGCACACCGTCCAAACCCGAACCGTTGTTAGCGACTCAGGGACTGTTGGTATGGCAGTGCATACGAATAGCCTTACGGCTCACTTAATCACAATATCACACCCTAACCTCATCCCCTTTTACCGCCGGGAAGGCTCACAGCTCTTACCCGAACCGTTGTTAGCGACTCAGGGACTATTGGAATAGCAGTGCTTACACAATTCCATAGATATTGCAGCATTCCAATTCATCTCAAATCAATGATATAACACACATACAATGCATCACATATGGTATAAGAGAAAGAGTCACTAACTTGTTCTTTCCTGACGTCCTTTGGCACAGTGGGCTCAAGGGTACGATAAATGTCAAAGCCTATAAACAAAATCAAGAATGGTGGATTAATTTCCTACCCCCAATTCTTACTTTCAAACACTTAAAATAGGTTCCATATGAGTCCCTTAAATGGTTATAACAAGCTCAAAGAGAACCTAAAAGGATTGGAAAGTACTAGGTTAGAAATTACTTTGCAAAGTCACAAAATGCTGAAAATGGGGTTTTGGCTGCAGCCAGGAATTCTCTGGCTGCGGCCAAAAACAGCACAGAAGTATTTTGGCTGCAGCCAAGAATTCTCTGACTGTGGCCAAAATGTGCACAGAATGTTTTGCGTTGCAGCCAAGAATTTCTGGCTGCGGCCAAAACGTGCACAGAAAGTTTTGCGCTGTAGCCAAGAATTTCTGGCTGCAGCCAAGGAAACTTTGAAAAATCATAACTAATTTTAGAAAAATCAAAATGAGGTGATTCCAAAGCCAAATGAAATCTATTTAAGTCCTCTTCCTAGGAAAAATATTGTCTATTACTGGAAATCACTACAGAAGTACATAATTACACGAAATTCACCACCACTCCAAAACAGATTCCAGTTTTAATCCCAAACTTTGGACAGTCATTGCTCTTAGCTCAAAAAAAGAAATGACACAAAATTTATGTTTATTTTGAAGCTTGGAATGTGAAATTTAAATCTGGAAAGTTTCAGAATTTTTAGACACCATTTGCCTATTCAAAACATCCAGACAACCTGACTTCTCAAAATAAACTTTCAATGGACAACATTTCAATTTTGCACCAATGCTTCCAATGGTTCCCAAATTCATATCAAATACCATTCCCACATAAATTTGCACAAGAAAACCATTGAAATCATCAAAACAACCCAATTCAACCTCCATTGACATGTTACACAATGACCACCACATGTCTTACCAAGAACTCAATCAAACCACCATATTGCAAACCAATCCAAACCAATATTCCAAATCAATTTCAAATGCTCAAGGACACACTATGACACCAATTTCACACTAAACACTAACCAATACACACATTTTGAAATTAAGCCAAAATCAGGGCAAAAATCCAAAATCCTCAAAGCTAAACCAATGACCACAATAAATATGTCAAAAGGTTCCAAAGGCTTACCTTAACTTCTTCCCAAGACTAATTCTTGATTTCCACCACTTCCAAATTTTCTCAAGCTTTCAATCACCACTAATCAAAAATCTAAAACCATAGGAATAATGCTCTCAACACCTAGAACAATGTTAATAACGAGTATTTGGCATTCATGGTCATTTGGAGCACTAACCTTAGGTTTTTCTCTTTCTATTTCCTTCTATAGCTGAACGAAAATGGATGAGAGGAGAGATGAGATGAGTTGGTGAAGATGATGATCTAATTTGGCCCTTCAATTGGTTATTAGGCGTCCTAAATGAGAGAGGGAAGAGAAAATCAAATTTTGACACTTTGACCTTAATCTATGGTTCACATGAAGCCAAGTGTCAAGATCTTGTTCCTCCTCCCAACTCCTTCCATGTTCATCAAGCATTGGATCACTCTCTCATAATCTCTTGATATGTAATCCCAACCATTGATCTACAATTTACCAATGAGTTTCCTCTTCGGTAACTGACTAATTGGTAAATGAATTTCTAATTTCGTCCGTGATTATCATAACCTTTACCAAATCACCATTAAACATGAATATAAGCTTAAACATTGCTTACCACACATTCACAATGAGTTTAGCAACATTTACATCATTAAGATCATAATTATCCCTTAATCAAAAGTTGGGGCATTACAGTTCTCCCCCCGAAAAATAAATTTTGTCCCCGAAATTTGGTCAGACGACTTGGGCCATAAACTCTGAATATCATCTACGCATATCTTCTTTCGCTTCCCAAGTTGCTTCTCTTTGCGTCATTCCCCTCCAGATCACCCTCATATATGGAATGCTTCGATATCTGAGCTGTCATTCTTCGCGATCAATAATCTCTTCGGGCTTTACCGTATATGTGAAATTGTCTTGCAACTCCACTTCTTCATGCTCAATGATGTGAGACGGGTCCGGTTGGTACTTTTTCAATTGGGAAACGTGAAATACATTATGGAGTCTACTCAAGCTTGGAGGTAGGGCTACTCGATATGCAACAGGCCCAATCCACTCAAGGATTTCAAAAGGACAATATATCTTGGGCTTAGCTTCTTTCTCTTGATAGCTCGCCCAATGCCCGTAATCGGAGATACTCTCAGAAATATATGATCACCAACTTCAAACTCTAGAAGCCTTCTCCGTTTGTTAGCGTAGCTTTTCTGCCTACTTTGTGCTGCAAGAATCCTCTTACGAATGCTTCGAATCTGGGCTGAGGTTTGGTCGACAAGCTTTGGCCCGTAAAGCTTCCTTTCTGATAACTTATTCCAGCACAAGGGTGATTGGCACCTCCTTCCGTACAACGCTTCATACGGAGCCATCTGAATGCTCGCATGATAGCTATTGTTGTAGGCAAACTCCACAAGTGGAAGGAAACGATCCCAACTCCCTTTAAAATCAAGAACACAAGCCTGCAACATATCTTCTAACATCTAAATGGTCCTCTCTGACTGTCCATCCGACTGAGGATGATAAGCTGTGCTGAATCTTAGTTGAGTACCCAATGCCTCATGCAACGCTTTCCAGAATCTCGAAGTGAATCGGGGATCTCGATCGGAAATGATATTCTTTGGTACACCATGGAGCTTCACAATTTCTTGTATCTATGTCTCTGCCAGTTTGTCGGGAGAATAACTAGCATTAATCGGTATGAAGTGTGCCGACTTCGTTAACCGGTCAACTATTACCCAGATTGCATCATAGTTCTTGATCCTGGGCAATCCCACAACAAGGTCCATGGTTAAGCTTTCCCATTTCCACTCCAGAATTTCAGGACTTTGTAACAAACCCGGTGGTCTCTGGTGCTCAATTTTTACCTTCTGACATGTGAGACACCGTGCTACATATTTCGTCACATCACTTTTCATACCCGGCCACCAATACACAAATTTCAAGTTATGATACATTTTGGTCATACCAGGATGAAGAGTGTACCGGCTCTTATGCGCCTCGTCTAAAATCTTCTGTCTCAACTCCGCCTTAAGTGGAACACAGATTCTCTTTTGATAGCGAACCAATCCACTAGGTTATAAATCGTAGCCCTGAGCTTCTCCCCGTTCAACTCTAGCCAGATTACGCTGTATCCAGCCATCTTGTCGTTGAGCCTCTTCAATCTCGGCTCTCAGATCACTTTCCCTTTGGGACACAGTATGATTAGCACAAATGATTTGATTTGACAAATTCAAATCTCGGAAATCCTCAATCAATTTCCCCTCCTGTATCATCATTGCTGCTACAAGTACTGTCTTTCGACTAAGAGCATCCGCGACTACATTTGCTTTACCCAGATGATATTTAATTTCCAGGTTGTAGTCTTTAAGCAACTCCATCCAACGGCGCTGTCTCATATCCAATTCTTTCTGGTCATACAAATATTTGAGACTCTTATGGTCGCAGTACAGTTCCACCATCACACCATACAAATAATGCCTCCAAATTTTCAAGGTAAACATAATAGCCGCAAGCTCCAGATCATGTGTAGGATAATTTATTTCATGAGGTTTGAGCTGTCGAGAGGCGTAGGCCACCACACGTCCCTGCTGCATAAGGACACACCCTAATCCCTGGCCACTGGCATCTGAATACACAACATAAGTCAAACTGGGATCAGGTAAAATCAACACAGGTGCCGAAGTCAACCTCTCCTTCAGCTCCACAAAACAATTTTCACATTTCTCATCCCACACAAACGGCTGATCCTTTCTCATGAGCTTGGTCATCGGCAAAGCGATACGGGAGAAATTATGAATGAATCTCCGGTAGTAACCAGTAAGACCCAGAAAACTGCGTATCTCGGCAACAGTTTCTGGCCTTTTCCAGTCTAGTACTGCTTCCACTTTACTGGGATCCACAGAGACCCCTTCTTGTGAGATAACATGGCCTAAGAATTTCACTTCTGATAGCCAAAACTCGCACTTACTCAATTTGGCATAGAGTTGCTTCTCACGCAATATATTCAACATAATTTTCAAATGATGCTCATGCTTTTCTCTACTCCTAGAGTATATCAGAATGTCATCAATAAATACGACAACAAACTGATCTAGATATGGTCAAAAAATGTGGTTCATATAATCCATAAATATTGCAGGTGTATTGGTTAAGCCAAATGGCATCACCAAGAACTCATAGTGACCATACCTAGTCCGAAACGCAGTCTTTGGAACATCTTCTGCCTTCACTCGCAGCTGATGATACCCTGACCTTAGATCAATCTTTGAAAACACACAAGAACCAGACAGTTGATCTAAAAATTCATCAATTCTAGGAAGAAGGTATTTGTTCTTGATAGTAATCTTATTCAATTATCTATAATCAATACACAACCGAAGACTCCCGTCTTTCTTTTTCACAAACAACACTGGAGATCCCCAAGGCGATACACTGGGTCTATTGAACCCTTTTTCAAGTAAATCCTCAATCTGCTTCTTTAACTCCGACATTTCGTTTGGGGCCATACGATATAGGGCTTTTGAAATAGAACCAGCTCCAAGCACAATTTCTATTGGGAATTGAACTTCCCCTTCCGGAGGCAATCCGCTCAAATCATCCGAAAATACCTCAGGGAATTCATTTACCACGGGTATACTACTTAAAGTTTCACCAATCTCCCCTTACACAGAGAAGAATACCATATATCCCTGGCAACCCTTCTTCAAAACTTCTCTGCTTCAGTTGTTGAAAGGAAGTAAAATTTTGCACTCACACTCTCAACATTCCAAGGTGCAGAATGCACAATCCTTTTGTTCCCACAATCTAGTAGCACATTGTTTACCGTTAACCAATCAAAACCCAGAATAACTTCTAATTGGTAAAGCGGCAGGCAAATCAAATCAATAACAGATTCATGTCCCTCTACAGTTACTATACAATTTAGGCAAACTTCAGTAGTTACAGCTTTAACACCCATTGGGGTTGACACAATCAGATCGAAGGGCAACTTATGCACATGTATACCCAGGCGCTTCACACACTCATAAGCAATAAAAGAATGACTGGCACCCGAGTCGAACAATGCTTGCAATGCATTACCATTAAGAAGAATATTACCTTGAATGAGATCAGGGGACTTCCAGGCTTCCTCGTGAGTCATTGCAAGTACCCTACCCTGAGTCCTTAGCCTCTGCTCTTCCTGCGGTCGCTGACAATCTTTAGAAAGATGTCCTGGTTGCTTACAATTGAAACAGATTATTTCACCCCGACAATTTTTGCCATAGTGTGGCTGATTGCAACTGTTACATACCCACTCCGTAAAAGACTTCTGAGACTCCCGATCTCTGGGCTGGTAGGGTTTCTTACCAGTGCCCCGGGACAAAGACGATCCCTGGCCTTTACGCTTCTGTGGAACATTACCCTTATTGGGTTCACTGCAATTACCAGGAGCTTTAGCAGGATACAGTTCCCTCAAATTATTTTCTGTGATTCTACACTCTTCCACCACCTTGTTAAAGTTGGTGAACAAGTGTGTAGCTAACCTCTTCCTCAGCTCTCGTCGCAGACCACGAATAAGCATATCCGCACTCAATTCTTCATTATCCGTCTTTTGCAGGTAGGATGAATATCGGGACAGCCGAATGAAACGAGACAGATAATTATCAAAGCTTTCCGTGTCCCCTTGTTTAATATTCAGAAATTTTGTTTCCTTCTCTAGCCGTACTGATTTGGGAAAATACTTCTCGTTGAATTCTTGTTGAAACAATTCCCAAGTCAACGGCATCTTTTTGCTGTTCAATGTTAGGGCGATATTCCGCCACCAAGGATTTGCATCCCCCTCAAGCTTGTAAACTGCCAAGCGTGGCTTTACCTCATCCGGACACCCAAGGACCTCAAATATTTTCTCCAGCCTGTTCAACCAATCTTCGGCTGCTTAGTGATCAAACCTCCCTCTGAACGCCGGAGGCAGGTGCTTGCAGAATCTTGAGACCCAAAACTTAAGGTCCCTTTCCTCTCTAACTGGCACCCCATGAGATTTTTGATTAGGAATAGCATGAGGTGGAGATTCTAGTGATCGTGCTGATCCTTTGGCAGTCTCTTCTTTATGAGTCCCTTCCTGGGTTTCCTCCTCGACTGACAGACCCTGATCTGCTTTATTTTTTCCTTTATCCAGTCTGAGCTCTTCTCTTAGCTCAGTGATCATATCTCCCTGATCTTTGATTAGACCCAAAACCTCTTGCATTGGATCTGGTGGTGGATTGTCATGGACTACCTCCACCTCTGGGTCTACACGCAGAATATTGGGGCGTCCTCTAGTTTTCTTCATTCTACAAACAACTCACCCCATTAATATTACAAAGATGGTATGCACATATATTCACAAGTTTCGTATATATATATATATATCCATATTGATAGAACATACATGTGCATACACAACAATTATTCACAACTGATCTTTTATCCCTAAGGTCAACTAAGGGATCTATCCTACCAAACTCTGCCCTTGCTAGAAACTATAGCTCTGATACAAAAAATGTAACCCCTTGCCTTTAAACACGTAACTATAATTCGATAACACATAAATAAGATGGTTTAGAGATCGTTGGATAATTTAAACTCTTTTCAACTTCCTACTTTACCGTAGGGTTTTCCACAAAATCCTTCAAAACTTTTCCCCATCCTGGTCTCAATTTTGAATATTCGAATATAATTACCTGTGCAGTTAATTCACATTCATACATATCAAAGTATATAACAAAAATCCCGACAACCCCCGGTTCCATTCATTCACTAGAGGGTTATAATTCCCATTTAGGGGATTACAACTGTATCCAACTAATATTTACAACCCAAAAATAATTTACAGAAACCCTGCCCAAAATGAGTAACCAACATATCTAAAACAAACGTCCCTACATGGTTCTAACCGCTTCTAGTAGTCCGCTTCCCCTTGGAGCCACTTGCCCTGTCTGAAATGTCAGTCATCAAAAAGAATGAGATTCAAGAGAATCCCAGTAGTAACAATCATTCATACAACACATAAACACATAGCATACAAGGAAATCATTACACAGGAACAGCAGCATAAATTACAATCCACCCTCATCCCCTTTTACCGCCGGGAAGGCACACCGTCCAAACCCGAACCGTTGTTAGCGACTCAGGGACTGTTGGTATGGCAGTGCATATGAATAGCCTTACGGCTCACATAATCACAATATCACACCCTAACCTCATCCCCTTTTACCGCCGAGAAGGCTCACAGCTCTTACCAAAAACCGTTGTTAGCGACTCAGGGACTATTGGTATAGCACTGCTTACACAATTCCATAGATATTGCAGCATTCGAATTTATCTCAAATCAATGATATAACACAGTAACACACATACAATGCATCACATATGGTATAAGAGAAAGAGTCACTACCTTGTTCTTTCTTGACATCTTTTGGCACAGTGGGCTCACGGGTACGATAAATGTCAAAGCCTATAAACAAAATCAAGAATGGTGGATTAATTTCCTACCCCCAATTCTTACTTTCAAATACTTAAAATAGGTTCCATATGAGTCCCTTAAATGGTTATAACAAGCTCAAAGAGAACCTAAAAGGATTGGAAAGTACTAGGTTGGAAATTACTTTGCAAAGTCACAAAATGCTGAAAATGGGGTTTTGGCTGCAGCCAGGAATTCTCTGGCTGCGGCCAAAAACAGCACAGAAGTATTTTGGCTGTAGCCAGGAATTCTCTGGCTGCGGCCAAAACGTGCACAGAAAGTTTTTCGCTACAGCCAAGGGAACTTTGAAAAATCATAACTAAATCTAGAAAAATCAAAATGAGGTGATTCCAAAGCCAGATGAAATCTATTTAAGTCCTCTTCCTAGGAAAAATATTGGCCATTACTGGAAATCACTACAGAAGTACATAATTACACGAAATTCACCACCACTCCAAAACAGATTCCAGTTTTAATCCCAAACTTTGGACAGTCATTGCTCTTAGCTCAAAAAAAGAAATGACACAAAATTTATGTTCATTTCGAAGCTTGGAATGTGAAATTTAAATCTGGAAAGTTTCAGAATTTTTAGACACCATTTGCCTATTCACAACATCCAGACAACCTGACTGCTCAGAATAAACTTTCAATGGACAACATTTCAATTTTGCACCAATGCTTCCAATGGTTCCCAAATTCATATCAAATACCATTCCCACATAAATTTGCACAAGGAAACCATTGAAATCATCAAAACAACCCAATTAAACCTCCATTGACATGTTACTCAATGACCACCACATGTCTTACCAAGAACTCAATCAAACCACCATATTGCAAACCAATCCAAACCAACATTCCAAATCAATTTCAAATGCTCAAGGACACACTATGACACCAATTTCACACTAAACACTAACCAATACACACATTTTGAAATTAAGCCAAAATCAGGGCAAAAATCCAAAATCCTCAAAGCTAAACCATTGACCACAATAAATATGTCAAAAGGTTCCAAAGGCTTACCTTAACTTCTTCCCAAGACTAATTCTTGATTTCCACCACTTCCAAATTTTCTCAAGCTTTCAATCACCACTAATCAAAAATCTAAAACCATAGGAATAATGCTCTCAACACCTAGAACAATGTTAATAAAGAGTATTTGGCATTCATGGTCATTTGGAGCACTAACCTTAGGTTTTTCTCTTTCTATTTCCTTCTATAGCTGAACGAAAATGGATGAGAGGAGAGATGAGATGAGATGGTGAAGATGATGATCTAATTTGGCCCTTCAATTGGTTATTAGGCGTCCTAAATGAGAGAGGGAAGAGAAAATCAAATTTTGACACTTTGACCTTAATCTATAGTTCACATGAAGCCAAGTGTCAAGATCTTGTTCCTCCTCCCAACTCCTTCCATGTTCATCAAGCATTGGATCACTCTCTCATAATCTCTTGATATGTAATCCCAACCATTGATCTACAATTTACCAATGAGTTGCCTCTTCGGTAACTGACCAATTGGTAAATGAATTTCCAATTTTGCCCCTGATTATTATAACCTTTACCAAATCACCATTAAACATGAATATAAGCTTAAACATTGCTTACCACACATTCACAATGAGTTTAGCAACATTTACATCATTAAGATCATAATTAGCCCTTAATCACAAGTTGGGATTACACCCCATGTCCCATTTTGGCATAATTTAAGGGTATTTCACAGCAAACAACCACTTCACTATCTAATCACTAAGCTTGGCTCATTTGCCTCCTAACCAAAATATTAGCACATACACAAGATGAAAGCTTCATGATCTTTAATATAACCTAAAAACCAAAATTAAGGCTGTCAAGAATCTTTTTATTTCACTATCTATTACATTTAGCCCTTGGATGTATTTTGGGATATTATAATTCTCCCCCCGTGCAATAAATTTTGTCGCCAAAATTTGTTACACAACCGGAGGCATAAACTCAAGATAACGTCTTTGCATGTCAGCTTCTGCTTCCCATGTGGCTTCCCTCTGAGACATTCCCTTCCAAACCACTTTCACAAATGGAATACTTCGGTGTCTGAGCCGCCTTTCTTCCCGTTCAATGATTTGTTCTTGCTCTACTGCATAGGTGAAGTTGTCTTGTACATCAACATCTTCTTACTCAATAATGTGTGTAGGATCCGGTAGGTACTTCTTCAGTTGAGAAACATGAAACACATTGTGGAGCTTGCTCAAGTTTGGGGGTACGGCTACTTGATAAGCAACATACCCGATTACGGAAAGAATCTCAAAAGGACCTATATACCTCGGGCTTAGCTTCTTTCATTTAATGGCTCTCCTGATGCCAGTAACTGGAGACACCCTAAAAAACACATGATCACCAACATCAAAATCTAGAGGTTTTCTTTTCTTGTCAACGTAGCATTTCTGTGAACTCTGCGCTGCAAGGTGTCTCTTTCGAATAATTCAAAACTACATTGTGGTTTGATCAACAAGATCCGGCCCATAAAGCTTTCTCTCAGATAGCTCGTTCTAGCACAAGGGTGATTGGCACTTCCTCCCACACAACACTTCATACGGAGCTATCTGAATGCTCGCAGGATAGTTGTTGTTGTAGGCGAACTTGGCAAGTGGAAGGAAGTAGTCCCAATTCCCTTTAAAATCGAGGACACATGCTCCTATCATATCCTCCAGCATTTGAATAGTCCTCTTTGACTGTCCATCTGTCTGAGGATGGTAGGCCGTACTGAATCTCAACCGAGTAACCAGAGCCTTATGCAGAGTCCTCTAGAATCTTGAAGTGAAACAAGGATCTTTGTAAATAATGATATTCTTTGGTGTACCATGGAGTCGCACAATCTCTCAGATATTAATCTCTGCTAGTTTGTCTGGAGAATAGCTAGTATTGATTGGTATGATGTGCGTCGACTTCGTTAACCAATCAATAATCACCTAGATTGCATCATAGTTCCTGATCTTGGGCAATCCCACAATAAGGTTTATGGTCACATTTTCCTATTTCCACTTGGGAATTTTAGGACTTGCAACAATCCCGGTGGCCTTTGGTGTTCGATCTTTACCTTCTGTTAAGTAAAACTCCACGCCATATATTTGGTCACATCACTCTTCAATGATAGCCACCAATACATAGACTTCAAATCATGGTACATTTTGGACATTACGGGGTGAAGAGTATACTGGCTTTTGTGTGCCTCATCAAGAATCTTCTGCCTCAATTCTACCTTCAGTGGAACACAAATTCTCTTTTGGTAATGAACCAATCTACTAGGCGATAAATCATACTCCTGATCTTCTCCTCACTCAATCATAGCCCTGATAGATCGCACCCAATTTGTAACCCCCTTACCGTAATTATATCTGAATTATGAAATTTAAGTGAAATAGAGACCAATAAGACAAAAAAACACATTTATAATCCCTCATCTTCAAGATGGGGTATACCGAAGTTCAAAAACATAATTCATCTAGTCTCACATTCACCTTCGGATACAACTATTTATGCAGTTAAATCACATAATAAATATCAAAGTGTGTAACTACAATCCAGGCAACCACGGGTTACTTGTATATATATAATGGGTTTAGAGTTTCCCAAAATGGGGATTCTATATCCAAAAATATTATCTACAGCTCATATACATACAGTAATCCCAAAATCCTATTAGATAACCAACGGTCCAAAATCAAAATATCCCTACGAGATCCTAACCACTCCGGGTTGGCCACTTCCCCTTTGAGCCACTTACCCTGTCTAAAATATTAGTCATTTGGAAAGAGTAAGATTCTAAAGAATCCCAGTAGTAACAAATCACTCATACATTATATAAACACAAAGCATGTAAGTTCATCATGTTCAGCAACAACACTATGAATCATGGCTCGCGCCAGAACTGACAGCACTCACAGCTGTAATCACAATGCACTATGCTCACTTTCACAGTAATCACTATACCAGCTTTAGCTATAATCACTATGCATGCTTCCGTGGTAATCACTATGCAGCAGCATCACAAGGCACAAAGCAACACAAAGCTCCATAAGGCGTCTCAATGCATCACAAGGCAGCAGCGACAACAACACAATGCATGATAGGCATATATATAGTACATTTACACAAAGTATAAGAGAAGAGTCACTACCTGTTTCTTTCCTGACGTTCTTCGGCACAATAGGCTCACGAGTATGACAGATGTCAAATCCTATAATCAAATTAGGGACAACCAATCAATCTCTTTTTCCAAATGCTTATTTCTATAATACTCTAAGTTGGTTACCATTTAAACTCTCTAGGATGATCATTAGAGGCCTAAACACATACTTAAAGGGTTGGAAGAAGCTACCCTGAAGACCCTTTTTTCGGAAGCACAACACAAATTTTTAGCTGGCTCACTTGAGTGAAGATGACCTCACTCGAGTGATGAGAGACTTGTACTTGAGTGAGACTGGCTCTCACTCATGAGTGTTTGACAGTGAGCAACAACCATGGCCAGAAGGTGCTCCTATACTTGAGCATAAGGCTTTACACTCAGGTAATGACTCCAAATCCACTCAAGTCCACGAAAGTGCAATACAGAAAGTAAGAACTTGAGAGCACATGCAACAATAGAGGGAAGAGCTCACTCGAGCACCACCCTTGGCACTCGGGTGAGGAGCCCACACTTGCGAGCCTCAAAACACACACTTGAACATTGACCAGCGAGTGACAACTAGAGAGGAACCCTAACCTTGAACACACACCATCACTCGAGTGACCCTTTGCTCACTTGAGTGATCACCAACTTCACTCGCAGTTTAAAAAGTGCACTCGAGCCTCCTTCATGAGAACCCAGGTGAAACACAAAGAGAAAAGGGACAATATAAGGCAGCACTTGAGTGTGATCCTCCCTCACTCGAGTGATGCTATTAGATTGCCTAGATCGCAGCAAGTGACAGAAAATCCCATTTTGGTCAAAATTAATCCCAATGGTTCTCAAACTCTACACAAAGTTCTTTACCACTTAAAATTGCCTAAGGAACACATTGGTAACTTCCAAAAACATCCAAAAACCATTTTAACCACAATCTAACTCTCAGGTCTCTAACCCACACACAATACCAAATTCTATTCAACACACTTCCAAATCTCAAAACCACTACCAACACTCAAATAACTTCACAATGAACTATTTCCAACATCAATCACTATGAAATTCATACATTCAAAAATGGACATAAACTAGGCAAATTCTAGAATTTTTCAAACTTATCAAAAAATCACAACATATATATCAAAAAGCATCAAATGCTTACCTCTTCACTTTGCCAAACTAGAACATTGATTCTCCAACTTTCAAATTACTCCAACACCCAAATCTCCACTATTCAAAATTCTAAAATCACAAGATGAAGCTCTCAATGAGGTGCACAACATTAGAGAAGAGGTTTAGGGCATTAGAGATCAACTAAACATCAAAATCTCACCTTTCTTCTTCCTTTTCTTCTTAATCGTTGGAAAAATGGAGAAAGAGAGAGATGATGATGATGAGAGATGGTGAGGATGATGATGATGTGTTTTCCTTTCTTTTTCCCCATATAAACTGCATATGAGAGAGAAGAGAGAGAAAAAGTGGATTTTTGTCTTCTAGCACCATCCATTGGTCCACAACATGACACTTGTCATGATCTTGCTTACTCCCTCCATAAGCTCACACCAATGCAAAGCATGGGATTCTGACCCATGGCCAATAGATCTCTTTCCTTGATCTCTAATCACCAATGAGTTTTCTCTTTGGTAACTGACCAATTGATCGATAAATCTCCAATTTTACCATTTTGCCCCTAGTTCCACTATGATCATTAAATCATCACTATGAACATTTATATTAAATTTACATCACATTTATCCAAAAGTGTTTAATTACACCAATTACAATCAACATCAGAGTCATTAGCCCTTAATCTGAAATTGGGTCATTACACAATCATCTTGCTTTTAAGCTTCTTCAATTTCAGCTCTCAAATCACTTCCCCCTTTGGAAACATTGTAATTACCACAAACAATCTGGTTTGTTAAATTCAAATCTCAGAAGTCTTCTATCAACTTCACTTCCTCAATCATCATTACTGCAATAAGCACCGTCTTTCGACTAAGAGCATCCGCAACTACATTTGCCTTACCCAGATGATATTTGATTTCCAGGTTGTAGTCTTTAAGCAATTATTTCCAATGACGTTGTCTCATATTCAATTCTTTCAGATCATACAAACACTTGAGACTCTTGTGGTTGTAGTATAGTTCTACCATCACACCTACAAATAATGCCGCTATATTTTTAATGCAAATGCAATTGGTGTAAGCTCCAGATCATGGGTGGGATAATTCATTTCATGAGGTTTTAGTTGTCAGGAGGCATAGGCCATTACACGTCCCTACTGTATAAGGACACACCCTAATCCCTGCTACTCACATCACAATACATAACATAAGTCAAGCTGGGATCAGGTATAATCAACACAAGTGCCATAGTCAACCTTTCCTTCAGCTCAACAAAACAACTTTCACAATGCTCATCCCACACAAATGGCTCATCCTTTCTCATGAGCTTGGTCATCGGCAAGGCAGTACGAGAGAAATTCTAGATAAATATCTAGTAGTAACATGTAAGACCTAGAAAACTTCATATCTCAGCAATAGTTTCTGGCCTCTTCCAATCCAGTACTGCTTCCACTTTACTGGGATCCACTGAGACCTCTTCTTGCAAGATAACATGGCCTAAGAATTTACTTCTGGCAGGCAAAACTCTCACTTACTCAACTTGGCAAAGTATTGCTTCTCATGCAATATCTCTAACACAATTCTCAAATAACGCTCATGCTCTTCTTTGCTTTTAGAGTATATCAAAATGTCATCAATAAACACCACAATGAATTGATCCAGATACTGTCGAAAGATGCGATTCATGTAATCCATAAATACCGCAGGTGCATTGGTTAGAACAAAATGCATTACTAGAAACTCATAGTGCCCATACCTGGTCCTGAAAGCAGTCTTCAGTACATCTTCTGCTTTCACACGCAGCTGATGATAACCCGACCTTATATCAATCTTCGAAAACACACATGAACTAGATAGTTGATCTAAAAGGTCATCTATTCTCAGAAGAGGGCCCTTGTTCTTGACGGTAATCTTGTTCAATTCTCTATAATCAACGTACAAATATAGATTCCCATCTTTCTTTTTCACAAACAATACTGGAGCTCCCCTCAGTGACACAATGGGTCTAATGAACCCTCTTTCAAGCAAGTCTTCAATCTACTTCTTTAATTGCTCCATCTCATTTGGGGCCATTTGGTATGGGGCCTTCGATATAGAACCAGCTCCAAGCATAATTTCAATCGAAACTAAACTTCCCTTTCTGGAGGTAATCCGCTAAGATCGTCCAAAAATACCTTAGGGAATTCTCATACTACGGGTATACTATTTAAAGTTTCTTATGTCTCTCCTTATAAGGAAAAGAACACCATATACCCCTGGCACCCCTTCTCCAAATATTTCTCAGCTTGAGCTGATGAAACAAAATTCAAACTGGCATTCACATTATTAGCATTCAACGACATAGGATACACTATCCTCTTATTCCTACAATCAAGTGACACATTATTTGCCGTCAACCAATCAAAACCTAAAATGACTTCCAATTGATAGAGTTGCAGGCAAATCAAATCTACGATGGACTCGTGCCCTTCAATAGTTATTACACAATTTAAACAAGCTTCAGTGGTTAAAGCTTTAACACCCATCGGCATTGACACAATAACATCAAATGGTAATTTATGCACATGTAACCCCGGCGCTTCATGCAATCATAAGCAATGAAAGAGTGACTTGCACCCAAATCAAACAAAGCCTACAGTAAATTACCATTAAGGATAATATTACCTTCAATCAGGTCAGGAGATTTTTGGGCTTCTTCGTGTGTCATAGCAAACACCCTACCCTGATTCCTTGGTCTCTGCTCTTCCTGTAACCATTTTCATTCACAAAAAAGATGCCCCGGTTGTTTACAGTTGAAATAGAGAATTTGACCCTGACATGTTATGCCATAATATGCCTTACTATAGCGAGAACATATCCATACTATTGAGGCTTTCTAAGGTTCACGATCCCCAGACTGATAGGGCTTTTTACCACCACCCTTGGACGAGAAGAATCCCTTGCCCTTACATTTTTGGGAACATTTCCCTTACTGGGTCCACTGCAGCTGCTGGCACCATTGGCGGGGTATAAATCTCTCAGATTATTCTTTATAATTCTACATTCTTCAACTGCTTTGTTAAATTCAGTAAATTGGTGGGTGGCTAACCTCTTTATCAATTCACACCTTAACCCACGAATTAACATATCTAAACTGTATTCCTCATCATTCATACGCCGTAGATAAGAGGAATACCTGGCCAGCAGGATGAAATGAGATAAATAATCATTGAAGGTCTCTGTATCACCCTGATTGATAGATAGGAATTCAGTCTCCTTCTCAAGTCATATTGACTTGGAAAAGTACTTTTCATTGAACTGTAGTTGAAACAACTCCCAAGTCAGTGGCATGTTTCTATTCTGCAAGGTCAAGGTGATATTCCGCCACCAACAATCCGCATCTCCCTCTAACTTATACACAGCCAATAGTTCCTTTACTTTAATCGAGCACTCAAGCACTTCAAAGATTTTCTCCAGACATTTCAACCTATCTTCGACTACTTGGGCATCGAACATCCCTCTGAACACTAAAGGTAGATGCTTATAGAATTTTGAGACCTAATACTGAAGATCTCTCTCTGCTCTTACTAGTACCCCTTGTGATTCTTGGTTAGGGGCAGTGTGAGGTGGGGATTCTTGAGATTGATTAGACCCCTCCGCAGTCTCTTCATGATGAGTCTCTTCCTGGGTCTCCTCCTGAGTGGATTGAACTTGGTCTTCGTTACGCTTCATTCTATCTTCTCGGAGCTCTTCTCTCATCTCAGTAATCATATCTCACTGTTCTCTTATCAAACCCATCAGCTTTGTTATAGGATCTGGTGGATTGTCATTAACCACTTCCACCTCTAGCTCTACTCGTTGTACTTTGGGGTGAACCATTGTTTTTTCATTCTACAAATGATTCACCATGTCAATATCACAGATAATGTATACACATATGTCCTAAGACTCATATATCCTAAGACTCATATATCCATAAATAGCAGGAACATTAATGTGTATACAATAACCATCTTAGGATCGGTAGGCATAGTGGAAGAATTTTAAAAATTTTCACCGATACTAATTGAGGATCTATCAACGGCATTTAAACCAAGTTGGAAGGATTCATACCTTTTTGATGATTCAGAGTTTTCACGATCTCTAGGAGACAACACGTCAGGTCCGCTCCCTCTACCGGTATCCATACGAATGCTCTCCAACCGAGACTATGTGCTAGCTCCTCTAATGTCTCCTAGGGTTTCACTTGCAGCTCTCAATTCTCATGTGCGTATGAATATATCTGCTCTATCAAGTTTATAACCTAAGAGGGCTATTTTCAAATTTCAAAATTAATTATCATTAATTTTGAAATTAATTAACAATTAATTATCTTGATGAGCTAATTAAATAACTTCAGTTTAAATTAAATCTGTCCAACATTTTTAATTTAACCTATTTATTTAATCCAAATAAAGAGCCATTAGATTTAATTTATCTTTATATATTAAATCTGAGATACTATATCTCTATCATGTTAGTCATTAAATTTAATATATCTTAATAAATTAAATTTAGAACTAACACAATATAATAATATCATATAATATATATACATATATATATATTAGATATATATTTCAAAAATATATACATCTATATAATATTATTAAATATAATAATATCATATAATATATATATAAGATATATATTTCTAAAATATATATATATCTATATAATATTATTAATGAATTTTATATTATATATATATATATATATATAATTCATCCACCCTAAATTAAACATTATTTCGTCGTGTTGGGCCATTCTTGTGTGCGACCCTGTAGGCCCATATGAAGTTGGCAGTGGGCCAATAACTATACTAACCTAAAAGTCGCAAGCGGCCTCTAGCAAGACATTACGACTACCCAATTTATATGAGGATCGTTATCACGATGCAACCTGTCATACAACTAGAGGTGGTAATATGGGTTGGGACCGTGGGCCGAGCCCGCCCAACCTGATAAAATGGGCGGTTTGGGTGCTACAAAACTGGGACCATATTGATGCGGTCCTTTTTGGCCCGAACCCATATGGTCCCAACCCATCACGGGTTGGACCACTGGGTTGGCGGGTTGGCCCATATTTTATTTAGCTAAGAGGGAAAAGGAAAAACGATTAGTCAATAGTCCAAATCTCAAAAACTGTAACTCCAAAGTCCAGCTCATTTCTCCTCAATCCCTACTCTCCTCAGCGTGCTTCAAATTGAAATACCTTTAATATTAACTAATTATTGATTATTGTTAAGTTATACTGATGACTTGTGGATTTATATTTATTTTGTTGTGTATGTACCTGTGATGAATATTTAATTTGTAATGTATTTTAATTTTGTTATGCTTAGTTTGTAGAGAAAACAATCTTATTGTATATATAAAAAAAAAATCTTAGTATATTGTTAAAAAAAACTGAAAAAAAAAATATGGGTTGGCCCGCCCAACCCGCTAACCCAGCGGTTATTAGCCAACCCATATTGATGCGGTCCTTTTGGGACCGAACCCATATGATCCCAACCCGTGGTGGGTTAGCCCGAACCCACCAGGCCGGACCATATTACCACCTCTACATACAACCATGTCACGTCCCTTTTGTCACACGATATATCGATCAAGGATAAGGCATGGATAATGTCATCCTCTTGTTCCTGACCATTTCTTTCTCGATTCCTGAGTAGCCTGATAACAGAGACAGAAACTCCTTTCATCATAGTATGGCCATACATTTGTCAGACTCACTCATCGAGGGGCCCAGTAATATCTCTCTACTAATGTGAGGGACAAATTCCATCTTGATCATTCATATTCCTCTGCATGAAAAACCACGAAGCCCGATCGTAGCCTTTATCATCACCCGGTCAAAAGTGACTTTTGACTAGTTCAAAGCTTAGCAACTCTCATGTAGGAATCCATGAGACCTCAGGTCCAAGGGCATTGTGACGTGGTTATACATGAGAAAAACTTATGACTTGATCCATGTAGCTTTCTCATAGTGGGTTGATCCAGCACCTTGTACTCTTACAAGTGTCTAAGACTTTGATTCGTATCTCTATATCTTATCAAAGTCATACTGGTCTTGCTTCATCTTTGCTCCCGCATAGATGATCGACCAGGGACATTTTAGGACAATCTTTATGAATTATCCAAGGATACAATTATCACAGTTAACATGCAAATAATTTGATAACAGAATGGAGAAATTTCATTAAAATAATAATGTTCAAAGTACAATGATTGGCCCTTAGGGCACAATTTCCAACAAACCAATCACTAATCATCTTTTATCACTAAGGCAAAGAACTAAGGGAGCTATCCTAGCAAAATCTACCCTTGCCATGAACTACAGCTCTAATACCAAAATATACCCCCTGCCTTATAAACCGTAATTATAATTCAAAAATGTGTAATTAAGATGAATTAGAGACAATCAGATGTTAAAAGACTTATTTCTAATCCCATTCACAGGATAAAGCTTTTAAAAATTTCTTTCAAAACATGTTTGATTTGGCCTCATGCTTACATTTCGAATATAATTAATCTATATAGTTCGATTGTATTTATACATATCAGAGTGTAAACCAAAATTCCTGACAATCCTCGGATTTCCATATAATAACTTAAGGGTTTACAGGCATTACTGCTGCAACAATTCCCAACTAGGGGATTACATAACATCATACAAAAATTTACATCCAAAATATGTACAGTAATCCCAACCAAAATTTGAAAACCAACAACCAAAATCACATCCCTACAAGAGTCCTAGCCGACCTTGGTGGTTTGCTTCCCCTTTGAGCCACTTGCCCTGTCTGTAGGTTAGTCAATGGAAAGAATGAGATTTAAGAGAATCCCAGTAGTAACAAATCACTTATACCACATATAATCACATAGCATGCAAGTAAATCATCAAGCAGTACAGCAGCAACAAACACAGAATACATAAAGCTGTCACAATATACACATTGCCTTCATGGTATTCACATGGTCTTCGCAGCATACACATTACCTTAACGGCTTACACATTTACAACAACATATCAACGGAAGGGGTAGAGATAACCTTAGTCAATCCCTACGACTGTTCACGCTGAAATGCACACGCTGTAATACATATCGCCTTGTAGCTTACACATAGCCTTTACGGCTGTCACATAGCCTTTCCGCTTTCACATAGCCTTACGGTTTTCACATCCACAAGCTTCACAGCATTCAAAATCATCATAAAGCAATGATAAAATATACATACAATGCATTACACATAGTATAAGGGAAAGCGTCACTACCTTGTTCTTTCCGATTGTGCTCTGCCACAGGTGGATCAGGAACAGGGCAAATATTGAATCCTATAAACCAAAATCAATGATGACAAGTTATTACATATTCTATTTCTTTAATAACTCAGAATACTTTTGTTGGTTATCACTATGGTCATTTAATCAAGTCAACTAAGGAGAAAAGTGGTTAATTAAACTAAAAGACCAACTTCTAACCTCGAAGTTCAACTATATTACATTATGCCATAACATCTTCAATTTTCGCACAAGTGGCCAAATCTACCAGAATTTTTCATCAACTTTGAAAAATCATAACTAATTTCACAACAATTGAAATAGGGTGATTCCAAAGGCCCTAAGACCCTTATTTAGTCTATTTTCAAGGAAAAAAATCATCCATAGCCAAATGGATACATAGCATTCCTAGAATTTTCATTTATTGCACACTCTAAGAATTTAACCCCGTTTTCATGATTAATTTCAAAAATTCATAACTCCCAGTGTACAAATCGAAATGATGCAAATGACCTATTAAATTAAAGCTTGATATGTCTAATATTTAAATTAAAATTTTTAGAATTTTTAGCCTTCATTTGTGTATCCAAAAATAGCACACAATCTGGGTAATTGGTTGGAATTTTGTTTAGCAGAAAATCCTGTTTTGCATTTTGAGTTTCAAAGACCCAAAATTCAAAACCCGGGGCTATTCCCACATAATTTTTCATGTAGAACACAATAGAAACATCAAAATGAACAAATTCCCACTCACTCCTATGTCTTGTTTTGGCAGAATTTTAGGGTATTTCACAATAAACAACTACTTCACTATCTAATCACTAAGGTTAACTCATTTGCCTCCAAACCAACATATAAGCACATACATTGGATGAAAGCTTCATGATCTCTAATATACCCTAAAAATTGAAATTGGGGCTGTCACAAATCTTTTTATTTCACTGTCTATTACATTTAACACTTGGATGTATTTTGGGATATTACATCTCATGCCATAACCGACTTTCATCGGCATTACTGAGAAAACAATTTTCAAAATCATTTCTCCTTATATCAAGAGTATAACAGTTACCTTCCCTTTTTGCTCTAAGCTTTTCCTTGAGATTCTTCTTAACTAATTGTAAGTCTTTCTTGTTTACAATTAGACATTCCTCTAATTCAAATATTACCCAGTTGTCTTTATCTATACTTTGACTTACGTTCAGCAAATTATGGCACAATCCTTCAACTTAATCTACATCTTTGACTTGTATGTCTTTATCATTTTTTATTTCACCAATTCCTACTATATTTCTAGATTGATTTCCTCTAAATTTTACCTTCCCACCTTCTTTAGATTGCATCGTGGTAAAACTTTTGAAATCACCGGTCATATGTCTGGAGCATCCACTGTCTATATACCACTTGTTGTTTTTGGATGCATTAAGACATATCTGCAATTAAATATAATTAGGTCTTAGGTACCCACATCTTTTTGGATCCTTTTGGGTTAGTACATAATATTTTCTAAACATATGAACCTTTAGGTATCCATTTGTAGGTTCCTATCTTTTCTTTCTTTTTATGTATACATGATGAAGTATAATAACCCTTTCTATTATAGTAATTGCAATATGTGAAAGAATTTGATGTATGTACAGAATGCTAAAAATAACTCAAGTATGTCTTACCTCCTGCTTTCTTTCTTCCTTTCCTTCTATCTGATTTTGGATCATATCCAACACTAGATCGGTCATTTATAAATTGTTGAGCTTTTAAAATTACATTTAGCATCTCATTCCCTTTATATATTTTTCAAGAGTCTTCGTGAGATCAGTGTTTCTCAGTTTTAATGACGAGCAATTTTCACAATCCTTTTCTAAATCATCTTTGATTTTTTTTTCATGATTTTTTTTTCTTTTTGAAAACAACTAATTCCTTAACTACTTTGATGAATTCAGAATGTAAAGCATTATATTAAGAAAGTAATTCATCATATATAGGATCAGAATCAGTTACCTCTTCTTCCCCTGACTCTTCTTGAGCAACCAAAAAAATATTGGCTAGTTCCTCATCATCGCTATCTTCATCAAATGAACTGTCTCCCCATATGGCATATACAAAGGCTTTTTTGTTTTTGTAGAACTTGCCTTTTCTCTTTTCTTTATTCTTCTGAGTCAGTTCTTGACATTCTAATTTGATATGTCCTGGCTTTCCACATTCATAACAGATGATGTGTTCTTTACTACTTGTTCCTCCTTTTTGAAAGTTTTTGAACCTTGGCCTTTCTTGTAAAACTTTCTGGATCGTTTTATCGTTAGGCCCATTTCATCATCGTCAAACTCTTCATCCTCATCTTGATTTTCTTCTTTTGCTTTTAGTGCTAGGCCTTTCTTCTCCAAAATCTTTATCCTCACTAATATCTTCTAGCTCATGTTTGAACTTTAGTTTACTTTCATATTTAGAAATACTTTTGAATAGAGAAGCAATCGATCACATTGATTCGCCTTTTGCTTCCTCAGTAGTGGTGACTTTGGCCTCCCAATCTATAGAAAGAATATTCAAAATCTCTCATACTTGGGTATATTGATCATAGACTTTATCGAGTGTTGTAAGTTGATTAACAAGATGAGTATATCTAAGTTCAAATTCAGCTATTGACTCACCTGCTTTCATTCGAAGTAAATCAAATTCAATAACTAGAGTGTTGATCTGGTTTTCTTTTATCCCAAAGTTCCTTCGTGAGCTATTTCCAGGGCTTCCCACATTTTATTAGCCTTTGAAAGCATGTAGATCCTGAAATACTCGTTTTGACTCAAAGCACTTTGGATCATCAGAATTCCTTACTGTTGAGAGTGATGAGTTTCTTGTCATTCTCATCATAATCCGATAGCATTTTAGGAATTTTTTGTGAATCTACAACTTTACAGGTTGATAGTTTACACTTTCAATCACATCCCATATTATATATTCTATAGCCATTATAAATACTATAAACTTGTCTTTCAAGAAAGAGAAGTGTTCGCCACTGAAACCCAGAGGTCTAGTGATGTCGGGTAGAATTCCTTCACCCATGCTTGCCATTGGATCCTTCTTAAGTTGTTATATCTTAACAAGAAGACCTACACTCTAATACCAAATGTTAGTACAAGCATTTCACCCAAGAGGGGGTGAAATGGGTGATACCAACAATTTTGTTAAGTATATAAAAATTAACTGGAAATTTAAAGCAATTAAGAGCTAGGAAAAATATTACTGAAGTGTGCACCGAGAGTTATAATGGTTTAGCCACAACCACTTTGATCTACATCCAGTCTTCAGAGCTTCTCTAAGAGTTTCACTACATCTTTCAAGATTTAATGGGTTCTTGGTACCTCAGTACACAATTAGTTCCTTCACTGGGCACTCACTCCCCCTTATATGTTGTGATCAAATACCCAACTCAAGCTTCCATAACCTTAAGTTGTCTCAATAAAAAATATTGAGTTTGTAATGAAAAACTCATTCACAGAACATATATATATAATCACTGAAGTACAAATAATGAATATAAGGAAATAGAGCACAAAGAATATATTGATTTATGTGAGTTTTTGTTCTCAGTTGTTGTGTTCTATTCTTTGAATACTCCATATATATATATAGATGATTTGTGATATCCGTTGGAAGCATTTCAAACATGTTCATTAGAGTCACGCAACTTCGTTTGACCGTTCTTCAAGTTTGAAAACTAGTTATTTGCGGTAGGTAGGCGTTTCAGATGTTGTAGATGATATATTTAACTTCTCTCTTAATGCATGATCTCTTTATTGTTTCTCTGCAAATATACTTAGGAAACTAATACAATAAAAGGTTAATCATATAGATAACAAATCAATGAGCGTTGGATTAAAATCATGCTTTCTGTACTGCACTACTCTAGTGGCTACTCAAGTGATCATACTTCATTACTTGAGTGAGCCTTTAAAAAACTTGGCATAGAGTTAAGTCAATGTTTACTGACCATATCACTCAGGTAAGTTATCAAGTAATTCATCTTATAATACCTGCAGACTTGATTACTCGAGTAATCTCTCAAGTAATGCTTGTAATTCTTACCTCAATACTCGAGTGGTCCCTCGAGTAAAGGCATCAAATTCTTGGCCGAGAGTAACTTCTTCTTTGCTTACCTGGTTACTCGAGTGGTCCCTCGAATAATGTTTTAAATAACTTTACAGATTACTCGAGTGATCCCTTCAAGTAATGTCATTCATTTCTTGGCCTAGAGCTACTGGATAATTTCTGCTCTAATTACTCGAGTGGCCCCTCAAGTAATGTCACAAATAACTCTACAGATTACTTGAGTGATCACTTCAAGTAATCCTATGCAATTATTGACAAGAGCTTTATGGAATAATTTCTCACATATTACTCGAGTGATCCCTTGAGTAATGGAGGTCATTACCTGAGGGCTCACTCGAGTAATCTCTTCAAAAAAATCTCATAGTGTTCCTTTCTCCTGTATTCTGTCTTTTTGTTCATCTTCATTACTTGAGTGCCCACTTGAGTAATGCTTTTTCCTGTCATGAAAAGCTTAGTTACTTTGTTCAAACCTTTTATTTTTATTATCAAAACATTTTGTATCATTAATCCAATCTTTGTTATTATCAAAACATATGGGATCTAAATGAATCCTCATGAAAAAAGGAGTAGGTATGTGGGTTTTCATGCCAATCCTAGAAGGTGACCAATCTTTCATTCCTATGACTTCAAATTAGCCCAAATCGCGTATGTGGCCATCTAGGGCGCAAAGGGATGAATTTGAAAACAATCTTAGGCTTTCTAAAATCCTCATGAAAATTTGACTGGATATGTAGGTTTCATGCCAATCCAAGATGGTAACTAAGCTTTCATTCTTTGGATCTCATATTAGCCCAAATCGCGTATGTGAACTATGATATGAATGCCGGAAGGGCAATGTGTATTCGTGAGACAGCGGGAAGTTGTCGTATTTGTACAAGTGGTGGAAGTCGAGGTATTCTTGCAATATGATATGTGTGCAAGTGGTGGAAGCCGAGGTATTCTTGCAATATGATATGTGTGCAAGTGGTGAAAGCTACGTATCATTATGTATATAGCCGTGGGTGCTGTCCTCTCGTAACGATCGTCACGCATCAATGTAAATCTGTCGTAGACATTGTGTAATACCTAAAAGTCCCGGATGGGTGAGGGTAACGCCGTGAAACTTGATACGGCAATGTGATCTTGTTGTGAATACCTAAAAGTCCTGGTTACCACTAGTGGAGTTACTAGTGGGTGTATGGGTGAAGGGAAAGTTGTGAAGTGGATATAGCGGAAACTGAAATGTTGTGTATATACGGCTGAGGCTGTCATTTGATGTACTGAGGTTGTGGTGTTTTGGGGTTACTCCCGGAAGGGGTAACTAGATTGAGTTGAGCAGAGTGGTAGCCTATGCTGCCCAACTACCAAAATCTTATAATATAGCTCATGAATTAGAGTCACTGGATATCGAGATACGCTAGCCACTTATGAGTTGGGGGGCTTGCGACGATTGTGGTTATGTGATTATGGTTTTGTGGCAATCGTATGTGGAGGCGATTGCATTTGGTTGAGAAATATATGGTGATTGTGTTTGTGCGGCAATCGTGAAATGGGCCGATTGCAGTTTGTGGCAACTGGGTTGCATATATTGTGTAAGATTCTTTCGAGAATCTGAATTGTGGTGCACCAGTTGTCTGGGTGGTCTAGAGGGGACTATTCCAATGTGAAATGAATTGTGAAACGGAAGCTGTTGTGAAGAAGCATCCGTAGTTTGTGGATTAAGTGGTTCGACAAATTTCGAGGACGAAATTTATTGAACGGGGGGAAAAATGTAATACCCCGAATTTTGAGACTTGAGGCTAGAGAATAAGCCTGAGATTAGTGGATTGCTAAGCCCTGGTTTAGCAAAATCCCAAATTGTGATTAAGAGATAATAACTCCTAAAGTGGATGTGGTTAGTGATGAATAAACCCTTTTGGAGATTATAGTGTGATTTGGCACCCGATGTGATTCGTATGCCTTGTGAGCAACGCCGAAACCCTGTATTTAAGTTCAATTATGGATTAACATCCAAATTGACTTAGAATAGAGGGAAGGCATGTTTTGCGATAAATGAAACGATATGAAGTGTTTTGGGGTGATTCAGTGGGAATTACCGTAATCAAGGGCAAAACGGTAAAGTTATCGACCAATTGATCGGTTATCGAAGAGGAAACTCATTGGTAACTTCAAGATCAATGGTTAGGATTGATTTTTGCAAGAGATCAAAGGGTGGAATCATGTGTGCATGTGCCTATGTGAGCTCATGGAGGATGTTGCAAGATGTTGACACTTGGCAACTTATAGACCCTTGGATCTTGGTCAACATTTCAAACTCTTCCCTCTCTCTTTCATAGTCGGCCAACACATGAGGAAAAAGGGAAAAACTGATCCCTTCTTCATCTTCATCTCTCTCTCTCTCATACTCTATTTTCACCTAGCAAGGAGGAGGAAAGAGAAAAGAATAAGGTGAGATTTGACTTGTTTCTTGTCCTCTAATGCTTAAACACCTTTCTTTAATGTTGTTCATAGTGATGAGAGCTTCATCTCTATGGTTTTAGATTCTTGATTGGAGGTGTTTGATGGCTTGAGGAAATTTGGAAAGATGAAGAATCAAGGAATTGGTTTGGAAAAGAGGAAGAGGTGAGTATTTGGAGCCTTTTGATCTTAAGTTTTGTGAATTGTGGATGAGTATTGTGAATTTTGGTTTTTGCCCTGATTTTGGTGGAATTGTGAAATGCATGAATTGTCATGTGTTTTGTGTTGAAAATGGTGTTTTGTTGAGTAATTTGGTCATTGGAATTGATTTGGGAACTTGAGATGGAAAGTTGTGCAATGTTGAGTTGAAATGTGATATTGTGTGACATGTTGCAATTCATTGTGAAACATGTCAATATGATGTGAATTTGGTTGTTTTGGTGTTTCCAATGGTTTTCTTGTGAAAATTTGTGTGGGAATGAGGTTTGGTATGAAAATGGGAACCATTGGAAGCAATTGTCAAAATCTGGAATTCTGTCTTTTGAATCTCTATTTTGGGCAGTCAGTTTGTGTGAGCGTTTTGAATGGGCAAATGATGTCTAAAAATTCTGAAACTTTTCAGTCTTAAATTTCACATCTTAAGCTTTAAAATGGACATATAATTTGTGCCATTTCGTTTTGTGAACTGGGATTTATGTTTGTCCAAAGTTTGAGGTCGAAACTGGATTCTGTTTTGGAGCAATGTTGGATTTTGTGTAAATCTGGATTTGTGTGGTGATTTCCAGTAATGGCCAATATTTTTCCTATGAAGAGGACTTGAATAGCTTTCATTTGGCTTTAGGATCACCTCATTTCAATTTTTGTGGAATTAGTTATGAATTTCCTAAGTTGCCTTGGCTGCAGCGCAAAAGTTTCTGTGCACGTCTTGGCCGCAGCCAGAAACCTTCTGTGAACGTTTTGGCCTCAGCCAAAAATTCTTGGCTGCAGCCAAAAACCTTCTGTGCGTGTTCTGGCTGCAGCCAACCCCCAAAAATCAGCATTTTGGACTTTTAAAAGGTGATCTTTGGTCAAGTGTTTTCCAAGCCTTTAGGCATATGTTTGAGCTTTGATTAGCCACCTAAAGGTCGTGAATGATAACCAACTTAAGTGTTTGAGAGTTAAGGAATTGGAAAAGGGATTAACCCTATGTCCTTGTTTGGTTATAGGATTTTGGTGTTCGCCCTGATCGTGAGCAGCCGGAGCTGGAGCTTACGTGGAAAGAGTGTAGGGAACATATCTCTTCTGCTTGTATTTGATATATGTGTTAGTGTGTTGGTACATGTCTTAGCTTTGCATAATTGTGTGTAATTTGAAGCTATGTTTCAATTTATGCTATGGCCATAGATATATTGTTTGAAGCATTGAGCTTGCAAATTGTCATTGTGTTATCATGAGTTGTGTGGTGCAAGCATGTCATGCATTAAACATTTATCATACATGCATATTGATATTGTTATCCTACTGAGATTCTCTAGAATCTCACCCTCCCCTACTAACCTTTCAGATAGGGTAGTAGATCGATGATGGGGTAAGCAGACAAGGGCGATGAGGACTCCCTTCGAGTTAAAGATTCTGTAGCTGGTTATCATTATAGTAGGGATGTGTTTACATGTATGTGGATGAGGATTTGTTATGTCTATGAGAAAGGTTTGTGTAATCCCCATATGAGGGCTTGTATGGGCGATTGTGCCCTGTAAAGCTTGAGTTAATAAATAGAATCCGGAAGTACCGAAATTATTACATTACGTACTCTAATATATTAAATGTGATTTATCTTCGTGTAGTAATTATATTCGGAAATGTGAATGCGAGACCAAGTTATAAATGATTTTGAAAGGTATTTGTGAAAACCCTATCTCAAGGATGAGATTTTAAATGAGTTTTGATTATTATTGGTCTCTATTTCACTTTAATCGCGTATTTCGGATATAATTACGGAGGGGGTTACACTTGGGCTCCTCCAAACCCAAGAAACCCAAAGTAGCAGATCGGCCCAATCCTCATATGGGTCAGAAGCTGAAGATCTGGCCCAATACTTTGGCCATGATTTAGATGATGAGATCATTAGCTTCGACGAAGATTGATTCCAAAGCAAAACTGTTGGCACAAGAGTCCAAGACCCAGCTGACACAAAATTTCTGCTTTATGCAAAGTTGTATTATTGTCTTTACTTTAGCAAAAAAAATAATGTAATTTCTTTTACTTTATGTAAAAGAAAAAGTGAAGGCAAAAGTAAAAGTACTACTTTTACCTGAGTAACATGTTTTCTACTCTAGTTAAAGTAATTTTACCCTAAGTTAAATTTTGAATAGTAACTTATGCAAACACCTATATAAGGGCACCTCATTTCAGTTGCTAAACACACCGAGACTTAGAGCTTTTAGTCTCAATTCTCTCTCCCCTCCTCCTCTAGGGTAATAACCCTTGTGTGTTTTCTGCTTTCTTTGTAATTTCTTTATGTTTGTATTTTGAATTCAATAATATATCAGTTTTATAAATCTTCATCTCTTTTCTTTAAATTTCTAGCTTATTTCTGCATCTGCATATGAACTAACGACTCCGTGTCGGTCCTTACTTCTCTCCCCTTTCTATCTCTTTGTTTTTCGATCCTTTCGTGGGATTAGCTGGTATCAGAGCCAAAAGGGGAAGTAGGGATGTATTAGATGTTTTGAAGTTTTAGAAAACTTATGAAGTTCTTATGAATATTTCGGGATAAGTATGCTTTGTGATCGCAACTCTGGTTGATCTTATGCATCAGAAACATGTTAATATAAAGCTAAGTTTATGCTTAATATTATTATTATCTGATAGCACATAAGTTAGTTGAATTATGATAGCATATGAACTTCGTCCGTCTTTTCTAGGGCTATGGAAGTAAGTCCCGAAGGGTTAGGGCAGATAAGTCTAGATGCCTATTGTTTGAATGTTCATATGATATTAGGGTTCAACGTTTGAAGCGTTGGCTAAGTGATAATAATATTTGCAGATTTTTATCTTTATGATAACACACAAGGAAATATTTATAATAAGTCCATACATAACCCAGAAACTTCATTATATCTAGCACAACTCTATGAACCTGAAGGTAATGATATCAGTATAAAGTTTAATTATGTTTAGATCTTTCTCTTTCCGCTCCAACTCTTCTCACTGCTTTCGTTCTTCTTCTACTCCTTCTTCATCTTCTCAAAACCCTGGTGTAACAACCAACAAAAATTTAGGGAAATCTTCCCTACCGAATAATATTTTCAATAATGAAATTCATTTTGAAGATATTGACCAAAATTTTAGTGATTGGACCATTCCGACCATTAACCCAAATGATTATACAAACCAGCAAAATGGGATGAAATCACCCTTCCGGATGACTGGGACATGGTAAAAATTGCTTCTCCCATCCCAAAACCTACGCTTGATTCTTATAAAATTAGGCAAAATGAAAATAGAGATGTTAGAATTACTTTTGATCGGAGATAATCATTTAGTGTTTCTAGGACTCCAACAATTCAGGAAAGCTTCAAGACTGTACTAGAACAACCTTCTAGGCATTCTTGTAGTTCTTCTGTCAAGGAACCAATAATTTCACCCTCAGTAATACAAGGCTTAAATGAGTCGGCCAGTGTCATAAAACCTGTCTATCAAAACACTAAAGATGAACAAATTGAAACCCAAACCTGCCAATCTCCAACATATTATGACATGAATGTGATTGAGTGTAACCCCCTCCGTAATTATATCCGAAATACATGATTAAAATGAAATAGAAACCAATAATAATCAAATAACATTTACTAACCCATCACATGACAGGGTTTTCCAGATACCTTTCAAAATCATTTATAAACTTGGTCTCATATTCACATTTCGAATACAATTACTACGCGAAGATAAATCACATTCATATAAATATCAGAGTGCACAACATAATCATCGCAGCAATCCTGGGTACATACCTTCACTAAAGATACACAGGGCACAGTTGCCCATTACAATTCTTCAAATAGGGATTACACAATCTCATCTCAAATTCATAACCCTATATTCAACCGAATCATATACAGTCTTCGCAACTCATTGATAACCAACTACCAACTCTCATCTCGAAGGAGTCCTAGCCACTCCCTCCACGAGCCACTTGCCCTGTCTAAATTGTTGGTAGGGGAGGGTGAGATTCGAGAGAATCTCAGTAGGAAAACATTATCAATATGCAAGCAAGATAAGTGTTTAATGCATGACATGCTTGCATCACATAACTCATGCACACATACAATGACAAATTTATATGCTCAATGCTTCGAACGATACACATATGGCCATAGCATATATTGAAACATAGCTTCAAATCATTCATACATGTTTCACATAAACAAGCAAAGCAATAACATGCATAAACACATTAATACAGTTATCAGAGCATGCATGAGAGATAAGTTCCCCACTTTAACCCTTTTATGCCTCGAAACGTGTGCCTCAATCTACGTGCAAATAGCTTGGGGCTTCATATTCGATCCTACAATGTCAAATGTACTATTTTGACACTTCCATAGGGTTTCTGGGGGTTATATGAGGCTATATTGAAAATTTACTAAAATGCCCCGGGGACTCGGCCCCACCGTACCCGGTCCGGCTGTACTTTTCCTGAAATTTTGATATGGGCTATTCTAACATATTTCTACCCAAGGAATCTATTTTCGAACTTGAAATTATCAAATTCAATGTCAATTACAAAATTACCCTTGGCAGCCCCACTTTAAGGGTTTCAGGGGCGTTTTCGTAATTATGCTTTTTCGGCCTTTTCTGAAAAAGTGCCCGACTGTAACCCCACCTAATTGTATCTCTTGAACTCAATGGAATCATCAAATCATTGAAAATTCAACTCTAAGACCCATTTCTAGAGCTGGCCAAAATTCTCAAGTATTCCGGGGAAAATTGGGGTTTTTCGGTTTCGGCTACGTAAACGCGTTCCTTTCTACTTCTAACCACTTTATTGGCTATTCCATTAGGTTACAACTACCATTTAGTACCAATTTGGGCAGCATAACAGCCCCACACACCAATTTTCCATTTTTGAAACCAATGACAATTCGGCGAAATTTCACCGATTAAATTGTCCACAACAGCCAGAATAGTCAATACACAAGAGTTTGGAAGTTACCTCAAGCTCCCACTAGCTTTTCTCAAGAGTGGCTGAACCCTAGCTCACTTCAACACAAGAAATGGAGCTTCCAAACCTTAAATTACATAGAAGAGTAGCTTAGGAACATAGCTATATCGTTAGGAGCTAGATCGTCGGAGAAATCGGCTTACCTTGCGAGATTTCTTCCTCTTTCTCTCTCTAAAGATCTC
This sequence comes from Inga leiocalycina, assembly GCA_963242795.1. Classification (NCBI taxonomy): domain Eukaryota; kingdom Viridiplantae; phylum Streptophyta; class Magnoliopsida; order Fabales; family Fabaceae; genus Inga; species Inga leiocalycina. The sequence continues at coordinate 43,852,944 of OY725325.1, read as the reverse complement.
AAATGTCTCTCTCTCTTTTCAGCTGTTCTCAGTGTCCGAAATGAGGAGGAGGAAGGAAAAAACGTTTAATAACATATCCCGTGCTTATGTCATCAACGTTACATGATGATGTCATAATTCTCAATTTTCGGATTTTTGGCAGATTTCTGCCCAAACTTTAAAAAAATCATAACTAATTCTAGAAAAATTTAAATGAGGTAATTCCAAAGCCAAATGAAAGGTATTTAAGTCCTATTTATAGGAAAAATATGGACCATTACCCAAAATCACCACAAAATTCCAGTATTACATAAAACTCATCACTGCCCCAAAACAGAGTTCAGTATCCATCCCAAAATTTGGACAGTCATATCTCCTAGCTCACAAAACGAAATGGTACAAATTATATGTTCATTTTGAAGCTTGGGATATGAACTTTAAGACTGGAAAGTTTTAGAATTTTTAGACACCATTTGTTCATTCAAAACGTTCACACAAACTAACTGCCCAGAGTAGAGTTTCACTAGACAGAATTTTAGATTTTGCATCTTTGCTTCCAATGGTCCCATTTTCATACCAAACATCATTCTCACATAAATTTTCACTAGGAATCCATTGGAAACACCAAATCAATTAAATTCACATCACATTGACATGTTTTCACAACAATCTCAACATGTCAACACAATTCACATTTCAAAACCTAACATTGCAACTTTTCCATTCCAAAGTTCCAAACCAATTTCAATGACATCAAAACACACTATGACACCATTTCCAACATAATATCCCATTCAACTCTTCCCTTTATTCTAAGTCAATTTGGATGTTAATCCACAATTGAACTCAAATATAGGGTTTCGGCGCTGCTCACAACACACACGAATCACATTCGAGTGCCAAATCACATCATATTCTCCGAAAGGGTTATTTATCAGTAACCACATCCACTTTTAGAGTCATTAACCCTTAATCACAATTTGGGATCTTGCTAAACTGGGGCTTAGCAATCCACTAATCTTAGGCTTATTTTCTAAGCTCAAGTCTCAAAAGTCGGGGTATTACATTGAGCAACAATTTGTTTTAGATAAAAAACTCTTGCAAAAAGATTTCTATTCTAAAAGACGAAAATGGTTTTTCAAAAAATATAAAACTAAAGAATTGCAAAAACCAATTCAAGAAAGGTTTTATAAAATGCTTGAAAGGTATAAACTTCATATTCCATTCTTTCTTTGGTTTGAAACCTATGTAAAAGATAAGAATATAAAGGATTATCCTTTCAAACCATTTGAAGGGGTTAATGCCTCTTGGATTTTGAAAAATGAAGATAGATTTGAATTTGATCTTCCTCCAAAATAATCTTACCAGGTTCCTGGTACAAAAATTGGTGATACAACTGTCATTGCCTCTCCTTTCAAAATTAAAGATCCTAAAACGATACAACTTCAAATGATATAAAAAATATCATTGAACAAAATAATTATACAAATTCATATCTTCAAACTCTTGGAGAACATATTTTGAAAAAACCTGTTACTAGTGAAACTAGCAAGGATACCTTATCTAGTTCCACAAGTACATAGCCAATTTTTAAACCATACGCTATTCCTACAAATGTTGCTAATAGTGTTAAAAATAAAAATTTGCAAACAAGGATTGAGGAAGAACTAAAAATGATTACAATTCCTAGAAACTCCTCAACCTACCAGATCCATATCATCAATTTCAAAATTAACAATAAATGTTGTAAAAGATAATCAAACAAGTTCAAGTGAAGATTGTCCCAAAATTCAAGAAATAAAACAAGACGATTGGAAAAAACCAACAAAGTTGTATTATCTGAGAGCTACTCCTCCTGATATAATGCTCGAAGAAAGAGATTATACTCTTCGGCAATTTAATGCAAACAATATCTATGTTTGGACATAGATGACCAATCCGAAACAAACATTTTGGAAATTTGCCAACAAATGATGATGGTCAGTAATGCTTATGCAATATATAACAATTGTCAAGAGGAAGATATGGTTTATATTTTGCTTTCTAGCTTTACTGGGTAACTCAGAGGTTGGTGGGACTTCCATCTCACACAAGAACAAAAAAAATCTAATTTTACAAGCCAAAAAGACCACTCAAGATGGTATAATTATTACAAGTAGTGATGGTGAACCAATGTCTGATGATGTTAACTATCTCATAGTTAATATCATAGAACATTTTGTTGGTGATCCATCTCTATGGAGAGATAAATCGGCAGATCTTCTGTCAAACTTAAAATGTAAAACTCTATCCAACTTCAGATGGTATAGAGACAATTTTCTCTTGAGAGTAATGACCCGAGAAGATGGAAATCATCCAATCTGGAAAGAAAAATTCCTTGCTGGTCTTCCTAGATCATTAGGAGATAAGATCAAAGAAAAATTAAGAAACCAAACTGGTGACAGTCAAATCCATTATGAAAATTTAACTTATGGACAATTAATTGCAATTGTTCAGAAAACTACTTTAAAACTTTGTCAAGAAGATAAACTTCAACATCAACTTGCCAAAGAAAAAGCTTCAAATCAGAAAGATATAGGTTCTTTCTGTGAACAATTTGGTTTTCCTGCCTGTAAAAGGTCTAAAAAACTTAAACATAGACATGAAGACAAAGAATACAAGGCTAAAAGATATTACAAAAAATATAAAAAACCTTTGAAGAAGCCAAAAACAAACAAACCCAGAAATTTGAAAAATGAATTCAAATCAAAACCTCTAATGGATCTTCCTAAAGGAAAAATTGTTTGTTTTTTATGTGGCAAAGAAGGTCACATGGCAAAATATTGTAGGCTTAATAAAAGAATTAATGCCTTATAACTTGAAGAACCAACTCTTCAACAATTAAACAATCTTTTAATTGAAGAAACCTCTTCTGAAGAAGAATATGAGGTCATCCTCTGATGAAGTAAATGAACTTCAACATGATGACATTTTATCTTCATATGAAGAAGATGATTTTCAAATAAATTGTCTTGACAAGTTTGCTGAGAGTCCAAGAAATCCTGTACTTGATGAACCAATCAAGGAATTGGTCTGAACTGATTCCAAGATAGACAATTTACAAATAAATGTCATTAAAGAAGATTTGGTTTTTGAAATCATTAACTCTCTTCCAACTAATGAAGAAAAGGTTAAGTTTTTCAACAAACTAAAAGAAAGCACAGCTTCTTCTTCAAAACCAAATCAAAAATATTTGCAAAAGAATTTGCAAACAAAATATGATTTCTCTGAAATAATAAAAAGATTTCAAACCAATCCAAAACCTGTTTCAATTTCTGACTTTTAGAATGAAATAAACAATTTAAAAGAAGAGATAAGAAACCTGAAAAATACTCAGGAATTCCATTCTCTTATTTTAAATCAAATCCAGGAAGAAAATCTTGATAAAGAAAAGAAGAAAGTTGAGGAAGTTAGTAGTTCATCCTCGTCATCTAGTTCATCATCTAGTGATGAAAAGGAACCAGAAGCTTCTAAAAATTTCTTAAATCTTATATCAAGAATTTTAATCCAAAAATGGCATGTGCCAGTTAAAATTATTGTAGCTAATACTTTTGTATTAGAAACAATAGCTTTGTTTGATACCGGTGCAACTCGAAGATGTATTAAGGAAGGTATAATTCCAACAAAATTTTATGAAAAAACAACTGAAAATCTCTATGGATCAAACATATCACCATTAGACATCAGCTACAAACTTTCAAATGCAGTATCGATTGTGATGGTGTTAAAATAAAAAATCTTTTTATCTTAGCAAAGGTTTTATCACAAGATGTGATTCTTGGTGCTCCTTTCATCAGCAAATTAAAACCCTTTTTAACAACTAATGAAGGTATAGAAACCGATGCATTGGGTAAAAGGATTTTCTTCAAATTTGTTGAACCACCTTATACAAGATTTATTAATCAAATTGAATATAAAGAAAATCAAATTAATTTTCTAAAAGAAGAAGTTTCTTATAAAGCAATTGAAAATCAATTGGAGAAACCTTTTCTAAAACAGAAATTCAAAATGTTTTGGAAAACATTCAAAAACAATTTGTTCTAATTTTCCAAATGCTTTTTGGGAAAGGAAAAGACATGTATTTGATTTGCCTTATGAAAAGGATTTCAATGAAAGAGCTATCCCAACGAAAGCTCGACCAATTCAAATGAACCAAGAAGTTTTAGAAAATTGCCAAAAAGAAATAATGGATTTACTTGGAAAGGGATTAATCCCCAAAAGCCAAAGTCCTTGGTCTTGTGTAGCTTTCTATGTTAATAAGAATGCTGAACTTGAACGAGGAACTCTGAGACTTGTAATAAACTACAAGCCTCTCAATCAAGCTCTTCAGTGGATTAGGTACCCAATACCTACTAAAAAACATCTTTTAAATTGCCTTCATCGGGCTAAAATATTTTCAAAATTTGATATGAAATATGATTTTTGGCAAATCCAAATATCGGAAAAGGATAGGTATAAGACTGCATTCACTGTCCCATTTGGACAATGTGAATGGAATGTTAGGCCTTTCAGTTTGAAAAATGCACCCTCTGAATTCCAAAAGGTTATGGATGAAATTTTCAATCCTTTTACAAAATTTATCATTGTCTACATTGATGATGTTTTAGTGTTTTCAGAATCAATTGAACAACACTTTAAACATGTCAAAGTCTTTGTAGATGTTGCTAGGTTCAATGGCTTAGTAGTTTCTAAAACCAAAATTAGTCTCTTTTAGACAAAAATTCAGTTTCTTGGTCATCATATATAACAAGGAACTATCGTTCCAATTGATTGTGCAATTCAGTTTGTCGATAAATTTCCATACCAAATTATGGACAAAACTCAACTTCAAAGATTTTTAGGTTGTTTGAATTACGTAGGTGATTTCATTCCAGACCTAAACAATATCATTAAGCCTCTTCATAAGCGTCTTAGTAAAACTCCCCCTCCATGGACTGATAATCACACTAACGTGGTTATCAAAATCAAATCCTTAGTAAAAAATCTCCCATGCTTGTATCTCCCAAATCCACAAGCATTCAAAATTGTTGAAAGTGATGCCTCTAACATAGGTTATGGTGGCATTCTCAAACAAAAAATTGATGGTAAAGAGCATTGCATTGCATTTACTTCAAAATATTGGAATAGAGCTCAACAGAACTATTCCACAATCAAAAAAGAAATTTTAGCAATTGTTTTGTGCATAAACAAATTTCAAAGCGATTTGCTAAATCAAAAATTTTTAATCAAAGTTGATTGCAAGGCTGCAAAAGATTTTTTGTAAAAAGGATGTTAAAAACTTAGCATCAAAACAAATTTTTGCTCGTTGGCAAGCAATTTTAAGTGTCTTTGACTTTGAAATTGAATTTATCAAAGGTACTTCAAATTCTCTCCCAGACTTTCTAACTAGAGAGTTCTTGCAGGGGAAATAAGGCGACCAAAATGAGTGATAAAGAGAAGAAAAAGAAAGGAAAGGGTAAAGGCCAACCCAAAATTGAACCACAAAGGATTGTAAAAGAAGAAGAAAAGTAGGTTTTAAATTTAATTTATTAAGATAAATTAAATTTAGTAACTAACATATAATAAATTAAATTTAAAACTAGCATGATAGAGATATAGTATCTCAGATTTAATTTATGAAGATAACTTAAATCTAATGGCTTTTTATTTGAATTAAATAAATAGGTTAAATTAAAATTGTTGGACAGATTTAATTTAAACTGAATTTAATTAATTAGTTCATCAAGATAATTAATTGTTAATTAATTTCAAAATTAATAAAGATTAATTTTGAAATTAGAATATAGACCTCATAAGTTATAAACTTCAAAGAGTAGATATACTCATACACGTATGAGAATTTAGAGCCACAAGGGAAACCCTAGGAGACATTGGAGGCGCTAGCATGCAGTCTAAGTTGGAGAGTATTCATGTGGGTACCAGTTGAGAGATCAGACCTGACGTGTTGGCTACTAGAGATTGAAAACCTTGAATTCGGAATGGTACGAATCATTCTAACTCAGTTTAAATGCCGTTGATAGATCCTCGATTAGGATTGGCGATAAATTTTAAACTTCTTCTGCTGTGCCTCCTGATCCTAACAGTTTTTATGCCAATCTAAGACGAAAACCAAACTTTCATTCTCTTAACATCAAATTAGCCCAAACTACGTATGTGGATGTTTGGGGCCTAAATGGATGAATTTGACAAAAATGTTAGGCATTATGAAATCCTTATGAGAAAAGGAGTGGGTGTGAGGGTTTTCATGCCAACCTTAAATGGTCACCAATCTTTAATCCCTTTGACTTAAAATTAACCTAAATCACGTATGTGGCCATTCAATACCCAAAGGGATGAATTTGAAAAAAATCTTAAGCATTTTAAAATCCTTATGAAAAATAGAGTGGGTATGTGGGTTTTCATGCCAATCTGAGATGGTGACCAAACTTTCATTCTTTAGACAACAAATTAGCCCAAATTGTATGTGTAGATGTTCAGGGCCAAAACGGATGAATTTGACAATAATGTTAGGCATTCTGGAATCCTCATGTAAATGGTGACCAATCTTTCATTCCTTTGAGCTCAAATTAGCCCAAATCGTGAATGTGGTCATTCATCAACCAAACTGATAAATTTGACAATAATCTTCAGCATTCTGCATCCTCATGAAAACGGAGGGGCTTCTGTGTTTTCACGGCATCTCTAGATGGTGACCAAACTTTCTTGCTCATGACCTAAAATTAGTCCATATCTCATATATGACTGTTGGGGTCCTAAATGGATGAATTTAACAATAATCTTAGGCATTGTGGAATCCTCATGAAAAATGCTGTACGTATGTGGGTTTTCTTCACAATCCAAGATGGCGACCAAATTTTTAGTCTCTTGACCTCAAATAAGAACAAATCATGTATGTGGCTGTTTATTGGTCAAACAGATGAATTTGAGATCAATCTTAGGAACTCTAGAATCCACATAAAAATTGGAGTGGGTGTGTGGGTTTTTACGCCAATCTGAGATGGAAACAAAACTCTCGTTCTCTTAACCTCAAATTATCCCAAACTGCGTATGTGGATGTCCACGGCCCAAATGGATAAATTCGAAAAAAATGTTAGGCATTATGGAATCCTAATAAAAAAGGAGTGGGTAGGTTGGTTTTCATGCCAATCCTAAACGGTCACCAATCTTTCATCCCTTTGACTTTAAATTAACCCAAATCTTGTATGTGGCCATTCAGGGCCCAAAGGGATGAATTTCAAAAAAAATCTTAAGCATTCTAAAATCCTCATGAAAATTGGAGTAGGTATGTGGTTTTTCACGCCAATCCAAGATGGTGACCAAACTTTCATTTTTTGCACCTCAAATTAGCCCAAATCACGTATGTGGATGTTAAGGGTCCAAACGGATGAATTTGAATACAATGTTAGGCATTATGAAATCCTCATGAAAAAAGGAGTGGGTATGTGGGTTTTCATACCAATCCTAGATAGTGACCAATCTTTCATTCCTTTTACTTTAAATTAGCCCAAAAGCGTATGTGGCCATTCTGGGACCAGAGGGATGAATTTGACAATAATCTTAGGCATTCTAAAATCGTCATGAAAATTGGAGTGGGTGTACGAGTTTTCACACTAATTTGAGACGGTGACCAAGCTTTCATTCTTTGGATCTCAAATTAGCCCAAATAGCGTATGTGGCCATTCGGGTCCAAAAGGATGAATTTGAAAACAATCTTTGGTATTCTGGAATTATCATGAAAAATGGAGTGGGTATGTGGGTTTTCACTCTAATCTGAGATGGTGACCAAAGTTTTTGTCTCTTGACTTCAAATTAGCTCAAATCACGTATATGTCCATTTTGGGATCAAACAGAAGAATCTGAGATCAATGATAGGAACTCTAGAATCCACATCAAAATACGAGTAGGTATGTTGGTTTTTATGTCAATCTGAGACGGTAACCAAACTTTCATTCTCTTTACCTCAAATTAGTCCAAACCGAGTATGTGACCATTCCAGGCCCAAAGGGATGAATTTCACAACAATCTTAGGCATTTTAAAATCCTCATGAAAATTGGAGTCGGTGTGTGGGTTTTCACACTAATATGAGACAGTGACCAAGCTTTTATTCTTTGGACCTCAAATTAGCCCAAATCACGTATCTGGCTGTTTTGGGCCCAAATGAATGAATTTGACAACAATGTTAGGCATTCTAGAATCCTCATGGAAAAAGGTGTGGGTATGTAGGTTTTCATTCCAATCCTAGAGGTGACCGATCCTTCATTCCTTTCACTTCAAATTAGCCCCAATCACGTTTGTGGCCGTTCGGGCCCAAAAGAATGAATTTGACAACAATCTTTGGCATTCTAGAATCATCATGAAAAATGGAGTGGGTATGTGGGTTTACACGCCAATCTACGACTGTGACCAAAGTTTCAAACTCTTGACCTCAAATTAGCCCAAATCACGTATGTGACAATTCTGGGCTCAAACAGACAAATTTGAGATAAATCTTAGGCATTCCAAAGTTCACGACAAAATTGGAGTGGGTATGTGGGTTTTTATGCCAATCTGAGATGGTAACCAAACTTTCATTCTCTTGACGTCAAATTAGCCGAAACCACGTATGTGGCCATTCAAGGCCCAAAGGGATAATTTTGACAAAAATCTTAGGCGTTCTGAAATCCTTATTAAAGTTAAAGTGGGCATGTGAGTTTTCACGCCAATCCGTGATGGTGACCAAACTTTCATTACTTGGATCTCAAATTAGCCCAAGTCGTGTATATGGATGTTAAGGGCCCAAACAGATGAATTTGACAACAATGTTGGCATTATGGGATCCTCATAGAAAACAAAGTGGGCATATGGGTTTTCATGCCAATCCTAGACGGTGACCAATCCTTCATTCCATTGAATTCAAATTAGCCCAAAAGCGTATGTGGCTATTCCAAGCCTAAAGGGATGAATTTAACAACAATCTTAGGCATTCTAAAATCCTCATGAAAATTAGAGTGGGTGTGTGGGTTTTCATGCTAATCCGAGACGGTGACCAAGCTTCCATTCTTTAGACCTCAAATTAGCCCAAATCGCAAATGTAGCAGTTCAGGGTCAAACGGATGAATTTAAAAACAATGTTAGGTATTCTGGAATCCTCATGAAAAAGTATGGGTATGTAGGTTTTCATTCCAATCCTAGATGGTGACCAATCTTTCATTCCTTTTACTTTAAATAAGCCAAATTGCATATGTGACCGTTCGAGCCCTAAAGGATGAATTTGACAACAATCTTTGGCATTGTGGAATCCTCAAGAAAAAAGGTGTGGGTATGTGGGTTTTCATGCTAATCCTAGATAGTGACCAATCTTTCATTCCTTTGACTTTAAATTAGCCCAAATCGTGTATTTGGCCATTCGGGCCCAAAAGGATGATATTGACAACAATCATTGGCATTCTGGAATTATCATGAAAAATGGAGTGGGTATGTGGGTTTTCACGGCAATTTGGAAATGATGAACAAAGTTTAAGTCTCTTGACCTCAAATTAGCCCAAATCACGTATATGGCAATTTAGGGCTAAAACAAATGAATTTGAGTCAATCTTTGGCACTCTAGAGTTTGAATCAAAATTGGAGTGGGTATGTGGGTATGTGGGTTTTTATGCCAATTTGAGATGGTAGCCAAACTTTCATTCTCTTGCTCTCAAATTAGCCCAAACCTTGTATGTGGTCATTCAGGGCCCAAAGGGATAAATTTGACAAAATATTAAGCATTTTAAATTCATCATGAAAATTGGAGTAGATAAATGGGTTTTCAGCCAATCAGAGACAATGACCAAACTTGCATTTTTTGGACCTCAAATTAGCCCACATCACGTATGTAGATGTTAAGGGCCCAAATGGATGAATTTGATAATAATGTTAGGCATTATGGGATTCTCATGAAAAAGGAGTGGGCATGAGAGTTTTCATGCCAATCCTAGACGGTGACCAATCCTTCATTCCTTTGACTTCAAATTAGCCCAAAAGCGTATGTGGCCATTTTGGAACCAAAGGGATAAATTTGACAACAATCTTAGGCATTCTAAAATCCTCATGAAAATTGGAATAGGTGTACGGGTTTTTATGCTAATCCAAGACGGTGATCAAGCTTTTATTCTTTGGACCTCCAATTAGCCCAAATCGCGTATGTGGCCGTTTAGGCCCAAAAGGATGAATTTCACAACAATCTTTGGCATTCTAGAATCATCATGAAAAATGGAGTAGGTATGTGGGTTTTCACGCCAATCTGAGATGGTGACTAAAGTTTCAGTCTCTTGAGCTTAAATTTGTTAGAACCGGCTGACACCCAATAGGGGGTGAATTGGGTGTAAGATAAAAACTTAAGAACTTTAGAAATCTTTTCGCTTCTTAGTGGAAGCAATAAATATGAAAGTAATGAATCATAAATCAACAGTTAATATATGCTGGAAATATAAGAGTTTAAGGAAGAGAGTATGCAAACTGTGATTTATCCTGGTTCGGTCCAATCTGCGATGGCCTACGTCTAGTCCCCAGGCTCCTCCTGAGATTTTAAAATCCACTATCTTCTTGTTTAATCCAGGCACAAGAAAAAGCCTTTACAATCTCACAAGTTTAGCTAGGTACTTATGAAACCTTTTACAATTCTCTCACTGAAATACTCCCCCTTACAGTAAGTCTTACGACAAGAGCAATCCCGAAGATCTTCCTCTCCTACTTACTTGTGCAAGGCTTACGAGCAGCAACATTCTCTCCTACTTATACCTCTGTAAGATTAATGAGCAGCAACGTTCTCTACTGCTTATACCTTGTAAGTCTTATGATCAGAAAGTCTTATCGGCAATTTTCTCTGCAACTTCTTTCGTAAGAAAATCAACCCTTTCAAGGTCCCTCTACCTTGAGATCAATTCAGAAATACAAGTGTCTACAAACTCTCTTATAGAGTGGATAAAATGCTCATTAAAGTACAACACAAATAACTCTCTCTCAAATATACATGATATAGAAAATAGATAAGAATAGAGAGTAGTTAGGTCGAAGTGGATTCATGATATAAGCATGTTTGTGTTGTAGTGTTCTTGTTGGTGTTGTTGTTCTCTGCTTGAATCTCCTGTGTTTATAGTTGAGTAGGATATGACCATTGTGAGTATTTCAACTTATCCGTTGTGTCCCGTTGCTTCGTTTGTCCATTTGCTTGAATTTGAAAACTAGCCATTATGAACGTTGACGCTACGCTTCTGTAAAGTCAACTTTTGTCTCTTCGCATCATCTCTTCATTGTATTCCTAGAGAAACACATTAAACACTAATACAATGAAGTGTAAGAGTGATTGGAAGTAAGAAGAGTAAGTTACAAAAACATTCCCATGATTTTCAAAATCTTGGGATACGTTGTTGGTTGCGTTACTCGAGTGGTTAATCGAGTAAGCCTCTCTTTTCTTCTGGTTACTCGAGTGATCTCTCGGGTAAAAGTTCAAATAACTTTACAGATTACTCGAGTGCTCCCTCGAGTAATGTTGTCTAAATTTTGGTCGAGAGTAATTCCAACTTCATTACTCGAGTGATCCCTCAAGTAATTCCTTTCAAAATGTGGTCAAGAGCATTTCTTCTTTGATTACTCGAGTGGTCCCTCGAGTGAGATTTCAAATAACTCTGCAATTACTCGAGTAAGCCCTTCAAGTGAATTCTTGATTTTGATTTGAAACATGGAAAATTATATATCATCGGAAAGCTCTCATCGTCTACATTCAAACACAACAAGAATTAGCTCTAAACTCGTTTATAGAAAGCTATGATTCAAAGAGTATCTACTATTCTTAGACAATTTCTGAAATCATGAGCAGCAAATTCCAGAAGGAATAGCTCTTAGGATATAACTTCAAATATGCCAAATTACCCATCCATGGAAATCTCTTTGAGTCTACTTTCATATGGCACTAGTTTCGTCTCAATTCGATATTTATTTTGAGAGTTATGTTCAAAATACCGAACCTTGTTCTGGTAAATGATGCTGATTCATGTGACAACTTCAACAAATCATATCTCCCTCATCGGAACTCCTTTTAATGTGATATTGGTGTCCATAGTTCGTGTTGGGAATCTAGTTTTATATGTCACCAGTTTCAGTTCAATCCAACATGTGGTTAGAGAGATATCATCAAAATACCAAACCTTTGTTCTGCCGTGCGAAACCAGAGTGTCATTACACGAGTGGTCACTCGAGTAATCTTCAAGTAACTTTGCAGATTACTCAAGTAGCCACTCGAGTAATCAACTCCAAAATGAGGCAGTGCCATTTACTCAAGTGATTACTTGAGTAATCATCCCCGGAGGTACCATAACTTCCATATATATCATTTTAGCTTCGTATTGACCCATTTCAACTTCCGTTTGACCATAGAAACCTCTAATATTACTTCTAATAGCTTGGATCTTGATATTCTCATGTGATCTTGCAAGTTCTTCTTTCTTCAATCTCTTTCTTCTTGTTTTGCCACTTGATCATTCTTCATAACCCAACTAGAAATTTTCTTGAATATCTTCAATCTTCTTCTTCCTTTGCTTGACTAATCTTGAATCTTGATATTCCCATTGAAGGTAATTTCATTTATAATTTGATGTAAATGAAAAAATATTTTTGTGAAAAAAAACTTTCATAATCAAGGTAAATTAAAATAAAAAATATGAAAGTATTCTCAAAATATAAAGAGAGAGTTTAGAAATGCTCATTAGGATTTAGAAAAATGATGAAGTGCTCTATGAAGTCCATTGCTTCTATGGCAATGCTGGTTCATGATGTTGTGTTTTGTACAACTTTGACAGATGTTCATGTTGTTGCCAGGATTTTCCAATTAAGTTGAGCTTTTGTTTAGCATGCTCAATGATCATTTGTATTGGCATATGTATTATTTGCTCTGAATGTTGCAGCCAATGTAGTTTCCTTGATTGAGCATTAAAAGCATCCTCAAAGTTGATAGAGTCTTCTTGTAATATGTTGAGGAATGCTAATGCACAAAACAAATTCTCTTGTCATAAATTTAAATCTTTCTTACAAAGAGAATTATTAGTTCAATCAAGTAACAAAAGGTTCCTTTCCATATGATATGTTAAAATTATGATCTTGAAAAGAATAGTATGGGAGTAACGCATCATCAAAAACTAATCAAGACATGGTGAATATAGATGAGTATGTTAAAAAGATTTTTTTCCAATAAAGGACATGAGCTTTCAAGATATAAAACACATGTGAAAGTGAAGCTCCCCCTTAATGAATGCATGGTTTTAAAAATCATTTTGAGGAGTAGTAAATAATACCTTTCCAGGATTTGAAAAAAAAACATTTAGAAAATTTGTAGAGAAAAGGAGTATGATAATGCAAAGATTTAGAGAGAAATCAGATTTTGAAAATGATGATGCAATTCAGGGTTTTAAGGATGTAACCCTGTATTACTTGAGTCATTACTCAAGTGTTCACTTTGAGTGATGCAACTCAAAGAATTTGAATTAAAGAATACAATACCTAACTCGAGTAATGTCGTAATTACTCGAGTCATAGTCCTTTGAAGTCCATTGATGCATCATTGGCTAGTCATTGTCTGTTGATGTGATCAGTATGGAGGGATTCTGAAGCATTATCTCTGTGATCACTTAAGAATACCAAGATGAGCTCAGAATAAGGCCTTGAAGTTCTGGTTGATCAAATTATAGTGTGTTCTAATCTTTCCATTCATAGATGCGATGAACTCAACATTATTTGTAGCAAGCTCTGTGTGATTGTTGAGCTCCTCTCTCAAATAGCCTTGGACAGATGGACCAAAGAATGAAGGACCAGAGAGACCAGCTCTAGCAAAGTATTGTCTCTCATTTATTCTTGAAGTCTCAGCTCTCATCCTCTATGCCTCTTGTGTTAACTTGGAGTGAGATTCAAACTTACTTGGAGTAATTGCGAATTACTTGAAGGTCTACTTGAAGTAATTGCAGATTACTTGGAGTAAATCCTGTAGAAGTATATATATACCTCTTGTTCTCTAACAAACATGATTTTTCTAGTATTCCTCTCCTCTTTGCTTATAATATAGGCCATTATGTGGTAATTCTTCTCGATGAAGTAAGTGAAGTTATTGGCCTTGTTCACCATAGCTCTAATTTAGATGATCATATAATTTTGTGAAAACATAGAGCTAGGATTGTAGTTGAGAATCCTCATTAGTTCTGATGGTTTGATGATTCTGTACTTCTCAGGCTCATTAAAATCCTTGGAAGGTCTAGTGGGATGTTCGGTAATTTAAATAAAGTGGTTGTGAATCCCTTGGAGTGATCTTCAGATTACTTGGACTAATCCTCATATTACTTGGAGTAACTGTCAGATTACTTGAAGTAATAGTGAATTACTTGGATAATCCCAGATTACTTGAAGTGACAGTCAGATTACTTGGAGAAATCCCAGATTTAGCTTCAGCTCTCATTGCAACACTGCCAGTCACACCTCCTCTGTTAGCCTCTGATCTTTGTATCTGAAAGTAAAGCATTTTGATCAACTCCTGCAAAAGTATAAATAAATGCTCTTTGGTACCCATCTTTCTCTTGGGTCCATACAGTATTAGACATTATAACTCTGTTATACTCTTATATAATTGAATTATATGATATTTGAGCAAAGAGTATAATAATCAATAAAGACCAGAATATAATTTTACCTAATTAAATAAATTCAAGCAATTGAATTATAAAGGGTAACGAAAAAATAATACCAAGAATGATGATTTTCAAATATCAATGACAATTTGTAAATACACTTTATATCAAAAATATGTCATTGATAAAATTTTCATGCAAGGTATGCAAGTGAGATAAAAAAGGATTAGTAGATATATCCACAAAAGTTTTCATCAAGTTTTTCAATAACAATAATAAAATATGCAAATTGATTCAAATCTCATATGTAATTTCAAATCATGACAATGCATTGTAAAATTGAGATTTTAAATATATGCAAAACTCATCTTTGAAATATGTTTATAATCAATGTTTATGTTGAAAATGGTAGAAGTCAACAGTTTAAATATGCATATACCAGAAAGCTTCCTTTTTAGAGAACAATTAAGATAACATGTTAGACATTGGAGTTTAACATGTTTGAGAATTTTTCCAAGAGCAACTGTCATATTGAAAATGAAATAGCCAAAAAGGCTTAGCTTCAAGGATGTATATAAACATAATGACTTTGCTATTGACCAAGAGATAAACTTGACTTTTAGAGTTGTGTCTTGAAGAATAGGGATATTCAACTCAAGAATTTGAATAGAAGGCTCTAGTTACTCAAAAAATGGATGAAGACAAATGGTAATGCATTTGAGCAACAAGATGAGTATAAGAATTTATGGATGATGAAGCACATACTCATTGATTCAAATGACTAGAGTTCTAGAATATTATCCTGGTAAGTTATTCCACTATAATGGTTAATGCATTAAGATTTAATGCACTAATGAACATTCATAATGCTTGGAATAACATGGCCAACCAAAGATTTATACACTAGGCATAAAGCTTTCACATATTGGATTCTTTTCTAGGAAATACACTTAAAACTCATATAGATAGTTAACTTGTTAGACATAAGGCCTAACTTGTTAGAAAATAATGGTTGAGGAGTTCAAGCATTGGATAACACATTTAAGATCAATGATCAATATGTCAACGATGGGGAAATACTCTGGTGGATGAAGCTGAAGCATTTCTGATTTTCAGTATACATGAACATAAATATTAACTTCCAATTTTGAAACTAATTTAAATGCAAACAAGTTATGAATAATTTTCAAATAATATATATGCATTTTTATAAACAAGATGAATTTGGAATCTAAGTACATTTTTGAAATGTGCATGTCAAAACTCAAATAGAAAGATTATGCACAATTTCACTTTCAGTCCATTTAACAATCTAAAAACAATTTGAAAAACATAAATAATTGATTGCTAATAGAATGCAATAATAAGCAAGTATTCATTACCCAATTTAGTTCATATAAGCACAAGATATGAAAAGATATGGAGTAAGAATTAGATATCACCATAATTCCTCTTATCCTTGTGACAACTTGCTTGTTTTGGTGGAATAATATTGGTTTTTCTCCTTTGCACAATCAACACCAAAATCCAAACTCCAAAATTCAGCATCAAGATATGAATTTGTTTTCATGTGACCATAGCTTGAGAAGCTTTTTCTTATCCTACAGAACTGTATAAATTTCTTTTCTTCATGGTATCCAACCTTGCTTGGATCCATTTCTTGTTAGCTTGTAGGAATCAAGATAAAATTCACATGCTCTAAGAATATAATCAATTCAAGGCAATTAAACATAATGAATTAAACATGTTTTTATGCATAAAAGGAATATTTTCTTTTAAAAGCATTTTATATGCATAAAGAATTAACCTATTGAGCATTGCAATCCCTTTATAAATAAATCTATTAAGTGGGTTTTTAAGGGATGCAAAATCATAATTTCAAAATCATTTACAATGCTCATTCCTAAGGTTTCAAAATATAAAACCTCAATAAATATTATAGACAATGGCATAGGAGGTTTTATCATTGTGTACCTTTGCTTTAGATACTTGGAGGATTGCTTTTGCTTACCCACGGCATCTTTCTATGATGTTGATCCTTTGAATATCTTGCTTTGGGTGTTGGCAACCTTCTTTCAAAATATATAGACTCCAGGAGTCGTTTACTTAATGGTTGAGAGATCCTCCTTTTCTTGTTCTCCTCAAGATAGTTGAATGGTACTCTATAGTAGTCTATTCTTGAGGTAAATCGTACTCCTTTTCTCCATCGGCTTTCTTTGTGGTTAAACTTTGCAGTTCTAGCAATGGGTGCTCTGAGAGTTCTCCTTTTCAATATAGATGATATGAACCTCTTTATTGGTGTATGAGAAACTCTTAGCTTTTTCTTTATCTTCTCCGTACCCTTATGTCCATTCTTCTTATGATCAATCTGCATATATAAAGTACTAGATGGACATTTTGGTACCCATTTATACTTGGGTCCTTGATTGTTAGCATTAGACATTACATGTCTTTTTAGAATCCAAACAATTTATTTCTCACAATAGAATTTCTTCTAATATAGCATGTGTGAGAAATGTGACCTGATTTACCACAATAATTGCAAATAAAAGAAGGATATGCATTATGATATTCTATCTAAGTATTGTGTCGATCATGATAGTAAAAACCCAAATAAATTTCATTTGAACATTCTTTCTTCCCAATAAATTTTCCAGTATATTTGAAAATATTTTTGCTTTTCTTAATAGAATCAACAATTGGTTGAAAAGCAATCTTATGTAGACTTTGAAAATCAGTTTTACAAAAATCACAAAAAGAATTGAAACTTTTTACCTTAAGTTCATCTTGAGCCCCAAAAACTGATTTTTCATGTTCGTTCATAATGAGCTCTTTTCAAGAATCCTCTTCTTCTTGTCTATCCATGTTGACTATAAGGAACTGTTCTATGATTTCTTCTTCTTCATCATCAGCTTCCAATTGTTCATGCACCGTAGATGCACAACTTGTAGTTTCATATGAACTGTCAACACTTTCAACTTCAACACATTTGTTAGAAGTATACATATGATCAAGAGTATCCCAACTATCTCTAGCAGTAATGCAAAATCTAATTTTCTCAAAATCATTTTCTGTTAAAGCACTATACAGAATTTTCATAGTTCTAATGTTCAACGAAAACATTTTCTTTTCTCTTTCTGTCCAATCCTTTCTTGGTTTAAAATCAAAAGCATTTGTAAAAATATTCCACATATCAAAATCATATGCTTTTAAAAAACTAGTCATTATAGCTTTCCAAAACCAAAAATCAATATCTTTCAACATAGGTGGAATTGTATAGTCAAAACCTTCAGAAAGCATATAACACCCAAAATTAGCCATTATAAACTCTTGAGATGGTTAAGTCCTTTAAACAAGAGTCTAGCTCTGATACCAAATGTTAGAACCGGCTGACACCCAAGAGGGGGGTGAATTGGGTGTAAGATAAAAGCTTAAGAACTTTAGAAATCTTTTCTCGTCTTAGTGGAAGCAATAAATATGAAAGTAATGAATCATAAATCAACAGTTAATATATGCTGGAAATATAAGAGTTTAAGGAAGAGAGTATGCAAACTGTGATTTATCCTGGTTTGATCCAATCTGGATGGCCTACGTCCAGTCCCCAAACTCCCCCTGAGATTTTCAAATCCACTATCTTCTTGTTTAATCCGGGTACAAGAAAAGCCTTTACAATCTCACAAGTTTAGTTGGGTACTTGCGAAACCTTTTACAATTCTCTCACTGAAATACTCCCCCTTACAATAAGTGTTATGAGCAGAGAAATCCCGAAGATCTTCCTCTCCTACTTACTTATGCAAGTCTTACTTGGAGCAACATTCTCTCCTGCTTACACCTCTGTAAGACTTACGAGCAGCAACGTTCTCTACTGCTTGCACCTTGTAAGTCTTATGATCAGAAAGTTTTATCGACAATTTTCTCTCCAGCTTCTTCCGTAAGAAAATCAACCCTCTCAAGGTCCCTCTACCTTTAGATCAATTCAGAAATACAAGTGTTTTACAAACTCTTATAGAGTGGATAAAATGCTCATTGAAGTACAACACAAATAACTCTCTCTTAAATATACATGATATAGAAAAATAGAGAGTAGCTGGGTCGAAGTGGATGATTCATGATATAAGCATGTTTGCGTTGTAGTGTTCTCGTTGGTGTTGTTGTTCTCTGCTTGAATCTCCTGTATTTATAGTTGAGTAGGATATGACCGTTGTGAGTATTTCAACTTATCCGTTGTGTCCCATTGCTTCCTTCGTCCATTTACTTGAATTTGAAAACTAGCCGTTATGAACGTTGACACTACGCTTCCGTAAAGTAAACTTTTGTCTCTTCATATCATCTGTTCACTATATTCCTAGAGAAACACATTAAACACTAATACAATGAAGTGTAAGAGTGATTGGAAGCAAGAAGAGTAAGTTACATAAACAATCCCATGATTTTCAAAATCTCCGTATACGTTGTTGGTCGCGTTACTCGAGTGGTTACTCGAGTAAGCCTCTCTTCTTCTGGTTGCTCGAGTGATCTCTCGAGTAATAGTTCAAATAACTTTGCAAATTACTCGAGTGCTCCCTTGAGTAATGTTGTACAAATCTTGGCTGAGAGTAATTCCAACTTCATTACTCGAGTGATCCCTCCAGTAATTTCTTTCAAAATCTAGCCGAGAGCATTTCTTCTCTGGTCCCTCGAGTGGTCCCTCGAGTGAGATTTCAAATAACTTTACATATTACTCAAGTAAGCCCTTCAAGTGAATTCTTGATTTTGATTTGAAAAATGGCAAATTATATATCATCGGAAAGCTCTCATCATCTACATTCCAAAGCAAGAAGAATTAGCTCCAAACTTGTTGTACACAGAAAGTAATGATCCAAAGAGTATCTATTATTCTTAGACAATTTTTGAAATCCCGAGCAGCAAATTCCAGAAGGAATAGCTCTTAGAATATAACTTCAAATATGCCAAATTACCATCTATGGAAATCTCTTTGAGTCTACTTTCATATGACACCAGTTTTGTCTTAATCCGATTTGTATTTTGAGGGTTATGTTCAAAATACAGAACCTTGTTTTGGTAAAAGACGCTGATTCATGTGACAATTTCAATAGATCATATCTCTCTCATATGAACTCCTTTTAATGTGATATTGGTGGCCATAGTTTGTGTTGGGAATCTAGTTTCATATGCCATCTATTTCAGTTCAATCCATCATATGGTTAGAGAGATATCATCAAAATACCAAACCTCTATTCTGCCGTGCGAAACCAGAGTGTCATTATTCTAGTGGTCACTCGAGTAATCTTCAAGTAACTTTGTAGATTACTTGAGTAGCCACTCGAGTAATCACCTCCAAAATGAGGCAGTTCTATATTACTCAAGTGATTACTAGAGTAATCATCCCTGGAGGTACCATAACTTCCGTATACATCATTTTAGCTTCGTATTGATCTATTCCAACTTCTGTTTGATCATAGAAACCTCCGATATCACTTCTAATAGCTTGGATCTTGATATTCTCATGTGATCTTACAATTTCTTCTTTCTTCAATCTCTTTCTTCTTGTTTTGCCACTTGATGATCATTCTTCATAACCCAACTAGATATTTTCTTGAATATCTTCAATCTTCTTCTTCCTTTGCTTGACTAATCTTAAATCTTGATATTCCCATTAGATCTTACAATTTCTTCTTTCTTCAATTTCTTGCCTCTTGATTTTCTTCTTGATGATCTTTCTTCATTTATGAGGCATTATAAGCAAAATAACATCAACCCACTGTCGGGTTTATGACTAATCTATATGGTATACAACATTAAATATAGTAGTTAGTTAATGTAGAAGATAAGTATATTATAAAAACTTTTTGCTCATATTTGACATTTGTATTTGACTTAAATAAAAACTATTCATATCTAACAAAATTAGCTTAAATCACGTATGTGTCCATATTAGGCTCAAAAAGATGAATTTGAGATCAATGATAGGAACTCTAGAATCCACATCAAAATTGGAGTAGGTATGTGGGTTTTTATGCCAATCTGAGATGGCAACCAAACTTTCATTCTCTTTACCTCAAATTAGCCCAAACCGAGTAGTATCTGGCCATTTAGTGCCCAAAGGGAAGAATTTGACAAAAATCTTAAGCATTCTAAAATCCTTATGAAAAATGGAATGGGTATGTGGGTTTCCACACCAATCCGAGATGGTGGCTAAACTTTCATTCTTTGGACCAAAAATTAGCCCAAATTGCATGTATGGATGTTCAGGGCCCAAATGGATGAATTTGACAACAATGTTAGGCATTCTGGAATCCTTATGCAAATAAGACCAATCTTTCATTCATTTGAGCTCAAATTAGCCCAAATCACGAATGTGGTCATTCAACA
This sequence comes from Inga leiocalycina, assembly GCA_963242795.1. Taxonomy (NCBI): domain Eukaryota; kingdom Viridiplantae; phylum Streptophyta; class Magnoliopsida; order Fabales; family Fabaceae; genus Inga; species Inga leiocalycina. The sequence continues at coordinate 43,831,929 of OY725325.1, read as the reverse complement.
GCCAAACAGATAAATTTGACAACAACCTTCAACATTCTGAATCCTCATGAAAAACGGAGGGGCTTTTGCTTTTTCATAGCATTCATAGACGATGACCAAACTTTCTTTCTCATAACCTCAAATTAGTCCATATCTCATATATGACCATTGGGGTCCTAAATGGATGAATTTAACAACAATATTAGGCATTATAGAATTCTCATGAAAAATGCTGTAGGTGTATGGGTTTTCTACCGTATGTGGCTATTTTGGGCCTAAATGGATGAATTTGACAACAATGTTAGGCATTCTAGAATCCTCATAAAAAAAATGAGTGGGTATGTGGGTTTTTAGGCCAATCCTAGATGATGACCAATCTTTAATTCCATTGACTGTATATTAGCCTAAATTGTGTATGAGGGCGTTCAGGGCCCAAACATATGAATTTGACAACAATCTTAGGTATTCTAAAATCCTTAAGAAAAAAGGAGTGGATATGTGGGTTTTCAGGCTAATCCTAGCTGGTCACCAATCTTTTATTCCTTTAACCTCAAATTAGCCTAAATCGAGTATGTGGCCATTCAGGGCCCAAGCAAATGAATTTGACAACAATCTTTGGCATTCTGGAATCCTCATGAAAAATGGAGTAGTTAAAAGGGTTTTCATGCCAACCTTAATGGTGTCAATACTTTCATTTTCTTGACCTCAAATTTGCCCAAATTGGGTATGTGGCCGTGAAGGGCCCAAATGTTAGGATCGGCAGGCACAGCGGAAGAATTTTAAAAATTTTACCGATCCTAATCGAGGATCTATCAACGGTGTTTAAATCAAGTTGGAAGGATTCATACCTTTTTGATTCAGGGTTTTCATGATCTCTAGGAGCCAACACATCAGGTCCGCTCCCTCTACCGGTATCCACACGAATGCTCTCCAACCGAGACTGCGTGCTAGCACTTCTAATGTCTCCTAGGGTTTCCCTTGCGGCTCTCAATTATAATGTGTATCTCAGTATATCTGCTCTATCAAGTTTATAACCTATGAGGGCTATTTTCAAATTTCAAAATTAATCATCATTAATTTCGAAATTAATTAACTATTAATTATCTTGATGAGCTAATTAAATAAATTCAGTTTAAATTAAATATATCCAACAGTTTTAATTTAACCTACTTATTTAATCCAAATAAAGAGCCATTAGATTTAAGTTATCTTCATAAATTAAATCTGAGATACCATATATCTATCATGTTAGTTATTATATTTACTTTATTTTAATAAATTAAATTTAAAACTAACACAATATAATAATATCATATAATATATATATATACACACATATATATATATATAATATGTATTTCGAAAATACATATCTATATAATATTATTAACGAATTTTAATATTACATATATACATATATATATATATATATAAATATAAAATTCATCCACCCTAATTAAACATTATCTCGTGTTGGGCCATTCTTGTGTGCGATCCTGTAGGCCCATATGAAGTTGGCAGTGGGCCAATAACTATACTAACCCACAAGTTGCAAGCGGCCTCTAGCAAGACATCACGACTACCCAATTCATATGACGATCGTTAACACGATGCAACTTGTCATATAACCATGTCACGTCCCTTTTGTCACACGATATATCGGTCAAACACGATATATCGGTCAAGGATGAGGCATGGATAATGTCATCCTCTTATTCCTGACTATTACTTTCTCGATTCCTGAGTAGTTGGACAATAGAAATGGAAACTTCTTTCTATTGTAGTATGGCCATACATTTTTCAGACTTACTCATCGAGGGGCCCAGTAATATCTCTCTACTAATGTGAGGGACAAATTCCATCTTGATCATTTATATTCCACTGCATGAAAAACCACCAAACCCGATTATAGCCTTTATCATCACCCGATCAAAGGTGACTTTGGACTAGTTCAATGCTTAGCAACTATCATGTAGGAATCCATGATGACCTCAGGTCAAAGGGCATTGTGATGTGGTTATACATAAGAAAAGCTTATGACTTGATCCATGTAGCTCTCTCATAGTGGGTCCGTCCAGCACCTTGTACTCTTACAAGTTCCTAAGACTTTGAATCGTATCTCCATATCTTATCAAAGTCATACTGATCTTGTTCCATCTCTGCTCCCGCATAGATGACCGGCTAGGGACATTTTAGGACAATCTTTATGAATTATCCAAGGATACAATTATCACAGTTAACATGCAAATAATATGATAACAGAATGGAGAAATTTCATTAAATTAATAATATTCAAAGTACAATGATTGGCCCTTTGGGCACAATTTCCAACACAAAATAGATGAATTTGATAATAATGTTAGGCATTCTGGAATTCTTTTGAAAAAAGAAGTGGTGACCAAACTTTCATTATCTTGACCTTAAATTAGTCCAAATCGCATATGTGACCCGTTTAGGGCCCAAACGGATGAATTTGACAACAATCTTAGGTATTCTTGAATCCTCATGAAAAATGGAGTGGGTTTGTGCGTTTTCACCCCAATCCGAGACAAAGACCAAACTTTCTATCTCTCGACTTAAAATTAACCAAAATCGTGTATGTGACCCGTTCAAGGTGCAAACGGATGAATTTGACATCAATCTTAGGCATTATGGAATTTTCATGAAAAATACGGTGGGTATGTAGGCTTTTGATCCAATTCATGACAGTGACCAAACTTTAATCCTCTTGAGCTCAAATTAGTGGTCGTTCTGAGAGCAAAAGGAAGAATTTGACTAAATGCCAATCCTCATGAAAAATGCAGTAGGCAGATAGGCTTTCATGCCAATCCTAGACGGTGACAATACTTTCATCTCTTGACCTCAAATTAGCCCAAATCACGTATGTGGCCATTCAGGGCCCAAACAGAAGAATCTACAACAATCTTAGAGATTTTGGAATCCTCTTGAAAAATGGAGTGGGTATGTGGGTTTTAATCTAAATCTGAGATGGTGACCAAACTTTCATTATCTTGACCTCAAATTAGCCCAAATCGCATATGTGACCATTTTGGTTCCAAAGGGATGAATTTGAAAACAATCTTTGGCATTATGAAGTCCGCATGAAAAATAGAGTGGGTGCATGGGTTTTCAAGCAAATCCAAGGCAGTGACCAAACATAGTGGCCATGTGCGTTTTCCAGCCAATCCTAGATGGTGACCAAACTTTCATTCTCTTGACCTCAAATTAGATCTAATTGTGTATTTGGCTGTTCAAGGCCCAAAGGGATGAATTTGACAACAATCTTAGGCATTCTAGAACCCTCATGAAAAATAGAGTGGGTGTGTGGGTTTTCACGCCAATCTAAGACAGTGACCAAACTTTCATTCTCTTGACCACAAAATAACCAAAATCGCGTCTGTGGCCATTGGTGGAACAAACACATAAATTTCGCAAAGATATTCGGCATTCTAGAATCCTCATGAAAAACATAGTGGGCATGTATGTTTCCAAGCCAAGCCTAGAGGGTCACCAAACTATCATTCTCTTGACCTCAAATTAGTCCTAAACGCATTTATGGCCGTTCAGGGTCTAAAGGGATGAATTTGACAACATTATTAGGCATTCAAGAATTGCATGAAAAATGGTGTGGGTATGTGGGTTTTCACAGCAATTTGAGATAGTAACCAAACTTTCATTCTCTTAACCTTAAATTAACCCAAATCATGTATGTGGCCATTAGGGGAACAAACACATAAATTTGACAACAATATTCGGCATTCTTGTATCCTCATGAAAAATGGAGCACGCATGTGCGTTTTAAAGCTAATCTTATACAGTGACTAAACTTTCATTCTCTTGACCTCAAATTAGTCCTAATCGCGTATGTCGCTGTTTAGGGCCTAAAAGGATGAATTTTACAATAGTCTTAGACATTCTGGAATCCTTATAAAAATTGGCATGGGTATGCAGGTTTTCACGCCAATCTGAGACGATGACCAAACTTTCATTCTCTGGGCCTCAAATTAGCTTAAATCATGTATGTTACTGTTGGGGTCCCAAACGGATGAATTTGACAACAATCTTAGGTATCCTCGAATCCTAGAGAAAAATGTAGTGGGTATGTGTATTTTCACGCCACCCCGAGATAGTGACCAAACTTTCATTCTCTTGACCTCAAATTAGCCCAAATTGCGTATGTGGTGAATATTTAAGCTAAGAGTTCATTGACCATCTTAGGAATTGTGGGATAATCTCACAATTAACTCCTCCAGGAATACCACAATGGAATGACCTTTTTGAATGGAGGAATCAAACACTATTAGATATGGTTCAATCTATAATGAGTTAAACAGATCTTCCACCATCCTTTTGAGGACATGCCCTAGATATAGATGCGTTCACACTAAATCAAGTTCATATAAGGCAATTGGAAAGATACCATATCAGATATGGATAAGAAAGAAACCAAGTTTATCTTTTTTCAAGATCTGGGGATATGAGGTATATGTTAAACAACAAGCCTTGGATAAATTAGTGCTTAGATCCTCAAAGATCCTTTTCGTGAGGTATCCTAAAGAAACGAAAGGATACTATGTCTATAATCCCACCGATAACACAGTGTTTGTTATTTGAAACGGTATGTTTCTAGAAAGAGAATTTATTTCTGAAACAACCATAGGAGCAAGGTACATCTTGAAGAAGTTTGAGAGTCACAAGATAGTATAGAACCACATATGAAAAGTAGAGAAGACTCATAACAAGTTGCTGAGCCTCCTTAACTAGCACAAGGTCTATGAAGATTTGATAGGACACGAAAACATTCTCAGAGATATTGATTTCTGACTACTGAACACCATGATGTGTTGCTCATTGAGCAAAATGAGCCAACAACTTATTGAGAAGCCATAGTAGGACCAAACTCTGAGAAATGGCTAAAGGCCATGGAGTCCAAAATGAAATCCATGTACGATAATCAGGTATGGACTTTAGTCCATCCACCTGAAGGTGTAAAAACCATTAGGTACAAATGGGTTTTTAAGGAGAAACTGGCATGGATGGCAATGTCAATCTCTTCAAGGCATGACTGGTTGCAAAAGGATTCACCTAAACTCATGGTGTAGACTATGATGAAACCTTTTCCCTAGTTATAATGGCCAAATCAATTAGAATTCTTCTTGTCATTGCAGCATATTATGACTATACTAGTACAAAAAAGGTGTTTTAGACTGGCACATTAGACCAATTATAGTGGGTAAGGTATAAAAGAAATGTGCGGTGGCATTTTCATAATTATAAACAAGGTGGGAGACCGGTTATTCTATTAACCGATCTAAAAAATATTATTTAGGCCGGTTCTACATTAACCGGTCTCAAAAGATTAAACCTTTTAGACCTGCTTGAATTTTAAACCAGTCTAAAAGGTTCAGCTGGGAAAAAAAATTAAAAACTCATTATTTTTTAGACTGGTTACTGAAAGAACCGGTCTAAAAGATATTTATTTTAGACAAGTTAATAGGATAACCAGTCTAAAAGAAATCTTTTTAAGACCAGTTATTCTAATAACTGGTCTAAAAGATAGACTTTTAAGAACAGTTATTAGAAGAATCAGTCTTAAAAAGCTTTTAAACTAGTTATTTTTATAACCGGTCTTAAAAGTCTTCCCCAAATTACTTTCGCGTTTTAGCTCCCTGCCTTCTTCCATTCTGAAATCCTTCCTTTATTCCTAAATCTAAATTAGCCTACTTTGATCCCAATCTTCTCTCCTCAGCCCTCGATTCCTCGTCCCTTAGTTGATCTTCGAATTTGAACAATCAAACCCGATCGAGTTGCTCGTGGTCGTGGCTCATGGGTCGCTGTCATCCTTTGCTTCATGTGGTCCACTCCGTTATTCACTTTGTTTCAGGGACGTCTTCATCTTCATCCTAATTTTTGAGGCATGCTTCCTCATCCTCTACATTTACCCATCTTATGCTTGAACCTTCAATCTTTCTCCGTTATTTCTCACTCTTAGCCTTCTATTTCTTCTGTTCAATGTTTCTTTGGCAACGGAGGGGACTAACAACTGTAATGCTTGCTTCTTTGGGTTGAACTTCTTATTTATTAATGTTTGATTATCAAATTTTTGTTCAATCTTTCTCTGTGATGCTATATTAAAAATTTTTTAGTGTTTATTTGAAAAAAAAAATACTTGATTTTTTCAACTGAAATACTCTGGAAAAAGAGGGTGTTAACAACAGTAATGCTTGATTTGTTTTTTCCTGCGTTTACTTGATGAAATTAGAAATACTTGAGAAAATCAAAGGTACTATTTGCCTTCAAACTTCTCGTTCTTGAAGCCCGATGCTATAAAAAAATGAAAAGAATAAAATAGGCTGACCCATATATTACACTCTAATGTTTACGCTCGTAAATAAATTGCAAGTGGCATTAAACCTTTTCCATTATTAATGGATGAAATTATTGGAAATTTGCAGTTTTAGAGCAATGAATTAGTTTAGCAGACTTTATTTTTATACATGAAACTCTTTATGATGCTTGGTCTTCACTATGTTTTGTCATTATTGGCATATATGTTGAAATGGCATTGGAGAACAATATTGGGCATTCTAGAATCCTCATGAAAAATGGAGTGGGTATGTGGGTTTTCATGCAATTCCGAGAGAGTCACCAAACTTTCATTCTTTTGACATTAAATTACTCCTTAATCATGTTTTTGGCCGTTCAGGACACAAACGGATGAATTTGACAATAATATTGGGCATTCTAGAATCCTCATGAAAAATGGAGTGGGTATGTAGTTTTTGACGCAATTCCGAGACAGTGACCAAACTTTCATTCTTTTGACCTCAAATTAGCCTAAAATGCGTTTTTGTCCGTTCAGGACCCAAACGGATAAATTTGACAACAATATTGGGTATTCTAGAATCCTTATGAAAAATGGAGTGGGATGTGGTTTTTGACGCAATTCCGAGACAGTGACCAAACTTTCATTCTTTTGACCTCAAATTAACCTAAAATGCGTTTTTGTCCGTTCAGGACCCAAACATATGAATTTGACATCAATATTGGGCATTCTAAAATCCTCATGAAAAATGGACTGGGTATGTTGGTTTTCACGTAATTCCGAGATAGTGACCAAACGTTCATTCTTTTGACCTTAGGTTAGCCTGAAAGGCGTTTTTGTCAGGTCAGGGCACAAACGGATGAGTTTGACAACAATATTGGGAATTCTAGATTCCTCATGAAAAATGAAGTGGGTAGGTGTGTTTTCACGCAATTCCAAGAATGTGACCAAACTTACATTCTTTTGACCCCAAAATAGCCTGAAACGCGTTTTTGTCCGGTCAGGGCCCAAACGGATGAATTTGAAGACAATATTGGGCATTCTAGAATGCTCATGACAAATGGAGTTGGTATGTCGGTTTTCACGCAATTCTGAGTCATTGACCAAACTTTCATTATTTTGACCTCAAATTAGCCTGAAAAGCGTTTTTGTCCGGTCAGGGCCCAAATGGATGAATTTGACAACAATATTGTGCATTCTAGATTACTAATGAAAAATGTAGTGGGAATGAGTATTTTCACACCATTCCGAGATAGTGACTAAACGTTCATTCTTTTGACCTCAAATTAGCCTCAATCGCGTTTTTACCGTTCAGGGCCCAAACGGATGAATTTGACAACAATATTGGGGATTCTTGAATCCTCATGAAAAATGGAGTTGGTATGTCGGTTTTCACGCAATTCCGAGACATTGGACAAACTTTCATTCTATTGACCTCAATTTAGCCTGAAAAGCGTTTTTGTCCGGTCAGGGCCCAAACGGATGAATTTTATAATAATATAAGACATTCTAGAATCCTCATGAAAAATGTAGTGGGAATGTGTATTTTCAAGCAATTCCGAGATAGAGACGAAACGTTCATTCTTTTGACCTCAAATTATCCTCAATCCCGTTTTTTACCGTTCGGGGCCCAAACGGATGAATTCGACAACAATATTGGGCATTCTAGAATCCCTATGAAAAATGTAGTGGGTATGTGGGTTTTCACGGAATTCTGAGACAATGACCAAACTTACATTCTTTTGACCGCAAATTAGCCTCAATCACGTTTTTTGCCGTTCAGGACCCAAACGGAAGAATTTCACAACAATATAGGGCATTCTACAATCCTCATGAAAAATGGAGTTGGTATGTCGGTTTTCACACAATTTCGAGACATTGGCCAAACTTTCATTCTTTTGACCTCAAATTAGCCTGAAGAGCGGTTTTGCCCAGTCAGGGCCCAAACGAATGATTTTGACAACAATATTGGGCATTCTAGAATCCTCAAGAAAAATGGATTTGGTATGTCGGTTTTCACGCAATTCTGAGACAGTGACCAAACGTTCATTGTTTTGATCTCAAATTAGCCTGAAACGCGTTTTTATCCGGTCTGGGCCCAAACGGATGAATTTGACAACAATATTGAGCATTCTAGATTACTCATGAAAATTGTAGTGGGAATGTGGGTTTTCAAGCAATTCCGAGACAATGACCAAACTTATATTCTTTTGACCTCAAATTAGCCTCAATCACCTCTTTTGCTGTTCAGGACCCAAACGGAAGAATTTCACAACAATATGGGACATTCAAGAATCCTCATGAAAAATGGAGTTGGTATGTCGGTTTTCACGCAATTCTGAGACATTGACCAAACTTTCATTCTTTTGGCCTCAAATTAGCCTCAACCGATATTTTTACCGTTCAAGGCCCAAACGGATGAATTTGGCAACAACATTGGGCATTCTAGAATCCTCATGAAAAATGGAGTGGGTATGTGGGTTTTCACGAAATTCTGAGTCAGTGACGAAACTTTCATTCTTTTGACCTCAAATTAACCTGAAAAGTGTTTTTGTCTGGTAAGTCCCCAAACGGATGAATTTTAGAACAATATTGGGCATTCTAGAATCCTCATGAAAAATGGAGTGGGTATGTGGGTTTTCACGCAATTCCGAGACAGTGACCAAACTTTCATTCTTTTGACCACAAATTAGCCTGAAAATTGTTTTTATCCATTCAAGGCCCAAACAGATGAATTTGATAACAATATTATACATTCTAGAATCCTCATGAAAAATGGAGTGGGTATGTGGGTTTTCACGCAATTCCAAAACATTGACCAAACTTACCTTCTGTTGACCTCAAATTAGCCTGAAAAGCGTTTTTGTCCGCTCAGGGCCCAAACGGATAAATTTGACAACAATATTGGGCATTCTAAAATCCTCATGAAAAATGTAGTGGGCATTCTAGAATCGTCAAGAAAAATGGAGTTGGTTTGTCGGTTTTCACGCAATTCCGAGACATTGACCAAACATTCATTCTTTTAACCTCAAATTAGCCTCAATCATATTTTTTGCCATTCAGGGCCCAAACGGATGAGTTTGACAATAATATTGTGCATTCTAGAATCCTCATAAAAAATGGAGTGGGTATGTTAGTTTTCACCCAATTCGAAGACAGTGACCAAACGTTCATTCTTTTGACCACAAAAGAGCCTGAAAAATGTTTTTGTCCGGTCAGGGCCCAAACGGATGATTTTCACAACAATATTGGCCATTCTAGATTCCTCATGAAAAATGGAGTAGGTATGTGCGTTTTCACGTAATTCTGAGACATTGACCAAACTTTCCTTCTTTTGACCTCAAATTAGCCTGAAAAGCGTTTTTGACCTGTCATGGCCCACACGGATGAATTTGACAACATTATTGGGCATTCGAGAATCCTCATGAAAATTTGAGTGGGTATGTGCATTTTCACGCAATTCCGAAACAGTGACCAAACTTTCATTCTTTTGACAACAAACTAGCCTGAAAAGCGTTTTTGTCCATTCAAGGCCCAAACGGATGAGTTTGACAACACTATTGGGCAGTCTAGAATCCTCATGAAAAATGGAGTGGGTATGTGGGTTTTCACGCAATTCCGAGATAGTGACCAAACGTTCATTTTTTGACCTCAAATTAGCCACAATCGCGTTTTTTACCATTCAGGACCCAAACGGATGACTTTGACAACGATATTGGGTATTCTAGGATCCTCATGAAAAATGGATTGGGTATGTGGGTTTTCACGCAATTCTGGGACAGAGACCAAACCTTCATTCTTTTGACCTCAAATTAACCTAAATCACGTTTTTTGCCGTTCAGGGCCCAAACGGATGATTTTGACAACAATATTGGGCATTCTAGAATCCTCATGAAAAATGGAGTTGGTATATCGGTTTTCACGCAATTCTGAGACAGTGACCAAGCCTGCATTCTTTTGACCTCAAATTAGCCTGAAAAACGTTTTTGCCTGGTCAGGCCGAAAACGGATGAATTTGACAACAATATTGGGCATTCTAGAATCCTCATGAAAAATGGAGTGGTTATGTGGGTTTTCAAGCAATTCCGAGACAGTAACCAAACGTTCATTCTTTTGACCTCAAATTAGCCTCAAAAGCGTTTTTGTCCGGTCAGAGACCAAACGGATGAATTTGACAACAATATTGGGCATTCTAGATTTCTCATGAAAAATGTAGTGGGTATGTGTGTTTTCACGCAATTCCGAGACTGTGACCAAATGTTCATTCTTTTGACCTCAAATTAGCCTCAAACGCGTTATTTCCCGTTCACGGCCTAAACAGATAAAGTTGACAACAATATTGGGCATTCTAGAATTCTCATGAAAAATGTAGTTGGTATGTCACTTTACACGAAATTCTGAGACATTGACCAAACTTTCAATCTTTTGACCTAAAATTTGCCTGAAAAGTGTTTTTGTCCGGCCAGGGCCCAAACGGATGATTTTCTAAACAATATTGGGTCTTCAAGAATCCTCATGGGAAATGAAGTGGGTATGTGGGTTTTCACGCAATTGCGAGACATTTACCAAACTTTCATTCTTTTGACCTCAAATTAGCCTCAATTTTGTTTTTTGCCGTTAAGGGCCCAAACAGATGATTTTGACAACAACATTGGGCATTCTAGAATCCTCATGAAAAATGGAGTGGGTATGTCAGTTTTCACGCGATTCTGAGATAGTGACCAAGCTTTCATTCTTTTGACCTCAAATTAGCCTGAAAAACGTTTTTGCTTGGTCAGGCCCAAAACGGATGAATTTGAGAACAATATTGGGCATTCTAGAATCCTCAAGAAAAATGGAGTGGGTATGTTGGTTTTCACCCAATTCCGAGACAGTGACCAAACGTTCATTCTTTTGACCACAAATTAGCCTGAAAAGCGTTTTTGTCCGGTCAGGGCCCAAACGGATGATTTTGACAACAATATTGGCTATTCTAGAATCCTCATGAAAAATAGAGTTGGTATGTTGGTTTTCACGCAATTGCGAGACATTGACCAAACTTTCATTCTTTTGCCCTCAAATTAGCCTCAATCTTGTTTTTTACCGTTCAGGGCCCAAACGGATGAATTTGACAACAATATTGGGCATTCGAGAATCCTCATGAAAAATAGATTGGGTATGTGGGTTTTCACGCAATTCCGAGACAGTGACCAACCGTTCATTCTTTTGACCTCAAATTAGCCTTAATCGCGTTTTTTACCGTTCACGGGCCAAATACATCAATTTGACAACAATATTGGCATTATAGATTCCTCATGAAAAATGGAGTTGGTATGTCGGTTTTCAAGAAATTCCGAGACATTGACCAAGCTTTCATCTTTTGACCTCAATTTTCCTGACAAGCGTTTTTGTCGGGTCATGGCACAAACGGATGAATTTAACAACAATATTGGGCATTCTAGAATCCTCATGAAAAATGGAGTTGTTATGTCTGTTTTCACGCAAGTCTGAGACAATGACCAAACTTTCATTCTTTTGACCTCAAATTAGCCTGAGAAGCATTTTTGTCCGGTCAGGGCCCAAACGGATGATTTTCACAACAATATTGAGCATTCGCAGATTCCTCATGAAAAATGTAGTGGGTATGTGTCTTTTCACGCAATTCCGGGACAGTGGCCAAACTTTCATTCTTTCGACCTCAAATTAGTCTGAATCGCGTTTTTTACTTTGCACGGCCCAAATTGATGAATTTGACAACAATATTGGGCATTCTAGAATCCTCATGAAAAATGGAGTTGGTATGTCGGTTTTCACGAAATTTCGAGACAGTGACCAAGCTTTCATTATTTTGACCTCAATTAGAATGAAACGTGTTTTCGTCCGGTCAGGGCCCAAACGGATGAATTTGACAACAATATTGGGCATTCTAGAATCCTCATGAAAAATGGAGTTGTTATGTCTGTTTTCACGCAAGTCTGAGACAATGACCAAACTTTCATTCTTTTGACCTCAAATTAGCCTGAGAAGCATTTTTGTCCGGTCAGGGCCCAAACGGATGATTTTCACAACAATATTGAGCATTCGCAGATTCCTCATGAAAAATGTAGTGGGTATGTGTCTTTTCACGCAATTCCGGGACAGTGGCCAAACTTTCATTCTTTCGACCTCAAATTAGTCTGAATCGCGTTTTTTACTTTGCACGGCCCAAATTGATGAATTTGACAACAATATTGGGCATTCTAGAATCCTCATGAAAAATGGAGTTGGTATGTCGGTTTTCACGAAATTTCGAGACATTGACCAAACTTTTATTCTTTTGACCTTAAATTGTCCTGACAAGCGTTTTTGTCTGGTCAGGCCCCAAATGGATGAAGTTGACAACAATATTCGGCATTCTAGAATCCTCATAAAAAATGGAGTGGGTATGTTGGTTTTTAACAATTCCGAGACAGTGACCAAACGATCATCCTTTTGACCTCAAATTAGCCTCAATCGCGTTTTTTGCCGTTCAGGACCCAAATGGATGAATTTGACAACAATATTGGGCATTCTAGAATCCTCATGAAAAATGGAGTTGTTATGTCGGTTTTCACGCAATTGCGAGACATTGACCAAACCTTCATTCTTTTGACCTCAAATTACCCTCAATCGTGTGTTTTACCGTTCAGGGCCCAAACGGATGAATTTGACAACAATATTGGGCATTCTAGAATCCTCATGAAAAATAGAGTTGTTATGTCGGCTTTCACGCAATTGCGAGACATTGACGAAACGTTCATTCTTTTGACCTCAAATTAGCCTCAATCGCGTTTTTTGCCATTCAGGGCCCAAACGGATTATTTTACCAACAATATTGGGCATTCTAGAATCCTCATGAAAAATGGAGTTGGTATGTCGGTTTTCACGAAATTCCGAGATATTGACCAAACATTCATTCTTTTGACCTCAAATTAGCTTGAAAAGCATTTTTGTCCGGTCAGGGCTCAAACGGATGATTTTGGCAACAATATTGGCCATTCTAGAATCCTCATGAAAAATGGAGTTGGTATGTTGGTTTTCACGCAATTCCGAGAGTTTGATAAAACTGTCATTCATTTGACCTCAAATTAGCCTTAATTATGTTTTTAACCGTTGAGGCCCCAAACAGATGAATTTGACCACAATATTGCGCATTCTAGATTTCTCATGAAAAATGGAGTGGGTATGAGGGTTTTCACGCAAGTCTGAGATAGTGACCTAACTTTCATTCTTTCCACCTCAACTTGCCCTCAAGCGTGTTTTTGGCCGTTGAGGGCCCAAACGGATGAATTGGAGAACAATATTGGGCATTCTATAATCGTCATGAAAAATGGAGTGGGTATCTCGGATTTCAAACAATTCCGAGACATGAAGAAACTTTCATTCTTTTGACATCAAATTCGCCTGAAAAGCGTTTCTATCCGGTCAGGGCCCGAACGGATGAATTTGACAACAATATTGGGCATTCAAGATTCCTCATTATAAATGGTGTGGGTATGTGGGTTTTCACGCAATTCCGAGATAGTGACCAAACTTTCATTCTTTTGACCTCAACTTAGCCTTAATCGCGTTTTTTGCCGTTCAGGGCCCAAAGGGATGAATTTGACAACAATATTCGGCATTCTAGAATCATCATGAAAAATGGAGTAGCTATGTTCGTTTTCAAGGAATTCCGAGACAGTGGCCAAAGTTACATTCTTTTGACCTCAAATTAGCATCAATCCCGTTTTTTGCCGTTCAGGGCCCAAACAGATGATTTTGACAACACTATTGGGCATTCTAGAATCCTCAAGAAAAATGGAGTGGGTATGTCGATTTTCACGCAATTCCGAGACAATGACCAAACTTTTGACCTCAAATTAGCCTCAATCATGTTTTTCCCGTTCACGAGCCAAACAGATGAATTTGATAATAATATTGGGCATTCTAGATTCCTCATGAAAAATGGAGGTGGTATGTCGGTTTTCACGAAATTCCAAGACATTGATCAAGCTTTCATTCTTTTGACCTCAAATTTGCCTGACAAGCGTTTTTGTCGGGTCATGGCACAAACAGATGAAATTGACAACAATATTGGGTATTCTAGAATCCTCATGAAAAATGGAGATGGTATGTGGGTTTTCACCTAATTCCGAGACATTGACCAAACTTTCATTCATTTGACCTCATATTAGCCTCAATCGTGTTTTTTACCTTTCAGGGCCCAAACGGATGAATTTGACAACAATATTGGGCATTCTTGAATACTCATGAAAAATGGAGTTGGTATGTCGGCTTTCACGCAATTCTGAGACAGTGACCAAGCTTTCATTCTTTTGACCTCAAATTAGGCTGAAAAGCGTTTTTGCCTGGTCAGGCCCCAAACGGATGAATTCGAAAACAATATTCGGCATTCTAGAATCCTCATGAAAAATGGAGTGGGTATGTGGGTTTTCACACAATTCCGAGACAGTGACCAAACTTTCATTCATTTGACCTCATATTAGCCTCAATCGTGTTTTTTACCTTTCAGGGCCCAAACGGATGAATTTGACAACAATATTGGGCATTCTTGAATACTCATGAAAAATGGAGTTGGTATGTCGGCTTTCACGCAATTCTGAGACAGTGACCAAGCTTTCATTCTTTTGACCTCAAATTAGGCTGAAAAGCGTTTTTGCCTGGTCAGGGCCCAAACGGATGAATTTGACAACAATATTGGGCATTCTAGAATCCTCATGAAAAATGGAGTTGTTATGTCAGTTTTCACGCAATTCCGAGACATTGTCCAAACTTTCATTCATTTGACCTCAAATTAGCCTCAATCGCGTTTTTTACCGTTCAGGGCCCAAACGGATGAATTTGACAACAATATTGGGCATTCTTGAATTCGCATGAAAAATGGATTTTGTATGTGGGTTTTCACGCAATTCCGCAACAGAGACCAAACGTTCATTCTTTTGCCCTCAAATTGGCCTCAGTCGCGTTTTTTGCCGTTCAGGGCCCAAACGGATGATTTTGACAACAATATTGGGTATGTTAGAATCCTCATGAAAAATGGAGTTGTTATGTCGGTTTTAATGTAATTCCGAGACAGTGACCAAGCTATCATTCTTTTGACCTCAAATTAGCCTGAGAATCGTTTTTGTCCGCTCAGGGACCAAACGGATGAATTTGACAACAATATTGGGCATTCGTGAATCCTCATGAAAAATGAATTGGGTATGTGAGTTTTCACGTAATTCCGCGACAGAGACCAAACGTTCATTCTTTTGACCTCAAATTAGCTTCAATTTCGTTTTTTGCCTTTCAGGGCCCAAACAAATGATTTTGAAAACAATATTGGGCATTCTAGAATCCTCATGAAAAGTCGAGTTGGTATGTCGGTTTTCACGCAATTCCGAGACAGTGACCAAGCTTTCATTCTTTTGACCTCAAATTAGCCTGAAAAGCGTTTTTGCTTGGTCAGGCCCCAAACGGAATAATTTGAAAACAATATTGGGCATTCCAGAATCCTTACGAAAAATGGAGTGGGTATGTGGGTTTTCACGCAATTCCGAGATACTGACCAAACGTTCATTCTTTTGACCTCAAATTAGCTTCAAAAGTGTTTTTTTCCGGTCAGGGACCAAACGGATGAATTTGACAACAATATTGGGCATTCTAGAATCCTCAAGAAAAATGGATTGTGTATGTGGGGTTTCACCAAATTCTGAGACATTGACCAAACTTTCATTTTTTGATCTCAAATTAGCCTCAATCGCGTTTTTTCTCGTTCAGGGCCCAAACGAATGAATTTGACAACAATATTGGGTATTCTAAAATCCTCATGGAAAAAGGATTGGGTATGTGGGTTTTCACGCAATTCCGGTACAGAGACCAAACGTTCATTCTTTTGACCTCAAATTAGCCTCAATCGCATTTTTTACCGTTCACGGCCGAAACGGATGAATTTGTCAACAATATTGGGCACTTTAGAATCCTCATGAGAAATGGATTGGGTATTTAGGTTTTCACGCAATTCCGCGATAGAGACAAAACGTCATTCTTTTGACCTCAAATTAGCCTCAATCGTGTTTTTTGCTGTTCAGGGCACAAACAGATGATTTTGACATCAATATTGGGCCTTCTAGAATCCTTATGGCAAATGGAGTTGTTATGTCGGTTTTCACGCAATTCTGAGACATTGACCAAAGTTTCATTCTTTTAACCTTAAATTAGCCTGAGAAGCGTTTTTGTCTGGTCAGGGCCCAAACGGATGATTTTCACAAATATATTAGGCATTCTAGAATCCTCTTGAAAAATGAAGTGGGAATGTGGGTTATCACGCAATTGCGAGACATTGACCAAACTTTCATTCTTTTGACCTCAAATTAGCCTCAATCGTGTTTTTTACCGTTCATAGACCAAACAGATGAATTTAACAACAATATTGGGCATTCTAGAATCCCCATGAAAAATGGAGATGTTATGTCGGTTTTCACAAAATTCTGAAACATTAACCAACCTTTCATTCTTTTGACATCAAATTAGCCTGAGAAGCGTTTTTGTCCGGTCAAGGGCCAAACGGATGGATTTTACAACAATATTGGGCATTCTAGAATCCTCATGGAAAATGAAGTGGGTATGTGGGTTTTCACGCAATTCCGAGACAGTAACCAAAATTTTGACCTCAAATTAGCCTCAATCACGTTTTTTACCGTTCACGAGCCAAACAGATGATTTTGAATACAATATTGGGCATTCTAGAATTCTCATGGAAAATGAAGTGGGTATGTGCGTTATCACGCAATTCTGAGACAGCGACCAAACTTTTGACCTCAAATTAGCCTCAATCGTGTTTTTTACCGTTCACGAGCCAAACAGATGAATTTGAAAACAATATTGGGCATTCTAGATTCCTCATGAAAAATGGAGTTGGTATGTCGGTTTGCACGCAATTCCGAGACAGTGACCAAGCTTTCATTCTTTTGACCTCAAATTTGCTTGACAAGCGTTTTTGTCGGGTCATGACACAATCGGATGAAAT
The DNA here is from genome assembly GCA_963242795.1 of Inga leiocalycina. NCBI lineage: Eukaryota > Viridiplantae > Streptophyta > Magnoliopsida > Fabales > Fabaceae > Inga > Inga leiocalycina. The sequence goes on along the minus strand of OY725325.1, from coordinate 43,814,620 downwards.
TGACAACAAGATTGGGCATTCTAGAATCCTCATGAAAAATGGAGTTGTTATGTCGGTTTTCACGCAATTGCGAGACATTGACCAAACTTTCACTATTTTGACCTCAAATTAGCCTCAATCATGTTTTTTACCGTTCAGGGGCCAAACGGATGATTTTGACAACAATATTGGGCATTCTAGAATCCTCATGAAAAATGGAGTAGGTATGTCGGTTTTCACGCAATTCCGAGACAGTGACCAAGCTTTCATTATTTTGACTCCAATTGGCCTGAAAAGTGTTTTCGTCCGGTCATGGCCGAAACAGATGAATTTGACAACAATATCGGGCATTCTAGAATCCTCATGAAAAATGGAGTTGGTATGTCGGTTTTCATGAAATTCTGAGACATTGACCAAGCTTTCATTCTTTTGACCTCAATTAGCTTGACAAATGTTTTTGTCGGGTCATGGCTCAAACGGATGAATTTGACAACAATATTGTGCATTCTAGAATCCTCATGAAAAATGGAGTTGGTATGTCTGTTTTGACGTAATTCCGAGACAGTGACCAAACTTTCATTCTTTTGACCTCAAATTAACCTGAAAAGCGTTTTTGTCTGGTCAGGGCCCAAACGGATGATTTTGACAACAATATTGGGCATTCTAGAATCCTCATGAAAAATGGAGTGGGTATGTTGGTTTTCACCCAATTCCAAGACAGCGACAAAACGTTCATTCTTTTGACCACCAATTAGCCTGAAAAGCGTTTTTCTCCGGTCAGGGCTCAAACGGATTATTTTGACAACAATATTGGCCATTCTAGAATCCTCGTGAAAAATGGAGTTGGTATGTCGGTTTTCGAGCAATTCCTAAACAGTGGCCAAGCTTTCATTCTTTTGACCTCAAATTAGCCTGACAAGCGTCTTTGTCTGCTCAGGCTCTAAACCGATGAATTTGACAACAACATTGGGCATTCTAGATTCCTAATGAAAAATGGTGTTGTTATATCGATTTTCACGCAATAGCGAGACATTGACCAAACTTTCATTCTTTTGACCTCAAATTAGCCGAAATCGCGTTTTTTACCGTTAAGGGCCCAAACGGATGAATTTGACAACAATATTTGGCTTTCTAGAATCCTGATCAAAAATGGATTAGGTATGTGGGTTTTCACGCAATTCCGTGATAGAGACCAGACGTTCATCTTTTGGCCTCAAATTAGCCTCAATCGCGTTTTTTGCCGTTCACGGCCCAAATGGATTATTTTCACAACAATATTGGGCTTTCTAGAATCCTCATGAAAAATGGAGCGAGTATGAGGGTTTTCACGCAACTCTGAGATAGTGTCAAAGCTTTCATTCTTTTGACCTCAATTAGCCTGACAAATGTTTTTGTCGGGTCATGGCTCAAACGGATGAATTTGACAACAATATTGGGCATTCGAGAATCCTCTTGAAAAATGGAGTTGGTATGTCTGTTTTGACGTAATTCTGAGACAGTGACCAAGCTTTCATTCTTTTGACCTCAAATTAGCCTGAAAAGTGTTTTTGCGTGGTCAGGCCCCAAACGAATGAATTTGAAAACAATATTGGGTATTCCAGAATCCTCATGAAAAATGGAGTGGGTATTTGGGTTTTCATGGAATTCTGAGACAGTGACCAAACGTTCATTGTTTTGACCTCAAATTAGCCCCAAAAGCGTTTTTGTCCGGTCAGGGACCAAATGGATGAATTTGACAACAATATTGGGCATTCTAGATTCCTCATGAAAAATGTAGTGGGTATGTGTGTTTTCACGCAATTGTGAGACAGTGAACAACCCGTTCATTCTTTTGACCTCAAATTGGCCCCAATCGCGTTTTTTACCTGTCACGGGCCAAATACATGAATTTGACAAAAATATTGGGCATTCTAGATTCCTCATGAAAAATGGAGTTGGTATGTCGGCTTTCACGAAATTCCGAGACATTGACCAAGCTGTCATTCTTTTGACCTCAATTTGCTTGACAAGCTTTTTTGTTGGGTTATAGCACAAACGGATGAATTTGACAATAATATTGGGCATTCTAGAATCCTAATGAAAAATGGAGTTGTTATGTCGGTTTCCACGCAATCCCGAGAGATTGGCCAATCTTTCAATCTTTTGACCTCAAATTAGCATGAGAAGCGTTTTTGTCCGGTCAGGGCCCAAACGGATGAATTTGACAACAATATTGGGCATTCTAGAATTCTCATGAAAAATGGAGTTGGTGTGTGGGTTTTCATCCAATTCCAAGACATTGACCAAACTTTCATTCATTTGACATCAAATTAGCCTTAATCGTGTTTTTTACCGTTCAGGTCCCAAACGGATGAATTTGTCAACAATATTTGGCATTCGGGAATCCTCATGAAAAATAGATTGGGTATGTCGGTTTTCACGCAATTCCGAAACAGTGACCAAGCTTTCATTATTTTGACCTCAAATTTGCCTCAATCACGTTTTTTACCGTTCAGGGCCCAAACGGATGATTTTGACAATAATATATGGCATTCTAGAATCCTCATGAAAAATGGAGTGGGTATGTGGGTTTTCACGCAATTTCGAGACAGTGACAAAACGTTCATTCTTTTGACCTCAAATTAGCCTGAAAAGCGTTTTTGTCCGGTCATGGCCCAAATGGATGAATTTGACAACAAGATTGGGCATTCTAGAATCCTCATGACAAATGGATTGGGTATGTTGGTTTTCACGCAATTCCGCGACAGAGACAAAACGTTCATTCTTTTGACCTCAAATTAGCCTCAATCGCGTTTTTTGCCGTTCAGGGCCAAACAGATGATTTTGACAAATATATTGGGCATTCTAGAATCCTCATGAAAACTGCAGTTGTTATGTCAGTTTTTATGCAATTCCGAGACATTGACCAAACTTTCATTCTTTTGACCTCAAATTAGCTTAAATCATGTTTTTTACCGTTCAGGGCCCAAAGGGATGAATTTGACAACAATACTGGGTATTCTAGAATCTGCATGAAAAATGGATTGGGTATGTGGGTTTTCACGTAATTCCGCAACAGAGACCAAACGTTCATTCTTTTGGCCCCAAATTAGCATCTGTCGCGTTTTTTGCCGTTAAGGGCCCAAACGCATGATTTTGACAACAATATTTAGCATTCTAGAATCCTCATGATAAATGGAGTGGGTATGTGGGTTTTCACGCAATTTCGAGACAGTGACAAAACGTTCATTCTTTTGACCTCAAATTAGCCTGAAAAGCGTTTTTGTCCGGTCATGGCCCAAACGGATGAATTTGACAACAAGATTGGGCATTCTAGAATCCTCATGAAAAATGGATTGGGTATGTTGGTTTTCACGCAATTCCGCGAGAGAGACAAAATGTTCATTCTTTTGACCTCAAATTAGCCTCTATCGCGTTTTTTACCCTTCAGGGCCCAAACAGATTATTTTGACAAATATATTGGGCATTCTAGAATCCTCATGAAAAATGCAGTTGTTATGTCAGTTTTCACGCAATTCCGAGACAGTGACCAAGCTTCCATTCTTTTGACCTCAAATTAGCCTGAGAAGCGGTTTTGTCTGGTCAGGCCCCAAATGGATGAATTTGACAACAATATTGGGCTTTCTTGAATCCTCATGAGAAATGGATTGGTTATGTGGGTTTTCACGCAATTCCGCGACAGAGACCAAACGTTCATTCTTTTGGCCTTCAATTAGGCTCAATTGCGTTTTTTGCCGTTCAGGGCCCAAACGGATGATTATGACAGCAAAATTGGCCATTATAGAATCCTCATGAAAAATGGAGTTTGTATGTGGGTTTTCACGCAATTCCGAGACATTGACCAAACTTTCATTCATTTGACCCCAAAATAGTCTCAATCGTGTTTTTTACCGTTCAGGGCCCAAATGGATGAATTTGACAACATTATTGGGCATTCATGAATCCTCATGGAAAATAGATTGGGTATGTTGGTTGTCACGCAATTCCGGGACAGAGACCAAATGTTCACTCTTTTGACCTCAAAATTAGCCTCAATCGCGTTTTTTTTCCGTTCAGGGCTCAAACGCATGTTTTTGATAACAATATTGGGCATTCGAGAATCCTCAAGAAAAATGGAGTTGTTATGTCGGTTTTCACGCAATTCTGAGACAGTGACCAAGCTTTCATTATTTTGACCTCAATTAGCCTGAAAAGTGTTTTCATCCGGTCAGGGACCAAACGAATGAATTTGACAACAATATTGGGTATTCTAGAATCCTAATGAAAAATGGAGTTGGTATGTCGGTTTTCACGCAATTCCAAGATAGTGACCAAGCTTTCATTATTTTCACCTCAATTAGCCTGAAAAGTGTTTTGGTCCGGTCAGGGCCCAAACGGATGAATTTGAAAACAATATTGGGCATTCTAGAATCCTCATGAAAAATGGGTTGTTATGTCGGTTTTCACGCAATTGCTAGACATTGACCAAACTTTCATTCTTTTGACCTCAAATTAGCCTCAATCATGTTTTTTACCATTCAGGGGCCAAACGGATGATTTTGACAACTATATTGGGCATTCTAGAATCCTAATGAAAAATGGAGTTGGTATGTCGGTTTTCACGCAATTCCGAGAGAGTGACCAAGCTTTCATTATTTTGACCTCAATTAGCCTGGAAAGTGTTTTCGTCCGGTCAGGGACCAAACGAATGAATTTAACAACAATATTGGGCATTCTGGAATCCTAATGAAAAATGGAGTTGGTATGTCGGATTTCACGCAATTCCGAGATAGTGACGAAGCTTTCATTATTTTCACCTCAATTAGCCTGAAAAGTGTTTTGGTCCGGTCAGCGCCCAAACGGATGAATTTGAAAACAATATTGGGCATTCTAGAATCCTCATGAAAAATGGAGTTGTTATGTCGGTTTTCACGCAATTGCTAGACATTGACCAAACTTTCATTATTTTGACCTCAAATTATCCTCAATCATGTTTTTTACCGCTCAGGGGCCAAACGGATGATTTTGACAACAATATTGGGCATTCGAGAATCCTCTTAAAAAATAGATTAGGTATGTTGGTTGTCACAAAATTCTGGGACAGAGACTAAACGTTCATTCTTTTGACATCAAATTAGCCTCAATCGCGTTTTTTGCCGTTCAGGGCCCAAACGGACGATTTTAACAACAATATTGGGCATTCTAGAATCCTCATGAAAAATGAAGTTGTTATGTCGGCTTTCACGCAATAGCGAGACATTGACTAAACGTTCATTCTTTTGACCTCAAATTAGCCTCAATCGCGTTTTTTGCCATTCAGGGCCCAAACGGATTATTTTACCAACAATATTGGGCATTCTAGAATCCTCATGAAAAATGGAGTTGGTATGTCGGTTTACACGCAATTCCGAGACAGTGACCAAGCTTTCATTATTTTGACCTCAATTAGCCTGAAAAGTGTTTTCGTCCGGTCATGGCCCAAACGGATGAATTTGACAACAATATTGGGCATTCTGGAATCCTAATGAAAAATGGAGTTGGTATGTCGGATTTCACGCAATTCCGAGACAGTGACCAAGCTTTCATTATTTTCACCTCAATTAGCCTGAAAAGTGTTTTGGTCCGGTTAGCGCCCAAACGGATGAATTTGAAAACAATATTGGGCATTCTAGAATCCTCATGAAAAATGGAGTTGTTATGTCGGTTTTCACGCAATTGCTAGACATTGACCAAACTTTCATTCTTTTGACCTCAAATTATCCTCAATCATATTTTTTACCGCTCAGGGGCCAAACGGATGATTTTGACAACAATATTGGGCATTCGAGAATCCTCTTAAAAAATAGATTGGGTATGTTGGTTGTCACGAAATTCTGGGACAGAGACTAAACGTTCATTCTTTTGACATCAAATTAGCCTCAATCGCATTTTTTGCCGTTCAGGGCCCAAACGGATGATTTTAACAACAATATTGGGCATTCTAGAATCCTCATGAAAAATGGAGGTTGTATGTCGGTTTTCACGCAATTCTGAGACAGTGACCAAGCTTTCATTATTTTGACCACAGTTAGCCTGAAAAGTGTTTTAGTCCGGTCAGGGCCCTAACGGATGAATTTGACAACAATATTGGGCATTCTAGAATAATCATGAAAATAGATTGGGTATGTGGGTTTTCACGCAATTCCGGGACAGAGACCAAACGTTCATTCTTGTGACCTCAAATTAGCCTTAATAGCGTTTTTTGCCATTCAGGGCCCAAACGGATGATTTTGACAACAATATTGGGCATTCTAGAATCCTCATGAAAAAAGGTGTTGGTATGACTGTTTTCACGCAATTCCGAAAGAGTGACTAATGTTTCATTATTTTGACCTCAATTAGCCTCAAAAGTGTTTTCGTCCGGTCAGGGCCCAAACGGATGAATTTGACAACAATATTGGGCATCCTAGAATCCTCATGAAAAATGGAGTTGGTATGTCGGTTTTCACGCAATTCCGTGACAGTGACCAAGCTTTCATTATTTTGACCTCAATTATTCTGAAAAGTGTTTTGGTCCGGTCAGGGCCCAAACGGATGAATTTGACAACAATATTGGGCATTCTGGAATCCTAATGAAAAATGGAGTTGGTATGTCGGATTTCACGCAATTCCGAGACAGTGACCAAGCTTTCATTATTTTCACCTCAATTAGCCTGAAAAGTGTTTTGGTCCGGTCATGGCCCAAACGGATGAATTTGACAACAATATTGGGCATTCTGGAATCCTAATGAAAAATGGAGTTGGTATGTCGGATTTCACGCAATTCCGAGACAGTGACCAAGCTTTCATTATTTTCACCTCAATTAGCCTGAAAAGTGTTTTGGTCCGGTTAGCGCCCAAACGGATGAATTTGAAAACAATATTGGGCATTCTAGAATCCTCATGAAAAATGGAGTTGTTATGTCGGTTTTCACGCAATTGCTAGACATTGACCAAACTTTCATTATTTTGACCTCAAATTATCCTCAATCATGTTTTTTACCGCTCAGGGGCCAAACGGATGATTTTGACAACAATATTGGGCATTCGAGAATCCTCTTAAAAAATAGATTAGGTATGTTGGTTGTCACAAAATTCTGGGACAGAGACTAAACGTTCATTCTTTTGACATCAAATTAGCCTCAATCGCGTTTTTTGCCGTTCAGGGCCCAAACGGACGATTTTAACAACAATATTGGGCATTCTAGAATCCTCATGAAAAATGAAGTTGTTATGTCGGCTTTCACGCAATAGCGAGACATTGACTAAACGTTCATTCTTTTGACCTCAAATTAGCCTCAATCGCGTTTTTTGCCATTCAGGGCCCAAACGGATTATTTTACCAACAATATTGGGCATTCTAGAATCCTCATGAAAAATGGAGTTGGTATGTCGGTTTACACGCAATTCCGAGACAGTGACCAAGCTTTCATTATTTTGACCTCAATTAGCCTGAAAAGTGTTTTCGTCCGGTCATGGCCCAAACGGATGAATTTGACAACAATATTGGGCATTCTGGAATCCTAATGAAAAATGGAGTTGGTATGTCGGATTTCACGCAATTCCGAGACAGTGACCAAGCTTTCATTATTTTCACCTCAATTAGCCTGAAAAGTGTTTTGGTCCGGTTAGCGCCCAAACGGATGAATTTGAAAACAATATTGGGCATTCTAGAATCCTCATGAAAAATGGAGTTGTTATGTCGGTTTTCACGCAATTGCTAGACATTGACCAAACTTTCATTCTTTTGACCTCAAATTATCCTCAATCATATTTTTTACCGCTCAGGGGCCAAACGGATGATTTTGACAACAATATTGGGCATTCGAGAATCCTCTTAAAAAATAGATTGGGTATGTTGGTTGTCACGAAATTCTGGGACAGAGACTAAACGTTCATTCTTTTGACATCAAATTAGCCTCAATCGCATTTTTTGCCGTTCAGGGCCCAAACGGATGATTTTAACAACAATATTGGGCATTCTAGAATCCTCATGAAAAATGGAGGTTGTATGTCGGTTTTCACGCAATTCTGAGACAGTGACCAAGCTTTCATTATTTTGACCACAGTTAGCCTGAAAAGTGTTTTAGTCCGGTCAGGGCCCTAACGGATGAATTTGACAACAATATTGGGCATTCTAGAATAATCATGAAAATAGATTGGGTATGTGGGTTTTCACGCAATTCCGGGACAGAGACCAAACGTTCATTCTTGTGACCTCAAATTAGCCTTAATAGCGTTTTTTGCCATTCAGGGCCCAAACGGATGATTTTGACAACAATATTGGGCATTCTAGAATCCTCATGAAAAAAGGTGTTGGTATGACTGTTTTCACGCAATTCCGAAAGAGTGACTAATGTTTCATTATTTTGACCTCAATTAGCCTCAAAAGTGTTTTCGTCCGGTCAGGGCCCAAACGGATGAATTTGACAACAATATTGGGCATCCTAGAATCCTCATGAAAAATGGAGTTGGTATGTCGGTTTTCACGCAATTCCGTGACAGTGACCAAGCTTTCATTATTTTGACCTCAATTATTCTGAAAAGTGTTTTGGTCCGGTCAGGGCCCAAACGGATGAATTTGACAACAATATTGGGCATTCTAGAATCCTCATGAAAAATGGAGTTGTTATGTTGGTTTTCACACAATTGCGAGACATAAGCCAAACGTTCATTCTTTTGGCCTCAAATTAGCCTCAATCAAGTTTTTTACCGTTCCGGGCCCAAACGGATGAATTTGACAACAATATTGGGCATTCGAGAATCCTCATGAAAAATAGATTGGGTATGTGGGCTTTCACGCAATTCCGGGACAGAGACAATCGTTCATTCTTTTGACCTCAAATTAGTCTCAATCGCGTTTTTTGTTGTTCAGGGCCCAAACGGATGATTTTGGCAACAATATTGGGCATTCTAGAATCCTCATGAAAAATGGTGTTGGAATGTCGGTTTTCACGCAATTCCTTGACAGTGACCAAGCTTTCATTATTTGTCCACAATTAGGCTGAAAAGTGTTTTCATCTAGTCAGGCCCCAAACGGATGATTTTGACAACAATATTGGGTATTCTAGAATCCTCATGAAAAATGGAGTTGGTATGTCGGTTTTCACGCAATTCCGAGACAGTGACCAAGCTTTCATTATTTTGACCTCAACTAGAATGGAAGGTGTTTTCGTCCGGTCAGGGCCCAAACAGATGAATTTGACAACAATATTGGGCATTCTAGAATCCTCATGAAAAGTGGAGAGTTGGTATGTCGGTTTTCACGCAATTCCGAGACACTGACCAAGCTTTCATTATTTTGTCCTCAATTAGGCTGAAAAGTGTTTTCATCTGGTCAGGCCCCAAACGGATGATTTTGACAACAATATTGGGCATTCTAGAATCCTCATGAAAACTGGAGTTGGTATGTCGGTTTTCACGCAATTCCGAGACAGTGACCAAGCTTTCATTCTTTTGACATCAATTAGCCTGAAAATTGTTTTCGTCCGGTCAGGGCCCAAACGGATGAATTTGACAACAATATTGGGCATTCTAGAATCCTCATGGAAAATAGAGTTGTTATGTCGGGTTTAACGCAATTGCTAGACATTGACCAAACTTTCAGTCTTTTGACATCAAATTAGCCTCAATCAAGTTTTTTACCGTTTAGGGCCCAAACGGATGAATTTAACAACAATATTGGGCATTCTAGAATCCTCATGAAAAATGGAGTTGGTATGTCGGTTTTCACACAATTCTGAGACAGTGACCAAGCTTTCATTATTTTGACCTCAATTAGCCAGAGAAGTGTTTTCATCCGGTCATGGCCCAAACGGATGAATTTTACAACAATATTGGGCATTCTAGAATCCTCATGAAAAATGGAGTTGGTATGTAGGTTTTCACGCAATTCCATGACAGTGACCAAGCTTTCATTCTTTTGACCTCAATTAGCCTGAAAAGTGTTTTCGTCCGGTGAGGGCCCAAACGGATGAATTTGACAACAATATTGGGAATTCTAGAATCCTCATGAAAAATGAAGTTGGTATGTCGGTTTTCACGAAATTCTGAGACAGTGACCAAGCTTTCATTATTTTGACCTCAATTAGCCTGAAAAGTGTTTTCCTCCGGTCAGGGCCCAAACGGATGAATTTGACAATAATATTGGGCATTCTAGAATCCGCATGAAAAATGGAGTTGGTATGTCGGTTTTCACGCAATTCCGTGACAGTGACCAAGCTTTCATTATTTTGACCTCAATTAGCCAGAGAAGTGTTTTTATCCGATCATGGCCCAAACGGATCAATTTGACAATAATATTGGGCATTCTAGAATCCTCATGAATAATGGTGTTGGTATGTCGGTTTTCACGCAATTCCGTGACAGTGACCAAGCTTTCATTCTTTTGACCTCAATTAGCCTGATAAGTGTTTTCGTGCTGTCAGGGCCCAAACGGATGATTTTGAGAACAATATTGGGCATCCTAGAATCCTCACGAAAAATGGAGTTGGTATGTCAGTTTTCACGCAATTCCGAGATAGTGACCAAGCATTCATTATTTTGACCTCTTTAGCCTGAAAAGTGTTTTCGTCCGGTCAGGGCCCAAACGGATGAATTTGACTACAATATTGGGCATTGTTGAATCCTCATGACAAATGTAGTTGGTATGTCGGTTTTAACGCAATTCCGAGACAGTGACCAAGCTTTCAAAATTTTGACGTCAATTAGCCTGAAAAGTGTTTTCGTCCGGTCAGGGCCCAAGCGGATGAATTTGACAACAATATTGGGCATTCTAGAATCCTCATGAGAAATTGAGTTGTTATGTCGGTTTTCACGCAATTGCGAGACAGTGACCAAGCTTTCATTATTTTGAACTCAATTAACCTGAAAAGTGTTTTTCTCCGGTCAGGGGCCAAACGGATGAATTTGACAATAATATTGGGCATTCAAGAATCCTCATGAAAAATGGAGTTGGTATGTCAGTTTTCACGCAATTCCGTGCCTGTGACCAAGCTTTCATTATTTTGACCTCAATTAGGCTGAAAAGTGTTTTCATCTGGTCAGGGCCCAAACGGATGATTTTGAGAACAATATTGGGCATTCTAGAATCCTCATGAAAAATGGAGTTGGTATGTCGGTTTCCACGCAATTCCGAGACAGTGACCAAGCTTTCATTATTTTGACCTCATTTAGCCTCAAAAGTGTTTTCGTCCGGTCAGGGCCCAAATGGATGATTTTGGCAATAATATTGGGTATTCTAGAATCCTCATGAAAAATGGAGTTGTTATGTCGGTTTTCACGCAATTGCAAGATATTGACCAATCCTTCATTCTTGTGACCTCAAATTATCCTCAATCATGTTTTTTACCGTTCAGGGCCCAAACGGATGAATTTGACAACAATATTGGGCATTCGAGAATCCTCATGAAAAATAGAATGTGTATGTGGGTTTTCACGCAATTCCTGGGCAGAGACCAAACATTCATTCTTTTAACCTCAAATTAGCCCCAATCGCGTTTTTTGCCGTTCAGGGCCCAAACGGATGATTTTGACAACAATATTGGGCATTCTAGAATCCTCATGAAAAATAGAGTTGGCATGTCGGTTTTCACGCAATTCCGAGACAAAGGCTAAGCTTTCATTATTTTGAACTCATTTAGCCTGAAAAATGTTTTCGCCCGGTCAGGGCCGAAACGGATCATTTTGACAACAATATTGGGCATTCTAGAATCCTCATGAAAAATGGAGTTGTTATGTCGATTTTCTCGCAATTGCGAGACATTGACCAAACTTTCATTCTTTTGACCTCAAATTAGCCTCAATCCTGTTTTTTGCCGTTCAGGAGCCAAATGGATGATTTTGACAACAATTTTGGGCATTCTAGAATACTCATGAAAAATGGAGTTGATATGTCGGTTTTCACGCAATTCCGAAAAGTAGCCCGAATCGGATGAATTTGACAACAATATTGGGCATTCTAGAATCCTCATGAAAAATAGAGTTGTTATGTCGGTTTTCACGCAATTCCGAGACATTGACCAAACCTTTATTCTTTTGACCTCAAATTGCCCTCAATCGTGTTTTTTACCGTTCAGGGCCCAAACGGATGAATTTGACAACAATATTGGGCATTCGAGAATCCTCTTGAAAAGTAGATTGGGTTTGTGGGTTTTAACGCAATTCCGGGACAGAGACCAAACGTTCATTATTTTGACCTCAATTAGCCTGCAAAGAGTTTTCGTCCTGTCAGGGCCCAAACGGATGAATTTGACAACAATATTGGGCATTCTAGAATCCTCATGAAAAATGGAGTTGTTATGTCGGCTTTCACGCAATTGCGAGACATTGACGAAACGTTCATTCTTTTGACCTCAAATTAGCCTCAATCGCGTTTTTTGCCATTCAGGGCCCAAACGGATTATTTTACCAACAATAATGGGCATTCTAGAATCCTCATGAAAAATGGAGTTGGTATGTCGGTTTTCACGCAATTCCGAGACAGTGACCAAGCTTTCATTAGGTTGACCTCAATTAGCCTCAAAAGTGTTTTCGTCTGGTCAGGGCCCAAACGGATGAATTTGACAACAATATTGGGCATTCTAGAATCCTCATGAAAAATGGAGTTGTTATGTCAGTTTTCACGCAATTGCGAGACATTGACCAAACCTTCATTCTTTTGACCTCAAATTACCCTCAATCGTGTTTTTTACCGTTCAGGGCCCAAACGGATGAATTTGACAACAATAGTGGGCATTCGAGAATGCTCTTGAAAAATAGATTCGGTATGTGGGTTTTCACGCAATTCCGGGACAGAGACTAAACGTTCATTATTTTGACCTCAATTAGCCTGCAAAGAGTTTTCGTCCTGTCAGGACCCAAACGGATGAATTTGACAACAATATTGGGCATTCTAGAATCCTCATCAAAAATGGAGTTGTTATGTCGGCTTTCACGCAATTGCGAGACATTGACTAAACGTTCATTCTTTTGACCTCAAATTAGCCTCAATCGCGTTTTTTGCCATTCAGGGCCCAAACGGATTATTTTACCAACAATATTGGGCATTCGAGAATCCTCATGAAAAGTGGAGTTGGTATGTCGGTTTTCACGCAATTCCGAAACAGTGACCAAACTTTCATTATTTTGACCTCAATTACCCTGAAAAGTGTTTTGGTCCGGTCAGGGCCCAAACGGATGAATTTGACAACAATATTGGGCATTCTGGAATCCTCATGAAAAATGGAGTTGGTATGTCGGTTTTCACGCAATTCCGAGACAGTGACCAAGCTTTCATTATTTTGACCTCAATTAGCCTGATAAGTGTTTTCGTGCGGTCAGGGCCCAAACGGATTATTTTGACAACAATATTGGGCATTGTAGAATCCTCATGAAAAATGGAGTTGGTATGTCGGTTTTCACGCAATTCCGAGGCAGTGACCAAGCTTTCATTATTTTGACCTCAATTAGCCTCAAAAGTGTTTTGGTCCGGTCAGGACCCAAACGCATGATATTGACAACAATATTGGGTATTCTAGAATCCTCATGAGAAATGGAGTTGGTATGTCGGTTTTCACGCAATTCTGAGACAGTGACCAAGCTTTCATTATTTTGACCTCATTTAGCCTCAAAAGTGTTTTCGTCCGGTCAGGGCCCAAACGTATGATATTGACAACAATATTGGGGATTCTAGAATCCTTATGAAAAATGGAGTTGGTATGTCGGTTTTCACGCTATTCCGAGACAGTGACAATGCTTTCATTATTTTTGACCTCAATTACCCTGAAAAGTGTTTTGGTCCGGTCAGGGCCCAAACGGATGAATTTGACAACAATATTGGGCATTCTAGAATCCTCATGAAAAGTGGAGTTGGTATGTCGGTTTTCACGCAATTCCGTGACAGTGACCAAGCTTTCATTATTTTGACCTCAATTACCCTAAAAAGTGTTTTGGTCCGGTCAGCACCCAAACGGATGAATTTGACAACAATATTGGGCATTCTAGAATCCTCATGAAAAATGGATTTGGTATGTCGGTTTTCACGCAATTCCGAGACACTGACCAAGCTTTCATTTTTTTGACCTCAATTAGCCTAAAAAGTGTTTTGGTCCGGTCAGGTCCCAAACGGATGAATTTGACAACAATATTGGACATTCTGGAATCCTCATGAAAAGTGGAGTTGGTATGTCGGTTTTCACGCAATTCCGAGACAGTGACCAAGCTTTCATTATTTTGACCTCAATTACCCTGAAAAGTGTTTTGGTCCGGTCAGGGCCAAAACGGATGAATTTGACAACAATATTGGGCATTCTAGAATCCTCATGAAAAATGGATTTGGTATGTCGGTTTTCACGCAAATCCGAGACAATGGCCAAGCTTTCATTTTTTTGACCTCAATTAGCCTGAAAAGTGTTTTGGTCCGGTCAGGTCCCAAACGGAAGAATTTGACAACAATATTGGGCATTCTGGAATCCTAATGAAAAATGGAGTTGGTATGTGGGTTTTCACGCAATTCCGAGACAGTGACCAAGCTTTTATTATTTTGACCTCAATTAGCCTGATAAGTGTTTTCGTGCGGTCAGGGCCCAAACGGATGATTTTAACAACAATATTGGGTATTCTAGAATCCTCATGAAAAGTGGAGTTGGTATGTCGGTTTTCACGCAATTCCGAGACAGGACCAAGCTTTCATTATTTTGACCTCAATTACCCTGAAAAGTGTTTTGGTCCAGTCAGGGCCCAAACGGATGAATTTGACAACAATATTGGGCATTCTAGAATCCTCATGAAAAATGCAGTTGGAATGTCGGTTTTCACGCAATTCCGAGACAGTGACCAAGCTCTCATTATTTTGACCACAATTAGAATGAAAGGTGTTTTCGTCCGGTGAGGGCCCAAACGGATGAATTTGACAACAATATTGGGCATCCTAGAATCCTCATGAAAAATGGAGTTGGTATGTCGGTTTTCACGCAATTCCGAGACAGTGACCAAGCTTTCATTATTTTTGACCTCAATTACCCTGAAAAGTGTTTTGGTCCGGTCAGGGCCCAAACAGATGAATTTGACAACAATATTGGGCATTTTAGAATCCTCATGAAGAATGGAGTTGGTACGTCGGTTTTCACGCAATTCCGAGAGAGTGACCAAGCTTTCATTATTTTGACCTCAATTAGAATGAAAGGTGTTTTCGTCCGGTCAGTTCCCAAACGGATGACTTTGACATCAATATTGGGCATTCTAGAATCCTCATGAAAAGTGGAGTTGGTATGTCGGTTTTCACGCAATTCTGAGACATTGACCAAGCTTTCATTATCTTGACATCAATTAGCCTCAAAAGTGTTTTCTTCCGGTCAGGGCCCAAACGGATGATATTAACAACAATATTGGGCATTCTAGAATCCTCATGAAAAGTGTAGTTGGTATGTCAGTTTTCACGAAATTCCGAGACAGTGACCAAGCTTTCCTTATTTTGACCTCAATTAGAATGAAAGGTATTTTGGTCCGGTCAGGGCCCAAACGAATGAATTTGACAACAATATTGGGCATTTTAGAATCCTCATGAAGAATGGAGTTGGTATGTCGGTTTTCACGCAATTCCGAGAGAGTGACCAAGCTTTCATTTTTTGACCTCAATTAGAATGAAAGGTGTTTTCGTCCGGTCAGGGCCCAAACGGATGACTTTGACATCAATATTGGGCATTCTAGAATCCTCATGAAAAGTGGAGTTGGTATGTCGGTTTTCACGCAATTCTGAGACATTGACCAAGCTTTCATTATCTTGACCTCAATTAGCCTCAAAAGTGTTTTTGTCCGGTCAGGGCCCAAACGGATGATATTGACAACAATATTGGGCATTCTAGAATCCTCATCAAAAGTGGAGTTGGTATGTCGGTTTTCACGCAATTCCGAGACAGTGACCAAGCTTTCATTATTTTGACCTCAATTAGAATAAAAGGTGTTTTCGTCCGGTCAGGACCCAAACGGATGAATTTGACAACAATATTGGGCATTCTAGAATCCTCATGAAAAGTGGAGTTGGTATGTCGGTTTTCACGCAATTCCGAGACAGTGACCAAGCTTCATTATTTTCACCTCAATTACCCTGAAAAGTGTTTTGGTCCGGTCAGGGCCCAAACGAATGAATTTGACAAAAATATTGGGCATTCTAGAATCCTCATGAAAAATGGATATGGTATGTCGGTTTTCACGAAATTCCGAGACACTGACCAAGCTTTCATTTTTTTGACCTCAATTAGCCTGAAAAGTGTTTTTGTCCGGTCAGGTCCCAAACGGATGAATTTGACAACAATATTGGGCATTCTGGAATCCTCATGAAAAGTGGAGTTGGTATGTCGGTTTTCACGCAATTCCGAGACAGTGACCAAGCTTTCATTATTTTGACCTCAATTACCCTGAAAAGTGTTTTGGTCCGGTCAGGGCCCAAACGGATGAATTTGACAACAATATTGGGCATTCTAGTATCCTCATGAAAAATGGATTTGGTATGTAGGTTTTCACGCAATTCCGAGACAATGACCAAGCTTTCATTTTTTTGACCTCAATTAGCCTGAAAAGTGTTTTGGTCCGGTCAGGTCCCAAACGGATGAATTTGACAACAATATTGGGCATTCTAGAATCCTCATGAAAAATGGAGTTGGTATGTCGGTTTTCACGCAATTCCGTGGCAGTGACCTAGCTTTCATTATTTTGACCTCAATTACCCTGAAAAGTGTTTTGGTCCGGTCAGGGCCCAAACGGATGAATTTGACAACAATATTGGGCATTCTAGAATCCTCATGAAAACTGGAGTTGGTATGTCGGTTTTCACGCAATTCCGAGACAGTGACCAAGCTTTCATTATTTTGACCTCAATTAGCCTGATATGTGTTTTCGTGCGGTCAGGGCCCAAACGGATTATTTTAACAACAATATTGGGCATTGTAGAATCCTCATGAAAAATGGAGTTCGTATGTCGGTTTTCACGCAATTCCGAGGCAGTGACCAAGCTTTCATTATTTTGACATCAATTAGAATGAAAGGTGTTTTCGTCCGGTCAGGGCCCAAACGGATGAATTTGACATCAATATTGGGCATTCTAGAATCCTCATGAAAAGTGGAGTTGGTATGTCGGTTTTCACGCAATTCTGAGACATTGACCAAGCTTTCCTTATCTTGACATCAATTAGCCTCAAAAGTGTTTTCGTCCGGCCAGGGCCCAAACGGATGATATTGACAACAATATTGGGCATTCTAGAATCCGCATGAAAAGTGTAGTTGGTATGTCAGTTTTCACGCAATTCCGAGACAGTAACCAAGCTTTCCTTATTTTGACCTCAATTAGAATGAAAGGTGTTTTGGTCCGGTCAGGGCCCAAACGCATGAATTTGACAACAATATTGGGAATTTTAGAATCCTCATGAAGAATGGAGTTGGAATGTCGGTTTTCACGCAATTCCGAGAGAGTGACCAAGCTTTCATTTTTTGACCTCAATTAGAATGAAAGGTGTTTTCGTCCGGTCAGGGCCCAAACGGATGACTTTGACATCAATATTGGGCATTCTAGAATCCTCATGAAAAGTGGAGTTGGTATGTCGGTTTTCACGCAATTCCTAGACAGGACCAAGCTTTCATTATTTTGACCTCAATTACCCTGAAAAGTGTTTTGGTCCAGTCAGGGCCCAAACGGATGAATTTGACAACAATATTGGGCATTCTAGAATCCTCATGAAAAATGCAGTTGGAATGTCGGTTTTCACGCAATTCCGAGACAGTGACCAAGCTTTCGTTATTTTGACCTCAATTAGAATGAAAGGTGTTTTCGTCCGGTCAGGGCCCAAACGGATGAATTTGACAACAATATTGGGCATTCTAGAATCCTCATGAAAAATGCAGTTGGAATGTCGGTTTTCACGCAATTCCGAGACAGAGACCAAGCTTTCATTATATTGACCTCAATTAGAATGAAAGGTGTTTTCCCCCGGTGAGGGCCCAAACGGATGAATTTGACAACAATATTGGGCATTCTAGAATCCTCATGAAAAATGCAGTTGGAATGTCGGTTTTCAAGTAATTCCGAGACAGTGACCAAGCTTTCATTATTTTGACCTCAATTAGAATGAAAGGTGTTTTCGTCCGGTCAGGGCCCAAACGGATGAATTTGACAACAATATTGGGCATTCTAGAATCCTCATGAAAAGTTGAGAGTTGGTATGTCGGTTTTCACACAATTCCGAGACAGTGACCAAGCTTTCCTTATTTTGACCTCAATTAGAATGAAACGTGTTTTCGTCCGGTCAGGGCCCAAACGGATGACTTTGACATCAATATTGGGCATTCTATAATCCTCATGAAAAATGCAGTTGGAATGTCGGTTTTCACGCAATTCCGAGACAGTGACCAAGCTTTCATTATATTGACCTCAATTAGTATGAAAGGTGTTTTCCCCCGGTGAGGGCCCAAACGGATGAATTTGACAACAATATTGGGCATTCTAGAATCCTCATGAAAAATGCAGTTGGAATGTCGGTTTTCACGCAATTCCGAGACAGTGACCAAGCTTTCATTATTTTGACCTCAATTAGAATGAAAGGTGTTTTCGTCCGGTCAGGCCCCAAACGGATGACTTTGACATCAATATTGGGCATTCTATAATCCTCATGAAAAATGCAGTTGGAATGTCGGTTTTCACGCAATTCCGAGACAGTGACCAAGCTTTCAATATTTTGACCTCAATTAGAATGAAAGGTGTTTTCGTCCGGTCAGGGCCCAAAGGGATGAATTTGACAACAATATTGGGCATTCTAGAATCCTCATGAAAAGTGGAGGTGGTATGTCGGTTTTCACGCAATTCCGAGACAGGACCAAGCTTTCATTATTTTGACCTCAATTACCCTGAAAAGTGTTTTGGTCCAGTCAGGGC
The DNA here is from genome assembly GCA_963242795.1 of Inga leiocalycina. Taxonomy (NCBI): domain Eukaryota; kingdom Viridiplantae; phylum Streptophyta; class Magnoliopsida; order Fabales; family Fabaceae; genus Inga; species Inga leiocalycina. The sequence continues at coordinate 43,795,743 of OY725325.1, read as the reverse complement.
CCAAACGGATGAATTTGACAACAATGTTGGGCATTCTAGAATCCTCATGAAAAATGCAGTTGGAATGTCGGTTTTCACGCAATTCCAAGACAGTGACCAAGCTTTCATTATTTTGACCTCAATTAGAATGAAAGGTGTTTTCGTCCGGTCAGGGCCCAAACGGATGAATTTGACAACAATATTGGGCATTCTAGAATCCTCATGAAAAATGCAGTTGGAATGTCGGTTTTCACGCAATTCCGAGACAGTGACCAAGCTTTCATTATTTTGACCTCCATTAGAATGAAAGATGTTTTCGTCCGGTCAGGGCCCAAACGGATGACTTTGACATCAATATTGGGCATTCTACAATCCTCATGAAAAATGCAGTTGGAATGTCGGTTTTCACGCAATTCCGAGACAGTGACCAAGCTTTCATTATTTTGACCTCAATTAGAATGAAAGGTGGTTTCGTCCGGTCAGGGCCCAAACGGATGACTTTGACATCAATATTGGCCATTCTAGAATCCTCATGAAAAATGCACTTGGAATGTCGGTTTTCACGTAATTCCGAGACAGTGACCAAGCTTTCATTATTTTGACCTCAATTAGAATGAAAGGTGTTTTCGTCCGGTCAGGGCCCAAACGGATGAATTTGACAACAATATTGGGCATTCTAGAATCCTCATGAAAAGTGGAGAGTTGGTATGTCGGTTTTCACGCAATTCCGAGACAGTGACCAAGCTTTCATTATTTTGACCTCAATTAGAATGAAAGGTGTTTTCCCCCGGTGAGGGCCCAAAGGGATGAATTTGACAACAATATTGGGCATTCTAGAATCCTCATGAAAAATGCACTTGGAATGTCGGTTTTCACGTAATTCCTAGACAGTGACCAAGCTTTCATTAATTTGACCTCAATTAGAATGAAAGGTGTTTTCGTCCGGTCAGGGCCCAAATGGATGAATTTGACAACAATATTGGGCATTCTAGAATCCTCATGAAAAATGCAGTTGGAATGTCGGTTTTCACGCAATTCCGAGACAGTGACCAAGCTTTCATTATATTGACCTCATTTAGAATGAAAGGTGTTTTCCCCCGGTGAGGGCCCAAACGGATGAATTTGACAACAATATTGGGCATTCTAGAATCCTCATGAAAAATGCAGTTGGAATGTCGGTTTTCACGCAATTCCGAGACAGTGACCAAGCTTTCATTATTTTGACCTCAATTAGAATGAAAGGTGTTTTCGTCCGGTCAGGGCCCAAACGGATGAATTTGACAACAATATTGGGCATTCTAGAATCCTCATGAAAACTGGAGTGTTGGTATGTCGGTTTTCATGCAATTCCGAGACAGTGACCAAGCTTTCAATATTTTGACCTCAATTAGAATGAAAGGTGTTTTCCCCCGGTGAGGACCCAAATGGATGAATTCGACAACAATATTGGGCATTCTAGAATCCTCATGAAAAATGCACTTGGAATGTCGGTTTTCACGTAATTCCTAGACAGTGACCAAGCTTTCATTAATTTGATCTCAATTAGAATGAAAGGTGTTTTCGTCCGGTCAGGGCCCAAACGGATGAATTTGACAACAATATTGGGCATTCTAGAATCCTCATGAAAAATGCAGTTGGAATGTCAGTTTTTACACAATTCCGAGACAGTGACCAAGCTTTCATTATTTAGACCTCAATTAGAATGTAAGGTGTTTTCGTCCGGTCAGGGCCCAAACGGATGACTTTGACATCAATATTGTGCATTCTATAATCCTCATGAAAAATGCAGTTGGAATGTCGGTTTTCACGCAATTCCGAGACAGTGACCAAGCTTTCATTATTTTGACGTCAATTAGAATGAAAGGTGTTTTCGTCCGGTCAGGGCCCAAACGGATGAATTTGACAACAATATTGGGCATTCTAGAATCCTCATGAAAAGTGGAGAGTTGGTATGTTGGTTTTCACGCAATTCCGAGACAGTGACCAAGCTTTCATTATTTTGACCTCAATTAGAATGAAAGGTGTTTTCGTCCGGTCAGGGCCCAAACGGATGACTTTGACATCAATATTGGGCATTCTATAATCCTCATGAAAAATGCTGTTGGAATGTCGGTTTTCACGCAATTCCGAGACAGTGACCAAGCTTTCATTATTTTGACCTCAATTAGAATGAAATGTGTTTTCGTCCGGTCAGGGCCCAAACGGATGAATTGGACATCAATATTGGGCATTCTAGAATCCTCATGAAAAGTGGAGAGTTGGTATGTCGGTTTTCACGCAATTCCGAGACAGTGACCAAGCTTTCATTATTTTGACCTCAATTAGAATGAAAGGTGTTCTCGTCCGGTCAGGGCCCAAACGGATGACTTTGACATCAATATTGGGCATTCTAAAATCCTCATGCAAAATGCAGTTGGAATGTCGGTTTTCACGCAATTCCGAGACAGTGACCAAGCTTTCATTATATTGACCTCAATTAGAATGAAAGGTGTTTTCCCCCGGTGAGGGCCCAAACGGATTAATTTGACAACAATATTGGGCATTCTAGAATCCTCATGAAAAATGCAGTTGGAATGTCGGTTTTCACGCAATTACGAGACAGTGACAAAGCTTTCTTTATTTTGACCTCAATTAGAATGAAAGGTGTTTTCGTCCGGTCAGGGCCCAAACGGATGACTTTGACATCAATATTGGGCATTCTATAATCCTCATGAAAAATGCTGTTGGAATGTCGGTTTTCACGCAATTCCGAGACAGTGACCAAGCTTTCATTATTTTGACCTCAATTAGAATGAAATGTGTTTTCGTCCGGTCAGGGCCCAAACGGATGAATTGGACATCAATATTGGGCATTCTAGAATCCTCATGAAAAGTGGAGAGTTGGTATGTCGGTTTTCACGCAATTCCGAGACAGTGACCAAGCTTTGATTATTTTGACCTCAATTAGAATGAAAGGTGTTTTCCCCCGGTGAAGGCCCAAACGGATGAATTTGACAACAATATTGGGCATTCTAGAATCCTCATGAAAAATGCAGTTGGAATGTCGGTTTTCACGCATTTCCGAGACAGTGACCAAGCTTTCATTATTTTGACCTCAATTAGAATGAATGGTGTTTTCGTCCGGTCAGGGCCCAAACGGATGAATTTGACAACAATATTGGGCATTCTACAATCCTCATGAAAAGTGGAGAGTTGGTATGTCGGTTTTCACGCAATTCCGAGACAGTGACCAAGCTTTCATTATTTTGACCTCAATTAGAATGAAAGGTATTTTCGTCCGGTCAGGGCCCAAACGGATGACTTTGACATCAATATTGGGCATTCTAGAATCCTCATGAAAAATGCAGTTGCAAAGTCGGTTTTCACGCAATTCCGAGACAGTGACCAAGCTTTCATTATTTTGACCTCAATTTGAATGAAAGGTGTTTTCCCCCGGTGAGGGCCCAAACGGATGAATTTGACAACAATATTGGGCATTCTAGAATCCTCATGAAAAATGCAGTTGGAATGTCGGTTTTCACGCAATTCGGAGACAGTGACCAAGCTATCATTATTTTGACCTCAATTACATTGAAAAGTGTTTTGGTCCGGTCAGGGCAAAAACGGATGAATTTGACAACAATATTGGGCATTCTAGAATCCTCATGAAAAATGGATTTGGTATGTCGGTTTTCACGCAATTCCGAGACAATGATCAAGGTTTCATTTTTTTGACCTCAATTAGCCTGAAAAGTGTTTTGGTCCGGTCAGGTCCCAAACGGATGAATTTGACAACAATATTGGGCATTCTAGAATCCTCATGCAAAATGCAGTTGGAATGTCGGTTTTCACTCAATTCCGAGACAGTGACCAAGCTTTCATTATATTGACCTCAATTAGAATGAAAGGTGTTTTCCCCCGGTGAGGGCTCAAACGGATGAATTTGACAACAATATTGGGCATTCTAGAATCCTCATGAAAAATGCAGTTGGAATGTCGGTTTTCACGCAATTACGAGACAGTGACAAAGCTTTCATTATTTTGACCTCAATTAGAATGAAAGGTGTTTTCGTCCGGTCAGGGCCCAAACGGATGACTTTGACATCAACATTGGGCATTCTATAATCCTCATGAAAAATGCTGTTGGAATGTCGGTTTTCACGCAATTCCGAGACAGTGACCAAGCTTTCATTCTTTTGACCTCAATTAGAATGAAAGGTGTTTTCGTCCGGTCAGGGCCCAAACGGATGAATTGGACATCAATATTGGGCATTCTAGAATCCTCATGAAAAGTGGAGAGTTGGTATGTCGGTTTTCACGCAATTCCGAGACAGTGACCAAGCTTTCATTATTTTGACCTCAATTAGAATGAAAGGTGTTTTCCCCCGGTGAGGGCCCAAACGGATGAATTTGACAACAATATTGGGCATTCTAGAATCCTCATGAAAAATGCAGTTGGAATGTCGGTTTTCACGCATTTCCGAGACAGTGACCAAGCTTTCATTATTTTGACCTCAATTAGAATGAATGGTGTTTTCGTCCGGTCACGGCCCAAACGGATGAATTTGACAACAATATTGGGCATTCTACAATCCTCATGAAAAGTGGAGAGTTGGTATGTCGGTTTTCACGCAATTCCGAGACAGTGACCAGGCTTTCATTATTTTGACCTCAATTAGAATGAAAGGTATTTTCGTCCGGTCAGGGCCCAAACGGATGACTTTGACATCAATATTGGGCATTCTAGAATCCTCATGAAAAATGCAGTTGCAAAGTCGGTTTTCACGCAATTCCGAGACAGTGACCAAGCTTTGATTATTTTGACCTCAATTAGAATGAAAGGTGTTTTCCCCCGGTGAGGGCGCAAACGGATGAATTTGACAACAATATTGGGGATTCTAGAATCCTCATGAAAAATGCAGTTGGAATGTCGGTTTTCACGCATTTCCGAGACAGTGACCAAGCTTTCATTATTTTGACCTCAATTAGAATGAATGGTGTTTTCGTCCGGTCAGGGCCCAAACGGATGAATTTGACAACAATATTGGGCATTCTTCAATCCTCATGAAAAGTGGAGAGTTGGTATGTCGGTTTTCACGCAATTCCGAGACAGTGACCAAGCTTTCATTATTTTGACCTCAATTAGAATGAAAGGTATTTTCGTCCGGTCAGGGCCCAAACGGATGAATTTGACAACAATATTGGGCATTCTAGAATCCTCATGAAAAATGGAGTTGGTATGTCGGTTTTCACGCAATTCCGAGACAGTGACCAAGCTTTCATTATTTTGACCTCAATTAGAATGAAAGGTGTTTTCGTCCGGTCAGGGCCCAAACGGATGAATTTGACAACAATATTGGGCATTCTCGAATCCTGATGAAAAGTGGAGTTGGTATGTCGGTTTTCACGCAATTCGGAGACAGTGACCAAGCTTTCATTATTTTGACCTCAATTACCCTGAAAAGTGTTTTGGTCCGGTCAGGGCCCAAACGGATGAATTTGACAACAATATTGGGCATTCTAGAATCCTCATGAAAAATGGATTTGGTATGTCGGTTTTCACGCAATTCCGAGACTCTGACAAAGCTTTCATTTTTTTGACCTCAATTAGCCTGATAAGTGTTTTCGTGCAGTCAGGGCCGAAACGGATTATTTTGACAACAATATTGGGCATTCTAGAATCCTCATGAAAAATGCAGTTGGAATGTCGGTTTTCACACAATTCCGAGACAGTGACCAAGCTTTCATTATTTTGACCTCAATTAGAATGAAAGGTGTTTTCGTCCGGTCAGCGCCCAAACAGATGAATTTGACAACTATATTGGGCATTCTAGAATCCTCATGAAAAGTGGAGAGTTGGTATGTCGGTTTTCACGCAATTCCGAGACAGTGACCAAGCTTTCATTATTTTGACCTCAATTAGAATGAAAGGTGTTTTCGTCCGGTCAGGGCCTAAACGGATGAATTTCACAACAATATTGGGCATTCTAGAATCCTCATGAAAAGTGGAGAGTTGGTATGTCGGTTTTCACGCAATTCCGAGACAGTGACCAAGCTTTCATTATTTTGACCTCAATTAGAATGAAATGTGTTTTCGTCCGGTCAGCGCCCAAACAGATGAATTTGACAACAATATTGGGCATTCTAGAATCCTCATGAAAAGTGGAGAGTTGGTATGTCGGTTTTCACGCAATTCCGAGACAGTGACCAAGCTTTCATTATTTTGACCTCAATTAGAATGAAAGGTGTTTTCGTCCGGCCAGGGCCCAAACGGATGACTTTGACAACAATATTGGGCATTCTAGAATCCTCATGAAAAATGCAGTTGGAATGTCGGTTTTCACACAATTCCGAGATAGTGACCAAGCTTTCATTATTTTGACCTCAATTAGAATGAAAGGTGTTTTCGTCCGGTCAGCGCCCAAACAGATAAATTTGACAACAATATTGGGCATTCTAGAATCCTCATGAAAAGTGGAGAGTTGGTATGTCGGTTTTCACGCAATTCCGAGACAGTGACCAAGCTTTCATTATTTTGACCTCAATTAGAATGAAAGGTGTTTTCGTCCGGTCAGGGCCCAAATTGATGACTTTGTCATCAATATTGGGCATTCTAGAATCCTCATGAAAATGCAGTTGGAATGTCGGTTTTCACGCAATTCCGAGACAGTGACCAAGCTTTCATTATTTTGACCTCAATTAGAATGAAAGGTGTTTTCGTCCGGTCAGGGCCCAAACGGATGAATTTGACAACAATATTGGGCATTCTAGAATCCTCATGAAAAGTGGAGAGTTGGTATGTCGGTTTTCACGCAATTCCGAGACAGTGACCAAGCTTTCATTATTTTGACCTCAATTAGAATGAAAGGTGTTTTCGTCCGGTCTGGGCCCAAACGGATGACTTTGACATCAATATTGGGCATTCTAGAATCCTCATGAAAAGTGGAGTTGGTATGTCGGTTTTCACGCAATTCTGAGACAGTGACCAAGCTTTCATTATCTTGACCTCAATTAGCCTCAAAAGTGTTTTCGTCCGGTCAGGGCCCAAACGGATGATATTGACAACAATATTGGGCATTCTAGAATCCTCATGAAAAGTGTAGTTGGTATGTCGCTTTTCATGCAATTCTGAGACAGTGACCATGCTTTCATTATTTTGACCTCAATTAGAATGAAAGGTGTTTTCCCCCGGTGAGGACCCAAACGGATGAATTTGACAACAATATTGGGCATTCTAGAATCCTCATGAAAAATGCAGTTGGAATGTCGGTTTTCACGCAATTCCGAGACAGTGACCAAGCTTTCATTATTTTGACCTCAATTAGAATGAAAGGTGTTTTCGTCCGGTCAGGGCCCAAACGGATGAATTTGACAACAATATTTGGCATTCTAGAATCCTCATCAAAAGTGGAGAGTTGGTATGTCGGTTTTCACGCAATTCCGAGACAGTGACCAAGCTTTCATTATTTTGACCTCAATTAGAATGAAAGGTGTTTTCGTCCGGTCAGGGCCCAAACTGATGACTTTGACATCAATATTGGGCATTCTAGAATCCTCATGAAAAATGCAGTTGGAATGTCGGTTTTCACGCAATTCCGAGACAGTGACCAAGCTTTCATTATTTTGACCTCAATTAGAATGAAAGGTGTTTTCGTCCGGTCAGGGCCCAAACGGATGAATTTGACAACAATATTGGGCATTCTAGAATCCTCATGAAAAGTGGAGAGTTGGTATGTCGGTTTACACGCAATTCCGAGACAGTGACCAAGCTTTCATTATTTTGACCTCAATTAGAATGAAAGGTGTTTTCGTCCGGTCAGGGCCCAAACGGATGACTTTGACATCAATATTGGGCATTCTAGAATCCTCATGAAAAGTGGAGTTGGTATGTCGGTTTTCACGCAATTCCGAGACAGTGACCAAGCTTTCATTTTTTTGACCTCAATTAGCCTGAAAGGTGTTTTGGTCCGGTCAGGGCCCAAACGGATGAATTTGACAACAATATTGGGCATTCTAGAATCCTCATGAAAAATGGATTTGGTATGTCGGTTTTCACGCAATTCCGAGACACTGACCAAGCTATCATTTTTTTGACCTCAATTAGCCCGAAAAGTGTTTTGGTCCGGTCAGGTCCCAAACGGATGAATTTGACAACAATATTGGGCATTCCGGAATCCTAATGAAACATGGAGTTGTTATGTGGGTTTTCACGCAATTCCGAGACAGTGACCAAGCTTTTCTTATTTTGATCTCAATTAGCCTGTTAAGTGTTTTCGTGCGGTCAGGGCCAAAACGGATGATTTTGACAACAATATTGGGCATTCTAGAATCCTCATGAAAAAAGGAGTTGGCATGTCGGTTTTCACGCAATTCCGAGACAGTGACCAAGCTTTCATTATTTTGACCTCAATTAGCCTGATAAGTGTTTTCGTGCGGTCAGGGCCCAAACGGATTATTTTGACAACAATATTGGGCATTCTAGAATCCTCATGAAAAATGGAGTTGGTATGTCGGTTTTCACGCAATTCCAAGGCAGTGACCAAGCTTTCATTATTTTGACCTCAATTAGAATGAAAGGTGTTTTCGTCCGGTCAGGGCCCAAACGGTTGACTTTGACATCAATATTGGGCATTCTAGAATCCTAATGAAAAGTGGAGTTGGTTTGTCGGTTTTCACGCAATTCCGAGACACTGACCAAGCTTTCATTATCTTGACCTCAATTAGAATGAAAGGTGTTTTCGTCCGGTCAGGGCCCAAACGGATGATATTGACAACAATATTGGGCATTCTAGAATCCTCATCAAAAGTGGAGTTGGTATGTCGGTTTTCACGAGATTCCGAGACAGTGACCAAGTTTTCATTATTTTGACCTCAATTAGAATGAAGGTGTTTTCGTCCGGTCAGGGCCCAAACCGATGACTTTGACATCAATATTGGGCATTCTAGAATCCTCATGAAAAGTGGAGTTGGTATGTCGGTTTTCACGCAATTCCGAGACACTGACCAAGCTTTCATTTTTTTGACCTCAATTAGCCTGAAAAGTGTTTTGGTCCGGTCAGGGCCCAAACGGATGAATTTGACAACAATATTGGGCATTCTAGAATCCTCATGAAACATGGAGTTGTTATGTGGGTTTTCACGCAATTCCGAGACAGTGACCAAGCTTTTATTATTTTGATCACAATTAGCCTGTTAAGTGTTTTCGTGCGGTCAGGGCCCAAACGGATGATTTTGACAACAATATTGGGCATTCTAGAATCCTCATGAAAAAAGGAGTTGGTATGTCGGTTTTCACGCAATTCCGATACAGTGACCAAGCTTTCATTATTTTAACCTCAATTAGAATGAAAGGTGTTTTCGTCCGGTCAGGGCCCAAAGGGATGACTTTGACATCAATATTGGGCATTCTAGAATCCCCATGAAAAATGCAGTTGGAATGTCGGTTTTCACGCAATTCTGAGACAGTGACCAAGCTTTCATTATTTTGACCTCAATTAGAATGAAAGGTGTTTTCGTCCGGTCAGGGCCCAAACGGATGAATTTGACAACAATATTGGGCATTCCAGAATCCTCATGAAAAATGCAGTTGGAATGTCGGTTTTCACGCAATTCCGAGACAGTGACCAAGCTTTCATTATTTTGACCTCAATTAGCCTGATAAGTGTTTTCGTGCAGTCAGGGCCCAAACGGATGAATTTGACAACAATATTGGGCATTCTAGAATCCTCATGAAAAGTGGAGAGTTGGTATGTCGGTTTTCACGCAATTCCGAGACAGTGACCAAGCTTTCATTATTTTGACCTCAATTAGAATGAAAGGTGTTTTCGTCCGGTCAGGGCCCAAACTGATGACTTTGACATCAATATTGGACATTCTAGAATCCTCATGAAAAGTGGGGTTGGTATGTCGGTTTTCATGCAATTCTGAGACAGTGACCAAGCTTTCATTATCTTGGCCTCAATTAGCCTCAAAAGTGTTTTCGTCCGGTCAGGGCCCAAACGGATGATATTGACAACAATATTGGGCATTCTAGAATCCTCATCAAAAGCGGAGTTGGTATGTCGGTTTTCACGCAATTCCGAGACAGTGACCAAGCTTTCATTATTTTGACCTCAATTAGAATGAAAGGGGTTTTCGTCCGGTCAGGGCCCAAACGGATGACTTTGACATCAATATTGGGCATTCTAGAATCCTCATGAAAAGTGGAGTTGGTATGTCGGTTTTCACGCAATTCCAAGACACTGACCAAGCTTTCATTTTTTTGACCTCAATTAACCTGAAAAGTGTTTTGGTCCGGTCAGGGCCCAAACGGATGAATTTGACAACAATATTGGGCATTCTGGAATCCTCATGAAAAATGGATTTGGTATGTCGGTTTTCACGCAATTCCGAGACACTGACCAAGCTATCATTTTTTTGACGTCAATTAGCCTGAAAAGTGTTTTGGTCTGGTCAGGTCCCAAACGGATGAATTTGACAACAATATTGGGCATTCTGGAATCCTAATGAAACATGGAGTTGTTATGTGGGTTTTCACGCAATTCCGAGACAGTGACCAAGCTTTTATTATTTTGATCACAATTAGCCTGTTAAGTGTTTTCGTGCGGTCAGGGCCCAAACGGATGATTTTGACAACAATATTGGGCATTCTAGAATCCTCATGAAAAAAGGAGTTGGCATGTCGGCTTTCACGCAATTCCGAGACAGTGACCAAGCTTTCATTATTTTAACCTCAATTAGAATGAAAGGTGTTTTCGTCCGGTCAGGGCCCAAAGGGATGACTTTGACATCAATATTGGGCATTCTAGAATCCTCATGAAAAATGCAGTTGGAATGTCGGTTTTCACGCAATTCTGAGACAGTGACCAAGCTTTCATTATTTTGACCTCAATAAGAATGAAAGGTGTTTTCGTCCGGTCAGGGCCCAAACGGATGAATTTGACAACAATATTTGGCATTCTAGAATCCTCATGAAAAGTGGAGAGTTGGTATGTCGGTTTTCACGCAATTCCGAGACAGTGACCAAGCTTTCATTATTTTGACCTCAATTAGAATGAAAGGTGTTTTCGTCCGGTCTGGGCCCAAACGGATGACTTTGACATCAATATTGGGCATTCTAGAATCCTCATGAAAAGTGGAGTTGGTATGTCGGTTTTCACGCAATTCTGAGACAGTGACCAAGCTTTCATTATCTTGACCTCAATTAGCCTCAAAAGTGTTTTCGTCCGGTCAGGGCCCAAACGGATGATATTGACAACAATATTGGGCATTCTAGAATCCTCATGAATAGTGTAGTTGGTATGTCGCTTTTCATGCAATTCTGAGACAGTGACCATGCTTTCATTATTTTGACCTCAATTAGAATGAAAGGTGTTTTCCCCCGGTGAGGACCCAAACGGATGAATTTGACAACAATATTGGGCATTCTAGAATCCTCATGAAAAATGCAGTTGGAATGTCGGTTTTCACGCAATTCCGAGACAGTGACCAAGCTTTCATTATTTTGACCTCAATTAGAATGAAAGGTGTTTTCGTCCGGTCAGGGCCCAAACGGATGAATTTGACAACAATATTTGGCATTCTAGAATCCTCATCAAAAGTGGAGAGTTGGTATGTCGGTTTTCACGCAATTCCGAGACAGTGACCAAGCTTTCATTATTTTGACCTCAATTAGAATGAAAGGTGTTTTCGTCCGGTCAGGGCCCAAACTGATGACTTTGACATCAATATTGGGCATTCTAGAATCCTCATGAAAAATGCAGTTGGAATGTCGGTTTTCACGCAATTCCGAGACAGTGACCAAGCTTTCATTATTTTGACCTCAATTAGAATGAAAGGTGTTTTCCCCCGGTGAGGGCCCAAACGGATGAATTTGACAACAATATTGGGCATTCTAGAATCCTCATGAAAAGTGGAGAGTTGGTATGTCGTTTTTCACGCAATTCCGAGACAGTGACCAAGCTTTCATTATTTTGACCTCAATTAGAATGAAAGGTGTTTTCGTCCGGTCAGGGCCCAAACGGATGACTTTGACATCAATATTGGACATTCTAGAATCCTCATGAAAAGTGGAGTTGGAATGTCGGTTTTCACGCAATTCTGAGACAGTGACCAAGCTTTCATTATCTTGGCCTCAATTAGCCTCAAAAGTGTTTTCGTCCGGTCAGGGCCCAAACGGATGATATTGACAACAATATTGGGCATTCTAGAATCCTCATCAAAAGTGGAGTTGGTATGTCGGTTTTCACGCAATTCCGAGACAGTGACCAAGCTTTCATTATTTTGACCTCAATTAGAATGAAAGGTGTTTTTGTCCGGTCAGGGCCCAAACGGATGACTTTGACATCAATATTGGGCATTCTAGAATCCTCATGAAAAGTGGAGTTGGTATGTCGGTTTTCACGCAATTCCGAGACACTGACCAAGCTTTCATTTTTTTGACCTCAATTAGCCTGAAATGTGTTTTGGTCCGGTCAGGTCCCAAACGGATCAATTTGACAACAATATTGGGCATTCTGGAATCCTCATGAAAAGTGGAGAGTTGGTATGTCGGTTTTCACGCAATTCCTCATGAAAAGTGGAGAGTTGGTATGTCGGTTTTCACGCAATTCCGAGGCAGTGACCAAGCTTTCATTATTTTGACCTCAATTAGAATGAAAGGAGTTTTCCCCCGGTGAGGGCCCAAACGGATGAATTTGACAACAATATTGGGCATTCTAGAATCCTCACGAAAAATGCTGTTGGAATGTCGGTTTTCACGCAATTCCGAGACAGTGACCAAACTTTCATTATTTTGACCTCAGTTAGAATGAAAGGTGTTTTCGTCCGGTCAGGGCCCAAACGGATGAATTTGACAACAATATTGGGCATTCTAGAATCCTCATGAAAAGTGGAGAGTTGGTATGTCGGTTTTCACGCAATTCCGAGACAGTGACCAAGCTTTCATTATTTTGACCTCAATTAGAATGAAAGGTGTTTTCGTCCGGTCAGGGCCCAAACGGATGACTTTGACATCAATATTGGGCATTCTAGAATCCTCATGAAAAGTGGAGTTGGTATGTCGGTTTTCACGCAATTCCGAGACACTGACCAAGGTTTCATTATCTTGACCTCAATTAGCCTGAAAAGTGTTTTGGTCCGGTCAGGGCCCAAACGGATTCTATTGACAACAATATTGGGCATTCTAGAATCCTCATCAAAAGTGGAGTTGGTATGTCGGTTTTCACGCAATTCCGAGACAGTGACCAAGCTTTCATTATTTTGACCTCAATTAGAATGAAAGGTGTTTTCGTCCGGTCAGGGCCCAAACGGATGAATTTGACAACAATATTGGGCATTCTAGAATCCACATGAAAAGTGGAGAGTTGGTATGTCGGTTTTCACGCAATTCCGAGACAGTAACCAAGCTTTCATTATTTTGACCTCAATTAGAATGAAAGGTGTTTTCGGCCGGTCAGGGCCCAAACGGATGACTTTGACATCAGTATTGGGCATTCTAGAATCCTCATGAAAAGTGGAGTTGGTATGTCGGTTTTCACGCAATTCTGAGACAGTGACCAAGCTTTCATTATCTTGACCTCAATTAGCCTCAAAAGTGTTTTCGTCCGGTCAGGGCCCAAACGGTTGATATTGACAACAATATTGGGCATTCTAGAATCCTCATGAAAAGTGGAGAGTTGGTATGTCGGTTTTCACGCAATTCCGAGACAGTGACCAAGCTTTCATTATTTTGACCTCAATTAGAATGAAAGGTGTTTTTGTCCGGTCAGGGCCCAAACGGATGACTTTGACATCAATATTGGGCATTCTAGAATCCTCATGAAAAGTGGAGTTGGTATGTCGGTTTTCACGCAATTCCGAGACACTGACCAAGCTTTCATTTTTTTGACCTCAATTAGCCTGAAAAATGTTTTGGTCCGGTCAGGGCCCAAACGGATGAATTTGACAACAATATTGGGCATTCTAGAATCCTCATGAAAAATGGATTTGGTATGTCGGTTTTCACGTAATTCCGAGACACTGACCAAGCTATCATTTTTTTGACCTCAATTAGCCTGAAAAGTGTTTTGGTCCGGTCAGGTCCCAAACGGATGAATTTGACAACAATATTGGGCATTCTAGAATCCTCATCAAAAATGCAGTTGTTATGTGGGTTTTCACGCAATTCCGAGACAGTGACCAAGCTTTCATTATTTTGACCTCAATTAGAATGAAAGGTGTTTTCATCCGGTCAGGGCACAAACGGATGAATTTGAGAACAATATTGGGCATTCTAGAATCCTCATGAAAAGTGGAGAGTTGGTATGTCGGTTTTCACGCAATTCCGAGACAGTGACCAAGCTTTCATTTTCTTGACCTCAATTAGAATGAAAGGTGTTTTCGTCTGGTCAGGGCCCAAACGGATGAATTTGACAACAATATTGGGCATTCTAGAATCCTCATCAAAAGTGGAGAGTTGGTGTGTCGGTTTTCACGCAATTCCGAGACAGTGACCAAGCTTTCATTATTTTGACCTCAATTAGAATGAAAGGTGTTTTCGTCCGGTCAGGGCCCAAACGGATGAATTTGACAACAATATTGGGCATTCTAAAATCCTCATGAAAAGTGGAGAGTTGGTATGTCGGTTTTCACGCAATTCCGAGAAAGTAACCAAGCTTTCATTATTTTGACCTCAATTAGAATGAAAGGTGTTTTCGTCCGGTCAGGGCCCAAACGGATGACTTTGACATCAATATTGGGCATTCTAGAATCCTCATGAAAAGTGGAGTTGGTATGTCGGTTTTCACGCAATTCTGAGACAGTGACCAAGCTTTCATTATCTTGACCTCAATTAGAATGAAATTTGTTTTCGTCCGGTCAGGGCCCAAACGGATGAATTTGACAACATTATTGGGCATTCTAGAATCCTCATGAAAAGTGGAGAGTTGGTATGTCGGTTTTCACGCAATTCCGAGACAGTGACCAAGCTTTCATTATTTTGACCTCAATTAGAATGCAAGGTGTTTTCGTCCGGTCAGGGCTAAAACGGATGACTTTGACATCAATATTGGGCATTCTAGAATCCTCATGAAAAGTGGAGTTGGTATGTCGGTTTTCACGCAATTCCGAGACAGTGACCAAGCTTTCATTATTTTGACCTCAATTAGAATGAAAGGTGTTTTCGTCCGGTCAGGGCCCAAACGGTTGAATTTGACAACAATATTGGGCATTCTAGAATCCTCATGAAAAGTGGAGAGTTGGTATGTCGGTTTTCACGTAATTCCGAGACAGTGACCAAGCTTTCATTATCTTGACCTCAATTAGCCTCAAAAGTGTTTTCGTCCGGTCTGGGCCCAAACGGATGAATTTGACAACAATATTGGGCATTCTACAATCCTCATCAAAAGTGGAGTTGGTATGTCGGTTTTCACGCAATTCCGAGACAGTGACCAAGCTTTCATTATTTTGACCTCAATTAGAATGAAATTTGTTTTCGTCCGGTCAGGGCCCAAACGGATGAATTTGACAACAATATTGGGCATTCTAGAATCCTCATGAAAAGTGGAGTTGGTATGTCGGTTTTCACGCAATTCCGAGACAGTGACCAAGCTTTCATTATTTTGACCTCAATTAGAATGAAAGGTGTTTTCGTCCGGTCAGGGCCCAAACTGATGAATTTGACAACAATATTGGGCATTCTAGAATCCTCATGAAAAGTGGAGTTGGTATGTCGGTTTTCACGCAATTCCGAGACAGTGACCAAGCTTTCATTATTTTGACCTCAATTAGAATGAAAGGTGTTTTCGTCCGGTCAGGGCCCAAACGGATGATATTGACAACAATATTGGGCATTCTAGAATCCTCATCAAAAGTGGAGTTGGTATGTCGGTTTTCACGCAATTCCGAGACAGTGACCAAGCTTTCATTATTTTGACCTCAATTAGAATGAAAGGTGTTTTCGTCCGGTCAGGGCCCAAACGGATGACTTTGACATCAATATTGGGCATTCTAGAATCCTCATGAAAAGTGGAGTTGGTATGTCGGTTTTCACGCAATTCCGAGACACTGACCAAGCTTTCATTTTTTTGACCTCAATTAGCCTGAAATGTGTTTTGGTCCGGTCAGGTCCCAAACGGATCAATTTGACAACAATATTGGGCATTCTGGAATCCTCATGAAAAGTGGAGAGTTGGTATGTCGGTTTTCACGCAATTCCTCATGAAAAGTGGAGAGTTGGTATGTCGGTTTTCACGCAATTCCGAGGCAGTGACCAAGCTTTCATTATTTTGACCTCAATTAGAATGAAAGGAGTTTTCCCCCGGTGAGGGCCCAAACGGATGAATTTGACAACAATATTAGGCATTCTAGAATCCTCATGAAAAATGCTGTTGGAATGTCGGTTTTCACGCAATTCCGAGACAGTGACCAAACTTTCATTATTTTGACCTCAGTTAGAATGAAAGGTGTTTTCGTCCAGTCAGGGCCCAAACGGATGAATTTGACAACAATATTGGGCATTCTAGAATCCTCATGAAAAGTGGAGAGTTGGTATGTCGGTTTTCGCGCAATTCCGAGACTGTGACCAAGCTTTGATTATTTTGACCTCACTTAGAATGAAAGGTGTTTTCGTCCGGTCAGGGCCCAAACGGATGACTTTGACATCAATATTGGGCATTCTAGAATCCTCATGAAAAATGCAGTTGGAATGTCGGTTTTCACCCAATTCCGAGACAGTGACCAAGCTTTCATTATTTTGACCTCAATTAGAATGAAAGGTGTTTTCGTCCGGTCAGGGCCCAAACGGATGACTTTGACATCAATATTGGGCATTCTAGAATCCTCATGAAAATTGGAGTTGGTATGTCGGTTTTCACGCAATTCTGAGACAGTGACCAAGGTTTCATTATCTTGACCTCAATTAGCCTCAAAAGTGTTTTCGTCCGGTCAGGGCCCAAACGGATGACTTTGACATCAATATTGGGCATTCTAGAATCCTCATGAAAAGTGGAGTTGGTATGTCGGTTTTCACGCAATTCCGAGACAGTGACCAAGCTTTCATTATGTTGACCTCAATTAGAATGAAAGGTGTTTTCGTCCGGTCAGGGCCCAAACGGATGATATTGACAACAATATTGGGCATTCTAGAATCCTCATCAAAAGTGGAGTTGGTATGTCGGTTTTCACGCAATTCCGAGACAGTGACCAAGCTTTCATTATGTTGACCTCAATTAGAATGAAAGGTGTTTTCGTCCGGTCAGGGCCCAAACGGATGAATTTGACAACAATATTGGGCATTCTAGAATCCTCATGAAAAGTGGAGAGTTGGTATGTCGGTTTTCACGCAATTCCGAGACAGTAACCAAGCTTTCATTATTTTGACCTTAATTAGAATGAAAGGTGTTTTCGGCCGGTCAGGGCCCAAACGGATGACTTTGACATCAATATTGGGCATTCTAGAATCCTCATGAAAAGTGGAGTTGGTATGTCGGTTTTCACGCAATTCTGAGACAGTGACCAAGCTTTCATTATCTTGACCTCAATTAGCCTAAAAAGTGTTTTCGTCCGGTCAGGGCCCAAACGGTTGATATTGACAACAATATTGGGCATTCTAGAATCCTCATGAAAAGTGGAGAGTTGGTATGTCGGTTTTCACGCAATTCCGAGACAGTGACCAAGCTTTCATTATTTTGACCTCAATTAGAATGAAAGGTGTTTTCGTCCGGTCAGGGCCCAAACGGATGAATTTGACAACATTATAGGGCATTCTAGAATCCTCATGAAAAGTGGAGAGTTGGTATGTCGGTTTTCACGCAATTCCGAGCCAGTGACCACGCTTTCATTATTTTGACCTCAATTAGAATGCAAGGTGTTTTCGTCCGGTCAGGGCCCAAACGGATGACTTTGACATCAATATTGGGCATTCTAGAATCCTCATGAAAAGTGGAGTTGGTATGTCGGTTTTCACGCAATTCCGAGACAGTGACCAAGCTTTCATTATTTTGACCTCAATTAGAATGAAAGGTGTTTTCGTCCGGTCAGGGCCCAAACGGTTGAATTTGACAACAATATTGGGCATTCTAGAATCCTCATGAAAAGTGGAGAGTTGGTATGTCGGTTTTCACGTAATTCCGAGACAGTGACCAAGCTTTCATTATCTTGACCTCAATTAGCCTCAAAAGTGTTTTCGTCCGGTCTGGGCCCAAACGGATGAATTTGACAACAATATTGGGCATTCTACAATCCTCATCAAAAGTGGAGTTGGTATGTCGGTTTTCACGCAATTCCGAGACAGTGACCAAGCTTTCATTATTTTGACCTCAATTAGAATGAAATTTGTTTTCGTCCGGTCAGGGCCCAAACGGATGAATTTGACAACAATATTGGGCATTCTAGAATCCTCATGAAAAGTGGAGTTGGTATGTCGGTTTTCACGCAATTCCGAGACAGTGACCAAGCTTTCATTATTTTGACCTCAATTAGAATGAAAGGTGTTTTCGTCCGGTCAGGGCCCAAACTGATGAATTTGACAACAATATTGGGCATTCTAGAATCCTCATGAAAAGTGGAGTTGGTATGTCGGTTTTCACGCAATTCCGAGACAGTGACCAAGCTTTCATTATTTTGACCTCAATTAGAATGAAAGGTGTTTTCGTCCGGTCAGGGCCCAAACGGATGATATTGACAACAATATTGGGCATTCTAGAATCCTCATCAAAAGTGGAGTTGGTATGTCGGTTTTCACGCAATTCCGAGACAGTGACCAAGCTTTCATTATTTTGACCTCAATTAGAATGAAAGGTGTTTTCGTCCGGTCAGGGCCCAAACGGATGACTTTGACATCAATATTGGGCATTCTAGAATCCTCATGAAAAGTGGAGTTGGTATGTCGGTTTTCACGCAATTCCGAGACACTGACCAAGCTTTCATTTTTTTGACCTCAATTAGCCTGAAATGTGTTTTGGTCCGGTCAGGTCCCAAACGGATCAATTTGACAACAATATTGGGCATTCTGGAATCCTCATGAAAAGTGGAGAGTTGGTATGTCGGTTTTCACGCAATTCCGAGGCAGTGACCAAGCTTTCATTATTTTGACCTCAATTAGAATGAAAGGAGTTTTCCCCCGGTGAGGGCCCAAACGGATGAATTTGACAACAATATTAGGCATTCTAGAATCCTCATGAAAAATGCTGTTGGAATGTCGGTTTTCACGCAATTCCGAGACAGTGACCAAACTTTCATTATTTTGACCTCAGTTAGAATGAAAGGTGTTTTCGTCCGGTCAGGGCCCAAACGGATGAATTTGACAACAATATTGGGCATTCTAGAATCCTCATGAAAAGTGGAGAGTTGGTATGTCGGTTTTCGCGCAATTCCGAGACTGTGACCAAGCTTTCATTATTTTGACCTCACTTAGAATGAAAGGTGTTTTCGTCCGGTCAGGGCCCAAACGGATGACTTTGACATCAATATTGGGCATTCTAGAATCCTCATGAAAAATGCAGTTGGTATGTCGGTTTTCACCCAATTCCGAGACAGTGACCAAGCTTTCATTATTTTGACCTCAATTAGAATGAAAGGTGTTTTCGTCCGGTCAGGGCCCAAACGGATGACTTTGACATCAATATTGGGCATTCTAGAATCCTCATGAAAAGTGGAGTTGGTATGTCGGTTTTCACGCAATTCCGAGACAGTGACCAAGCTTTCATTATGTTGACCTCAATTAGAATGAAAGGTGTTTTCGTCCGGTCAGGGCCCAAACGGATGATATTGACAACAATATTGGGCATTCTAGAATCCTCATCAAAAGTGGAGTTGGTATGTCGGTTTTCACGCAATTCCGAGACAGTGACCAAGCTTTCATTATGTTGACCTCAATTAGAATGAAAGGTGTTTTCGTCCGGTCAGGGCCCAAACGGATGAATTTGACAACAATATTGGGCATTCTAGAATCCTCATGAAAAGTGGAGAGTTGGTATGTCGGTTTTCACGCAATTCCGAGACAGTAACCAAGCTTTCATTATTTTGACCTCAATTAGAATGAAAGGTGTTTTCGGCCGGTCAGGGCCCAAACGGATGACTTTGACATCAATATTGGGCATTCTAGAATCCTCATGAAAAGTGGAGTTGGTATGTCGGTTTTCACGCAATTCTGAGACAGTGACCAAGCTTTCATTATCTTGACCTCAATTAGCCTAAAAAGTGTTTTCGTCCGGTCAGGGCCCAAACGGTTGATATTGACAACAATATTTGGCATTCTAGAATCCTCATGAAAAGTGGAGAGTTGGTATGTCGGTTTTCACGCAATTCCGAGACAGTGACCAAGCTTTCATTATTTTGACCTCAATTAGAATGAAAGGTGTTTTCGTCCGGTCAGGGCCCAAACGGATGACTTTGACATCAATATTGGGCATTCTAGAATCCTCATGAAAAGTGGAGTTGGTATGTCGGTTTTCACGCAATTCCGAGACACTGACCAAGCTTTCATTTTTTTGACCTCAATTAGCCTGAAAAATGTTTTGGTCCGGTCAGGGCCCAAACGGATGAATTTGACAACAATATTGGGCATTCTAGAATCCTCATGAAAAATGGATTTGGTATGTCGGTTTTCACGTAATTCCGAGACACTGACCAAGCTATCATTTTTTTGACCTCAATTAGCCTGAAAAGTGTTTTGCTCCCGTCAGGTCCCAAACGGATGAATTTGACAACAATATTGGGCATTCTAGAATCCTCATCAAAAATGCAGTTGTTATGTGGGTTTTCACGCAATTCCGAGACGGTGACCAAGCTTTCATTATTTTGACCTCAATTAGAATGAAAGGTGTTTTCATCCGGTCAGGGCACAAACGGATGAATTTGAGAACAATATTGGGCATTCTAGAATCCTCATGAAAAGTGGAGAGTTGGTATGTCGGTTTTCACGCAATTCCGAGACAGTGACCAAGCTTTCATTATCTTGACGTCAATTAGAATGAAAGGTGTTTTCGTCTGGTCAGGGCCCAAACGGATGAATTTGACAACAATATTGGGCATTCTAGAATCCTCATCAAAAGTGGAGAGTTGGTGTGTCGGTTTTCACGCAATTCCGAGACAGTGACCAAGCTTTCATTATTTTGACCTCAATTAGAATGAAAGGTGTTTTCGTCCGGTCAGGGCCCAAACGGATGAATTTGACAACAATATTGGGCATTCTAAAATCCTCATGAAAAGTGGAGAGTTGGTATGTCGGTTTTCACGTAATTCCGAGAAAGTAACCAAGCTTTCATTATTTTGACCTCAATTAGAATGAAAGGTGTTTTCGTCCGGTCAGGGCCCAAACGGATGACTTTGACATCAATATTGGGCATTCTAGAATCCTCATGAAAAGTGGAGTTGGTATGTCGGTTTTCACGCAATTCCGAGACAGTGACCAAGCTTTCATTATCTTGACCTCAATTAGAATGAAATTTGTTTTCGTCCGGTCAGGGCCCAAACGGATGAATTTGACAACAATATTGGGCATTCTAGAATCCTCATGAAAAGTTGAGAGTTGGTATGTCGGTTTTCACGCAATTCCGAGACAGTGACCAAGCTTTCATTATTTTGACCTCAATTAGAATGAAAGGTGTTTTCGTCCGGTCAGGGCCCAAACGGATGACTTTGACATCAATATTGGGCATTCTAGAATACTCATTAAAAGTGGAGTTGGTATGTCGGTTTTCACGCAATTCCGAGACAGTGACCAAGCTTTCATTATTTTGACCTCAATTAGAATGAAAGGTGTTTTCGTCCGGTCAGGGCCCAAACGGTTGAATTTGACAACAATATTGGGCATTCTAGAATCCTCATGAAAAGTGGAGAGTTGGTATGTCGGTTTTCACGCAATTCCGAGACAGTGACCAAGCTTTCATTATCTTGAGCTCAATTAGCCTCAAAAGGGTTTTCGCCCGGTCAGGGCCCAAACGGATGAATTTGACAACAATATTGGGCATTCTACAATCCTCATCAAAAGTGGAGTTGGTATGTCGGTTTTCACGCAATTCCGAGACAGTGACCAAGCTTTCATTATTTTGACCTCAATTAGAATGAAATTTGTTTTCGTCCGGTCAGGGCCCAAACGGATGAATTTGACAACAATATTGGGCATTCTAGAATCCTCATGAAAAGTGGAGTTGGTATGTCGATTTTCACGCAATTCCGAGACAGTGACCAAGCTTTCATTATTTTGACCTCAATTAGAATGAAACGTGTTTTCGTCCGGTCAGGGCCCAAACGGATGAATTTGACAACAATATTGGGCATTCTAGAATCCTCATGAAAAGTGGAGTTGGTATGTCGGTTTTCACGCAATTCCAAGACAGTGACCAAGCTTTCATTATTTTGAGCTCAATTAGAATGAAAGGTGTTTTCGTCCGGTCAGGGCCCAAACGGATGAATTTGACAACAATATTGGGCATTCTAGAATCCTCATGAAATGTGGAGAGTTGGTCTGTCGGTTTTCACGCAATTCCGAGACAGTGACCAAGCTTTCATTATTTTGACCTCAATTAGAATGAAAGGTGTTTTCGTCCGGTCAGGGCCCAAACGGATGACTTTGACATCAATATTGGGCATTCTAGAATCCTCTTGAAAAGTGGAGTTGGTATGTCGGTTTTCACGCAATTCTGAGACAGTGACCAAGCTTTCATTATCTTGACCTCAATTAGCCTCAAAAGTGTTTTCGTCCGGTCAGGGCCCAAACGGTTGATATTGACAACAATATTGGGCATTCTAGAATCCTCGTGAAAAGTGGAGAGTTGGTAAGTCGGTTTTCACGCAATTCCGAGACAGTGACCAAGCTTTCATTATTTTGACCTCAATTAGAATGAAAGGTGTTTTCGTCCGGTCAGGGCCCAAACGGATGACTTTGACATCAATATTGGGCATTCTAGAATCCTCATGAAAAGTGGAGTTGGTATGTCGGTTTTCACGCAATTCCGAGACAGTCACCAAGCTTTCATTATTTTGACCTTAATTAGAATAAAAGGTGTTTTCCCCCAGTGAGGGCCCAAACGGATGAATTTGACAACAATATTGGGCATTCTAGAATCCTCATGAAAAATGGATTTGGTATGTCGGTTTTCACGTAATTCCGAGACACTGACCAAGCTATCATTTTTTTGACCTCAATTAGCCTGAAAAGTGTTTTGGTCCGGTCAGGTCCCAAACGGATGAATTTGACAACAATATTGGGCATTCTAGAATCCTCATCAAAAATGCAGTTGTTATGTGGGTTTTCACGCAATTCCGAGACAGTGACCGAGCTTTCATTATTTTGACCTCAATTAGAATGAAAGGTGTTTTCGTACGGTCAGGGCACAAACGGATGAATTTGAGAACAATATTGGGCATTCTAGAATCCTCATGAAAAGTGGAGAGTTGGTATGTCGGTTTTCACGCAATTCCGAGACAGTGACCAAGCTTTCATTATCTTGACCTCAATTAGAATGAAAGGTGTTTTCGTCTGGTCAGGGCCCAAACGGATGAATTTGACAACAATATTGGGCATTCTAGAATCCTCATCAAAAGTGGAGAGTTGGTATGTCGGTTTTCACGCAATTCCGAGACAGTGACCAAGCTTTCATTATTTTGACCTCAATTAGAATGAAAGGTGTTTTCGTCCGCTCAGGGCCCAAACGGATGAATTTGACAACAATATTTGGCATTCTAGAATCCTCATGAAAAGTGGAGAGTTGGTATGTCGGTTTTCACGCAATTCCGAGAAAGTAACCAAGCTTTCATTATTTTGACCTCAATTAGAATGAAAGGTGTTTTCGTCCGGTCAGGGCCCAAACGGATGACTTTGACATCAATATTGGGCATTCTAGAATCCTCATGAAAAGTGGAGTTGGTATGTCGGTTTTCACGCAATTCTGAGACAGTGACCAAGCTTTCATTATCTTGACCTCAATTAGCCCCAAAACTGTTTTCGTCCGGTCAGGGCCCAAACGGTTGATATTGACAACAATATTGGGCATTCTAGAATCCTCATCAAAAGTGGAGAGTTGGTATGTCGGTTTTCACGCAATTCCGACACAGTGACCAAGCTTTCATTATTTTGACCTCAATTAGAATGAAAGGTGTTTTCGTCCGGTCAGGGCCCAAACGGATGAATTTGACAACAATATTGGGCATTCTAGAATCCTCATGAAAAGTGGAGAGTTGGTATGTCGGTTTTCACGCAATTCCGAGAAAGTAACCAAGCTTTCATTATTTTGACCTCAATTAGAATGAAAGGTGTTTTCGTCCGGTCAGGGCCCAAACGGATGACTTTGACATCAATATTGGGCATTCTAGATTCCTCATGAAAAGTGGAGTTGGTATGTCGGTTTTCACGCAATTCCGAGACAGTCACCAAGCTTTCATTATTTTGACCTTAATTAGAATAAAAGGTGTTTTCCCCCAGTGAGGGCCCAAACGGATGAATTTGACAACAATATTGGGCATTCTAGAATCCTCATGAAAAATGCAGTTGGAATGTCGGTTTTCACGTAATTCTGAGACAGTGACCAAGCTTTCATTATTTTGACCTCAATTAGAATGAAAGGTGTTTTCGTCCGCTCAGGGCCCAAACGGATGAATTTGACAACAATATTGGGCATTCTAGAATCCTCATGAAAAGTGGAGAGTTGGTATGTCGGTTTTCACGCAATTCCGAGAAAGTAACCAAGCTTTCATTATTTTGACCTCAATTAGAATGAAAGGTGTTTTCGTCCGGTCAGGGCCCAAACGGATGACTTTGACATCAATATTGGGCATTCTAGAATCCTCATGAAAAGTGGAGTTGGTATGTCGGTTTTCACGCAATTCTGAGACAGTGACCAAGCTTTCATTATCTTGACCTCAATTAGCCCCAAAACTGTTTTCGTCCGGTCAGGGCCCAAACGGTTGATATTGACAACAATATTGGGCATTCTAGAATCCTCATCAAAAGTGGAGAGTTGGTATGTCGGTTTTCACGCAATTCCGAGACAGTGACCAAGCTTTCAATATTTTGACCTCAATTAGAATGAAAGGTGTTTTCGTCCGGTCAGGGCCCAAACGGATGAATTTGACAACAATATTGGGCATTCTAGAATCCTCATGAAAAGTGGAGAGTTGGTATGTCGGTTTTCACGCAATTCCGAGAAAGTAACCAAGCTTTCATTATTTTGACCTCAATTAGAATGAAAGGTGTTTTCATCCGGTCAGGGCCCAAACGGATGACTTTGACATCAATATTGGGCATTCTAGATTCCTCATGAAAAGTGGAGTTGGTATGTCGGTTTTCACGCAATTCCGAGACAGTCACCAAGCTTTCATTATTTTGACCTTAATTAGAATAAAAGGTGTTTTCCCCCAGTGAGGGCCCAAACGGATGAATTTGACAACAATATTGGGCATTCTAGAATCCTCATGAAAAATGCAGTTGGAATGTCGGTTTTCACGTAATTCTGAGACAGTGACCAAGCTTTCATTATTTTGACCTCAATTAGAATGAAAGGTGTTTTCGTCCGGTCAGGGCCCAAACGGATGAATTTGACAACAATATTGGGCATTCTATAATCCTCATGAAAAGTAGAGAGTTGGTATGTCGGTTTTCACGCAATTCCGAGACAGTGACCAAGCTTTCATTATCTTGACCTCAATTAGAATGAAAGGTGTTTTCGTCTGGTCAGGGCCCAAACGGATGAATTTGACAACAATATTGGGCATTCTAGAATCCTCATCAAAAGTGGAGAGTTGGTATGTCGGTTTTCACGCAATTCCGAGACAGTGACCAAGCTTTCATTATTTTGACCTCAATTAGAATGAAAGGTGTTTTCGTCCGGTCAGGGCCCAAACGGATGAATTTGACAACAATATTGGGCATTCTAGAATCCTCATGAAAAGTGGAGAGTTGGTATGTCGGTTTTCACGCAATTCCGAGAAAGTAACCAAGCTTTCATTATTTTGACCTCAATTAGAATGAAAGGTGTTTTCGTCCGGTCAGGGCCCAAACGGATGACTTTGACATCAATATTGGGCATTCTAGATTCCTCATGAAAAGTGGAGTTGGTATGTCGGTTTTCACGCAATTCCGAGACAGTCACCAAGCTTTCATTATTTTGACCTTAATTAGAATAAAAGGTGTTTTCCCCCAGTGAGGGCCCAAACGGATGAATTTGACAACAATATTGGGCATTCTAGAATCCTCATGAAAAATGCAGTTGGAATGTCGGTTTTCACGTAATTCTGAGACAGTGACCAAGCTTTCATTATTTTGACCTCAATTAGAATGAAAGGTGTTTTCGTCCGCTCAGGGCCCAAACGGATGAATTTGACAACAATATTGGGCATTCTAGAATCCTCATGAAAAGTGGAGAGTTGGTATGTCGGTTTTCACGCAATTCCGAGAAAGTAACCAAGCTTTCATTATTTTGACCTCAATTAGAATGAAAGGTGTTTTCGTCCGGTCAGGGCCCAAACGGATGACTTTGACATCAATATTGGGCATTCTAGAATCCTCATGAAAAGTGGAGTTGGTATGTCGGTTTTCACGCATTTCTGAGACAGTGACCAAGCTTTCATTATCTTGACCTCAATTAGCCCCAAAACTGTTTTCGTCCGGTCAGGGCCCAAACGGTTGATATTGACAACAATATTGGGCATTCTAGAATCCTCATCAAAAGTGGAGAGTTGGTATGTCGGTTTTCACGCAATTCCGAGACAGTGACCAAGCTTTCATTATTTTGACCTCAATTAGAATGAAAGGTGTTTTCGTCCGGTCAGGGCCCAAACGGATGAATTTGACAACAATATTGGGCATTCTAGAATCCTCATGAAAAGTGGAGAGTTGGTATGTCGGTTTTCACGCAATTCCGAGAAAGTAACCAAGCTTTCATTATTTTGACCTCAATTAGAATGAAAGGTGTTTTCATCCGGTCAGGGCCCAAACGGATGACTTTGACATCAATATTGGGCATTCTAGATTCCTCATGAAAAGTGGAGTTGGTATGTCGGTTTTCACGCAATTCCGAGACAGTCACCAAGCTTTCATTATTTTGACCTTAATTAGAATAAAAGGTGTTTTCCCCCAGTGAGGGCCCAAACGGATGAATTTGACAACAATATTGGGCATTCTAGAATCCTCATGAAAAATGCAGTTGGAATGTCGGTTTTCACGTAATTCTGAGACAGTGACCAAGCTTTCATTATTTTGACCTCAATTAGAATGAAAGGTGTTTTCGTCCGGTCAGGGCCCAAACGGATGAATTTGACAACAATATTGGGCATTCTATAATCCTCATGAAAAGTGGAGAGTTGGTATGTCGGTTTTCACGCAATTCCGAGACAGTGACCAAGCTTTCATTATCTTGACCTCAATTAGAATGAAAGGTGTTTTCGTCTGGTCAGGGCCCAAACGGATGAATTTGACAACAATATTGGGCATTCTAGAATCCTCATCAAAAGTGGAGAGTTGGTATGTCGGTTTTCACGCAATTCCGAGACAGTGACCAAGCTTTCATTATTTTGACCTCAATTAGAATGAAAGGTGTTTTCGTCCGGTCAGGGCCCAAACGGATGACTTTGACATCAATATTGGGCATTCTAGAATCCTCATGAAAAGTGGAGTTGGTATGTCGGTTTTCACGCAATTCCGAGACAGTAACCAAGCTTTCATTATTTTGACCTCAAATTGAATAAAAGGTGTTTTCCCCCAGTGAGGGCCCAAACGGATGAATTTGACAACAATATTGGGCATTCTAGAATCCTCATGAAATTTGCAGTTGGAATGTCGGTTTTCACGCAATTCTAAGACAGTGACCAAGCTTTCATTATTTTGACCTCAATTAGAATGAAAGGTGTTTTCGTCCGGTCAGGGCCCAAACGGATGAATTTGACAACAATATTGGGCATTCTAGAATCCTCATGAAAAGTGGAGAGTTGGTATGTCGGTTTTCTCGCAATTCTGGGACAGTGACCAAGCTTTCATTATTTTGACCTCAATTAGAATGAAAGGTGTTTTCCCCCGGTGAGGGCCCAAACGGATGAATTTGACAACAATATTGGGCATTCTAGAATCCTCATGAAAAATGCAGTTGGAATGTCGGTTTTCACGCAATTCCGAGACAGTGACCAAGCTTTCATTATTTTGGCCTCAATTAGAATGAAAGGTGTTTTCGTCCGGTCAGGGCCCAAACGGATGAATTTGACAACAATATTGGGCATTCTAGAATCCTCATGAAAAGTGGAGAGTTGGTATGTCGGTTTTCACGCAATTCCGAGACAGTGACCAAGCTTTCATTATTTTGACCTCAATTAGAATAAAAGGTGTTTTCCCCCGTTGAGGGCCCAAACGGATGAATTTGACAACAATATTGGGCATTCTAGAATCCTCATGAAAAGTGGAGAGTTGGTATGTCGGTTTTCACGCAATTCCGAGAAAGTGACCAAGCTTTCATTATTTTGACCTCAATTAGAATGAAAGGTGTTTTCGTCCGGTCAGGGCCCAAACAGATGACTTTGACATCAATATTGGGCATTCTAGATTCCTCATGAAAAGTGGAGTTGGTATGTCGGTTTTCACGCAATTCCGAGACAGTCACCAAGCTTTCATTATTTTGACCTTAATTAGAATAAAAGGTGTTTTCCCCCAGTGAGGGCCCAAACGGATGAATTTGACAACAATATTGGGCATTCTAGAATCCTCATGAAAAATGCAGTTGGAATGTCGGTTTTCACGTAATTCTGAGACAGTGACCAAGCTTTCATTATTTTGACCTCAATTAGAATGAAAGGTGTTTTCGTCCGGTCAGGGCCCAAACGGATGAATTTGACAACAATATTGGGCATTCTATAATCCTCATGAAAAGTGGAGAGTTGGTATGTCGGTTTTCACGCAATTCCGAGACAGTGACCAAGCTTTCATTATCTTGACCTCAATTAGAATGAAAGGTGTTTTCGTCTGGTCAGGGCCCAAACGGATGAATTTGACAACAATATTGGGCATTCTAGAATCCTCATCAAAAGTGGAGAGTTGGTATGTCGGTTTTCACGCAATTCCGAGACAGTGACCAAGCTTTCATTATTTTGACCTCAATTAGAATGAAAGGTGTTTTCGTCCGCTCAGGGCCCAAACAGATGAATTTGACAACAATATTGGGCATTCTAGAATCCTCATGAAAAGTGGAGAGTTGGTATGTCGGTTTTCTCGCAATTCCGGGACAGTGACCAAGCTTTCATTATTTTGACCTCAATTAGAATGAAAGGTGTTTTCCCCCGGTGAGGGCCCAAACGGATGAATTTGACAACAATATTGGGCATTCTAGAATCCTCATGAAAAATGCAGTTGGAATGTCGGTTTTCACGCAATTCCGAGACAGTGACCAAGCTTTCATTATTTTGGCCTCAATTAGAATGAAAGGTGTTTTCGTCCGGTCAGGGCCCAAACGGATGAATTTGACAACAATATTGGGCATTCTAGAATCCTCATGAAAAGTGGAGAGTTGGTATGTCGGTTTTCATGCAATTCCGAGACAGTGACCAAGCTTTCATTATTTTGACCTCAATTAGAATAAAAGGTGTTTTCCCCCGTTGAGGGCCCAAACGGATGAATTTGACAACAATATTGGGCATTCTAGAATCCTCATGAAAAGTGGAGAGTTGGTATGTCGGTTTTCACGCAATTCCGAGAAAGTGACCAAGCTTTCATTATTTTGACCTCAATTAGAATGAAAGGTGTTTTCGTCCGGTCAGGGCCCAAACGGATGAATTTGACAACAATATTGGGCATTCTAGAATCCTCATGAAAAGTGGAGAGTTGGTATGTCGGTTTTCTCGCAATTCTGGGACAGTGACCAAGCTTTCATTATTTTGACCTCAATTAGAATGAAAGGTGTTTTCCCCCGGTGAGGGCCCAAACGGATGAATTTGACAACAATATTGGGCATTCTAGAATCCTCATGAAAAATGCAGTTGGAATGTCGGTTTTCACGCAATTCCGAGACAGTGACCAAGCTTTCATTATTTTGGCCTCAATTAGAATGAAAGGTGTTTTCGTCCGGTCAGGGCCCAAACGGATGAATTTGACAACAATATTGGGCATTCTAGAATCCTCATGAAAAGTGGAGAGTTGGTATGTCGGTTTTCATGCAATTCCGAGACAGTGACCAAGCTTTCATTATTTTGACCTCAATTAGAATAAAAGGTGTTTTCCCCCGTTGAGGGCCCAAACGGATGAATTTGACAACAATATTGGGCATTCTAGAATCCTCATGAAAAGTGGAGAGTTGGTATGTCGGTTTTCACGCAATTCCGAGAAAGTGACCAAGCTTTCATTATTTTGACCTCAATTAGAATGAAAGGTGTTTTCGTCCGGTCAGGGCCCAAACGGATGACTTTGACATCAATATTGGGCATTCTAGATTCCTCATGAAAAGTGGAGTTGGTATGTCGGTTTTCACGCAATTCCGAGACAGTCACCAAGCTTTCATTATTTTGACCTTAATTAGAATAAAAGGTGTTTTCCCCCAGTGAGGGCCCAAACGGATGAATTTGACAACAATATTGGGCATTCTAGAATCCTCATGAAAAATGCAGTTGGAATGTCGGTTTTCACGTAATTCTGAGACAGTGACCAAGCTTTCATTATTTTGACCTCAATTAGAATGAAAGGTGTTTTCGT
This sequence comes from Inga leiocalycina, assembly GCA_963242795.1. NCBI lineage: Eukaryota > Viridiplantae > Streptophyta > Magnoliopsida > Fabales > Fabaceae > Inga > Inga leiocalycina. The sequence continues at coordinate 43,765,142 of OY725325.1, read as the reverse complement.
CCGGTCAGGGCCCAAACGGATGAATTTGACAACAATATTGGGCATTCTATAATCCTCATGAAAAGTGGAGAGTTGGTATGTCGGTTTTCACGCAATTCCGAGACAGTGACCAAGCTTTCATTATCTTGACCTCAATTAGAATGAAAGGTGTTTTCGTCTGGTCAGGGCCCAAACGGATGAATTTGACAACAATATTGGGCATTCTAGAATCCTCATCAAAAGTGGAGAGTTGGTATGTCGGTTTTCACGCAATTCCGAGACAGTGACCAAGCTTTCATTATTTTGACCTCAATTAGAATGAAAGGTGTTTTCGTCCGCTCAGGGCCCAAACAGATGAATTTGACAACAATATTGGGCATTCTAGAATCCTCATGAAAAGTGGAGAGTTGGTATGTCGGTTTTCTCGCAATTCCGGGACAGTGACCAAGCTTTCATTATTTTGACCTCAATTAGAATGAAAGGTGTTTTCCCCCGGTGAGGGCCCAAACGGATGAATTTGACAACAATATTGGGCATTCTAGAATCCTCATGAAAAATGCAGTTGGAATGTCGGTTTTCACGTAATTCCGAGACAGTGACCAAGCTTTCATTATTTTGGCCTCAATTAGAATGAAAGGTGTTTTCGTCCGGTCAGGGCCCAAACGGATGAATTTGACAACAATATTGGGCATTCTAGAATCCTCATGAAAAGTGGAGAGTTGGTATGTCGGTTTTCATGCAATTCCGAGACAGTGACCAAGCTTTCATTATTTTGACCTCAATTAGAATAAAAGGTGTTTTCCCCCGTTGAGGGCCCAAACGGATGAATTTGACAACAATATTGGGCATTCTAGAATCCTCATGAAAAATGCAGTTGGAATGTCGGTTTTCACGTAATTCTGAGACAGTGACCAAGCTTTCATTATTTTGACCTCAATTAGAATGAAAGGTGTTTTCGTCCGGTCAGGGCCCAAACGGATGAATTTGACAACAATATTGGGCATTCTATAATCCTCATGAAAAGTGGAGAGTTGGTATGTCGGTTTTCACGCAATTCCGAGACAGTGACCAAGCTTTCATTATCTTGACCTCAATTAGAATGAAAGGTGTTTTCGTCTGGTCAGGGCCCAAACGGATGAATTTGACAACAATATTGGGCATTCTAGAATCCTCATCAAAAGTGGAGAGTTGGTATGTCGGTTTTCACGCAATTCCGAGACAGTGACCAAGCTTTCATTATTTTGACCTCAATTAGAATGAAAGGTGTTTTCGTCCGCTCAGGGCCCAAACAGATGAATTTGACAACAATATTGGGCATTCTAGAATCCTCATGAAAAGTGGAGAGTTGGTATGTCGGTTTTCTCGCAATTCCGGGACAGTGACCAAGCTTTCATTATTTTGACCTCAATTAGAATGAAAGGTGTTTTCCCCCGGTGAGGGCCCAAACGGATGAATTTGACAACAATATTGGGCATTCTAGAATCCTCATGAAAAATGCAGTTGGAATGTCGGTTTTCACGTAATTCCGAGACAGTGACCAAGCTTTCATTATTTTGGCCTCAATTAGAATGAAAGGTGTTTTCGTCCGGTCAGGGCCCAAACGGATGAATTTGACAACAATATTGGGCATTCTAGAATCCTCATGAAAAGTGGAGAGTTGGTATGTCGGTTTTCATGCAATTCCGAGACAGTGACCAAGCTTTCATTATTTTGACCTCAATTAGAATAAAAGGTGTTTTCCCCCGTTGAGGGCCCAAACGGATGAATTTGACAACAATATTGGGCATTCTAGAATCCTCATGAAAAGTGGAGAGTTGGTATGTCGGTTTTCACGCAATTCCGAGAAAGTGACCAAGCTTTCATTATTTTGACCTCAATTAGAATGAAAGGTGTTTTCGTCCGGTCAGGGCCCAAACGGATGAATTTGACAACAATATTGGGCATTCTAGAATCCTCATGAAAAGTGGAGAGTTGGTATGTCGGTTTTCTCGCAATTCTGGGACAGTGACCAAGCTTTCATTATTTTGACCTCAATTAGAATGAAAGGTGTTTTCCCCCGGTGAGGGCCCAAACGGATGAACTTGACAACAATATTGGGCATTCTAGAATCCTCATGAAAAATGCAGTTGGAATGTCGGTTTTCACGCAATTCCGAGACAGTGACCAAGCTTTCATTATTTTGGCCTCAATTAGAATGAAAGGTGTTTTCGTCCGGTCAGGGCCCAAACGGATGAATTTGACAACAATATTGGGCATTCTAGAATCCTCATGAAAAGTGGAGAGTTGGTATGTCGGTTTTCATGCAATTCCGAGACAGTGACCAAGCTTTCATTATTTTGACCTCAATTAGAATAAAAGGTGTTTTCCCCCGTTGAGGGCCCAAACGGATGAATTTGACAACAATATTGGGCATTCTAGAATCCTCATCAAAAGTGGAGAGTTGGTATGTCGGTTTTCTCGCAATTCCGGGACAGTGACCAAGCTTTCATTATTTTGACCTCAATTAGAATGAAAGGTGTTTTCCCCCGGTGAGGGCCCAAACGGATGAATTTGACAACAATATTGGGCATTCTAGAATCCTCATGAAAAATGCAGTTGGAATGTCGGTTTTCACGCAATTCCGAGACAGTGACCAAGCTTTCATTATTTTGGCCTCAATTAGAATGAAAGGTGTTTTCGTCCGGTCAGGGCCCAAACGGATGAATTTGACAACAATATTGGGCATTCTAGAATCCTCATGAAAAGTGGAGAGTTGGTATGTCGGTTTTCATGCAATTCCGAGACAGTGACCAAGCTTTCATTATTTTGACCTCAATTAGAATAAAAGGTGTTTTCCCCCGTTGAGGGCCCAAACGGATGAATTTGACAACAATATTGGGCATTCTAGAATCCTCATGAAAAGTGGAGAGTTGGTATGTCGGTTTTCACGCAATTCCGAGAAAGTAACCAAGCTTTCATTATTTTGACCTCAATTAGAATGAAAGGTGTTTTCGTCCGGTCAGGGCCCAAACGGATGACTTTGACATCAATATTGGGCATTCTAGATTCCTCATGAAAAGTGGAGTTGGTATGTCGGTTTTCACGCAATTCCGAGACAGTCACCAAGCTTTCATTATTTTGACCTTAATTAGAATAAAAGGTGTTTTCCCCCAGTGAGGGCCCAAACGGATGAATTTGACAACAATATTGGGCATTCTAGAATCCTCATGAAAAATGCAGTTGGAATGTCGGTTTTCACGTAATTCTGAGACAGTGACCAAGCTTTCATTATTTTGACCTCAATTAGAATGAAAGGTGTTTTCGTCCGGTCAGGGCCCAAACGGATGAATTTGACAACAATATTGGGCATTCTATAATCCTCATGAAAAGTGGAGAGTTGGTATGTCGGTTTTCACGCAATTCCGAGACAGTGACCAAGCTTTCATTATCTTGACCTCAATTAGAATGAAAGGTGTTTTCGTCTGGTCAGGGCCCAAACGGATGAATTTGACAACAATATTGGGCATTCTAGAATCCTCATCAAAAGTGGAGAGTTGGTATGTCGGTTTTCACGCAATTCCGAGACAGTGACCAAGCTTTCATTATTTTGACCTCAATTAGAATGAAAGGTGTTTTCGTCCGGTCAGGGCCCAAACGGATGAATTTGACAACAATATTGGGCATTATAGAATCCTCATGAAAAGTGGAGTTGGTATGTCGGTTTTCACGCAATTCCAAGACAGTGACCAAGCTTTCATTATTTTGAGCTCAATTAGAATGAAAGGTGTTTTCGTCCGGTCAGGGCCCAAACGGATGAATTTGACAACAATATTTGGCATTCTAGAATCCTCATGAAATGTGGAGAGTTGGTATGTCGGTTTTCACGCAATTCCGAGACAGTAACCAAGCTTTCATTATTTTGACCTCAATTAGAATGAAAGGTGTTTTCGTCCGGTCAGGGCCCAAACGGATGACTTTGACATCAATATTGGGCATTCTAGAATCCTCATGAAAAGTGGAGTTGGTATGTCGGTTTTCACGCAATTCTGAGACAGTGACCAAGCTTTCATTATCTTGACCTCAATTAGCCTCAAAAGTGTTTTCGTCCGGTCAGGGCCCAAACGGTTGATATTGACAACAATATTGGGCATTCTAGAATCCTCGTGAAAAGTGGAGAGTTGGTAAGTCGGTTTTCACGCAATTCCGAGACAGTGACCAAGCTTTCATTATTTTGACCTCAATTAGAATGAAAGGTGTTTTCGTCCGGTCAGGGCCCAAACGGATGACTTTGACATCAATATTGGGCATTCTAGAATCCTCATGAAAAGTGGAGTTGGTATGTCGGTTTTCACGCAATTCCGAGACAGTCACCAAGCTTTCATTATTTTGACCTTAATTAGAATAAAAGGTGTTTTCCCCCAGTGAGGGCCCAAACGGATGAATTTGACAACAATATTGGGCATTCTAGAATCCTCATGAAAAATGGATTTGGTATGTCGGTTTTCACGTAATTCCGAGACATTGACCAAGCTATCATTTTTTTTACCTCAATTAGCCTGAAAAGTGTTTTGGTCCGGTCAGGTCCCAAACGGATGAATTTGACAACAATATTGGGCATTCTATAATCCTCATGAAAAGTGGAGAGTTGGTATGTCGGTTTTCACGCAATTCCGAGACAGTGACCAAGCTTTCATTATCTTGACCTCAATTAGAATGAAAGGTGTTTTCGTCTGGTCAGGGCCCAAACGGATGAATTTGACAACAATATTGGGCATTCTAGAATCCTCATGAAAAGTGGAGAGTTGGTATGTCGGTTTTCACGCAATTCCGAGACAGTGACCAAGCTTTCATTATCTTGACCTCAATTAGAATGAAAGGTGTTTTCGTCTGGTCAGGGCCCAAACGGATGAATTTGACAACAATATTGGGCATTCTAGAATCCTCATCAAAAGTGGAGAGTTGGTATGTCGGTTTTCACGCAATTCCGAGACAGTGACCAAGCTTTCATTATTTTGACCTCAATTAGAATGAAAGGTGTTTTCGTCCGCTCAGGGCCCAAACGGATGAATTTGACAACAATATTGGGCATTCTAGAATCCTCATGAAAAGTTGAGAGTTGGTATGTCGGTTTGCACGCAATTCCGAGAGAGTAACCAAGCTTTCATTATTTTGACCTCAATTAGAATGAAAGGTGTTTTCGTCCGGTCAGGGCCCAAACGGATGAATTTGACAACAATATTGGGCATTCTAGAATCCTCATGAAAAGTGGAGTTGGTATGTCGGTTTTCACGCAATTCCGAGACAGTGACCAAGCTTTCATTATCTTGACCTCAATTAGCCCCAAAACTGTTTTCGTCCGGTCAGGGCCCAAACGGTTGATATTAACAACAATATTGGGCATTCTAGAATTCTCATGAAAAGTGGAGAGTTGGTATGTCGGTTTTCACGCAATTCCGAGACAGTGACCAAGCTTTCATTATTTTGACCTCAATTAGAATGAAAGGTGTTTTCGTCCGGTCAGGGCCCAAACGGATGATTTGACATCAATATTGGGCATTCTAGAATCCTCATGAAAAGTGGAGTTGGTATGTCGGTTTTCACGCAATTCTGAGACAGTGACCAAGCTTTCATTATCTTGACCTCAATTAGCCTCAAAAGTGTTTTCGTCCGGTCAGGGCCCAAACGGTTGATATTGACAACAATATTGGGCATTCTAGAATCCTCATGAAAAGTGGAGAGTTGGTATGTCGGTTTTCACGCAATTCCGAGACAGTGACCAAGCTTTCATTATTTTGACCTCAATTAGAATGAAAGGTGTTTTCGTCCGGTCAGGGCCCAAACGGATGACTTTGACATCAATATTGGGCATTCTAGAATCCTAATGAAAAGTGGAGTTGGTATGTCGGTTTTCACGCAATTCCGAGACAGTAACCAAGCTTTCATTATTTTGACCTTAATTAGAATAAAAGGTGTTTTCCCCCAGTGAGGGCCCAAACGGATGAATTTGACAACAATATTGGGCATTCTAGAATCCTCATGAAAAATGGATTTGGTATGTCGGTTTTCACGTAATTCCGAGACACTGACCAAGCTATCATTTTTTTGACCTCAATTAGCCTGAAAAGTGTTTTGGTCCTGTCAGGTCCCAAACGGATGAATTTGACAACAATATTGGACATTCTAGAATCCTCATCAAAAATGCAGTTGTTATGTGGGTTTTCTCGCAATTCCGAGACAGTGACCAAGCTTTCATTATTTTGACCTCAATTAGAATGAAAGGTGTTTTCGTCCGGTCAGGGCACAAACGGATGAATTTGAGAACAATATTGGGCATTCTAGAATCCTCATGAAAAGTGGAGAGTTGGTATGTCGGTTTTCACGCAATTCCGAGACAGTGACCAAGCTTTCATTATCTTGACCTCAATTAGAATGAAAGGTGTTTTCGTCTGGTCAGGGCCCAAACGGATGAATTTGACAACAATATTGGGCATTCTAGAATCCTCATCAAAAGTGGAGAGTTGGTATGTCGGTTTTCACGCAATTCCGAGACAGTGACCAAGCTTTCATTATTTTGACCTCAATTAGAATGAAAGGTGTTTTCGTCCGGTCAGGGCCCAAACGGATGAATTTGACAACAATATTGGGCATTCTAGAATCCTCATGAAAAGTGGAGAGTTGGTATGTCGGTTTTCACGCAATTCCGAGAAAGTAACCAAGCTTTCATTATTTTGACCTCAATTAGAATGAAAGGTGTTTTCGTCCGGTCAGGGCCCAAACGGATGACTTTGACATCAATATTGGGCATTCTAGATTCCTCATGAAAAGTGGAGTTGGTATGTCGGTTTTCACGCAATTCCGAGACAGTCACCAAGCTTTCATTATTTTGACCTTAATTAGAATAAAAGGTGTTTTCCCCCAGTGAGGGCCCAAACGGATGAATTTGACAACAATATTGGGCATTCTAGAATCCTCATGAAAAATGCAGTTGGAATGTCGGTTTTCACGTAATTCTGAGACAGTGACCAAGCTTTCATTATTTTGACCTCAATTAGAATGAAAGGTGTTTTCGTCCGGTCAGGGCCCAAACGGATGAATTTGACAACAATATTGGGCATTCTATAATCCTCATGAAAAGTGGAGAGTTGGTATGTCGGTTTTCACGCAATTCCGAGACAGTGACCAAGCTTTCATTATCTTGACCTCAATTAGAATGAAAGGTGTTTTCGTCTGGTCAGGGCCCAAACGGATGAATTTGACAACAATATTGGGCATTCTAGAATCCTCATCAAAAGTGGAGAGTTGGTATGTCGGTTTTCACGCAATTCCGTGACAGTGACCAAGCTTTCATTATGTTGACCTCAATTAGAATGAAAGGTGTTTTCGTCCGGTCAGGGCCCAAACGGATGACTTTGACATCAATATTGGGCATTCTAGAATCCTCATGAAAAGTGGAGTTGGTATGTCGGTTTTCACGCAATTCCGAGACAGTAACCAAGCTTTCATTATTTTGACCTCAAATTGAATAAAAGGTGTTTTCCCCCAGTGAGGGCCCAAACGGATGAATTTGACAACAATATTGGGCATTCTAGAATCCTCATGAAATTTGCAGTTGGAATGTCGGTTTTCACGCAATTCTAAGACAGTGACCAAGCTTTCATTATTTTGACCTCAATTAGAATGAAAGGTGTTTTCGTCCGGTCAGGGCCCAAACGGATGAATTTGACAACAATATTGGGCATTCTAGAATCCTCATGAAAAGTGGAGAGTTGGTATGTCGGTTTTCTCGCAATTCCGGGACAGTGACCAAGCTTTCATTATTTTGACCTCAATTAGAATGAAAGGTGTTTTCCCCCGGTGAGGGCCCAAACGGATGAATTTGACAACAATATTGGGCATTCTAGAATCCTCATGAAAAATGCAGTTGGAATGTCGGTTTTCACGCAATTCCGAGACAGGGACCAAGCTTTCATTATTTTGGCCTCAATTAGAATGAAAGGTGTTTTCGTCCGGTCAGGGCCCAAACGGATGAATTTGACAACAATATTGGGCATTCTAGAATCCTCATGAAAAGTGGAGAGTTGGTATGTCGGTTTTCATGCAATTCCGAGACAGTGACCAAGCTTTCATTATTTTGACCTCAATTAGAATAAAAGGTGTTTTCCCCCGTTGAGGGCCCAAACGGATGAATTTGACAACAATATTGGGCATTCTAGAATCCTCATGAAAAGTGGAGAGTTGGTATGTCGGTTTTCACGCAATTCCGAGAAAGCAACCAAGCTTTCATTATTTTGACATCAATTAGAATGAAAGGTGTTTTCGTCCGGTCAGGGCCCAAACGGATGACTTTGACATCAATATTGGGCATTCTAGATTCCTCATGAAAAGTGGAGTTGGTATGTCGGTTTTCACGCAATTCCGAGACAGTCACCAAGCTTTCATTATTTTGACCTTAATTAGAATAAAAGGTGTTTTCCCCCAGTGAGGGCCCAAACGGATGAATTTGACAACAATATTGGGCATTCTAGAATCCTCATGAAAAATGCAGTTGGAATGTCGGTTTTCACGTAATTCTGAGACAGTGACCAAGCTTTCATTATTTTGACCTCAATTAGAATGAAAGGTGTTTTCGTCCGGTCAGGGCCCAAACGGATGAATTTGACAACAATATTGGGCATTCTATAATCCTCATGAAAAGTGGAGAGTTGGTATGTCGGTTTTCACGCAATTCCGAGACAGTGACCAAGCTTTCATTATCTTGACCTCAATTAGAATGAAAGGTGTTTTCGTCTGGTCAGGGCCCAAACGGATGAATTTGACAACAATATTGGGCATTCTAGAATCCTCATCAAAAGTGGAGAGTTGGTATGTCAGTTTTCACGCAATTCCGAGACAGTGACCAAGCTTTCATTATTTTGACCTCAATTAGAATGAAAGGTGTTTTCGTCCGGTCAGGGCCCAAACGGATGACTTTGACATCAATATTGGGCATTCTAGAATCCTCATGAAAAGTGGAGTTGGTATGTCGGTTTTCACGCAATTCCGAGACAGTAACCAAGCTTTCATTATTTTGACCTCAAATTGAATAAAAGGTGTTTTCCCCCAGTGAGGGCCCAAACGGATGAATGTGACAACAATATTGGGCATTCTAGAATCCTCATGAAATTTGCAGTTGGAATGTCGGTTTTCACGCAATTCTAAGACAGTGACCAAGCTTTCATTATTTTGGCCTCAATTAGAATGAAAGGTGTTTTCGTCTGGTCAGGGCCCAAACGGATGAATTTGACAACAATATTGGGCATTCTAGAATCCTCATCAAAAGTGGAGAGTTGGTATGTCAGTTTTCACGCAATTCCGAGACAGTGACCAAGCTTTCATTATTTTGACCACAATTAGAATGAAAGGTGTTTTCGTCCGGTCAGGACCCAAACGGATGACTTTGACATCAATATTGGGCATTCTAGAATCCTCATGAAAAGTGGAGTTGGTATGTCGGTTTTCACGCAATTCCGAGACAGTAACCAAGCTTTCATTATTTTGACCTCAAATTGAATAAAAGGTGTTTTCCCCCAGTGAGGGCCCAAACGGATGAATTTGACAACAATATTGGGCATTCTAGAATCCTCATGAAATTTGCAGTTGGAATGTCGGTTTTCACGCAATTCTAAGACAGTGACCAAGCTTTCATTATTTTGACCTCAATTAGAATGAAAGGTGTTTTCGTCCGGTCAGGGCCCAAACGGATGAATTTGACAACAATATTGGGCATTCTAGAATCCTCATGAAAAGTGGAGAGTTGGTATGTCGGTTTTCTCGCAATTCCGGGACAGTGACCAAGCTTTCATTATTTTGACCTCAATTAGAATGAAAGGTGTTTTCCCCCGGTGAGGGCCCAAACGGATGAATTTGACAACAATATTGGGCATTCTAGAATCCTCATGAAAAATGCAGTTGGAATGTCGGTTTTCACGCAATTCCGAGACAGGGACCAAGCTTTCATTATTTTGGCCTCAATTAGAATGAAAGGTGTTTTCTTCCGGTCAGGGCCCAAACGGATGAATTTGACAACAATATTGGGCATTCTAGAATCCTCATGAAAAGTGGAGAGTTGGTATGTCGGTTTTCATGCAATTCCGAGACAGTGACCAAGCTTTCATTATTTTGACCTCAATTAGAATAAAAGGTGTTTTCCCCCGTTGAGGGCCCAAACGGATGAATTTGACAACAATATTGGGCATTCTAGAATCCTCATGAAAAGTGGAGAGTTGGTATGTCGGTTTTCACGCAATTCCGAGAAAGCAACCAAGCTTTTATTATTTTGACATCAATTAGAATGAAAGGTGTTTTCGTCCGGTCAGGGCCCAAACGGATGACTTTGACATCAATATTGGGCATTCTAGATTCCTCATGAAAAGTGGAGTTGGTATGTCGGTTTTCACGCAATTCCGAGACAGTCACCAAGCTTTCATTATTTTGACCTTAATTAGAATAAAAGGTGTTTTCCCCCAGTGAAGGCCCAAACGGATGAATTTGACAACAATATTGGGCATTCTAGAATCCTCATGAAAAATGCAGTTGGAATGTCGGTTTTCACGTAATTCTGAGACAGTGACCAAGCTTTCATTATTTTGACCTCAATTAGAATGAAAGGTGTTTTCGTCCGGTCAGGGCCCAAACGGATGAATTTGACAACAATATTGGGCATTCTATAATCCTCATGAAAAGTGGAGAGTTGGTATGTCGGTTTTCACGCAATTCCGAGACAGTGACCAAGCTTTCATTATCTTGACCTCAATTAGAATGAAAGGTGTTTTCGTCTGGTCAGGGCCCAAACGGATGAATTTGACAACAATATTGGGCATTCTAGAATCCTCATCAAAAGTGGAGAGTTGGTATGTCAGTTTTCACGCAATTCCGAGACAGTGACCAAGCTTTCATTATTTTGACCTCAATTAGAATGAAAGGTGTTTTCGTCCGGTCAGGGCCCAAACGGATGACTTTGACATCAATATTGGGCATTCTAGAATCCTCATGAAAAGTGGAGTTGGTATGTCGGTTTTCACGCAATTCCGAGACAGTAACCAAGCTTTCATTATTTTGACCTCAAATTGAATAAAAGGTGTTTTCCCCCAGTGAGGGCCCAAACGGATGAATGTGACAACAATATTGGGCATTCTAGAATCCTCATGAAATTTGCAGTTGGAATGTCGGTTTTCACGCAATTCTAAGACAGTGACCAAGCTTTCATTATTTTGGCCTCAATTAGAATGAAAGGTGTTTTCGTCTGGTCAGGGCCCAAACGGATGAATTTGACAACAATATTGGGCATTCTAGAATCCTCATCAAAAGTGGAGAGTTGGTATGTCAGTTTTCACGCAATTCCGAGACAGTGACCAAGCTTTCATTATTTTGACCTCAATTAGAATGAAAGGTGTTTTCGTCCGGTCAGGACCCAAACGGATGACTTTGACATCAATATTGGGCATTCTAGAATCCTCATGAAAAGTGGAGTTGGTATGTCGGTTTTCACGCAATTCCGAGACAGTAACCAAGCTTTCATTATTTTGACCTCAAATTGAATAAAAGGTGTTTTCCCCCAGTGAGGGCCCAAACGGATGAATGTGACAACAATATTGGGCATTCTAGAATCCTCATGAAATTTGCAGTTGGAATGTCGGTTTTCACGCAATTCTAAGACAGTGACCAAGCTTTTATTATTTTGACCTCAATTAGAATGAAAGGTGTTTTCGTCCGGTCAGGGCCCAAACGGATGAATTTGACAACAATATTGGGCATTCTAGAATCCTTATGAAAAGTGGAGAGTTGGTATGTCGGTTTTCTCGCAATTCCGGGACAGTGACCAAGCTTTCATTATTTTGACCTCAATTAGAATGAAAGGTGTTTTCCCCCGGTGAGGGCCCAAACGGATGAATTTGACAACAATATTGGGCATTCTAGAATCCTCATGAAAAATGCAGTTGGAATGTCGGTTTTCACGCAATTCCGAGACAGTGACCAAGCTTTCATTATTTTGGCCTCAATTAGAATGAAAGGTGTTTTCGTCCGGTCAGGGCCCAAACGGATGAATTTGACAACAATATTGGGCATTCTAGAATCCTCATGAAAAGTGGAGAGTTGGTATGTCGGTTTTCATGCAATTCCGAGACAGTGACCAAGCTTTCATTATTTTGACCTCAATTAGAATAAAAGGTGTTTTCCCCCGTTGAGGGCCCAAATGGATGAATTTGACAACAATATTGGGCATTCTAGAATCCTCATGAAAAATGCAGTTGGAATGTCGGTTTTCACGCAATTCCGAGACAGTGACCAAGCTTTCATTATTTTGACCTCAATTAGAATGAAAGGTGTTTTCTTCCGGTCAGGGCCCAAACGGATGAATTTGACAACAATATTGGGCATTCGAGAATCCTCATGAAAAATAGATTAGGTATGTGGGTTTTCACGCAATTCCTGGACAGAGACCAAACGTTCATTATTTTGACCTCAATTAGCCTGGAAAGAGTTTTCGTCCGGTCAGGGCCCAAACGGATGAATTTGACAACAATATTGGGCATTCGATAATCCTCACGAAAAAAAGATTAGGTATGTGGGTTTTCACGCAATTCCTGGACAGAGACCAAACGTTCATTGTTTTGACCTCAATTGGCCTGAAAAGAGTTTTCGTCGGGTCAGGGCCCAAACGGATGAATTTGACAACAATATTGGGCATTCTAGAATCCTCATGAAAAATAGAGTTGTTTTGTCGGTTTTCACGCAATTGCGAGACATTGACCAAACCTTCCTTCTTTTGACTTCAAATTACCCTCAATCGTGTTTTTTACAGTTCAGGGCCAAACGGATGAATTTGACAACAATATTGGGCATTCGAGAATCCTCTTGAAAAATAGATTGGGTATGTGGGTTTTCACGCAATTCCGGGACAGAGACCAAACGTTCATTATTTTGACCTCAATTAGCCTGCAAAGACTTTTCGTCCGGTCAGGGCCCAAACGGATGATATTGACAACAATATTGGGCATTCTAGAATCCTCATCAAAAGTGGAGTTGGTATGTCGGTTATCACGCAATTCCGAGACAGTGACCAAGCTTTCATTATTTTGACCTCAATTAGAATGAAAGGTGTTTTCGTCCGGTCAGGGCCCAAAGGGATGAATTTCACAACAATATTGGGCATTCTAGAATCCTCATGAAATTTGCAGTTGGAATGTCGGTTTTCACGCAATTCTAAGACAGTGACCAAGCTTTCATTATTTTGACCTCAATTAGAATGAAAGGTGTTTTCGTCCGGTCAGGGCCCAAACGGATGAATTTGACATCAATATTGGGCATTCTAGAATCCTCATGAAAAGTGGAGTTGGTATGTCGGTTTTCACGCAATTCCGAGACAGTAACCAAGCTTTCATTATTTTGACCTCAAATTGAATAAAAGGTGTTTTCCCCCAGTGAGGGCCCAAACGGATGAATTTGACAACAATATTGGGCATTCTAGAATCCTCATGAAATTTGCAGTTGGAATGTCGGTTTTCACGCAATTCTAAGACAGTGACCAAGCTTTCATTATTTTGACCTCAATTAGAATGAAAGGTGTTTTCGTCCGGTCAGGGCCCAAACGGATGAATTTGACAACAATATTGGGCATTCTAGAATCCTTATGAAAAGTGGAGAGTTGGTATGTCGGTTTTCTCGCAATTCCGGGACAGTGACCAAGCTTTCATTATTTTGACCTCAATTAGAATGAAAGGTGTTTTCCCCCGGTGAGGGCCCAAACGGATGAATTTGACAACAATATTGGGCATTCTAGAATCCTCATGAAAAATGCAGTTGGAATGTCGGTTTTCACGCAATTCCGAGACAGTGACCAAGCTTTCATTATTTTGGCCTCAATTAGAATGAAAGGTGTTTTCGTCCGGTCAGGGCCCAAACGGATGAATTTGACAACAATATTGGGCATTCTAGAATCCTCATGAAAAGTGGAGAGTTGGTATGTCGGTTTTCATGCAATTCCGAGACAGTGACCAAGCTTTCATTATTTTGACCTCAATTAGAATAAAAGGTGTTTTCCCCCGTTGAGGGCCCAAACGGATGAATTTGACAACAATATTGGGCATTCTAGAATCCTCATGAAAAATGCAGTTGGAATGTCGGTTTTCACGCAATTCCGAGACAGTGACCAAGCTTTCATTATTTTGACCTCATTAGAATGAAAGGTGTTTTCTTCCGGTCAGGGCCCAAACGGATGAATTTGACAACAATATTGGGCATTCGAGAATCCTCATGAAAAATAGATTAGGTATGTGGGTTTTCACGCAATTCCTGGACAGAGACCAAACGTTCATTATTTTGACCTCAATTAGCCTGGAAAGAGTTTTCGTCCGGTCAGGGCCCAAACGGATGAATTTGACAACAATATTGGGCATTCGAGAATCCTCACGAAAAAAAGATTAGGTATGTGGGTTTTCACGCAATTCCTGGACAGAGACCAAACGTTCATTGTTTTGACCTCAATTGGCCTGAAAAGAGTTTTCGTCGGGTCAGGGCCCAAACGGATGAATTTGACAACAATATTGGGCATCTAGAATCCTCATGAAAAATGGAGTTGTTTTGTCGGTTTTCACGCAATTGCGAGACATTGACCAAACCTTCCTTCTTTTGACCTCAAATTACCCTCAATCGTGTTTTTTACAGTTCAGGGCCAAACGGATGAATTTGACAACAATATTGGGCATTCGAGAATCCTCTTGAAAAATAGATTGGGTATGTGGGTTTTCACGCAATTCCGGGACAGAGACCAAACGTTCATTATTTTGACCTCAATTAGCCTGCAAAGAGTTTTCGTCCGGTCAGGGCCCAAACGGATGATATTGACAACAATATTGGGCATTCTAGAATCCTCATCAAAAGTGGAGTTGGTATGTCGGTTATCACGCAATTCCGAGACAGTGACCAAGCTTTCATTATTTTGACCTCAATTAGAATGAAAGGTGTTTTCGTCCGGTCAGGGCCCAAAGGGATGAATTTCACAACAATATTGGGCATTCTAGAATCCTCATGAAAAGTGGAGAGTTGGTATGTCGGTTTTCTCGCAATTCCGAGACAGTGACCAAGCTTTCATTATTTTGACCTCAATTAGAATGAAAGGTGTTTTCCCCCGGTGAGGGCCCAAACGGATGAATTTGACAACAATATTGGGCATTCTAGAATCCTCATGAAAAGTGGAGAGTTGGTATGTCGGTTTTCATGCAATTCCGAGACAGTGACCAAGCTTTCATTATTTTGACCTCAATTAGAATAAAAGGTGTTTTCCCCCGTAGAGGGCCCAAACGGATGAATTTGACAACAATATTGGGCATTCTAGAATCCTCATGAAAAATGCAGTTGGAATGTCGGTTTTCACGCAATTCCGAGACAGTGACCAAGCTTTCATTATTTTGACCTCAATTAGAATGAAAGGTGTTTTCTTCCGGTCAGGGCCCAAACGGATGAATTTGACAACAATATTGGGCATTCGAGAATCCTCATGAAAAATAGATTAGGTATGTGGGTTTTCACGCAATTCCTGGACAGAGACCAAACGTTCATTATTTTGACCTCAATTAGCCTGGAAAGAGTTTTCGTCCGGTCAGGGCCCAAACGGATGAATTTGACAACAATATTGGGCATTCGAGAATCCTCACGAAAAAAAGATTAGGTATGTGGGTTTTCACGCAATTCCTGGACAGAGACCAAACGTTCATTGTTTTGACCTCAATTGGCCTGAAAAGAGTTTTCGTCGGGTCAGGGCCCAAACGGATGAATTTGACAACAATATTGGGCATTCTAGAATCCTCATGAAAAATGGAGTTGTTTTGTCGGTTTTCACGCAATTGCGAGACATTGACCAAACCTTCCTTCTTTTGACCTCAAATTACCCTCAATCGTGTTTTTTACAGTTCAGGGCCAAACGGATGAATTTGACAACAATATTGGGCATTCGAGAATCCTCTTGAAAAATAGATTGGGTATGTGGGTTTTCACGCAATTCCGGGACAGAGACCAAACGTTCATTATTTTGACCTCAATTAGCCTGCAAAGAGTTTTCGTCCGGTCAGGGCCCAAACGGATGATATTGACAACAATATTGGGCATTCTAGAATCCTCATCAAAAGTGGAGTTGGTATGTCGGTTATCACGCAATTCCGAGACAGTGACCAAGCTTTCATTATTTTGACCTCAATTAGAATGAAAGGTGTTTTCGTCCGGTCAGGGCCCAAAGGGATGAATTTCACAACAATATTGGGCATTCTAGAATCCTCATGAAAAGTGGAGAGTTGGTATGTCGGTTTTCTCGCAATTCCGAGACAGTGACCAAGCTTTCATTATTTTGACCTCAATTAGAATGAAAGGTGTTTTCCCCCGGTGATGGCCCAAACGGATGAATTTGACAACAATATTGGGCATTCTAGAATCCTCATGAAAAGTGGAGAGTTGGTATGTCGGTTTTCATGCAATTCCGAGACAGTGACCAAGCTTTCATTATTTTGACCTCAATTAGAATAAAAGGTGTTTTCCCCCGTTGAGGGCCCAAACGGATGAATTTGACAACAATATTGGGCATTCTAGAATCCTCATGAAAAATGCAGTTGGAATGTCGGTTTTCACGCAATTCCGAGACAGTGACCAAGCTTTCATTATTTTGACCTCAATTAGAATGAAAGGTGTTTTCTTCCGGTCAGGGCCCAAACGGATGAATTTGACAACAATATTGGGCATTCGAGAATCCTCATGAAAAATAGATTAGGTATGTGGGTTTTCACGCAATTCCTGGACAGAGACCAAACGTTCATTATTTTGACCTCAATTAGCCTGGAAAGAGTTTTCGTCCGGTCAGGGCCCAAACGGATGAATTTGACAACAATATTGGGCATTCGAGAATCCTCACGAAAAAAAGATTAGGTATGTGGGTTTTCACGCAATTCCTGGACAGAGACCAAACGTTCATTGTTTTGACCTCAATTGGCCTGAAAAGAGTTTTCGTCGGGTCAGGGCCCAAACGGATGAATTTGACAACAATATTGGGCATTCTAGAATCCTCATGAAAAATGGAGTTGTTTTGTCGGTTTTCACGCAATTGCGAGACATTGACCAAACCTTCCTTCTTTTGACTTCAAATTACCCTCAATCGTGTTTTTTACAGTTCAGGGCCAAACGGATGAATTTGACAACAATATTGGGCATTCGAGAATCCTCTTGAAAAATAGATTGGGTATGTGGGTTTTCACGCAATTCCGGGACAGAGACCAAACGTTCATTATTTTGACCTCAATTAGCCTGCAAAGAGTTTTCGTCCGGTCAGGGCCCAAACGGATGATATTGACAACAATATTGGGCATTCTAGAATCCTCATCAAAAGTGGAGTTGGTATGTCGGTTATCACGCAATTCCGAGACAGTGACCAAGCTTTCATTATTTTGACCTCAATTAGAATGAAAGGTGTTTTCGTCCGGTCAGGGCCCAAAGGGATGAATTTCACAACAATATTGGGCATTCTAGAATCCTCATGAAAAGTGGAGAGTTGGTATGTCGGTTTTCTCGCAATTCCGAGAGTGACCAAGCTTTCATTATTTTGACCTCAATTAGAATGAAAGGTGTTTTCCCCCGGTGAGGGCCCAAACGGATGAATTTGACAACAATATTGGGCATTCTAGACTCCTCATGAAAAATGCAGTTGGAATGTCGGTTTTCACGCATATCCGAGACAGTGACCAAGCTTTCATTATTTTGACCTCAATTAGAATGAAAGGTGTTTTCGTCCGGTCAGGGCCCAAACGGATGAATTTGACAACAATATTGGGCATTCTAGAATCCTCATGAAAAGTCGAGTGTTGGTATGTCGGTTTTCACGAAAATCCGAGACAGTGACCAAGCTTTCATTATTTTGACCTCAATTAGAATAAAAGGTGTTTTCCCCCAGTGAGGGCCCAAACGGATGAATTTGACAACAATATTGGGCATTCTAGAATCCTCATGAAAAATGCAGTTGGAATGTCGGTTTTCACGCAATTCTGAGACAGTGACCAAGCTTTCATTATTTTGACCTCAATTAGAATGAAAGGTGTTTTCGTCCGGTCAGGGCCCAAACGGATGAATTTGACAACAATATTGGGCATTCGAGAATCCTCATGAAAAGTGGAGAGTTGGTATGTCGGTTTTCTCGCAATTCCGAGACAGTGACCAAGCTTTCATTATTTTGACCTCAATTAGAATGAAAGGTGTTTTCCCCCGGTGAGGGCCCAAACGGATGAATTTGACAACAATATTGGGCATTCTAGAATCCTCATGAAAAATGCAGTTGGAATGTCGGTTTTCACGCAATTCCGAGACAGTGACCAAGCTTTCATTAATTTGACCTCAATTAGAATGAAAGGTGTTTTCGTCCGGTCAGGGCCCAAACGGATGAATTTGACAACAATATTGGGCATTCTAGAATCCTCATGAAAAGTCGAGTGTTGGTATGTCGGTTTTCACGCAATTCCGAGACAGTGACCAAGCTTTCATTATTTTGACCTCAATTAGAATAAAAGGTGTTTTCCCCCAGTGAGGGCCCAAACGGATGAATTTGACAACAATATTGGGCATTCTAGAATCCTCATGAAAAATGCAGTTGGAATGTCGGTTTTCACGCAATTCCGAGACGGTGACCAAGCTTTCATTATTTTGACCTCAATTAGAATGAAAGGTGTTTTCGTACGGTCAGGGCCCAAACGGATGAATTTGACAACAATATTGGGCATTCGAGAATCCTCATGAAAAATAGATTAGGTATGTGGGTTTTCGCGCAATTCCTGGACAGAGACCAAACGTTCATTATTTTGACCTCAATTAGCCTGGAAAGAGTTTGCGTCCGGTCAGGGCCCAAACGGATGAATTTGACAACAATATTGGGCATTCGAGAATCCTCATGAAAAAAAGATTAGGTATGTGGGTTTTCACGCAATTCCTGGACAGAGACCAAACGTTCATTGTTTTGACCTCAATTGGCCTGAAAAGAGTTTTCGTCGGGTCAGGGCCCAAACGGATGAATTTGACAACAATATTGGGCATTCTAGAATCCTCATGAAAAATGGAGTTGTTTTGTCGGTTTTCACGCAATTGCGAGACATTGACCAAACCTTCCTTCTTTTGACCTCAAATTACCCTCAATCGTGTTTTTTACAGTTCAGGGCCAAACGGATGAATTTGACAATATTGGGCATTCGAGAATCCTCTTCAAAAATAGATTGGGTATGTGGGTTTTCACGCAATTCCGGGACAGAGACCAAACGTTCATTATTTTGACCTCAATTAGCCTGAAAAGAGTTTTCGTCCGGTCAGGGCCCAAACGGATGATATTGACAACAATATTGGGCATTCTAGAATCCTCATCAAAAGTGGAGTTGGTATGTCGGTTATCACGCAATTCCGAGACAGTGACCAAGCTTTCATTATTTTGACCTCAATTAGAATGAAATTTGTTTTCGTCCGGTCAGGGCCCAAACGGATGAATTTGACAACAATATTGGGCATTCTAGAATCCTCATGAAAAGTGGAGTTGGTATGTCGGTTTTCACGCATTTCCGAGACAGTGACCAAGCTTTCATTATTTTGACCTCAATTAGAATGAAAGGTGTTTTCGTCCGGTCAGGGCCCAAACGGGTGAATTTGACAACAATATTGGGCATTCTAGAATCCTCATGAAAAGTGGAGTTGGTATGTCGGTTTTCACGCAATTCCGAGACAGGACCAAGCTTTCATTATTTTGACCTCAATTACCCTGAAAAGTGTTTTGGTCCAGTCAGGGCCCAAACGGATGAATTTGACAACAATATTGGGCATTCTAGAATCCTCATGAAAAATGCAGTTGGAATGTCGGGTTTCACGCAATTCCGAGACAGTGACCAAGCTTTCATTATTTTGACCTCAATTAGAATGAAAGGTGTTTTCGTCCGGTCAGGGCCCAAACGGATGAATTTGACAACAATATTGGGCATTCTAGAATCCTCATGAAAAGTGGAGAGTTGGGATGTGGGTTTTCACGCAATTTCGAGACAGTGACCAAGCTTTCATTATATTGACCTCAATTAGAATAAAAGGTGTTTTCCCCCGTTGAGGGCCCAAACGGATGAATTTGACAACAATATTGGGCATTCTAGAATCCTCATGAAAAATGCAGTTGGAATGTCGGTTTTCACGCAATTCCGAGACAGTGACCAAGCTTTCATTATTTTGACCTCAATTAGAATGAAAGATTTTTTCTTCCGGTCAGGGCCCAAACGGATGAATTTGACAACAATATTGGGCATTCGAGAATCCTCATGAAAAATAGATTAGGTATATGGGTTTTCACGCAATTCCTGGACAGAGACCAAACGTTCATTATTTTGACCTCAATTAGCCTGGAAAGAGTTTTCGTCCGGTCAGGGCCCAAACGGATGAATTTGACAACAATATTGGGCATTCGAGAATCCTCATGAAAAAAAGATTAGGTATGTGGGTTTTCACGCAATTCCTGGACAGAGACCAAACGTTCATTGTTTTGACCTCAATTGGCCTGAAAAGAGTTTTCGTCGGGTCAGGGCCCAAACGGATGAATTTGACAACAATATTGGGCATTCTAGAATCCTCATGAAAAATGGAGTTGTTTTGTCGGTTTTCACGCAATTGCGAGACATTGACCAAACCTTCCTTCTTTTGACCTCAAATTACCCTCAATCGTGTTTTTTACAGTTCAGGGCCAAACGGATGAATTTGACAACAATATTGGGCATTCGAGAATCCTCTTGAAAAATAGATTGGGTATGTGGGTTTTCACGCAATTCCGGGACAGAGACCAAACGTTCATTATTTTGACCTCAATTAGCCTGAAAAGAGTTTTCGTCCGGTCAGGGCCCAAACGGTTGATATTGACAACAATATTGGGCATTCTAGAATCCTCATCAAAAGTGGAGTTGGTATATCGGTTTTCACGCAATTCCGAGACAGTGACCAAGCTTTCATTATTTTGACCTCAATTAGAATGAAAGGTGTCTTCGTCCGGTCAGGGCCCAAACGGATGAATTTGACAACAATATTGGGCATTCTAGAATCCTCATGAAAAGTGGAGAGTTGGTATGTCGGTTTTCTCGCAATTCCGAGACAGTGACCAAGCTTTCATTATTTTGACCTCAATTAGAATGAAAGGTGTTTTGCCCCGGTGAGGGCCCAAACGGATGAATTTGACAACAATATTGGGCATTCTAGAATCCTCATGAAAAATGCAGTTGGAATGTCGGTTTTCACGCAATTCCGAGACAGTGACCAAGCTTTCATTATTTTGACCTCAATTAGAATGAAAGGTGTTTTCGTCCGGTCAGGGCCCAAACGGATGAATTTGACAACAATATTGGGCATTCTAGAATCCTCATGAAAAGTCGAGTGTTGGTATGTCGGATTTCACGCAATTCCGAGACAGTGACCAAGCTTTCATTATTTTGAGCTCAATTAGAATAAAAGGTGTTTTCCCCCAGTGAGGGCCCAAACGGATGAATTTGACAACAATATTGGGCATTCTAGAATCCTCATGAAAAATGCAGTTGGAATGTCGGTTTTCACGTAATTCCGAGACAGTGACCAAGCTTTCATTATTTTGACCTCAATTAGAATGAAATTTGTTTTCGTCCGGTCAGGGCCCAAACGGATGAATTTGACAACAATATTGGGCATTCTAGAATCCTCATGAAAAGTGGAGTTGGTATGTCGGTTTTCACGCATTTCCGAGACAGTGACCAAGCTTTCATTATTTTGACCTCAATTAGAATGAAAGGTGTTTTCGTCCGGTCAGGGCCCAAACGGATGATATTGACAACAATATTGGGCATTCTAGAATCCTCATCAAAAGTGGAGTTGGTATGTCGGTTATCACGCAATTCCGAGACAGTGACCAAGCTTTCATTATTTTGACCTCAATTAGAATGAAATTTGTTTTCGTCCGGTCAGGGCCCAAACGGATGAATTTGACAACAATATTGGGCATTCTAGAATCCTCATGAAAAGTGGAGTTGGTATGTCGGTTTTCACGCATTTCCGAGACAGTGACCAAGCTTTCATTATTTTGACCTCAATTAGAATGAAAGGTGTTTTAGTCCGGTCAGGGCCCAAACGGGTGAATTTGACAACAATATTGGGCATTCTAGAATCCTCATGAAAAGTGGAGTTGGTATGTCGGTTTTCACGCAATTCCGAGACAGGACCAAGCTTTCATTATTTTGACCTCAATTACCCTGAAAAGTGTTTTGGTCCAGTCAGGGCCCAAACGGATGAATTTGACAACAATATTGGGCATTCTAGAATCCTCATGAAAAATGCAGTTGGAATGTCGGGTTTCACGCAATTCCGAGACAGTGACCAAGCTTTCATTATTTTGACCTCAATTAGAATGAAAGGTGTTTTCGTCCGGTCAGGGCCCAAACGGATGAATTTGACAACAATATTGGGCATTCTAGAATCCTCATGAAAAGTGGAGAGTTGGTATGTTGGTTTTCACGCAATTTCGAGACAGTGACCAAGCTTTCATTATATTGACCTCAATTAGAATAAAAGGTGTTTTCCCCCGTTGAGGGCCCAAACGGATGAATTTGACAACAATATTGGGTATTCTAGAATCCTCATGAAAAATGCAGTTGGAATGTCGGTTTTCACGCAATTCCGAGACAGTGACCAAGCTTTCATTATTTTGACCTCAATTAGAATGAAAGGTTTTTTCTTCCGGTCAGGGCCCAAACGGATGAATTTGACAACAATATTGGGCATTCGAGAATCCTCATGAAAAATAGATTAGGTATGTGGGTTTTCACGCAATTCCTGGACAGAGACCAAACGTTCATTATTTTGACCTCAATTAGCCTGGAAAGAGTTTTCGTCCGGTCAGGGCCCAAACGGATGAATTTGACAACAATATTGGGCATTCGAGAATCCTCATGAAAAAAAGATTAGGTATGTGGGTTTTCACGCAATTCCTGGACAGAGACCAAACGTTCATTGTTTTGACCTCAATTGGCCTGAAAAGAGTTTTCGTCGGGTCAGGGCCCAAACGGATGAATTTGACAACAATATTGGGCATTCTAGAATCCTCATGAAAAATGGAGTTGTTTTGTCGGTTTTCACGCAATTGCGAGACATTGACCAAACCTTCCTTCTTTTGACCTCAAATTACCCTCAATCGTGTTTTTTACAGTTCAGGGCCAAACGGATGAATTTGACAACAATATTGGGCATTCGAGAATCCTCTTGAAAAATAGATTGGGTATGTGGGTTTTCACGCAATTCCGGGACAGAGACCAAACGTTCATTATTTTGACCTCAATTAGCCTGAAAAGAGTTTTCGTCCGGTCAGGGCCCAAACGGTTGATATTGACAACAATATTGGGCATTCTAGAATCCTCATCAAAAGTGGAGTTGGTATATCGGTTTTCACGCAATTCCGAGACAGTGACCAAGCTTTCATTATTTTGACCTCAATTAGAATGAAAAGTGTCTTCGTCCGGTCAGGGCCCAAACGGATGAATTTGACAACAATATTGGGCATTCTAGAATCCTCATGAAAAGTGGAGAGTTGGTATGTCGGTTTTCTCGCAATTCCGAGACAGTGACCAAGCTTTCATTATTTTGACCTCAATTAGAATGAAAGGTGTTTTCCCCCGGTGAGGGCCCAAACGGATGAATTTGACAACAATATTGGGCATTCTAGAATCCTCATGAAAAATGCAGTTGGAATGTCGGTTTTCACGCAATTCTGAGACAGTGACCAAGCTTTCATTATTTTGACCTCAATTAGAATGAAAGGTGTTTTCGTCCGGTCAGGGCCCAAACGGATGAATTTGACAACAATATTGGGCATTCTAGAATCCTCATGAAAAGTCGAGTGTTGGTATGTCGGATTTCACGCAATTCCGAGACAGTGACCAAGCTTTCATTGTTTTGACCTCAATTAGAATAAAAGGTGGTTTCCCCCAGTGAGGGCCCAAACGGATGAATTTGACAACAATATTGGGCATTCTAGAATCCTCATGAAAAATGCAGTTGGAATGTCGGTTTTCACGTAATTCCGAGACAGTGACCAAGCTTTCATTATTTTGACCTCAATTAGAATGAAATTTGTTTTCGTCCGGCCAGGGCCCAAACGGATGAATTTGACAACAATATTGGGCATTCTAGAATCCTCATGAAAAGTGGAGTTGGTATGTCGGTTTTCACGCATTTCCGAGACAGTGACCAAGCTTTCATTATTTTGACCTCAATTAGAATGAAAGGTGTTTTCGTCCGGTCAGGGCCCAAACGGGTGAATTTCACAACAATATTGGGCATTCTAGAATCCTCATGAAAAGTGGAGTTGGTATGTCGGTTTTCACGCAATTCCGAGACAGTGACCAAGCTTTCATTATTTTGACCTCAATTACCCTGAAAAGTGTTTTGGTCTAGTCAGGGCCCAAACGGATGAATTTCACAACAATATTGGGCATTCTAGAATCCTCATGAAAAATGCAGTTGGAATGTCGGTTTTCACGCAATTCCGAGACAGTGACCAAGCTTTCAATATTTTGACCTCAATTAGAATGAAAGGTGTTTTCGTCCGGTCAGGGCCCAAACGGATGAATTTGACAACAATATTGGGCATTCTAGAATCCTCATGAAAAGTGGAGAGTTGGTATGTCGGTTTTCACGCAATTTCGAGACAGTGACCAAGCTTTCATTATTTTGACCTCAATTAGAATAAAAGGTGTTTTCCCCCGTTGAGGGCCCAAACGGATGAATTTGACAACAATATTGGGCATTCTAGAATCCTCATGAAAAATGCAGTTGGAATGTCGGTTTTTACGCAATTCCGAGACAGTGACCAAGCTTTCATTATTTTGACCTCAATTAGAATGAAAGGTGTTTTCGTCCGGTCAGGGCCCAAACGGATGAATTTGACAACAATATTGGGCATTCTAGAATCCTCATGAAAAGTCGAGTGTTGGTATGTCGGTTTTCACGCAATTCCGAGACAGTGACCAAGCTTTCATTATTTTGACCTCAATTAGAATAAAAGGTGTTTTCCCCCAGTGAGGGCCCAAACGGATGAATTTGACAACAATATTGGGCATTCTAGAATCCTCATGAAAAATGCAGTTGGAATGTCGGTTTTCACGCAATTCCGAGACAGTGACCAAGCTTTCATTATTTTGACCTCAATTAGAATGAAAGGTGTTTTCGTCCGGTCAGGGCCCAAACGGATGAATTTGACAACAATATTGGGCATTCTAGAATCCTCATGAAAAGTGGAGAGTTGGTATGTCGGTTTTCACGCAATTCCGAGACAGTGACCAAGCTTTCATTATTTTGACCTCAATTAGAATAAAAGGTGTTTTCCCCTGTTGAGGGCCCAAACGGATGAATTTGACAACAATATTGGGCATTCTAGTATCCTCATGAAAAATGCAGTTGGAATGTCGGTTTTCACGCAATTCCGAGACAGTGACCAAGCTTTCATTATTTTGACCTCAATTAGAATGAAAGGTGTTTTCTTCCGGTCAGGGCCCAAACGGATGAATTTGACAACAATATTGGGCATTCGAGAATCCTCATGAAAAATAGATTAGGTATGTGGGTTTTCACGCAATTCCTGGACAGAGACCAAACGTTCATTATTTTGACCTCAATTAGCCTGGAAAGAGTTTTCGTCCGGTCAGGGCCCAAACGGATGAATTTGACAACAATATTGGGCATTCGAGAATCCTCATGAAAAAAAGATTAGGTATGTGGGTTTTCACGCAATTCCTGGACAGAGACCAAACGTTTATTGTTTTGACCTCAATTGGCCTGAAAAGAGTTTTCGTCGGGTCAGGGCCCAAACGGATGAATTTGACAACAATATTGGGCATTCTAGAATCCTCATGAAAAATGGAGTTGTTTTGTCGGTTTTCACGCAATTGCGAGACATTGACCAAACCTTCCTTCTTTTGACCTCAAATTACCCTCAATCGTGCTCTTTACCGTTCAGGGCCAAACGGATGAATTTGACAACAATATTGGGCATTCGAGAATCCTCCTGAAAAATAGATTGGGTATGTGGGTTTTCACGCAATTCCGGGACAGAGACCAAACGTTCATTATTTTGACCTCAGTTAGCCTGGAAAGAGTTTTCGTCCGGTCAGGGCCCAAACGGATGAATTTGAAAACAATATTGGGCATTCTAGAATCCTCATGAAAAATGGAGTTGTTATGTTGGTTTTCACGCAATTTCGAGACATTGACCAAACCTTCCTTCTTTTGACCTCAAATTACCCTCAATCGTGTTTTTTACCGTTCAAGGCCCAAACGGGTGAATTTGACAACAATATTGGGCATTCGGGAATCCTCTTGAAAAATAGATTGGGTATGTGGGTTTTCACGCAATTCCGGGACAGAGACCAAACGTTCATTATTTTGACCTCAATTAGCCTGGAAAGAGTTTTCATCCGGTCAGGGCCCAAACGGATGAATTTGACAACAATATTGGGCATTCGAGAATCGACACGAAAAATGGAGTTGTTATGTCGGCTTTCACGCAATAGCGAGACATTGACCAAACGTTCATTCTTTTGACCTCAAATTAGCCTCAATCGCGTTTTTTGCCGTTCAGGGCCAAAACGGATGATTTTGACAACACTATTGGGCATTCGAGAATCCTCTTGAAAATTAGATTGGGTATGTGGGTTTTCACGTAATTCCGGGACAGAGACCAAACGTTCATTATTTTGACCTCAATTAGCCTGGAAAGAGTTTTCGTCCGGTCAGGGCCCAAACGGATGAATTTGACAACAATATTGGGCATTCTAGAATCCTCATGAAAGATGGAGTTGTTATGTTGGTTTTCACGCAATTTCGAGACATTGACCAAACCTTCCTTCTTTTGACCTCAAATTACCCTCAATCGTGCTTTTTACCGTTCAGGGCCCAAACGGATCCATTTGACAACAATATTGGGCATTCGAGAATCCTCTTGAAAAATAGGTTGGGTATGTGGGTTTTCACGCAATTCCGGGACAGAGACCAAACGTTCATTATT
The DNA here is from genome assembly GCA_963242795.1 of Inga leiocalycina. NCBI lineage: Eukaryota > Viridiplantae > Streptophyta > Magnoliopsida > Fabales > Fabaceae > Inga > Inga leiocalycina. Next base: position 43,738,087 of record OY725325.1, on the reverse strand, counting down.
TTAACCTCAATTAGCCTGGAAAGAGTTTTCGTCCGGTCAGGGCCCAAACGTATGAATTCGACAACAATATTGGGCATTCGAGAATCCTCTTGAAAAATAGATTGGTTATGTGGGTTTTCACGCAATTCCGGGACAGAGACCAAACGTTCATTATTTTGACCTCAATTAGCCTGGAAAGAGTTTTCGTCCGGTCAGGGCCCAAACGGATGAATTTGACAACAATATTGGGCATTCTAGAATCCTCATGAAAAATGGAGTTGTTATGTTGGTTTTCACGCAATTTCGAGACATTGACCAAACCTTCCTTCTTTTGACCTCAAATTACCCTCAATCGTGTTTTTTACCGTTCAGGGCCCAAACGGATCCATTTGACAACAATATTGGGCATTCGAGAATCCTCTTGAAAAATAGGTTGGGTATGTGGGTTTTCACGCAATTCCGGGACAGAGACCAAACGTTCATTATTTTAACCTCAATTAGCCTGGAAAGAGTTTTCGTCCGGTCAGGGCCCAAACGGATGAATTCGACAACAATATTGGGTATTCGAGAATCCTCATGAAAAATAGATTAGGTATGTGGGTTTTCACGCAATTCCTGGACAGAGACCAAACGTTCATTGTTTTGACCTCAATTGGCCTGAAAAGAGTTTTCGTCCGGTAAGGGCCCAAACAGATGAATTTGACAACAATATTGCGCATTCTAGAATGGTCACGAAAAATGGAGTTGTTATGTCGGCTTTCACGCAATAGCAAGACATTGACCAAACGTTCATTCTTTTGACCTCAAATTAGCCTCAATCGTGTTTTTTGCCGCTCAGGGCCCAAACGGATGATTTTGACAACAATATTGGGCATTCGAGAATCCTCTTGAAAAATAGATTGGGTATGTGGGTTTTCACGCAATTCCGGGACAGAGACCAAACGTTCATTATTTTGACCTCAAATTACCCTCAATCGTGTTTTTTACCGTTGAAGGCCCAAATGGGTGAATTTGACAACAATATTGGGCATTCGAGAATCCTCTTGAAAAATAGATTGGGTATGTGGGTTTTCACGCAATTCCGGGACAGAGACCAAACGTTCATTATTTTGACCTCAATTAGCCTGGAAAGAGTTTTCGTATGGTCAGGGCCCAAACGGATGAATTTGACAACAATATTGGGCATTCTAGAATCCTCATGAAAAATGGAGTTGTTATGTCGGTTTTCACGCAATTACGAGACATTGACCAAACCTTCCTTCTTTTGACCTCAAATTACCGTCAATCGTGTTTTTTACCGCTCAGGGCCCCAACGGATGAATTTGACAACAATATTGGGCATTCGAGAATCCTCTTGAAAATTAGTTTGGGTATGTGGGTTTTCACGCAATTCCGGGACAGAGACCAAACGTTCATTATTTTGACCTCAATTAGCCCGGAAAGAGTTTCCGTCCGGTCAGGGCCCAAACGGATGAATTTGACAACAATATTGGGCACTCTAGAATCCTCATGAAAAATGGAGTTGTTGTGTCGGTTTTCACGCAATTGCGAGACATTGACCAAACCTTCCTTCTTTTGACCTCAAATTACCGTCAATCGTGTTTTTTACCGTTCAGGACCCAATCGGATGAATTTGACAACAATACTGGGCATTCTAGAATCCTCATGAAAAATGGAGTTGTTATGTCGGCTTTCACGCAATTGCGAGACATTGACCAAACCTTCCTTCTTTTGACCTCAAATTACCCTCAATCGTGTTTTTTACCGTTGAAGGCCCAAATGGGTGAATTTGACAACAATATTGGGCATTCGAGAATCCTCTTGAAAAATAGATTGGGTATGTGGCTTTTCACGCAATTCCGGGACAGAGACCAAACGTTCATTATTTTGACCTCAATTAGCCTGGAAAGAGTTTTCGTATGGTCAGGGCCCAAACGGATGAATTTGACAACAATATTGGGCATTCTAGAATCCTCATGAAAAATGGAGTTTTTATGTCGGTTTTCACGCAATTACGAGACATTGACCAAACCTTCCTTCTTTTGACCTCAAATTACCCTCAATCGTGTTTTTTACCGCTCAGGGCCCCAACGGATGAATTTGACAACAATATTGGGCATTCGAGAATCCTCTTGAAAAATAGTTTGGGTATGTGGGTTTTCACGCAATTCCGGGACAGAGACCAAACGTTCATTATTTTGACCTCAATTAGCCTGGAAAGAGTTTTCGTCCGGTCAGGGCCCAAACGGATGAATTTGACAACAATATTGGGCATTCGAGAATCCTCATGAAAAAAAGATTAGGTATGTGGCCTTCCTCGCAATTCCTGGACAGAGACCAAACGTTCATTGTTTTGACCTCAATTGGCCTGAAAAGAGTTTTCGTCCGGTCAGGGCTTAAACGGATGAATTTGACAACAATATTGGGCATTCTAGAATCGTCACGAAAAATGGAGATGTTATGTCGGCTTTCACGCAATAGCGAGACATTGACCAAACATTCATTCTTTTGACCTCAAATTAGCCTCAATCGCGTTTTTTGCCGTTCAGGGCCCAAACGGATGATTTTGACAACACTATTGGGCATTCTAGAATCCTCATGAAAAATGGAGTTGTTATGTTGGTTTTCACGCAATTTCGAGACATTGACCAAACCATCCTTCTTTTGACCTCAAATTACCCTCAATTGTGTTTTTTACGTTCAGGGCCCAAACAGGTGAATTTGACATCAATATTGGGCATTCGAGAATCCTCTTGAAAAATATGTTGGGTATGTGGGTTTTCACGCAATACCGGGACAGAGACCAAACGTTCATTATTTTGACCTCAATTAGCCTGGAAAGAGTTTTCGTCCGGTCAGCGCCCAAACGGATGTATTTGACAACAATATTGGGCATTCGAGAATCCTCATGAAAAATAGATTCGGTATGTGGGTTTTCACGCAATTCCTGGACAGAGACCAAACGTTCATTATTTTGACCTCAGTTAGCCTGGAAAGAGTTTTCGTCCGGTCAGGGCCCAAACGGATGAATTTGAAAACAATATTGGGCATTCTAGAATCCTCATGAAAAATTGAGTTGTGATGTTGGTTTTCACGCAATTTCGAGACATTGACCAAACCTTCCTTCTTTTGACCTCAAATTACCCTCAATCGTGCTTTTTACCGTTCAGGGCCCAAACGGATCCATTTGACAACAATATTGGGCATTCGAGAATCCTCTTGAAAAATAGGTTGGGTATGTGGGTTTTCACGCAATTCCGGGACAGAGACCAAACGTTCATTATTTTAACCTCAATTAGCCTGGAAAGAGTTTTCGTCCGGTCAGGGCCCAAACGTATGAATTCGACAACAATATTGGGCATTCGAGAATCCTCTTGAAAAATAGATTGGTTATGTGGGTTTTCACGCAATTCCGGGACAGAGACCAAACGTTCATTATTTTGACCTCAATTAGCCTGGAAAGAGTTTTCGTCCGGTCAGGGCCCAAACGGATGAATTTGACAACAATATTGGGCATTCTAGAATCCTCATGAAAAATGGAGTTGTTATGTTGGTTTTCACGCAATTTCGAGACATTGACCAAACCTTCCTTCTTTTGACCTCAAATTACCCTCAATCGTGTTTTTTACCGTTCAGGGCCCAAACGGATCCATTTGACAACAATATTGGGCATTCGAGAATCCTCTTGAAAAATAGGTTGGGTATGTGGGTTTTCACGCAATTCCGGGACAGAGACCAAACGTTCATTATTTTAACCTCAATTAGCCTGGAAAGAGTTTTCGTCCGGTCAGGGCCCAAACGGATGAATTCGACAACAATATTGGGTATTCGAGAATCCTCATGAAAAATAGATTAGGTATGTGGGTTTTCACGCAATTCCTGGACAGAGACCAAACGTTCATTGTTTTGACCTCAATTGGCCTGAAAAGAGTTTTCGTCCGGTAAGGGCCCAAACAGATGAATTTGACAACAATATTGCGCATTCTAGAATGGTCACGAAAAATGGAGTTGTTATGTCGGCTTTCACGCAATAGCAAGACATTGACCAAACGTTCATTCTTTTGACCTCAAATTAGCCTCAATCGTGTTTTTTGCCGCTCAGGGCCCAAACGGATGATTTTGACAACAATATTGGGCATTCGAGAATCCTCTTGAAAAATAGATTGGGTATGTGGGTTTTCACGCAATTCCGGGACAGAGACCAAACGTTCATTATTTTGACCTCAAATTACCCTCAATCGTGTTTTTTACCGTTGAAGGCCCAAATGGGTGAATTTGACAACAATATTGGGCATTCGAGAATCCTCTTGAAAAATAGATTGGGTATGTGGGTTTTCACGCAATTCCGGGACAGAGACCAAACGTTCATTATTTTGACCTCAATTAGCCTGGAAAGAGTTTTCGTATGGTCAGGGCCCAAACGGATGAATTTGACAACAATATTGGGCATTCTAGAATCCTCATGAAAAATGGAGTTGTTATGTCGGTTTTCACGCAATTACGAGACATTGACCAAACCTTCCTTCTTTTGACCTCAAATTACCGTCAATCGTGTTTTTTACCGCTCAGGGCCCCAACGGATGAATTTGACAACAATATTGGGCATTCGAGAATCCTCTTGAAAATTAGTTTGGGTATGTGGGTTTTCACGCAATTCCGGGACAGAGACCAAACGTTCATTATTTTGACCTCAATTAGCCCGGAAAGAGTTTCCGTCCGGTCAGGGCCCAAACGGATGAATTTGACAACAATATTGGGCACTCTAGAATCCTCATGAAAAATGGAGTTGTTGTGTCGGTTTTCACGCAATTGCGAGACATTGACCAAACCTTCCTTCTTTTGACCTCAAATTACCGTCAATCGTGTTTTTTACCGTTCAGGACCCAATCGGATGAATTTGACAACAATACTGGGCATTCTAGAATCCTCATGAAAAATGGAGTTGTTATGTCGGCTTTCACGCAATTGCGAGACATTGACCAAACCTTCCTTCTTTTGACCTCAAATTACCCTCAATCGTGTTTTTTACCGTTGAAGGCCCAAATGGGTGAATTTGACAACAATATTGGGCATTCGAGAATCCTCTTGAAAAATAGATTGGGTATGTGGCTTTTCACGCAATTCCGGGACAGAGACCAAACGTTCATTATTTTGACCTCAATTAGCCTGGAAAGAGTTTTCGTATGGTCAGGGCCCAAACGGATGAATTTGACAACAATATTGGGCATTCTAGAATCCTCATGAAAAATGGAGTTTTTATGTCGGTTTTCACGCAATTACGAGACATTGACCAAACCTTCCTTCTTTTGACCTCAAATTACCCTCAATCGTGTTTTTTACCGCTCAGGGCCCCAACGGATGAATTTGACAACAATATTGGGCATTCGAGAATCCTCTTGAAAAATAGTTTGGGTATGTGGGTTTTCACGCAATTCCGGGACAGAGACCAAACGTTCATTATTTTGACCTCAATTAGCCTGGAAAGAGTTTTCGTCCGGTCAGGGCCCAAACGGATGAATTTGACAACAATATTGGGCATTCGAGAATCCTCATGAAAAAAAGATTAGGTATGTGGCCTTCCTCGCAATTCCTGGACAGAGACCAAACGTTCATTGTTTTGACCTCAATTGGCCTGAAAAGAGTTTTCGTCCGGTCAGGGCTTAAACGGATGAATTTGACAACAATATTGGGCATTCTAGAATCGTCACGAAAAATGGAGATGTTATGTCGGCTTTCACGCAATAGCGAGACATTGACCAAACATTCATTCTTTTGACCTCAAATTAGCCTCAATCGCGTTTTTTGCCGTTCAGGGCCCAAACGGATGATTTTGACAACACTATTGGGCATTCTAGAATCCTCATGAAAAATGGAGTTGTTATGTTGGTTTTCACGCAATTTCGAGACATTGACCAAACCATCCTTCTTTTGACCTCAAATTACCCTCAATTGTGTTTTTTACGTTCAGGGCCCAAACAGGTGAATTTGACATCAATATTGGGCATTCGAGAATCCTCTTGAAAAATATGTTGGGTATGTGGGTTTTCACGCAATACCGGGACAGAGACCAAACGTTCATTATTTTGACCTCAATTAGCCTGGAAAGAGTTTTCGTCCGGTCAGCGCCCAAACGGATGTATTTGACAACAATATTGGGCATTCGAGAATCCTCATGAAAAATAGATTCGGTATGTGGGTTTTCACGCAATTCCTGGACAGAGACCAAACGTTCATTATTTTGACCTCAGTTAGCCTGGAAAGAGTTTTCGTCCGGTCAGGGCCCAAACGGATGAATTTGAAAACAATATTGGGCATTCTAGAATCCTCATGAAAAATTGAGTTGTGATGTTGGTTTTCACGCAATTTCGAGACATTGACCAAACCTTCCTTCTTTTGACCTCAAATTACCCTCAATCGTGTTTTTTACCGTTCAAGGCCCAAACGGGTGAATTTGACAACAATATTGGGCATTCGGGAATCCTCTTGAAAAATAGATTGGGTATGTGGGTTTTCACGCAATTCCGGGACAGAGACCAAACGTTCATTATTTTGACCTCAATTAGCCTGGAAAGAGTTTTCGTCCGGTCAGGGCCCAAACGGATGAATTTGACAACAATATTGGGCATTCTAGAATCCTCATGAAAAATGGAGTTGTTATGTTGGTTTTCACGCAATTTCGAGACATTCACCAAACCTTCCTTCTTTTGACCTCAAATTACCCTCAATTGTGTTTTTTACGTTCAGGGCCCAAACAGGTGAATTTGACATCAATATTGGGCATTCGAGAATCCTCTTGAAAAATATGTTGGGTATGTGGGTTTTCACGCAATACCGGGACAGAGACCAAACGTTCATTATTTTGACCTCAATTAGCCTGGAAAGAGTTTTCGTCCGGTCAGCGCCCAAACGGATGTATTTGACAACAATATTGGGCATTCGAGAATCCTCATGAAAAATAGATTCGGTATGTGGGTTTTCACGCAATTCCTGGACAGAGACCAAACGTTCATTATTTTGACCTCAGTTAGCCTGGAAAGAATTTTCGTCCGGTCAGGGCCCAAACGGATGAATTTGAAAACAATATTGGGCATTCTAGAATCCTCATGAAAAATGGAGTTGTTATGTTGGTTTTCACGCAATTTCGAGACATTGACCAAACCTTCCTTCTTTTGACCTCAAATTACCCTCAATCGTGTTTTTTACCGTTCAAGGCCCAAACGGGTGAATTTGACAACAATATTGGGCATTCGAGAATCCTGTTGAAAAATATGTTGGGTATGTGGGTTTTCACGCAATACAGGGTCAGAGACCAAACGTTCATTATTTTGACCTCAATTAGCCTGGAAAGAGTTTTCGTCCGGTCAGGGCCCAAACGGATGAATTTGACAACAATATTGGGCATTCGAGAATCCTCATGAAAAATAGATTAGGTATGTGGGTTTTCACGCAATTCCTGGACAGAGACCAAACGTTCATTATTTTGACCTCAATTCGCCTGGAAAGAGTTTTCGTCCGGTCAGGGCCCAAACGGATGAATTTGACAACAATATTGGGCATTCGAGAATCCTCATGAAAAAAAGATTAGGTATGTGGGTTTTCACGCAATTCCTGGATAGAGACCAAACGTTCATTGTTTTGACCTCAATTGGCCTGAAAAGAGTTTTCGTCGGGTCAGGGCCCAAATGGATGAATTTGACAACAATATTGGGCGGGCATTCTAGAATCCCCATGAAAAATGGAGTTGTTTTGTCGGTTTTCACGCAATTGCGAGACATTGACCAAACCTTCCTTCTTTTGACCTCAAATTACCCTCAATCGTGTTTTTTACCGTTCAGGGCCAAACGGATGAATTTGACAACAATATTGGGCATTCGAGAATCCTCTTGAAAAATAGATTGGGTATGTGGTTTTTCACGCACTTCCGGGACAGAGACCAACGTTCATTATTTTGACCTCAATTCGCCTGGAAAGAGTTTTCGTCCGGTCAGGGCCCAAACGGATGAATTTGACAACAATATTGGGCATTCGAGAATCCTCATGAAAAAAAGATTAGGTATGTGGGTTTTCACGCAATTCCTGGACAGAGACCAAACGTTCATTGTTTTGACCTCAATTGGCCTGAAAAGAGTTTTCGTCGGGTCAGGGACCAAACGGATGAATTTGACAACAATATTGGGCATTCTAGAATCGTCACGAAAAATGGAGTTGTTATGCCGGCTTTCACGCAACAGCGAGACATTGACCAAACGTTCATTCTTTTGACCTCAAATTAGCCTCAATCGTGTTTTTTGCCGTTCAGGGCCCAAACGGATGATTTTGACAACAATATTGGGCATTCGAGAATCCTCTTGAAAAATAGATTGGGTATGTGGGTTTTCACGCAATTCCGGGAAAGAGACCAAACGTTCATTATTTTGACCTCAATTAGCCTGGAAAGAGTTTTCGTCCGGTCAGGGCCCAAACGGATGAATTTGACAACAATATTGGGCATTCGAGAATCCTCTTGAAAAATAGTTTGGGTATGTGGGTTTTCACGCAATTCCGGGACAGAGACCAAACGTTCATTATTTTGACCTCAATTAGCCTGGAAAGAGTTTTCGTCCGGTCAGGGCCCAAACGGAGGAATTTGACAACAATATTGGGCATTCTAGAATCCTCATGAAAAATGGAGTTGTTACGTTGGTTTTCACGCAATTTCGAGACATTGACCAAACCTTCCTTCTTTTGACCTCAAATTACCCTCAATTGTGTTTTTTACGTTAAGGGCCCAAACAGGTGAATTTGACATCAATATTGGGCATTCGAGAATCCTCTTGAAAAATATGTTGGGTATGTGGGTTTTCACGCAATACCGGGACAGAGACCAAACGTTCATTATTTTGACCTCAATTAGCCTGGAAAGAGTTTTCGTCCGGTCAGCGCCCAAACGGATGTATTTGACAACAATATTGGGCATTCGAGAATCCTCATGAAAAATAGATTCGGTATGTGGGTTTTCACGCAATTCCTGGACAGAGACCAAACGTTCATTATTTTGACCTCAGTTAGCCTGGAAAGAGTTTTCGTCCGGTCAGGGCCCAAACGGATGAATTTGACAACAATATTGGGCATTCTAGAATCCTCATGAAAAATGGAGTTGTTATGTTGGTTTTCACGCAATTTCGAGACATTGACCAAACCTTCCTTCTTTTGACCTCAAATTACCCTCAATCGTGTTTTTTACCGTTCAAGGCCCAAACGGGTGAATTTGACAACAATATTGGGCATTCGAGAATCCTGTTGAAAAATATGTTGGGTATGTGGGTTTTCACGCAATACAGGGTCAGAGACCAAACGTTCATTATTTTGACCTCATTTAGCCTGGAAAGAGTTTTCGTCCGGTCAGGGCCCAAACGGATGAATTTGACAACAATATTGGGCATTCGAGAATCCTCATGAAAAATAGATTAGGTATGTGGGTTTTCACGCAATTCCTGGACAGAGACCAAACGTTCATTATTTTGACCTCAATTAGCCTGGAAAGAGTTTTTGTCCGGTCAGGGCCCAAACGGATGAATTTGACAACAATATTGGGCATTCGAGAATCCTCATGAAAAAAAGATTAGGTATGTGGGTTTTCACGCAATTCCTGGACAGAGACCAAACGTTCATTGTTTTGACCTCAATTAGCCTGAAAAGAGTTTTCGTCCGGTCAGGGCCCAAACGGATGAATTTGACAACAATATTGGGCGGGCATTCTAGAATCCCCATGAAAAATGGAGTTGTTTTGTCGGTTTTCACGCAATTGCGAGACATTGACCAAACCTTCCTTCTTTTGACCTCAAATTACCCTCAATCGTGTTTTTTACCGTTCAGGGCCAAACGGATGAATTTGACAACAATATTGGGCATTCGGGAATCCTCTTGAAAAATAGATTGGGTATGTGGTTTTTCACGCAATTCCGGGACTGAGACCAAACGTTCATTATTTTGACCTCAATTCGCCTGGAAAGAGTTTTCGTCCGGTCAGGGCCCAAACGGATGAATTTGACAACAATATTGGGCATTCGAGAATCCTCATGAAAAAAAGATTAGGTATGTGGGTTTTCACGCAATTCCTGGACAGAGACCAAACGTTCATTGTTTTGACCTCAATTGGCCTGAAAAGAGTTTTCGTCGGGTCAGGGCCCAAACGGATGAATTTGACAACAATATTGGGCATTCTAGAATCGTCACGAAAAATGGAGTTGTTATGCCGGCTTTCACGCAACAGCGAGACATTGACCAAACGTTCATTCTTTTGACCTCAAATTAGCCTCAATCGTGTTTTTTGCCGTTCAGGGCCCAAACGGATGATTTTGACAACAATATTGGGCATTCGAGAATCCTCTTGAAAAATAGATTGGGTATGTGGGTTTTCACGCAATTCCGGGAAAGAGACCAAACGTTCATTATTTTGACCTCAATTAGCCTGGAAAGAGTTTTCGTCCGGTCAGGGCCCAAACGGATGAATTTGACAACAATATTGGGCATTCGAGAATCCTCATGAAAAATAGATTAGGTATGTGGGTTTTCACGCAATTCCTGGACAGAGACCAAACGTTCATTATTTTGACCTCAATTAGTTTGGAAAGAGTTTTCGTCCGGCCAGGGCCCAAACGGATGAATTTGACAACATTATTGGGCATTCTAGAATCCTCATGAAAAAAAGATTAGGTATGTGGGTTTTCACGCAATTCCTGGACAGAGACCAAACGTTCATTGTTTTGACCTCAATTGGCCTGAAAAGAGTTTTCGTCGGGTCAGGGCCCAAACGGATGAATTTGACAACAATATTGGGCGGGCATTCTAGAATCCCCATGAAAAATGGAGTTGTTTTGTCGGTTTTCACGCAATTGCGAGACATTGACCAAACCTTCCTTCTTTTGACCTCAAATTAGCCTCAATCGTGTTTTTTGCCGTTCAGGGCCCAAACGGATGATTTTGACAACAATATTGGGCATTCGAGAATCCTCATGAAAAATAGATTCGGTATGTGGGTTTTCAGGCAATTCCTGGACAGAGACCAAACGTTCATTATTTTGACCTCAGTTAGCCTGGAAAGAGTTTTCGTCCGGTCAGGGCCCAAACGGATGAATTTGACAACAATATTGGGCATTCTAGAATCCTCATGAAAAATGGAGTTGTTATGTTGGTTTTCAAGCAATTTCGAGACATTGACCAAACCTTCCTTCTTTTGACCTCAAATTACCCTCAATCGTGTTTTTTACCGTTCAAGGCCCAAACGGGTGAATTTGACAACAATATTGGGCATTCGAGAATCCTGTTGAAAAATATGTTGGGTATGTGGGTTTTCACGCAATACAGGGTCAGAGACCAAACGTTCATTATTTTGACCTCAATTAGCCTGGAAAGAGTTTTCGTCCGGTCAGGGCCCAAACGGATGAATTTGACAACAATATTGGGCATTCGAGAATCCTCTTGAAAAATAGTTTGGGTATGTGGGTTTTCACGCAATTCCGGGACAGAGACCAAACGTTCATTATTTTGACCTCAATTAGCCTGGAAAGAGTTTTCGTCCGGTCAGGGCCCAAACGGATGAATTTGACAACAATATTGGGCATTCGAGAATCCTCATGAAAAATAGATTAGGTATGTGGGTTTTCACGCAATTCCTGGACAGAGACCAAACGTTCATTATTTTGACCTCAATTAGCCTGGAAAGAGTTTTCGTCCGGTCAGGGCCCAAACGGATGAATTTGACAACAATATTGGGCGGGCATTCTAGAATCCCCATGAAAAATGGAGTTGTTTTGTCGGTTTTCACGCAATTGCGAGACATTGACCAAACCTTCCTTCTTTTGACCTCAAATTACCCTCAATCGTGTTTTTTACCGTTCAGGGCCAAACGGATGAATTTGACAACAATATTGGGCATTCGGGAATCCTCTTGAAAAATAGATTGGGTATGTGGTTTTTCACGCAATTCCGGGACTGAGACCAAACGTTCATTATTTTGACCTCAATTCGCCTGGAAAGAGTTTTCGTCCGGTCAGGGCCCAAACGGATGAATTTGACAACAATATTGGGCATTCGAGAATCCTCATGAAAAAAAGATTAGGTATGTGGGTTTTCACGCAATTCCTGGACAGAGACCAAACGTTCATTGTTTTGACCTCAATTGGCCTGAAAAGAGTTTTCGTCGGGTCAGGGCCCAAACGGATGAATTTGACAACAATATTGGGCATTCTAGAATCGTCACGAAAAATGGAGTTGTTATGCCGGCTTTCACGCAACAGCGAGACATTGACCAAACGTTCATTCTTTTGACCTCAAATTAGCCTCAATCGTGTTTTTTGCCGTTCAGGGCCCAAACGGATGATTTTGACAACAATATTGGGCATTCGAGAATCCTCTTGAAAAATAGATTGGGTATGTGGGTTTTCACGCAATTCCGGGAAAGAGACCAAACGTTCATTATTTTGACCTCAATTAGCCTGGAAAGAGTTTTCGTCCGGTCAGGGCCCAAACGGATGAATTTGACAACAATATTGGGCATTCGAGAATCCTCATGAAAAATAGATTAGGTATGTGGGTTTTCACGCAATTCCTGGACAGAGACCAAACGTTCATTATTTTGACCTCAATTAGTTTGGAAAGAGTTTTCGTCCGGCCAGGGCCCAAACGGATGAATTTGACAACAATATTGGGCATTCGAGAATCCTCATGAAAAAAAGATTAGGTATGTGGGTTTTCACGCAATTCCTGGACAGAGACCAAACGTTCATTGTTTTGACCTCAATTGGCCTGAAAAGAGTTTTCGTCGGGTCAGGGCCCAAACGGATGAATTTGACAACAATATTGGGCGGGCATTCTAGAATCCCCATGAAAAATGGAGTTGTTTTGTCGGTTTTCACGCAATTGCGAGACATTGACCAAACCTTCCTTCTTTTGACCTCAAATTAGCCTCAATCGTGTTTTTTGCCGTTCAGGGCCCAAACGGATGATTTTGACAACAATATTGGGCATTCGAGAATCCTCTTGAAAAATAGATTGGGTATGTGGGTTTTCACGCAATTCCGGGAAAGAGACCAAACGTTCATTATTTTGACCTCAATTAGCCTGGAAAGAGTTTTCGTCCGGTCAGGGCCCAAACGGATGAATTTGACAACAATATTGGGCATTCTAGAATCCTCATGAAAAATGGAGTTGTTATGTAGGTTTTCACGCAATTACGAGACATTGACCAAACCTTCCTTCTTTTGACCTCAAATTACCCTCAATCGTGTTTTTTACCGTTCACGGCCAAAATGGGTGAATTTGACAACAATATTGGGCATTCGAGAATCCTCTTGAAAAATAGATTGGGTTTGTGGGTTTTCACGCAGTTCCGGGACAGAGACCAAACGTTCATTATTTTGACCTCAATTAGCCTGGAAAGAGTTTTTTTTCGGTCAGGGCCCAAACGGATGAATTTGACAACAATATTGGGAATTCTAGAATCCTCATGAAAAATGGAGTTGTTATGTCGGTTTTCACGCAATTGCGAGACATTGACCAAACCTTCCTTCTTTTGACCTCAAATTACCCTCAATCGTGTTTTTTACCGTTCAGGACCCAATCGGATGAATTTGACAACAATATTGGGCATTCTAGAATCCTCATGAAAAATGGAGTTGTTATGTCGGCTTTCACGCAATTGCGAGACATTGACCAAACCTTCCTTCTTTTGACCTCAAATTACCCTCAATCGTGTTTTTTACCGTTGAAGGCCCAAATGGGTGAATTTGACAACAATATTGGGCATTCGAGAATCCTCTTGAAAAATAGATTGGGTATGTGGGTTTTCACGCAATTCCGAGACAGAGACCAAACGTTCATTTTTTTGAGCTCAATTAGCCTGGAAAGAGTTTTCGTCGGGTCAGGGCCCAAACGGATGAATTTGACAACACTATTGGGCAATCTAGAATCCTCATGAAAAATAGAGTTGTTATGTCTGTTTTCACGCAATTGCGAGACATTGACCAAACCTTCCTTCTTTTGACCTCAAATTACCCCCAATCGTGTTTTTTACCGTTCAGGGCCAAACGGATGAATTTGACAACAATATTGGGCATTCGAGAATCCTCTTGAAAAAAAGATGGGGTATGTGGGCTTTCACGCAATTCCGGGACAGAGACCAAAAGTTCATTATTTTGACCTCAATTAGCCTGGAAAGAGTTTTCGTCCGGTCAGGGCCCAAACGGATGAATTTGACAACAATATTGGGCATTCGCGAATCCTCATGAAAAAAAGATTAGGTATGTGGGTTTTCACGCAATTCCTGGACAGAGACCAAACGTTCATTGTTTTGACCTCAATTGGCCTGAAAAGAGTTTTCGTCCGGTCAGGGCCCAAACGGATGAATTTGACAACAATATTGGGCGGGCATTCTAGAATCCTCATGAAAAATGGAGTTGTTTTTTCGGTTTTCACGCAATTGCGAGACATTGACCAAACGTTCATTCTTTTGACCTCAAATTACCCTCAATCTTGTTTTTTACCGTTCAGGGCCAAACGGATGAATTTGACAACAATATTGGGCATTCGAGAATCCTCTTGAAAAATAGATTGGGTATGTGGTTTTTCACGCAATTCCGGGACAGAGACCAAACGTTCATTATTTTGACCTCAATTCGCCTGGAAAGAGTTTTCGTCCGGTCAGGGCCCAAACGGATGAATTTGACAACAATATTGGGCATTCGAGAATCCTCATGAAAAATAGATTGGGTATGTGGTTTTTCACGCAATTCCGGGAGAGAGACCAAACGTTCATTATTTTGACCTCAATTCGCCTGGAAAGAGTTTTCGTCCGGTCAGGGCCCAAACGGATGAATTTGACAACAATATTGGGCATTCGAGAATCCTCATGAAAAATAGATTCGGTATGTGGGTTTTCACGCAATTCCTGGACAGAGACCAAACGTTCATTATTTTGACCTCAATTAGCCTGGAAAGAGTTTTCGTCCGGTCAGGGCCCAAACGGATGAATTTGACAACAATATTGGGCATTCTAGAATCGTCACGAAAAATGGAGTTGTTATGCCGGCTTTCACGCAACAGCGAGACATTGACCAAACGTTCATTCTTTTGACCTCAAATTAGCCTCAATCGTGTTTTTTGCCGTTCAGGGCCCAAACGGATGATTTTGACAACAATATTGGGCATTCGAGAATCCTCTTGAAAAATAGATTGGGTATGTGGGTTTTCACGCAATTCCGGGAAAGAGACCAAACGTTCATTATTTTGACCTCAATTAGCCTGGAAAGAGTTTTCGTCCGGTCAGGGCCCAAACGGATGAATTTGACAACAATATTGGGCATTCTAGAATCCTTATGAAAAATGGAGTTGTTATGTAGGTTTTCACGCAATTTCGAGACATTGACCAAACCTTCCTTCTTTTGACCTCAAATTACCCTCAATCGTGTTTTTTACCGTTCACGGCCAAAATGGGTGAATTTGACAACAATATTGGGCATTCGAGAATCCTCTTGAAAAATAGATTGGGTTTGTGGGTTTTCACGCAGTTCCGGGACAGAGACCAAACGTTCATTATTTTGACCTCAATTAGCCTGGAAAGAGTTTTTTTTCGGTCAGGGCCCAAACGGATGAATTTGACAACAATATTGGGAATTCTAGAATCCTCATGAAAAATGGAGTTGTTATGTCGGTTTTCACGCAATTGCGAGACATTGACCAAACCTTCCTTCTTTTGACCTCAAATTACCCTCAATCGTGTTTTTTACCGTTCAGGACCCAATCGGATGAATTTGACAACAATATTGGGCATTCTAGAATCCTCATGAAAAATGGAGTTGTTATGTCGGCTTTCACGCAATTGCGAGACATTGACCAAACCTTCCTTCTTTTGACCTCAAATTACCCTCAATCGTGTTTTTTACCGTTGAAGGCCCAAATGGGTGAATTTGACAACAATATTGGGCATTCGAGAATCCTCTTGAAAAATAGATTGGGTATGTGGGTTTTCACGCAATTCCGAGACAGAGACCAAACGTTCATTTTTTTGAGCTCAATTAGCCTGGAAAGAGTTTTCGTCGGGTCAGGGCCCAAACGGATGAATTTGACAACACTATTGGGCAATCTAGAATCCTCATGAAAAATAGAGTTGTTATGTCTGTTTTCACGCAATTGCGAGACATTGACCAAACCTTCCTTCTTTTGACCTCAAATTACCCCCAATCGTGTTTTTTACCGTTCAGGGCCAAACGGATGAATTTGACAACAATATTGGGCATTCGAGAATCCTCTTGAAAAAAAGATGGGGTATGTGGGCTTTCACGCAATTCCGGGACAGAGACCAAAAGTTCATTATTTTGACCTCAATTAGCCTGGAAAGAGTTTTCGTCCGGTCAGGGCCCAAACGGATGAATTTGACAACAATATTGGGCATTCGCGAATCCTCATGAAAAAAAGATTAGGTATGTGGGTTTTCACGCAATTCCTGGACAGAGACCAAACGTTCATTGTTTTGACCTCAATTGGCCTGAAAAGAGTTTTCGTCCGGTCAGGGCCCAAACGGATGAATTTGACAACAATATTGGGCGGGCATTCTAGAATCCTCATGAAAAATGGAGTTGTTTTTTCGGTTTTCACGCAATTGCGAGACATTGACCAAACGTTCATTCTTTTGACCTCAAATTACCCTCAATCTTGTTTTTTACCGTTCAGGGCCAAACGGATGAATTTGACAACAATATTGGGCATTCGAGAATCCTCTTGAAAAATAGATTGGGTATGTGGTTTTTCACGCAATTCCGGGACAGAGACCAAACGTTCATTATTTTGACCTCAATTCGCCTGGAAAGAGTTTTCGTCCGGTCAGGGCCCAAACGGATGAATTTGACAACAATATTGGGCATTCGAGAATCCTCATGAAAAATAGATTGGGTATGTGGTTTTTCACGCAATTCCGGGAGAGAGACCAAACGTTCATTATTTTGACCTCAATTCGCCTGGAAAGAGTTTTCGTCCGGTCAGGGCCCAAACGGATGAATTTGACAACAATATTGGGCATTCGAGAATCCTCATGAAAAATAGATTCGGTATGTGGGTTTTCACGCAATTCCTGGACAGAGACCAAACGTTCATTATTTTGACCTCAATTAGCCTGGAAAGAGTTTTCGTCCGGTCAGGGCCCAAACGGATGAATTTGACAACAATATTGGGCATTCTAGAATCGTCACGAAAAATGGAGTTGTTATGCCGGCTTTCACGCAACAGCGAGACATTGACCAAACGTTCATTCTTTTGACCTCAAATTAGCCTCAATCGTGTTTTTTGCCGTTCAGGGCCCAAACGGATGATTTTGACAACAATATTGGGCATTCGAGAATCCTCTTGAAAAATAGATTGGGTATGTGGGTTTTCACGCAATTCCGGGAAAGAGACCAAACGTTCATTATTTTGACCTCAATTAGCCTGGAAAGAGTTTTCGTCCGGTCAGGGCCCAAACGGATGAATTTGACAACAATATTGGGCATTCTAGAATCCTTATGAAAAATGGAGTTGTTATGTAGGTTTTCACGCAATTTCGAGACATTGACCAAACCTTCCTTCTTTTGACCTCAAATTACCCTCAATCGTGTTTTTTACCGTTCACGGCCAAAATGGGTGAATTTGACAACAATATTGCGCATTCGAGAATCCTCTTGAAAAATAGATTGGGTATGTGGGTTTTCACGCAATTCCGGGACAGAGACCAAACGTTCATTATTTTGACCTCAATTAGCCTGGAAAGAGTTTTTTTTCGGTCAGGGCCCAAACGGATGAATTTGACAACAATATTGGGAATTCTAGAATCCTCATGAAAAATGGAGTTGTTATGTCGGTTTTCACGCAATTGCGAGACATTGACCAAACCTTCCTTCTTTTGACCTCAAATTACCCTCAATCGTGTTTTTTACCGTTCAGGACCCAATCGGATGAATTTGACAACAATATTGGGTATTCTAGAATCCTCATGAAAAATGGAGTTGTTATGTCGGCTTTCACGCAATTGCGAGACATTGACCAATCCTTCCTTCTTTTGACCTCAAATTACCCTCAATCGTGTTTTTTACCGTTGAAGGCCCAAATAAGTGAATTTGACAACAATATTGGGCATTCGAGAATCCTCCTGAAAAATAGATTGGGTATGTGGGTTTTCACGCAATTCCTGGACAGAGACCAAACGTTCATTATTTTGACCTCAATTAGCCTGGAAAGAGTTTTCGTCCGGCCAGGGCCCAAACGGATGAATTTGACAACAATATTGGGCATTCGAGAATCCTCATGAAAAAAAGATTAGGTATGTGGGTTTTCACGCAATTCCTGGACAGAGACCAAACGTTCATTGTTTTGACCTCAGTTGGCCTTAAAAGAGTTTTCGTCCGGTGAGGGCCCAAACGGATGAATTTGACAAGAATATTGGGCATTCTAGAATCGTCACGAAAAATGGAGTTGTTATGTCGGCTTTCACGCAATAGCGAGACATTGACCAAACGTTCATTCTTTTGACCTCAAATTAGCCTCAATCGGGTTTTTTGCCGTTCAGGGCCCAAACGGATGATTTTGACAACAATATTGGGCATTCGAGAATCCTCTTGAAAAATAGATTGGGTATGTGGGTTTTCACGCAATTCCGGGACAGAGACCAAACGTTCATTAGTTTGACCTCAATTAGCCTGGAAAGAGTTTTCGTCCGGTCAGGGCCCAAACGGATGAATTTGACAACAATATTGGGCATTCTAGAATCCTCATGAAAAATGGAGTTGTTATGTAGGTTTTCACGCAATTTCGAGACATTGACCAAACCTTCCTTCTTTTGACCTCAAATTACCCTCAATCGTGTTTTTTACCGTTCAAGGCCAAAACGGGTGAATTTGACAACAATATTGGGCATTCGAGAATCCTCTTGAAAAATAGATTGGGTATGTGGGTTTTCACGCAATTCCGCGACAGAGACCAAACGTTCATTATTTTGACCTCAATTAACCTGGAAAGAGTTTTTTTCCGGTCAGGGCCCAAACGGATGAATTTGACAACAATATTGGGAATTCTAGAATCCTCATGAAAAATGGAGTTGTTATGTCGGTTTTCACGCAATTGCGAGACATTGACCAAACCTTCTTTCTTTTGACCTCAAATTACCCTCAATCGTGTTTTTTACCGTTCAGGGCCAAATGGATGAATTTGACAACAATATTGGGCATTCGAGAATCCTCTTGAAAAATAGATTGGGTATGTGGGTTTTCACGCAATTCCGGGACAGAGACCAAACGTTCATTATTTTGAGCTCAATTAGCCTGGAAAGAGTTTTCGTCGGGTCAGGGCCCAAACGGATGAATTTGACAACAATATTGGGCATTCTAGAATCCTCATGAAAAATGGAGTTGTTATGTCGGTTTTCACGCAATTGCGAGACATTGACCAAACGTTCCTTCTTTTGACCTCAAAATACCCTCGATCGTGTTTTTTACCGTTCAGGGCCAAACGGATGAATTTGACAACAATATTGGGCATTCGAGAATCCTCTTGAAAAATAGATTGGGTATGTGGGCTTTCACGCAATTCCGGGACAGAGACCAAAAGTTCATTATTTTGACCTCAATTAGCCTGGAAAGAGTTTTCGTCCGGTCAGGGCCCAAACGGATAAATTTGAGAACAATATTGGGCATTCGCGAATCCTCATGAAAAAAAGATTAGGTATGTGGGTTTTCACGCAATTCCGGGACAGAGACCAAACGTTCATTGTTTTGACCTCAATTGGCCTGGAAAGAGTTTTCGTCGGGCCAGGGCCCAAACGGATGAATTTGACAACAATATTGGGCATTCTAGAATCCTCATGAAAAATGGAGTTGTAATGTCGGTTTTCACGCAATTGCGAGACATTGACCAAACGTTCCTTCTTTTGACCTCAAAATACCCTCGATCGTGTT
The DNA here is from genome assembly GCA_963242795.1 of Inga leiocalycina. Lineage (NCBI taxonomy): Eukaryota > Viridiplantae > Streptophyta > Magnoliopsida > Fabales > Fabaceae > Inga > Inga leiocalycina. The sequence goes on along the minus strand of OY725325.1, from coordinate 43,718,153 downwards.
TTTTACCGTTCAGGGCCAAACGGATGAATTTGACAACAATATTGGGCATTCGAGAATCCTCTTGAAAAATAGATTGGGTATGTGGGCTTTCACGCAATTCCGGGACAGAGACCAAAAGTTCATTATTTTGACCTCAATTAGCCTGGAAAGAGTTTTCGTCCGGTCAGGGCCCAAACGGATCAATTTGAGAACAATATTGGGCATTCGCGAATCCTCATGAAAAAAAGATTAGGTATGTGGGTTTTCACGCAATTCCGGGACAGAGACCAAACGTTCATTGTTTTGACCTCAATTGGCCTGAAAAGAGTTTTCGTCCGGTCAGGGCCCAAACGGATGAATTTGACAACAATATTGGGCATTCTAGAATCGACACGAAAAATGGAGTTGTTATGTTGGCTTTCACGGAATAGCGAGACATTGACCAAACGTTCATTCTTTTGACCTCAAATTAGCCTCAATCGCGTTTTCACGCAATTCCGGGACAGAGACCAAAAGTTTATTATTTTGACCTCAATTAGCCTGGATAGAGTTTTCGTCCGGTCAGGGCCCAAACGGATGAATTTGACAACAATATTGGGCATTCTAGAATGCTCTTGAAAAATAGATTCGGTATGTGGGTTTTCACGCAATTCCGGGACAGAGACCAAACGTTCAATATTTTGACCTCAATTAGCCTGCAAAGAGTTTTCGTCCGGTCAGGGCCCAAACGGATGAATTTGACAACAATATTGGGCATTCGAGAATGCTCTTGAAAAATAGATTCGGTATGTGGGTTTTCACGCAATTCCGGGACAGACACCAAACGTTCATTATTTTGACCTCAATTAGCCTGAAAAGAGTTTTCGTCCGGTCAGGGCCCAAACGGATGAATTTGACAACAATATTGGGCATTCTAGAATCCTCATGAAAAATGGAGTTGTTATGTCGGTTTTCCCTCTATTGCGAGACATTGACCAAACCTTCATTCTTTTGACCTCAAATTACCCTCAATCGTGTTTTTTACCGTTCAAGGCCCAAACGGATGAATTTGACAACAATAATGGGCATTCGAGAATCCTCATGAAAAATAGTTTGGGAATGTGGGTTTTCACGCAATTCCGGGACAGAGACCAAACGTTCATTATTTTGACCTCAATTAGCCTGAAAAGAGTTTTCGTCCGGTCAGGGCCCAAACGGATGAATTTGACAACAATATTGGGCATTCTAGAATCCTCATGGAAAATGGAGTTGTTATGTCGGTTTTCCGGCTATTGCGAGACATTGACCAAACCTTCATTCTTTTGACCTCAAATTACCCTCAATCGTGTGTTTTACCGTTCAGGGCCCAAACGGATGAATTTGACAACAATATTGGGCATTCGAGAATCCTCATGAAAAATAGATTACGTATGTGGGTTTTCACGCAATTCCTGGACAGAGACCAAACGTTCATTGTTTTGACCTCAATTGGCCTGAAAAGAGTTTTCGTCCGGTCAGGGCCCAAACGGATGAATTTGACAACAATATTGGGCATTCTAGAATCCTCATGAAAAATGGAGTTGTTATGTCGGTTTTCACGCTATTTCGAGACATTGACCAAACCTTCATTCTTTTGACCTCAAATTACCCTCAATCGTGTTTTTTACCGTTCAGGGCCCAAACGGATGAATTTGACAACAATATTGGGCATTCGAGAATCCTCATGACAAATAGTTTGGGAATGTGGGTTTTCACGCAATTCCGGGACAGAGACCAAACGTTCATTATTTTGACCTCAATTAGCCTGAAAAGAGTTTTCGTCCGGTCAGGGCCCAAACGGATGAATTTGACAACAATATTGGGCATTCTAGAATCCTCATGAAAAATGGAGTTGTTATGTCGGTTTTCACGCAATTGCGAGACATTGACCAAACCTTCCTTCTTTTGACCTCAAATTACCCTCAATCGTGTTTTTTACCGTTCAGGGCCCAAATGGATGAATTTGACAACAATATTCAGCATTCAAGAATGCTCTTGAAAAATAGATTCGGTATGTGGGTTTTCACGCAATTCCGGGACAGAGACCAAACGTTCAATATTTTGACCTCAATTAGCCTGCAAAGAGTTTTCGTCCGGTCAGGGCCCAAACGGATGAATTTGACAACAATATTGGGCATTCGAGAATGCTCTTGAAAAATAGATTCGGTATGTGGGTTTTCACGCAATTCCGGGACAGACACCAAACGTTCATTATTTTGACCTCAATTAGCCTGAAAAGAGTTTTCGTCCGGTCAGGGCCCAAACGGATGAATTTGACAACAATATTGGGCATTCTAGAATCCTCATGAAAAATGGAGTTGTTATGTCGGTTTTCCCTCTATTGCGAGACATTGACCAAACCTTCATTCTTTTGACCTCAAATTACCCTCAATCGTGTTTTTTACCGTTCAAGGCCCAAACGGATGAATTTGACAACAATAATGGGCATTCGAGAATCCTCATGAAAAATAGTTTGGGAATGTGGGTTTTCACGCAATTCCGGGACAGAGACCAAACGTTCATTATTTTGACCTCAATTAGCCTGAAAAGAGTTTTCGTCCGGTCAGGGCCCAAACGGATGAATTTGACAACAATATTGGGCATTCTAGAATCCTCATGGAAAATGGAGTTGTTATGTCGGTTTTCCGGCTATTGCGAGACATTGACCAAACCTTCATTCTTTTGACCTCAAATTACCCTCAATCGTGTGTTTTACCGTTCAGGGCCCAAACGGATGAATTTGACAACAATATTGGGCATTCGAGAATCCTCATGAAAAATAGATTACGTATGTGGGTTTTCACGCAATTCCTGGACAGAGACCAAACGTTCATTGTTTTGACCTCAATTGGCCTGAAAAGAGTTTTCGTCCGGTCAGGGCCCAAACGGATGAATTTGACAACAATATTGGGCATTCTAGAATCCTCATGAAAAATGGAGTTGTTATGTCGGTTTTCACGCTATTTCGAGACATTGACCAAACCTTCATTCTTTTGACCTCAAATTACCCTCAATCGTGTTTTTTACCGTTCAGGGCCCAAACGGATGAATTTGACAACAATATTGGGCATTCGAGAATCCTCATGACAAATAGTTTGGGAATGTGGGTTTTCACGCAATTCCGGGACAGAGACCAAACGTTCATTATTTTGACCTCAATTAGCCTGAAAAGAGTTTTCGTTCGGTCAGGGCCCAAACGGATGAATTTGACAACAATATTGGGCATTCTAGAATCCTCATGAAAAATGGAGTTGTTATGTCGGTTTTCACGCAATTGCGAGACATTGACCAAACCTTCCTTCTTTTGACCTCAAATTACCCTCAATCGTGTTTTTTACCGTTCAGGGCCCAAATGGATGAATTTGACAACAATATTCAGCATTCAAGAATGCTCTTGAAAAATAGATTCGGTATGTGGGTTTTCACGCAATTCCGGGACAGAGACCAAACGTTCAATATTTTGACCTCAATTAGCCTGCAAAGAGTTTTCGTCCGGTCAGGGCCCAAACGGATGAATTTGACAACAATATTGGGCATTCGAGAATGCTCTTGAAAAATAGATTCGGTATGTGGGTTTTCACGCAATTCCGGGACAGACACCAAACGTTCATTATTTTGACCTCAATTAGCCTGCAATGAGTTTTCGTCCGGTCAGGGCCCAAACGGGTGAATTTGACAACAATATTGGGCATTGTAGAGTCCTCATGAAAAATGGAGTTGTTATGTCGGTTTTCACGCAATTGCGAGACATTGACCCAACCTTCCTTCTTTTGACCTCAAATTACCCTCAATCGTGTTTTTTACCGTTCAGGGCCCAAACGGATGAATTTGACAACAATATTGGGCATTCTAGAATCCTCATGAAAAATGGAGTTGTTATGTCGGTTTTCACGCAATTGCGAGACATTGACCAAACCATCATTCTTTTGACCTCAAATTACCCTCAATCGTGTTTTTTACCGTTCAGGGCCCAAACGGATGAATTTGGCAACAATATTGGGCATTCGAGAATGCTCTTGAAAAATAGATTCGGTATGTGGGTTTTCACGCAATTCCGGGACAGAGACCAAACGTTCAATATTTTGACCTCAATTAGCCTGCAAAGAGTTTTCGTCCGGTCAGGGCCCAAACGGATGAATTTGACAACAATATTGGGCATTCGAGAATGCTCTTGAAAAATAGATTCGGTATGTGGGTTTTCACGCAATTCCGGGACAGACACCAAACGTTCATTATTTTGACCTTAATTAGCCTACAAAGAGTTTTCGTCCGGTCAGGGCCCAAACGGGTGAATTTGACAACAATATTGGGCATTCTAGAGTCCTCATGAAAAATGGAGTTGTTATGTCGGTTTTCACGCAATTGCGAGACATTGACCCAACCTTCCTTCTTTTGACCTCAAATTACCCTCAATCGTGTTTTTTACCGTTCAGGGCCCAAACGGATGAATTTGACAACAATATTGGGCATTCTAGAATCCTCATGAAAAATGGAGTTGTTATGTCGGTTTTCACGCAATTGCGAGACATTGACCAAACCATCATTCTTTTGACCTCAAATTACCCTCAATCGTGTTTTTTACCGTTCAGGGCTCAAACGGATGAATTTGGCAACAATATTGGGCATTCGAGAATGCTCTTGAAAAATAGATTCGGTATGTGGGTTTTCACGCAATTCCGGGACAGACACCAAACGTTCATTATTTTGACCTCAATTAGCCTGCAAAGAGTTTTCGTTCGGTCAGGGCCCAAACGGATGAATTTGACAACAATATTGGGCATTCTATAATCCTCATGAAAAATGGAGTTGTTATGTCGGTTTTCAAGCAATTGCGAGACATTGACCAAACCTTTATTCTTTTTACCTCAAATTACCCTCAATCATGTTTTTTACCGTTCAGGGCCCAAACGGATGAATTTGACAACAATATTGGGCATTCTAGAATCCTCATGAAAAATGGAGTTGTTATGTCGCCTTTCACGCAATTGCGAGACATTGACTAAACGTTCACTCTTTTGACCTCAAATTAGCCTCAATCGCGTTTTTTGCCATTCAGGGCCCAAACGGATTATTTTACCAACAATATTGGGCATTCTAGAATCCTCAAGAAAAATGGAGTTGGTATGTCGGTTTTCACGCAATTCCGAGACAGTGACCAAGCTTTCATTATGTTGACCTCAATTAGCCCGAAAAGTGTTTTCGTCCGGTCAGGGCCCAAACGGATGAATTTGACAACAATATTGGGCATTCTAAAATCCTCATGAAAAATGGAGTTGTTATGACGGTTTTCACGCAATTGCGAGACATTGACCAAACCATCATTCTTTTGACCTCAAATTAGCCTCAATCGCGTTTTTTGCCATTCAGGGCCCAAACGGATTATTTTACCAACAATATTGGGCATTCTAGAATCCTCATGAAAAATGGAGTTGTTATGTCGGTTTTCACGCAATTGCGAGACATTGACGAAACGTTCATTCTTTTGACCTCAAATTAGCCTCAATCGCGTTTTTTGCCCTTCAGGGCCCAAACGGATTATTTTACCAACAATAATGGGCTTTCTAGAATCCGCATGAAAAATGGAGTTGGTGTGTCGGTTTTCACGCAATTTCGAGACAGTGACCAAGCTTTCATTATGTTGACCTCAATTAGCCTCAAAAGTGTTTTCGTCCGGTCAGGGCCCAAACGGATGAATTTGACAACAATATTGGGCATTCCATAATCCTCTTGAAAAATGGAGTTGTTATGTCGGTTTTCACGCAATTGCGAGACATTGACCAAACGTTCATTCTTTTGACCTCAAATTACCCTCAATCGTGTTTTTTACCGTTCAGGGCCCAAACGGATGAATTTGACAACAATATTGGGCATTCGAGAATGCTCTTGAAAAATAGATTCGGTATGTGGGTTTTCACGCAATTCCGGGACAGAGACCAAACGTTCATTATTTTGACCTCAATTAGCCTGCAAAGAGTTTTCATCCTTTCAGGGCCCAAACGGATGAATTTGACAACAATATTTGGCATTCTAGAATCCTCATGAAAAATGGAGTTGTTATGTCGGCTTTCACGCAATTGCGAGACATTGACTAAACGTTCATTCTTTTGACCTCAAATTAGCCTCAATCGCGTTTTTTTCCATTCAGGGCCCAAACGGATTATTTTACCAACAATATTGGGCATTCTAGAATCCTCATGAAAAATGGAGTTGGTATGTCGGTTTTCACGCAATTCCGAGACAGTGACCAAACCTTCATTCTTTTGACCTCTAATTACCCTCAATCGTGTTTTTTACCGTTCAGCGCCCAAACGGATGAATTTGACAACAATATTGGGCATTCGAGAATCCTCATGAAAAATAGATTAGGTATGTGGGTTTTCACGCAATTCCTGGACAGAGACCAAACGTTCATTGTTTTGACCTCAATTGGCTTGAAAAGAGTTTTCGTCCGGTCAGGGCCCAAACGGATGAATTTGACAACAATATTGGGCATTCTAGAATCCTCATGAAAAATAGAGTTGTTATGTCGGTTTTAACGCAATTGCAAGACATTGACCAAACCTTCATTCTTTTGACCTCCAATTACCATCAATCGTGTTTTTTACCGTTCAGGGCCCAAACGGATGAATTTGACAACAATATTGGGCATTCGAGAATCCTCTTGAAAAGTAGATTGGGTTTGTGGGTTTTCACGCAATTCCGGGACAGAGACCAAACGTTCATTATTTTGACCTCAATTAGCCTGCAAAGAGTTTTATTCCTGTCAGGGCCCAAACGGATGAATTTGACAACAATATTGGGCATTCTAGAATCCTCATGAAAAATGGAGTTGTTATGTCGGCTTTCATGCAATTGCGAGACATTGACGAAACGTTCATTCTTTTGACCTCAAATTAGCCTCAATCGCGTTTTTTGCCATTCAGGGCCCAAACGGATTATTTTACCAACAATAATGGGCATTCTAGAATCCTCATGAAAAATGGAGTTTGTATGTCGGTTTTAACGCAATTCCGAGACAGTGACCAAGCTTTCATTATGTTGACCTCAATTAGCCTCGAAAGTGTATTCGTCCGGTCAGGGCCCAAACGGATGAATTTGACAACAATATTGGGCATTCTAGAATCCTCATGAAAAATGGAGTTGTTATGTCGGTTTTCACGCAATTGCGAGACATTGACCAAACCTTCATTCTTTTGACCTCAAATTACCCTCAATCGTGTTTTTTACCGTTCAGGGCCCAAACGGCTGAATTTGACAACAATATTGGGCATTCAAGAATGCTCTTGAAAAATAGATTCGGTATGTGGGTTTTCACGCAATTCCGGGACAGAGACCAAACGTTCATTATTTTGACCTCAATTAGCCTGCAAAGAGTTTTCGTCCTGTCAGGGCCCAAACGGATGAATTTGACAACAATATTGGGCATTCTAGAATCCTCATGAAAAATGGAGTTGTTATGTCGGCTTTCACGCAATTGCGAGACATTGACTAAACGTTTATTCTTTTGACCTCAAATTAGCCTCAATCGCGTTTTTTGCCATTCAGGGCCCAAACGGATTATTTTACCAACAATATTGGGCATTCGAGAATCCTCATGAAAAGTGGAGTTGGTATGTCGGTTTTCACGCAATTCCGAAACAGTGACCAAACTTTCATTATTTTGACCTCAATTACCCTGAAAAGTGTTTTGGTCCGGTCAAGGCCCAAACGGATGAATTTGACAACAATATTGGGCATTCTAGAATCCTCATGAAAAGTGGTGTTGGTATGTCGGTTTTCACGCAATTCCGAGACAGGACCAAGCTTTCATTATGTTGACCTCAATTACCCTGAAAAGTGGTTTGGTCCAGTCAGGGCCCAAACGGATGAATTTGACAACAATATTGGGCATTCTAGAATCCTCATGAAAAATGCAGTTGGAATGTCGGTTTTCACGCAATTCGGAGACAGTGACCAAGCTTTCATTATTTTGACCTCAATTAGAATGAAAGGTGTTTTCGTCCGGTCAGGGCCCAAACGGATGAATTTGACAACAATATTGGGCATTCTACAATCCTCATGAAAAGTGGAGAGTTGGTATGTCGGTTTTCACGCAATTCCGAGACAGCGACCAAGCTTTCATTATTTTGACCTCAATTAGAATGAAAGGTGTTTTCCCCCGGTGAGGGCCCAAACGGATGAATTTGACAACAACATTGGGCATTCTAGAATCCTCATGAAAAGTGGTGTTGGTATGTCGGTTTTCACGCAATTCCGAGACAGGACCAAGCTTTCATTATTTTGACCTCAATTACCCTGAAAAGTGTTTTGGTCCGGTCAGGGCCCAAACGGATGAATTTGACAACAATATTGGGCATTCTAGAATCCTCATGAAAAATGCAGTTGGAATGTCGGTTTTCACGCAATTCGGAGACAGTGACCAAGCTTTCATTATTTTGACCTCAATTAGAATGAAAGGTGTTTTCGTCCGGTCAGGGCCCAAACGGATGAATTTGACAACAATATTGGGCATTCTACAATCCTCATGAAAAGTGGAGTTGGTATGTCGGTTTTCACGCAATTCCGAGACAGTGACCAAGCTTTCATTATTTTGACCTCAATTAGAATGAAAGGTGTTTTCCCCCGGTGAGGGCCCAAACGGATGAATTTGACAACAACATTGGGCATTCTAGAATCCTCATGAAAAGTGGTGTTGGTATGTCGGTTTTCACGCAATTCCGAGACAGGACCAAGCTTTCATTATTTTGACCTCAATTACCCTGAAAAGTGTTTTGGTCCGGTCAGGGCCCAAACGGATGAATTTGACAACAATATTGGGCATTCTAGAATCCTCATGAAAAATGCAGTTGGAATGTCGGTTTTCACGCAATTCGGAGACAGTGACCAAGCTTTCATTATTTTGACCTCAATTAGAATGAAAGGTGTTTTCGTCCGGTCAGGGCCCAAACGGATGAATTTGACAACAATATTGGGCATTCTACAATCCTCATGAAAAGTGGAGAGTTGGTATGTCGGTTTTCACGCAATTCCGAGACAGTGACCAAGCTTTCATTATTTTGACCTCAATTAGAATGAAAGGTGTTTTCCCCCGGTGAGGGCCCAAACGGATGAATTTGACAACAATATTGGGCATTCTAGAATCCTCATGAAAAATGCAGTTGGAATATCGGTTTTCACGCAATTCCGAGACAGTGACCAAGCTTTCATTATTTTGACCTCACTTAGAATGAAAGGTGTTTTCGTCTGGGCAGGGCCCAAACGGATGAATTTGACAACAATATTGGGCATTCTAGAATCCTCATGAAAAATGCAGTTGGAATGTCGGTTTTCACGCAATTCCGAGACAGTGACCAAGCTTTCATTATTTTGACCTCAATTAGAATGAAAGGTGTTTTCCCCCGATGAGGGCCCAAACGGATGAATTTGACAACAATATTGGGCATTCTAGAATCCTCATGAAAAATACAGTTGGAATGTCGGTTTTCACGCAATTCCGAGACAGTGACCATGCTTTCATTATTTTGACCTCAATTAGAATGAAAGGTGTTTTCGTCCGGTCAGGGCCCAAACGGATGAATTTGACAACAATATTGGGTATTCTAGAATCCTCATCAAAAGTGGAGAGTTGGTATGTCGGTTTTCACGCAATTCCGAGACAGTGACCAAGCTTTCATTATTTTGACCTCAATTAGAATGAAAGGTGTTTTCTTCCGGTCAGGGCCCAAACTGATGACTTTGAAATCAATATTGGGCATTCTAGAATCCTCATGAAAAATGCAGTTGGAATGTCGGTTTTCACGCAATTCCGAGACAGTGACCAAGCTTTCATTATTTTGACCTCAATTAGAATGAAAGGTGTTTTCGTCCGGTCAGGGCCCAAACGGATGAATTTGACAACAATATTGGGCATTCTAGAATCCTCATCAAAAGTGGAGAGTTGGTATGTCGGTTTTCACGCAATTCCGAGACAGTGACCAAGCTTTCATTATTTTGACCTCAATTAGAATGAAAGGTGTTTTCCCCCGGTGAGGGCCAAAACGGATGAATTTGACAACAATATTGGGCATTCTAGAATCCTTATCAAAAATGCAGTTGGAATGTCGGTTTTCACGCAATTCCGAGACAGTGACCAAGCTTTCATTATTTTGACCTCAATTAGAATGAAAGGTGTTTTCGTCCGGTCAGGGCCCAAACGGGTGAATTTGACAACAATATTGGGCATTCTAGAATCCTCATCAAAAATGCAGTTGGTATGTCGGTTTTCTCGCAATTCCGAGACAGTGACCAAGCTTTCATTATTTTGACCTCAATTAGAATGAAAGGTGTTTTCCCCCGGTGAGGGCCCAAACGGATGATATTGACAACAATATTGGGCATTCTAGAATCCTCATCAAAAGTGGCGTTGGTAAGTCGGTTTTCACGCAATTCCGAGACAGTGACCAAGCTTTCATTTTTTTGACCTCAATTAGCCTGAAAAGTGTTTTGGTCCGGTCAGGTCCCAAACGGATCAATTTGACAACTATATTGGGCATTCTAGAATCCTCATCAAAAGTGGAGAGTTGGTATGTCGGTTTTCACGCAATTCGGAGACAGTGACCAAGCTTTCATTATTTTGACCTCAATTAGAATGAAAGGTGTTTTCGTCCGGTCAGGGCCCAAACGGATGAATTTGACAACAATATTGGGCATTCTACAATCCTCATGAAAAGTGGAGAGTTGGTATGTCGGTTTTCACGCAATTCCGAGACAGTGACCAAGCTTTCATTATTTTGACCTCAATTAGAATGAAAGGTGTTTTCCCCCGGTGAGGGCCCAAACGGATGAATTTGACAACAATATTGGGCATTCTAGAATCCTCATGAAAAATGCAGTTGGAATGTCGGTTTTCATGCAATTCCGAGACAGTGACCAAGCTTTCATTATTTTGACCTCACTTAGAATGAAAGGTGTTTTCGTCTGGTCAGGGCCCAAACGGATGAATTTGACAACAATATTGGGCATTCTAGAATCCTCATCAAAAGTGGAGCGTTGGTATGTCGGTTTTCACGCAATTCCGAGACAGTGACCAAGCTTTCATTATTTTGACCTCAATTAGAATTAAAGGTGTTTTCGTCCGGTCAGGGCCCAAACGGATGAATTTGACAACAATATTGGGCATTCTAGAATCCTCATCAAAAGTGGAGAGTTGGTATGTCGGTTTTCACGTAATTCCGAGACAGTAACCAAGCTTTCATTATTTTGACCTCAATTAGAATGAAAGGTCTTTTCCCCCGGTGAGGGCCAAAACGGATGAATTTGACAACAATATTAAGCATTCTAGAATCGTCATCAAAAATGCAGTTGGAATGTCGGTTTTCACGCAATTCCGAGACAGTGACCAAGCTTTCATTATTTTGACCTCAATTAGAATGAAAGGTGTTTTCGTCCGGTCAGGGCCCAAACGGATGAATTTGACAACAATATTGGGCATTCTAGAATCCTCATGAAAAGTGGAGAGTTGGTATGTCGGTTTTCAAGCAATTCCGAGACAGTGACCAAGCTTTCATTATTTTGACCTCAATTAGAATGAAAGGTGTTTTCGTCCGGTCAGGGCCCAAACGGATGAATTTGACAACAATATTGGGCATTCTGGAATCCTCATGAAAAGTGGAGAGTTGGTATGTCGGTTTTCACGTAATTCCGAGACAGTAACCAAGCTTTCATTATTTTGACCTCAATTAGAATGAAAGGTGTTTTCGTCCGGTCAGGGCCCAAACGGATGAATTTGACAACAATATTGGGCATTCTAGAATCCTCATCAAAAGTGGAGAGTTGGTATGTCGGTTTTCACGTAATTCCGAGACAGTAACCAAGCTTTCATTATTTTAACCTCAATTAGAATTAAAGGTGTTTTCGTCCGGTCAGGGCCCAAAGGGATGACTTTGACATCAATCTTGGGCATTCTAGAATCCTCATGAAAATTGCAGTTGGAATGTCGGTTTTCACGTAATTCCGAGACAGTGACCAAGCTTTCATTATTTTGACCTCAATTAGAATGAAAGGTGTTTTCGTCCGGTCAGGGCCCAAACGGATGAATTTGACAAAAAATAATGGGCATTCTAGAATCCTCATGAAAAGTGGAGAGTTGGTATGTCGGTTTTCACGCAATTCCGAGACAGTCACCAAGCTTTCATTATTTTGACCTCAATTAGAATGAAAGGTGTTTTCGTCCGGTCAGGGCCCAAACGGATGACTTTGACATCAATATTGGGCATTCTAGAATCCTCATGAAAAGTGGAGTTGGTATGTCGGTTTTCACGCAATTCCGAGACAGTGACCAAGCTTTCATTATCTTGACCTCAATTAGCCTCAAAAGTGTTTTCGTCCGGTCAGGGCCCAAACGGATGATATTGACAACAATATTGGGCATTCTAGAATCCTCATCAAAAGTGGAGTTGGTATGTCGGTTTTCACGCAATTCCGAGACAGTGACCAAGCTTTCATTATTTTGACCTCAATTAGAATGAAATTTGTTTTCGTCCGGTCAGGGCCCAAACGGATGAATTTTGACAACAATATTGGGCATTCTAGAATCCTCATGAAAAGTGGAGTTGGTATGTCGGTTTTCACGCAATTCCGAGACAGTGACCAAGCTTTCATTATTTTGACCTCAATTAGAATGAGAGGTGTTTTCGTCCGGTCAGGGCCCAAACGGATGACTTTGACATCAATATTAGGCATTCTAGAATCCTCATGAAAAATGCAGTTGGAATGTCGGTTTTCACGCAATTCCGAGACAGTGACCAAGCTTTCATTATTTTGACCTCAATTAGAATGAAAGGTGTTTTCCCCCGATGAGGGCCCAAACGGATGAATTTGACAACAATATTGGGCATTCTAGAATCCTCATGAAAAATACAGTTGGAATGTCGGTTTTCACGCAATTCCGAGACAGTGACCAAGCTTTCATTATTTTGACCTCAATTAGAATTAAAGGTGTTTTCGTCCGGTCAGGGCCCAAACGGATGAATTTGACAACAATATTGGGCATTCTAGAATCCTCATCAAAAGTGGAGAGTTGGTATGTTTGTTTTCACGTAATTCCGAGACAGTAACCAAGCTTTCATTATTTTGACCTCAATTAGAATGAAAGGTCTTTTCCCCCGGTGAGGGCCAAAACGGATGAATTTGACAACAATATTAAGCATTCTAGAATCCTCATCAAAAATGCAGTTGGAATGTCGGTTTTCACGCAATTCCGAGACAGTGACCAAGCTTTCATTATTTTGACCTCAATTAGAATGAAAGGTGTTTTCGTCCGGTCAGGGCCCAAACGGATGAATTTGACAACAATATTGGGCATTCTAGAATCCTCATGAAAAGTGGAGAGTTGGTATGTCGGTTTTCACGTAATTCCGAGACAGTGACCAAGCTTTCATTATTTTGACCTCAATTAGAATGAAAGGTGTTTTCGTCCGGTCAGGGCCCAAACGGATGAATTTGACAACAATATTGGGCATTCTGGAATCCTCATGAAAAGTGGAGAGTTGGTATGTCGGTTTTCACGTAATTCCGAGACAGTAACCAAGCTTTCATTATTTTGACCTCAATTAGAATGAAAGGTGTTTTCGTCCGGTCAGGGCCCAAACGGATGAATTTGACAACAATATTGGGCATTCTAGAATCCTCATCAAAAGTGGAGAGTTGGTATGTCGGTTTTCACGTAATTCCGAGACAGTAACCAAGCTTTCATTATTTTAACCTCAATTAGAATTAAAGGTGTTTTCGTCCGGTCAGGGCCCAAAGGGATGACTTTGACATCAATCTTGGGCATTCTAGAATCCTCATGAAAATTGCAGTTGGAATGTCGGTTTTCACGTAATTCCGAGACAGTGACCAAGCTTTCATTATTTTGACCTCAATTAGAATGAAAGGTGTTTTCGTCCGATCAGGGCCCAAACGGATGAATTTGACAAAAAATATTGGGCATTCTAGAATCCTCATGAAAAGTGGAGAGTTGGTATGTCGGTTTTCACGCAATTCCGAGACAGTCACCAAGCTTTCATTATTTTGACCTCAATTAGAATGAAAGGTGTTTTCGTCCGGTCAGGGCCCAAACGGATGACTTTGACATCAATATTGGGCATTCTAGAATCCTCATGAAAAGTGGAGTTGGTATGTCGGTTTTCACGCAATTCCGAGACAGTGACCAAGCTTTCATTTTCTTGACCTCAATTAGCCTCAAAAGTGTTTTCGTCCGGTCAGGGCCCAAACGGATGATATTGACAACAATATTGGGCATTCTAGAATCCTCATCAAAAGTGGTGTTGGTATGTCGGTTTTCACGCAATTCCGAGACAGTGACCAAGCTTTCATTATTTTGACCTCAATTAGAATGAAATTTGTTTTCGTCCGGTCAGGGCCCAAACGGATGAATTTTGACAACAATATTGGGCATTCTAGAATCCTCATGAAAATTGGAGTTGGTATGTCGGTTTTCACGCAATTCCGAGACAGTGACCAAGCTTTCATTATTTTGACCTCAATTAGAATGAGAGGTGTTTTCGTCCGGTCAGGGCCCAAACGGATGACTTTGACATCAATATTAGGCATTCTAGAATCCTCATGAAAAATGCAGTTGGAATGTCGGTTTTCACGCAATTCCGAGACAGTGACCAAGCTTTCATTATTTTGACCTCAATTAGAATGAAAGGTGTTTTCCCCCGATGAGGGCCCAAACGGATGAATTTGACAACAATATTGGGCATTCTAGAATCCTCATGAAAAATACAGTTGGAATGTCGGTTTTCACGCAATTCCGAGACAGTGACCATGCTTTCATTATTTTGACCTCAATTAGAATGAAAGGTGTTTTCGTCCGGTCAGGGCCCAAACGAATGAATTTGACAACAATATTGGGTATTCTAGAATCCTCAACAAAAGTGGAGAGTTGGTATGTCGGTTTTCACGCAATTCCGAGACAGTGACCAAGCTTTCATTATTTTGACCTCAATTAGAATGAAAGGTGTTTTCGTCCGGTCAGGGCCCAAACTGATGACTTTGAAATCAATATTGGGCATTCTAGAATCCTCATGAAAAATGCAGTTGGAATGTCGGTTTTCACGCAATTCCGAGACAGTGACCAAGCTTTCATTATTTTGACCTCAATTAGAATGAAAGGTGTTGTCGTCCGGTCAGGGCCCAAACGGATGAATTTGACAACAATATTGGGCATTCTAGAATCCTCATGAAAAGTGGAGAGTTGGTATGTCGGTTTTCTCGCAATTCCGAGACAGTGACCAAGCTTTCATTATTTTGACCTCAATTAGAATGAAAGGTGTTTTCCCCCGGTGAGGGCCAAAACGGATGAATTTGACAACAATATTGGGCATTCTAGAATCCTCATCAAAAATGCAGTTGGAATGTCGGTTTTCACGCAATTCCGAGACAGTGACCAAGCTTTCATTATTTTGACCTCAATTAGAATGAAAGGTGTTTTCGTCCGGTCAGGGCCCAAACGGATGAATTTGACAACAATATTGGGCGTTCTAGAATCCTCATCAAAAATGCAGTTGGTATGTAGGTTTTCTCGCAATTCCGAGACAGTGACCAAGCTTTCATTATTTTGACCTCAATTAGAATGAAAGGTGTTTTCCCCCGGTGAGGGCCCAAACGGATGATATTGACAACAATATTGGGCATTCTAGAATCCTCATCAAAAGTGGCGTTGGTATGTCGGTTTTCACGCAATTCCGAGACAGTGACCAAGCTTTCATTTTTTTGACCTCAATTAGCCTGAAAAGTGTTTTGGTCCGGTCAGGTCCCAAACGGATCAATTTGACAACTATATTGGGCATTCTAGAATCCTCATGAAAAGTGGAGAGTTGGTATGTCGGTTTTCAAGTAATTCCGAGACAGTAACCAAGCTGTCATTATTTTGACCTCAATTAGAATGAAAGGTGTTTTCGTCCGGTCAGGGCCCAAACGGATGACTTTGACATCAATATTGGGCATTCTAGAATCCTCATGAAAAGTGGAGTTGGTATGTCGGTTTTCACACAATTCCGAGACAGTGACCAAGCTTTCATTATCTTGACCTCAATTAGCCTCAAAAGTGTTTTCGTCCGGTGAGGGCCCAAACGGATGATATTGACAACAATATTGGGCATTCTAGAATCCTCATCAAAAGTGGCGTTGGTATGTCGGTTTTCACGCAATTCCGAGACAGTGACCAAGCTTTCATTTTTTTGACCTCAATTAGCCTGAAAAGTGTTTTGGTCCGGTCAGGGCCCAAACAGATGACTTTGACATCAATATTGGGCATTCTAGAATCCTCATGAAAAGTGGAGTTGGTATGTCGGTTTTCACGCAATTCCGAGACAGTGACCAAGCTTTCATTATCTTGACCTCAATTAGCCTCAAAAGTGTTTTCGTCCGGTCAGGGTCCAAACGGATGATATTGAAAACAATATTGGGCATTCTAGAATCCTCATGAAAAGTGTAGTTGGTATGTCAGTTTTCACGCAATTCCAAGACAGTGACCAAGCTTTCATTATTTTTACCTCAATTAGAATGAAAGGTCTTTTCCCCCGGTGAGGGCCAAAACGGATGAATTTGACAACAATATTGGGCATTCTAGAATCCTCATCAAAAATGCAGTTGGAATGTCGGTTTTCACGCAATTCCGAGACAGTGACCAAGCTTTCATTATTTTGACCTCAATTAGAATGAAAGGTGTTTTCGTCCGGTCAGGGCCCAAACGGATGAATTTGACAACAATATTGGGCATTCTAGAATCCTCATGAAAAGTGGAGAGTTGGTATGTCGGTTTTCACGCAATTCCGAGACAGTAACCAAGCTGTCATTATTTTGACCTCAATTAGAATGAAAGGTGTTTTCGTCCGGTCAGGGCCCAAACGGATGAATTTGACAACAATATTGGGCATTCTGGAATCCTCATGAAAAGTGGAGAGTTCGTATGTCGGTTTTCACGTAATTCCGAGACAGTAACCAAGCTTTCATTATTTTGACCTCAATTAGAATGAAAGGTGTTTTGGTCCGGTCAGGGCCCAAACGGATGAATTTGACAACAATATTGGGCATTCTAGAATCCTCATAAAAAATGCAGTTGGTATGTCGGTTGTCACGCAATTCCGAGACAGTGACCAAGCTTTCATTATTTTGACCTCAATTAGAATGAAAGGTGTTTTCGTCCGGTCAGGGCCCAAACGGATGAATTTGACAACAATATTGGGCATTCTAGAATCCTCATGAAAAGTGGAGAGTTGGTATGTCGGTTTTCACGCAATTCCGAGACAGTGACCAAGCTTTCATTATTTTGACCTCAATTAGAATGAAAGGTGTTTTCGTCCGGTCAGGGCCCAAACGGATGAATTTGACAACAATATTGGGCATTCTGGAATCCTCATGAAAAGTGGAGAGTTGGTATGTCGGTTTTCACGTAATTCCGAGACAGTAACCAAGCTTTCATTATTTTGACCTCAATTAGAATGAAAGGTGTTTTCGTCCGGTCAGAGCCCAAACGGATGAATTTGACAACAATATTGGGCATTCTAGAATCCTCATCAAAAATGCAGTTGGTATGTCGGTTGTCACGCAATTCCGAGACAGTGACCAAGCTTTCATTATTTTGACCTCAATTAGAATGAAAGGTGTTTTCGTCCGGTCAGGGCCCAAACGGATGAATTTGACAACAATATTGGGCATTCTAGAATCCTCATGAAAAGTGGAGAGTTGGTATGTCGGTTTTCACGCAATTCCGAGACAGTGACCAAGCTTTCATTATTTTGACCTCAATTAGAATGAAAGGTGTTTTCGTCCGGTCAGGGCCCAAACGGATGACTTTGACATCAATATTGGACATTCTAGAATTCTCATGAAAAGTGGAGTTGGTATGTCGGTTTTCACGCAATTCCGAGACAGTGACCAAGCTTTCATTATCTT
This sequence comes from Inga leiocalycina, assembly GCA_963242795.1. NCBI lineage: Eukaryota > Viridiplantae > Streptophyta > Magnoliopsida > Fabales > Fabaceae > Inga > Inga leiocalycina. Next base: position 43,700,213 of record OY725325.1, on the reverse strand, counting down.
GGCCTCAATTAGCCTCAAAAGTGTTTTCGTCCGGTCAGGGCCCAAACCGATGATATTGACAACAATATTGGGCATTCTAGAATCCTCATCAAAAGTGGGGTTGGTATGTCGGTTTTCACGCAATTGCGAGACAGTGACCAAGCTTTCATTTTTTTGACCTCAATTAGCCTGAAAAGTGTTTTGGTCCGGTCAGGTCCCAAACGGATTAATTTGACAACAATATTGGGCATTCTGGAATCCTCATGAAAAATGGAGTTGGTATGTCGGTTTTCACGTAATTCCGAGACAGTGACCAAGCTTTCATTATTTTGACCTCAATTAGAATGAAAGGTCTTTTCCCCCGGTGAGGGCCAAAACGGATGAATTTGACAACAATATTGGGCATTCTAGAATCCTCATCAAAAATGCAGTTGGAATGTCGGTTTTCACGCAATTCTGAGACAGTGACCAAGCTTTCATTATTTTGACCTCAATTAGAATGAAAGGTGTTTTCGTCCGGTCAGGGCCCAAACGGATGAATTTGACAACAATATTGGGCATTCTAGAATCCTCATGAAAAGTGGAGAGTTGGTATGTCGGTTTTCACGCAATTCCGAGACAGTGACCAAGCTTTCATTATTTTGACCTCAATTAGAATGAAAGGTGTTTTCTTCCGGTCAGGGCCCAAACGGATGAATTTGACAACAATATTGGGCATTCTAGAATCCTCATGAAAAGTGGAGAGTTGGTATGTCGGTTTTCACGCAATTCCGAGACAGTAACCAAGCTGTCATTATTTTGACCTCAATTAGAATGAAAGGTGTTTTCGTCCGGTCAGGGCCCAAACGGATGACTTTGACATCAATATTGGGCATTCTAGAATCCTCATGAAAAGTGGAGTTGGTATGTCGGTTTTCACGCAATTCCGAGACAGTGACCAAGCTTTCATTATCTTGACCTCAATTAGCCTCAAAAGTGTTTTCGTCCGGTCAGGGCCCAAACGGATGATATTGACAACAATATTGGGCATTCTAGAATCCTCATCAAAAGTGGAGTTGGTATGTCGGTTTTCACGCAATTCCGAGACAGTGACCAAGCTTTCATTATTTTGACCTCAATTAGAATGAAATTTGTTTTCGTCCGGTCAGGGCCCAAACGGATGAATTTTGACAACAATATTGGGCATTCTAGAATCCTCATGAAAAGTGGAGTTGGTATGTCGGTTTTCACGCAATTCCGAGACAGTGACCAAGCTTTCATTATTTTGACCTCAATTACAATGAAAGGTGTTTTCGTCCGGTCAGGGCCCAAACGGATGAATTTGACAACAATATTGGGCATTCTAGAATCCTCATGAAAAGTGGAGAGTTGGTATGTCGGTTTTCACGCAATTCCGAGACAGTGACCAAGCTTTCATTATTTTGACCTCAATTAGAATGAAAGGTGTTTTCGTCCGGTCAGGGCCCAAACGGATGAATTTGACAACAATATTGGGCTTTCTAGAATCCTCATGAAAAGTGGAGAGTTGGTATGTCGGTTTTCACGCAATTCCGAGACAGTAACCAAGCTTTCATTATTTTGACCTCAATTAGAATGAAAGGTGTTTTCGTCCGGTCAGGGCCCAAACGGATGAATTTGACAACAATATTGGGCATTCTAGAATCCTCATCAAAAATGCAGTTGGTATGTCGGTTGTCACGCAATTCCGAGACAGTAACCAAGGTTTCATTATTTTGACCTCAATTAGAATGAAAGGTGTTTTCGTCCGGTCAGGGCCCAAACGGATGAATTTGACAACAATATTGGGCATTCTAGAATCCTCATGAAAAGTGGAGAGTTGGTATGTCGGTTTTCACGCAATTCCGAGATAGTGACCAAGCTTTCATTATTTTGACCTCAATTAGAATGAAAGGTGTTTTCGTCCGGTCAGGGCCCAAACGGATGAATTTGACAACAATATTGGGCATTCTAGAATCCTCATGAAAAGTGGAGAGTTGGTATGTCGGTTTTCACGCAATTCCGAGCCAGTGACCAAGCTTTCATTATTTTGACCTCAATTAGAATGAAAGGTGTTTTCGTCCGGTCAGGGCCCAAACGGATGACTTTGACATCAATATTGGGCATTCTAGAATCCTCATGAAAAGTGGAGTTGGTATGTCGGTTTTCACGCAATTCCGAGACAGTGACCAAGCTTTCATTATCTTGACCTCAATTAGCCTCAAAAGTGTTTTCGTCCGGTCAGGGCCCAAACGGATGATATTGACAACAATATTGGGCATTCTAGAATCCTCATGAAAAGTGTAGTTGGTATGTCGGTTTTCACGCAATTCCGAGACAGTGACCAAGCTTTCATTATTTTTACCTCAATTAGAATGAAAGGTCTTTTCCCCCGGTGAGGGCCAAAACGGATGAATTTGACAACAATATTGGGCATTCTAGAATCCTCATCAAAAATGCAGTTGGAATGTCGGTTTTCACGCAATTCCGAGACAGTGACCAAGTTTTCATTATTTTGACCTCAATTAGAATGAAAGGTGTTTTCGTCCGGTCAGGGCCCAAACGGATGAATTTGACAACAATATTGGGCATTCTAGAATCCTCATGAAAAGTGGAGAGTTGGTATGTCGGTTTTCACGCAATTCCGAGACAGTGACCAAGCTTTCATTATTTTGACCTCAATTAGAATAAAAGGTGTTTTCCCTCAGTGAGGGCCCAAACGGATGAATTTGACAACAATATTGGGCATTCTAGAATCCTCATGAAAACTGGAGTTGTTATGTCGATTTTCACGCAATTGCGAGACATTGACCAAACCTTCATTCTTTTCTCCTCAAATTACCCTCAATCGTGTTTTTTACCGTTCAGGGCCCAATTGGATGAATTTGACAACAATATTGGGCATTCGAGAATCCTCTTGAAAAATAGATTCGGTATGTGGGTTTTCACGCAATTCCGGGATAGAGACCAAACGTTCATTCTTTTGACCTCAATTAGCCTGAAAAGAGTTTTTGTCCGGTCAGGGCACAAACGGATGAATTTGACAACAATATTTGGCATTCTAGAATGCTCATGAAAAATGGAGTTGCTATGTCGGTTTTCACGCAATTGCGAGACATTGACCAAACGTTCATTCTTTTGACCTCAAATATTGGGCCTTCTAGAATCCTCATGAAAAATGGAATTGATATGTCTGTTTTCTCGCAATTCCGAGACAGTGACCAAGCTTTCATTATTTTGACCTCAATAAGCCTGAAAAGTGTTTTCGTCCGGCCAGGGCCCAAACGGATGAATTTACCAACAATATTGGGCATTCTAGAATCCTCATGAAAAATGGAGTTGATATGTCGGGTTTCAAACAATTGCTAGACAATGACTAAACGTTCATTCTTTTGACCTCAAATTAGCCTTAATCGCGTTTTTTGCCGTCCAGGGCCCTAACGGAATATTTTACCAAACAATATTGGGCATTCTAGAATCCTCATGAAAAATGGAGTTGGTATGTCGGTTTTCACGCAATTCCGAGACAGTGACCAAGCTTCCATTATTTTGACCTCAATTAGCCTGAAAAGTGTTTTCATCCGGTCAGGGCCCAAACGGATGAATTTGACAACAATGTTTGGCATTCTAGAATCCTCATGAAAAATGGAGTTGTTATGTTGGTTTTCACGCAATTGCGAGACATTAAATAAACCTTCATTCTTTTGACCTCAAATTACCCTCAATCATGTTTTTTACCGTTCAGGGCCCAAACTGATGAATTTGACAAGAAAATTGGGCATTCGAGAATCCTCATGAAAAATAGATTGGGTATGTTGGTTTTCACGCAATTCCGGGACAGAGACCAAACGTTCATTGTTTTGACCGCAAATTAGCCTCAATCGCGTTTTTTGCCGTTCAGGGCCCAAACGGATGATTTTGACAACAATATTGGGCATTCGAGAATCCTCTTGAAAAATAGATTGTGTATGTGGGTTTTCACGCAATTCCGGGACAGAGACCAAACGTTCATTCTTTTGACCTCAAAATAGCCTCAATCGCGTTTTTTGCCGTTCAGGGCCCAAACGGATGATTTTACCAACAATATTGGGCATTCTAGCATCCTCATGAAAAATGGAGTTGGTATGTCGGTTTTCAAGCAATTCCGAGACAGTGACCAAGCTTTCATTATGTTGACCTCAATTAGCCTCAAAAGTGTTTTCGTCCGGTCAGGGCCCACACGGATGAATTTGACAACAAAATTGGGCATTCTAGAATCCTCATGAAAAATGGAGTGGGTATGTGGGTTTACACGCAATTCCGAGACTGTGACCAAACTTTCATTGTTTTGACCTCAAATTAGCCTCAATCGCGTTTTTTACCGTTCAGGGCCCAAACAGATGAATTTGACAACAATATTGGCCATTCTAGAATCCTCATGAAAAATGGAGTGGGTATGTGGGTTTAGACGTAATTGCGAGATAGTGACAAAACGTTCATTCTTTTGACCTCAAATTAGCCAGAAAAGCGTGTTTGTCCGGTCAGGGCCCAAACGGATAAATTTGACAACAATATTGGGATTTCTTGAATCCTCTTGAAAAATGGAGTGGGTATGTGGGTTTTCACAGAATTCCGAGACAGTGACCAAAGTTACATTCTTTTGACATCAAATTAGCTTCAATCACGATTTTTTCCGTTCAGGGCACAAACAGATTAATTTGACAATAATATAGGGCATTCTAGAATTCTCATAAAAAATGGAGTGGGTATGTGGATTTTCACGCAATTCCGGGATAGAGACCAAACGTTCATTCTTTTGACCACAAATTACCCTCAATCGCGTTTTTTGCCCTTCAGGGCCCAAACGAATGATTTTGACAACAACATTGGGCATTCTAGAATCCTCATGAAAAATGGAGTTGGTATGTCGTTTTCACGCAATTCCGAGACAGTGACCAAGCTTTCATTATTTTGACCTCAATTAGGCTCAAAAGTGTTTTCGTCCGGTCAGGGCCCAAACGGATGAATTTGACAACAATATCGGGCTTTCTATAATCCTCAAGAAAAATGGAGTTGGTATGTCGGTTTTCACGCAATTCCGAGACAGTGACCAAGCTTTCATTATTTGACCTCAATTTGGCTGAAAAGTGTTTTCATCCGGTCAGGGCCCAAACGGATGAATTTGTCAACAATATTGGGCATTATAGAATCCTCCAGAAAAATGGAGTGGGTATGTGGGTTTAGACACAATTGCGAGCCAGTGACAAAACGTTCATTATTTTGACCTCAAATTAGCCTGAAAAGCATTTTTGTCCTGTCAGGGGCCAAACGGATGAATTTGACAACAATATTGGGCCTTTTAGAATCATCTTGAAAAATGGAGTGGGTATGTGCGTTTTAACGGAATTTTGAGACAGTGACCAAAGTTACATTCTTTTGACATCAAATTAGCTTCAATCACGTTTTTTTCCTTTCAGGGCACAAACAGATTAATTTGACAACAATATAGGGCATTCTAGAAGTCTCATAAAAAATGGAGTGGGTATGTGGGTTTTCACGCAATTCCGGGATAGAGACCAAACGTTCATTCTTTTGACCACAAATTACCCTCAATCGCGTTTTTTGCCCTTCAGGGCCCAAACGGATGATTTTGACAACAATATTGGGCATTCTAGAATCCTCATGAAAAATGGAGTTGGTATGTCGGTTTTCACGCAATTCCGAGACAGTGACCAAGCTTTCATTATTTTGACCTCAATTAGGCTCAAAAGTGTTTTCGTCCGGTCAGGGCCCAAACGGATGATTTTGACAACAATATTGGGCATTCTATAATCCTCGTGAAAAATGGAGTTGTGATGTCGGTTTTCAAGCAATTGCGAGACATTGACCAAACCTTCATTCTTTTGACCTCAAATTACCCTCAATCATGTTTTTTACCGTTCAGAACCCAAACGGATGAATTTGACAACAATATTGGGCATTCAAGAATCCTCATGAAAAATGGAGTTGGTATGTCGGTTTTCACGTAATTCCGGGACAGAGACCAAACGTTCATTCTTTTGACCTCAAATTAGCCTCAATCGCGTTTTTTGACCTCCAGGGCCCAAACGGATGAATTTGAAACCAAATATTGGGCATTCTAGAATCCTCATTAAAAATGGAGTTGGTATGTCAGTTTTCACGCAATTCCGACACAGTGACCAAGCTTTCATTATTTTGACCTCAATTTGGCTGAAAAGTGTTTTCATCCGGTCAGGGCCCAAACGGGTGAATTTGACAACTATATTGGGCATTCTAGAATCCTCATGAAAAATGGAGTGGGTATGGTGGTTTTCACGCAATTCCAAAACAGTGACCAAACTTTCATTTTTTTGACGTCAAATTAGCCACAATCGCGTTTTTTACCGTTCAGGGCCCAAACGGATGAATTTGACAACAGTATTGGGCATTCTAGAATCCTCATGAAAAAATGGAGTAGGTATGTGCGATTTCACGGAATTCCAAGGCAGTGACCTAAGTTACATTCTTTTGACCTCAAATTAGCCTCAATCACGTTTTTTTTCGTTCAGGGTACAAACAAATTGGTTTGACAACAAAATCGGGCATTCTAGAATTCTCATGAAAAATGGAGTGGGTATGGCGGTTTTCACACAATTCCGAAACAGTGACTAAACATTCATTTTTTTGACCTACAATTAGCCACAACCGCGTTTTTTAACATTTAGGGATCAAACGGATGAATTTGACAACAATATTGGGCATTCTAGAATCCTCATGAAAAATGGAGTGGTTATGTGGGTTTTCACGCAATTCCGACATAGTGACGAAACTTTCATTGTTTTGACCTCAAATTAGCTTGAAAAGCGTGTTTGTCCGGTCAGGGCCCAAACGGATGAATTTCAAAACAATATTGGGCATTCTAGAATCCTCATGAAAAATGCGGTGGGTATGTTGGTTTACACGCAATTTTAAGAAATTAACCAAACGTTCATTGTTTTGACCTCAAATTAGCCTGAAAAGTGTTTTTTCCGGTCAGGGCACAAAGGGATGAATTTGACAAAATTATTTGGCATTCTAGAATCCTCATGAAAAATGGAGTGGGTATGTGGGTTTTCACGCAATTCCGACACAGTGACGAAACTTTCATTGTTTTGACCTCAAATTAGCCTGAAAAGCATTTTTGTCCGGTCAGGGCCCAAACGGATGAGTATGACAACAATATTTGGCATTCTAGAGTCCTCATGAAAAATGCAGTGGCTATGTGGGTTTTCACGCAATTCCGACACAGTAAAGAAACTTTCATTGTTTTGACCTCAAATTAGCCTGAAAAGCGTTTTTGTCCGGTCAGGGCCCAAACGGATGAATTTGAGAACAAAATTTGGCATTCTAGAATCGTAATGAAAAATGGAGCGGGTATGTGGGTTTTCACGCAATTCTGACACAGTGACAAAACTTTCATTGTTTTGACCTCAAATTAGCCTGAAAAGCGTTTTTGTCCGGTCAGGGCCCTAACGGATGAATTTGACAACAATATTTGTCTTTCTAGAATTGTCATGAAAAAGGAGTAGGTATGTGGGTTTTCACGCAATTTTGAAACTACGACAAAACGTTCATTCTTTTGACCTCAAATTAGCCTGAAAAGCGTTTTTGTCCGGTCAGGGCCCAAACGGATGACTTTGACAACAATATTGGGAATTCTAGAATCATCTTGAAAAATGGAGTAGGTATGTGCGTTTTCACAGAATTCTGAGACAGTGACCAAAGTTACATTCTTTTGATCTCAAATTAGCCTCAATCACGTTTTTTGCCGTTCAGGGTACAAACAGATTAATTGGACAAGAATATGAGGCATTCTAGAATTCTCATGAAAAATAGAGTGTATATGGTGGTTTTCACGCAATTTCGAGACAGTGACCAAACTTTCATTCTTTTGACCTCAAATTAGCCTGAAAATGGTTTTTGTCTGGTCAGGGCCCAAATGGATGAATTTGACAACAATATTTGGCGTTATCGAATCCTCATGAAAAATCGAGTGGGTATGTGGGTGTTCACGCAATTTCGAGAGAGTGAAAAAATATTCATTCTTTTGACCTCAAATTAGCCTGAAAAGCGTTTTTGCCCGGTCAGGGCCCAAACGGATGAATATGACAACAATATTTGGCATTCTAGAGTCCTCATGAAAAATGCAGTGGGTATGTGGGTTTTCACGCAATTCCGACACAGTAAAGAAACTTTCATTGTTTTGACCTCAAATTAGCCTGAAAAGCGTTTTTGTCCGGTCAGGGCCCAAACGGATGAATTTGACAACAAAATTTGGCATTCTAGAATCCTCATGAAAAATGGAGTGGGTATGTGGGTTGTCACGCAATTCCGACACAGTGACGAAACTTTCATTGTTTTGACCTCAAATGAGTATGAAAAGCGTTTTTGTCTGGTCAGGGCCCTAACGGATGAATTTGACAACAATATTTGGCTTTCTAGAATTGTCATGAAAAAGGAGTGGGTATGTGGGTTTTCACGCAATTTTGAAACTACGACAAAACGTTCATTGTTTTGACCTCAAATTAGCCTGAAAAGCGTGTTTGTCGGGTCAGGGCGCAAACGGGTGAATTTAAAAACAATATTGGGCATTCTAGAATCCTCATGCAAAATGCGGTGGGTAAGTGGGTTTACACGCAAATCAGAGACAGTAACCGAACGTTCATTGTTTTGACCTCAAATTAGCCTGAAAAGCGTTTTTGTACTGTCAGGGCCCTAACGGATGAATTTGACAAAATTATTTGGCATTCTAAAATCCTCATGAAAAATGGAGTGGGTATGTGTGTTGTCACGAAATTCCGACACAGTGACGAAACTTTCATTGTTTTGACCTCAAATTAGCCTGAAAAGCTTTTTTGTCCGGTCAGGGCCCAAACGGATGAGTATGACAACAATATTTGGCATTCTAGAGTCCTCATGAAAAATGCAGTGGCTATGTGGGTTTTCACGCAATTCCGACACAGTAAAGAAACTTTCATTGTTTTGACCTCAAATTAGCCTGAAAAGCGTTTTTGTCCGGTCAGGGCCCAAACGGATGAATTGGACAACAATATTGGGCATTCGAGAATCCTCATGAAAAATGGAGTGGCTATGTGGGTTTTCACGCAATTCCGACACAGTGACAAAACTTTCATTGTTTTGACCTCAAATTAGCCTGAAATGCATTTTTGGCCGGTCCGGGCCAAAACGGATGAATTTGACAACAATATTGGGCATTCTAGAATCCTCATTATAAATCGAGTGGGTATCTGGGTTTTCACGCAATTCCAACACAGTGACGAAACTTTCTTTGTTTTGACCTCAAATTAGCCTGAAAAGTGTTTTTGTCTGGTCAGGGCCCAAACGGTTGAATTTGACAAGAATATTAAGAATTCTAGAATCCTCATGAAAAATGGAGTGGGTATGTGGGTTTACACGTAATTCCGAGAAAGTGACCAAACGTTCATTCTTTTGACCTCAAATTAGCCTGAAAAGCGTTTTTGTCCGGTCAGGGCACAAACGGATGAATTTGACAACAATATTGGCCATTCTAGAATTCTCATTAAAAATGACGTGGGAATTTGGGTTTTCACGCAATTCCGACACAGTGACAAAACTTTCATTGTTTTGACATCAAATTAGCCTTAAAAGCTTTTTTCTCCTGTCAGGGCCCTAACGGATGAATTTGACAACAATATTTGGAATTCTAGAATCCTCATGAAAAATGGAGTGGGTATGTGGGTTTTCACGCAATTTCGAGACAGTGACCAAACGTTCATTCTTTTGACCTCAAATTAGCGCTAAACGCGTTTTTGTCCGGTCAGGGCCCAAACGGATGAATATGACAAATATATTGGGCATTCTAGAATCCTCATGGAAAATGCAGTGGGTATGTGGGTTTTCACGTAATTCCGACACAGTGACGAAAATTTCATTGTTTTGACCTCAAATTAGCTTGAAAAGAGTTTTTGTCCGGTCAGGGCCCTAACGGATGAATTTGACAACAATATTTGGCATTCTAGAATCATCATGAAAAATGGAGTGGGTATGTGGGTTTTCACGCAATTCCGACACAGTGACGAAACTTTCATTGTTTTGACCTCAAATTAGCCTGAAAAGCGTTTTTGTCCTGTCAGGGACCTAACGGATGAATTTGACAACAATATTTGGCATTCTAGAATCCTCATGATCAATCGAGTGGGTATGTGGGTTTTCAGGCAATTTCGAGGCAGTGACAAAACTTACATTCTTTTGACCTCAAATTAGCCTGCAAAGCGTTTTTGTCCGGTCAGAGCCCAAACGGATGAATTTGACAACAATATTTGGCATTCTAGAATCCTCATGATGAATCGAGTGGGTATGTGGGTTTTCAGGCAATTTTGAGGCAGTGACAAAACATTCATTCTTTTGACCTCAAATTAACCTGAAAAGCGTTTTTGTCTGGTCAGGGCCCAAACGGATGAATTTGACAACAATATTGGGAATTCTAGAATCCTCTTGAAAAATGGAGTGGTATGTGCGTTTTCACGGAATTCCGAGACAGTGACCAAAGTTACATTCTTTTGACCTCAATTTAGCCTCAATCACGTTTTTTGCCGTTCAGGGTACAAACAGATTAATTTGACAACAATATGGGGCATTATAGAATTCTCGTGAAAAATGGAGTTGGTATGGCGGTTTTCACGCAAATCCGAAACAGTGACCAAACTTTCATTTTTTTCACATCAAATTAGCCACAATCGCGTTTTTTACCGGTCAGGGCCCAAACGGATGAATTTGACAACAATATTGGGCATTCTAAAATCCTCATGAAAAATTGAGTGCGTATGTGAGTTTTCATGCGATTTCGAGATAGTGACAAAACTCTCATTCTTTTGACCTCAGATTAGCCTGAAAAGCGTTTTTGTCCGGTCAGGGCCCAAACGGATGAATTTGACAACAAAATTGGGCATTCTAGAATCCTCTTGAAAAATGGAGTAGGTATGTGCGTTTTCACAGAATTCTGAGACAGTGACCAAAGTTACATTCTTTTGATCTCAAATTAGCCTCAATCACGTTTTTTGCCGTTCAGGGGTGAAACAGATTAATTTGACAAGAATATGGGGCATTCTAGAATGGTCATGAAAAATAGAGTGCGTATGGCGGTTTTCACGTAATTCCGATACAATGACCAAACTTTCATTTTTTTGACCTCAAATTAGGCAAAATCGCGTTTTTTACCGTTCAAGGCCCAAACGGATGAATTTGACAACAATATTGGGCATTCTAGAATTCTCATGAAAAATGGAGTTGGAATGTGGGTTTTCACAGAATTCTAAGACAGTAACCTAACTTTCATTGTTTTGACCTCAAATTAGCCTGAAAAGCGTTTTTGTCCGGTCAGGGCCCAAACGGATGAATTTGACAACAAAATTTGTCATTCTAGAATCCTCATGAAAAATGGAGTGGGTATGTGGGTTGTCACGCAATTCCGACACAGTGACGAAACTTTCATTGTTTTGACCTCAAATGAGTATGAAAAGCGTTTTTGTCTGGTCAGGGCCCTAACGGATGAATTTGACAACAATATTTGGCTTTCTAGAATTGTCATGAAAAAGGAGTGGGTATGTGGGTTTTCACGCAATTTTGAAACTACGACAAAACGTTCATTGTTTTGACCTCAAATTAGCCTGAAAAGCGTGTTTGTCGGGTCTGGGCCCAAACGGGTGAATTTAAAATGGAGTGGGTATGTGGGTTTACACGCAATTCAGAGACAGTAACCGAACGTTCATTGTTTTGACCTCAAATTAGCCTGAAATGCATTTTTGGCCTGTCCGGGCCCAAACGGATGAATTTGACAACAATATTGGGCATTCTAGAATCCTAATAAACAATGGAGTGGGTATATGGGTTTTCACGTAATTTCGAGATAGTGCCAAAACGTTTATTCTTTTGACCTCAAATTAGCCTGCAAAGCGTTTTTGTCCGGTCAGGGCCCAAACGGATGAATTGGACAACAATATTGGGCATTCGAGAATCCTCATGAAAAATGGAGTGGCTATGTGGGTTTTCACGCAATTCCGACACAGTGACAAAACTTTCATTGTTTTGACCTCAAATTAGCCTGAAATGCATTTTTGGCCTGTCCGGGCCCAAACGGATGAATTTGACAACAATATTGGGCATTCTAGAATCCTCATTATAAATCGAGTGGGTATGTGGGTTTTCACGCAATTCCGACACAGTGACGAAACTTTCTTTGTTTTGACCTCAAATTAGCCTGAAAAGTGTTTTTGTCTGGTCAGGGCCCAAACGGTTGAATTTGACAAGAATATTAAGAATTCTAGAATCCTCATGAAAAATGGAGTGGGTATGTGGGTTTACACGTAATTCCGAGAAAGTGACCAAACGTTCATTCTTTTGACCTCAAATTAGCATGAAAAGCGTTTTTGTCCTGTTAGGGACCTAACGGATGAATTTGACAACAATATTTGGCATTCTAGAATCCTCATTAAAAATGGAGTGGGTATGTGGGTTTTCACGCAATTACGAGACAGTGGCAAAACGTTCATTCTTTTGACCTCAAATTAGCCTGAAAAGCGTTTTTATCCGGTCATGACCCAAACGGATGAATTTGCCAACAATATTTGGCATTCTAGAATCCTCATTAAAAATGGAGTGGGTATAAGGGTTTTCACGCAATTTCGAGACAGTGACCAAACGTTCATTCTTTTGACCTCAAATTAGCATTAAAAGCGTTTTTGTCTGGTCAGGGCCCAAACGGATGCATATGACAAATATATTGGGCATTCTAGAATCCTCATGGAAAATGCAGTGGGTATGTGGGTTTTCACGTAATTCCGACACAGTGACGAAAATTTCATTGTTTTGACCTCAAATTAGCTTGAAAAGAGTTTTTGTCCGGTCAGGGCCCTAACGGATGAATTTGACAACAATATTTGGCATTCTAGAATCATCATGAAAAATGGAGTGGGTATGTGGGTTTTCACGCAATTCCGACACAGTGACGAAACTTTCATTGTTTTGACCTCAAATTAGCCTGAAAAGCGTTTTTGTCCTGTCAGGGACCTAACGGATGAATTTGACAACAATATTTGGCATTCTAGAATCCTCATGATCAATCGAGTGGGTATGTGGGTTTTCAGGCAATTTCGAGGCAGTGACAAAACTTACATTCTTTTGACCTCAAATTAGCCTGCAAAGCGTTTTTGTCCGGTCAGAGCCCAAACGGATGAATTTGACAACAATATTTGGCATTCTAGAATCCTCATGATGAATCGAGTGGGTATGTGGGTTTTCAGGCAATTTTGAGGCAGTGACAAAACATTCATTCTTTTGACCTCAAATTAACCTGAAAAGCGTTTTTGTCTGGTCAGGGCCCAAACGGATGAATTTGACAACAATATTGGGAATTCTAGAATCCTCTTGAAAAATGGAGTGGTATGTGCGTTTTCACGGAATTCCGAGACAGTGACCAAAGTTACATTCTTTTGACCTCAATTTAGCCTCAATCACGTTTTTTGCCGTTCAGGGTACAAACAGATTAATTTGACAACAATATGGGGCATTATAGAATTCTCGTGAAAAATGGAGTTGGTATGGCGGTTTTCACGCAAATCCGAAACAGTGACCAAACTTTCATTTTTTTCACATCAAATTAGCCACAATCGCGTTTTTTACCGGTCAGGGCCCAAACGGATGAATTTGACAACAATATTGGGCATTCTAAAATCCTCATGAAAAATTGAGTGCGTATGTGAGTTTTCATGCGATTTCGAGATAGTGACAAAACTCTCATTCTTTTGACCTCAGATTAGCCTGAAAAGCGTTTTTGTCCGGTCAGGGCCCAAACGGATGAATTTGACAACAAAATTGGGCATTCTAGAATCCTCTTGAAAAATGGAGTAGGTATGTGCGTTTTCACAGAATTCTGAGACAGTGACCAAAGTTACATTCTTTTGATCTCAAATTAGCCTCAATCACGTTTTTTGCCGTTCAGGGGTGAAACAGATTAATTTGACAAGAATATGGGGCATTCTAGAATGGTCATGAAAAATAGAGTGCGTATGGCGGTTTTCACGTAATTCCGATACAATGACCAAACTTTCATTTTTTTGACCTCAAATTAGGCAAAATCGCGTTTTTTACCGTTCAAGGCCCAAACGGATGAATTTGACAACAATATTGGGCATTCTAGAATTCTCATGAAAAATGGAGTTGGAATGTGGGTTTTCACAGAATTCTAAGACAGTAACCTAACTTTCATTGTTTTGACCTCAAATTAGCCTGAAAAGCATTTTTGTCCGGTCAGGGCCCAAACGGTTGAATTTGACAAGAATATTGGGAATTCTAGAATCCTCATGAAAAATGGAGCGGGTATGTGGGTTTACACGTAATTCCGAGACAGTGACCAAACGTTCATTTTTTTCACCTCAAATTAGCCACAATCGCGTTTTTTACCGGTCAGGGCCCAAACGGATGAATTTGACAACAATATTGGGCATTCTAAAATCCTCATGAAAAATTGAGTGCGTATGTGAGTTTTCATGCGATTTCGAGATAGTGACAAAACTCTCATTCTTTTGACCTCAGATTAGCCTGAAAAACGTTTTTGTCCGGTCAGGGCCCAAACGGATGAATTTGACAACAAAATTGGGCATTCTAGAATCCTCTTGAAAAATGGAGTAGGTATGTGCGTTTTCACAGAATTCTGAGACAATGACCTAACTTTCATTCTTTTGACCTCAAATTAGCCTGAAAAGCGTTTTTGTCCGGTCAGGGCCCAAACGGATGAATTTGACAACAATATTTGGCATTATAGAATCCTCATGAAAAATCGAGTGGGTATGTGGGTTTTCACGCAATTTTGAGAGTGACAAAACGTTCATTCTTTTGACCTCAAATTATCCAAAAAAGCGTTTTTGTCCGGTCAGGGCCCAAACGGATGAATATTACAACAATATTGGGCATTCTAGACTCCACATGAAAAATGCAGTGGGTATGTGGGTTTTCAAGCAATTCCGACACAATGACGAAACTTTCATTGTTTTGACATCAAAATTAGCCTGGAAAGCGTTTTTGTCCGGTCAGGGCTTTAACGGATGAATATGACAACAATATTTGGCATTCTAGAATCCTCATGAAAAATGGAGTGGGTATGTGGGTTTTCACGCGATTTCGAGAGAGTGACCAAACGTTCATTCTTTTGACCTCAAATTAGCCTGAAAAGCGTTTTTGTCCGGTCAGGGCCCAAACGGATGATTATGACAACAATATTGGGCATTCAAGAATCCTCATGAAAAATGCAGTGGATATGTGGGTTTTCACGCAATTCCGACTCAGTCATGAAACTTTCATTATTTAGACCTCAATGTAGCCTGAAAAGCGTTTTTGTCCGGTCAGGGCCCAAACGGATGAATTTGACAACAATATTTCGCATTATAGAATCCTCATGAAAAAGGAGTGGGTATGTGGGTTTACACGTAATTTTAAGACAGTGCCCAAACGTTCATTCTTTTGACCTCAAATTAGGCTGAAAAGCGTTTTTGTCCGGTCAGGGCACAAACGGATGAATTTGACAACATGATTTTGCATTATAGAATCCTCATGAAAAATGGAGTGGGTATGTGGCTTTTCAAGCAATTCCGACTCAGTGACGAAACTTTCATTGTTTAGACCTCAAATTAGCCTGAGAAATGTTTTTTTCCGGTCAGGACCTTAAAGGATGAATTTGACAACAATATTTGGCATTCTAGAATCCTCCTGATTAATAGAGCAGGTTTGTGGGTTTTCACGCAATTTCGAGACAGTGACAAAACGTTCATTCTTTTGACCTCAAATTAGCCTGAAAAGCATTTTTGTCCGGTCAGGGCCCAAACGGTTGAATTTGACAAGAATATTGGGAATTCTAGAATCCTCATGAAAAATGGAGCGGGTATGTGGGTTTACACGTAATTCCGAGACAGTGACCAAACGTTCATTGTTTAGACCTCAAATTAGCCTGAGAAGCGTTTTTTTCCGGTCAGGACCTTAACGGATGAATTTGACAACAATATTTGGCATTCTAGAATCCTCCAGATTAATAGAGCAGGTTTGTGGGTTTTCACGCCATTTCGAGACAGTGACAAAACGTTCATTCTTTTGACCTCAAATTAGCTTGAAAAGCATTTTTGTCCGGTCAGGGCCCAAACGGTTGAATTTGACAAGAATATTAGGAATTCTAGAATCCTCATGAAAAATGGAGCGGGTATGTGGGTTTACACGTAATTCCGACACTGTGAGGAAACTTTCATTGTTTTGACCTCAAATTAGGCTGAAAAGCGTTTTTGTCCTGTCAGGGACCTAACGGAAGAATTTGACAACAATATTTAGCATTCTAGAATCCTCATTAAAAATGGAGTGGGTATGAGGGTTTTCACGCAATTTCGAGACTGACAAACGTTCATTCTTTTGACCTCAAATTAGCGTTAAAAGCGTTTTTGTCTGGTCAGGGCCCAAACGGATGCATATTACAAATATATTGGGCATTCTAGAATCCTCATGGAAAATGCAGTGGGTATGTGGGTTTTCACGTAATTCCGACACAGTGACGAAAATTTCATTGTTTTGACCTCAAATTAGCTTGAAAAGAGTTTTTGTCCGGTCAGGGCCCTAACGGATGAATTTGACAACAATATTTGGCATTCTAGAATCCTCATGAAAAATGGAGTGGGTATGTGGGTTCTCACGCAATTCCGACACAGTGACGAAACTTTCATTGTTTTGACCTCAAATTAGCCTGAAAAGCGTTTTTGTCCAGTTAGGGACCTAACGGATGAATTTGACAACAATATTTGGCATTCTAGAATCCTCATTAAAAATGGAGTGGGTATGTGGGTTTTCACGCAATTACGAGACAGTGGCAAAACGTTCATTCTTTTGACCTCAAATTAGCCTGAAAAGCGTTTTTATCCGGTCATGACCCAAACGGATGAATTTGCCAACAATATTTGGCATTCTAGAATCCTCATTAAAAATGGAGTGGGTATGAGGGTTTTCACGCAATTTCGAGACAGTGACCAAACGTTCATTCTTTTGACCTCAAATTAGCATTAAAAGCGTTTTTGTCTGGTCAGGGCCCAAACGGATGCATATGACAAATATATTGGGCATTCTAGAATCCTCATGGAAAATGCAGTGGGTATGTGGGTTTTCACGTAATTCCGACACAGTGACGAAAATTTCATTGTTTTGACCTCAAATTAGCTTGAAAAGAGTTTTTGTCCGGTCAGGGCCCTAACGGATGAATTTGACAACAATATTTGGCATTCTAGAATCCTCATGAAAAATGGAGTGGGTATATGGGTTCTCACGCAATTCCGACACAGTGACGAAACTTTCATTGTTTTGACCTCAAATTAGCCTGAAAAGCGTTTTTGTCCAGTCAGGGACCTAACGGATGAATTTGACAACAATATTTGGCATTCTAGAATCCTCATTAGAAATGGAGTGTGTATGTGGGTTTTCACGCAATTACGAGACAGTGGCAAAACGTTCATTCTTTTGACCTCAAATTAGCCTGAAAAGCGTTTTTATCCGGTCATGAGCCAAACGGATGAATTTGCCAACAATATTTGGCATTCTAGAATCCTCATTAAAAATGGAGTGGGTATGAGGGTTTTCACGCAATTTCGAGACAGTGACCAAACGTTCATTCTTTTGACCTCAAATTAGCGTTTAAAGCGTTTTTGTCTGGTCAGGGCCCAAACGGATGCATATGACAAATATATTGGGCATTCTAGAATCCTCATGGAAAATGCAGTGGGTATGTGGGTTTTCACGTAATTCCGACACAGTGACGAAAATTTCATTGTTTTGACCTCAAATTAGCGTGAAAAGAGTTTTTGTCCGGTCAGGGCCCAAACGGATGAATAGGACAACAATATTGGGCATTCTAGAATCCTCATGAAAGATGCAGTGGCTATGTGGGTTTTCACGCAATTCCGACACAGTGACGAAACTTTCATTGTTTAGACCTCAAATTAGCCTGAAAAGCGTTTTTGTCCAGTCAGGGCCCTAACGGATGAATTTGACAACAATATTTGGCATTCTAGAATCCTCCTGATTAATGGAGTGGGTATGTGGGTTTTCACGCAATTTCGAGACAGTGACAAAACGTTCATTGTTTTGACCTCAAATTAGCCTGAAAAGCGTTTTTGTCCTGTCAGGGCCCAAACGGATGAATTGGACAACAATATTGGGCATTCTAGAATCCTCATGAAAAATGGAGTGGGTATGTGGGTTTTCACGCAATTTCGAGAGAGTGACAAAACGTTCATTCTTTTGACCTCAAATTAGCCTGACAAGCGTTTTTGTCCGGTCAGGGCCCAAACGGATGAATACGACAACAATATTGGGCATTCTAGAATCCTCATGAAAAATGGAGTGGGTATGTGGGTTTTCACACAATTCCGACACTGTGAGGAAACTTTCATTGTTTTGACCTCAAATTAGCCTGAAAAGAGTTTTTGTCCTGTCAGGGACCTAACGGATGAATTTGACAACAATATTTGGCATTCTAGAATCCTCATTAAAAATGGAGTGGGTATGTGGGTTTTCACGCAATTACGAGACAGTGGCAAAACGTTCATTCTTTTGACCTCAAATTAGCCTGAAAAGCGTTTTTGTCCGGTCATGACCCAAACGGAAGAATTTGACAACAATATTTGGCATTATAGAATCCTCATGAAAAATCGAGGGGGTATGTGGGTTTTCACGCAATTTCGAGAGAGTGACAAAACGTTCTTTCTTTTGACCTCAAATTAGTTGGATATCATTTGAACTCTTTAGGTGTCTATTCTAGATCTAAACATATACCTAAAGGGTTGGGAAAAGCTATACCAAGAACCACCTTTACAAGTGTAAAATACTGATTTTTGGGGGTGGGCCACGGCCTAAAAATCCACGGGCTGCAGCCTAAAACTGCCCAGAAACGCTCAGAAACATTTGGGCTGCGGCCCAAAATCCACGGGCTGCTGCCCAAGAAAATCCAGTTTCTTAGCTGAATTTTCAAAAATCATAACTAATTCAGGAAAAATTGAAATAAGGTGATTCCAAAGCTAAATGAAAGAAATTTAAGTCCTCTTTCAAGGAAAAATATTGGCCCTAACTAGAAATCACCACAAAAGTCCAGATTTACCAAAAACCTAACATTGTACCAAAATAGGGTCCAGCTTTGATGCCAAACTTTGGACAGTTCAAACTACCAGCTCAAAAAGCGAAATGACACAAAATTTATGTCCATTTTGAAGCTTGGGATGTGAAGTTTAAGACTGGAAAGTTTCATAATTTTTCAACATCATTTGCCTAGTCAAAACGTCCACACCATCTGACTGTCCAGAACAGACTTACATTGGACAGATTTTCCAGATTTTGCCAATTGGTTTCCAATGGTCCCTAATTTCAAATCACATACTATTTTCACACAATTTGGCTCAAGGAACACATTGGAGCCATCAAAATGACCATATTCATTATCCATGAGCATGTTCTACCACAATCACCACATGTCACCTTAACATCTCCAATCAATACACACATTGCAATCCATTTCAACCCAAAATTCCAAGCCAATTCCAAATGCACAAAGACACTCTATGACACTAATTTCCACACTAAACACTAACCAAGTCATGCTTTCTTCGAAATTTACCAAAAATCAGGGCAAATTCCAAAGTCCTCAAGACTCAACCAATGATCAAAGCAACCATACCAAAGTGCTTCTAATTCTTACCTCTTCTTCTTCCTAAAGTCAATTCTTCAACTTGCCAAAATTCTCAATCTCTCAACCACCACCAATGAAAATTCTGAAACCATAGGTTTAAAGCTCTCAACTTTTTGCATAACATTAGTAGAGAACATTTGAGCATATGGAGATGTTCACTTACCTCAACTCAAGCTTTTCTCTTTCTCTTTCCTTAGCTTGTTCAACGAAAAATGGAGGAGGATGAGAGAGAAATGAGGTATTGATGAAGATGATCACATTTCCATTCTTTCTATGTACTTAGCCGACTTGGGAGGAAGAGAGAATGAGTTTGAAAACTTTGACCTCATCCATGGTCCATATCTTGACACTTGGCACTATCTTATTCTCCCTTCATGATTTCACATAGATTTGCATGCACAAGATTCCACCTCTTGTTCTTTTAATCCTAGCCATTGATCTTGATTACTAAGGAGTGTTCTCATCGGTAACTAACCAGTCAGTCGGTAAATTTACTGTTTTGCCCCTAATTATCACAATGCACAATATATGCTTCAAAAGTGCTCAATTAGTATTAATTACATTACTTTGAAGTTGCTAATCCTTGGTCACAATCCAGGATAATACAATTCTCCCCCCGAAAATTAAATTTTGTCCTCGAAATTGTTACACAACTTGAGCCATAAACTCCGGATATCGTCTTCGCATATCTTCCTCCGCTTCCCAAGTTGCCTCTCTTAGGGTCATTCCTTTCCAGATCACTTTCACATATGGAATGCTTCGGTGTCTGAGCCGTCGCTCCTCTCGATCAATGACTTGCTCTGGTTCCGCCGCATATGTGAAATTTTCTTGTAGCTCAACATCCTCATATTCAATGGTGTGAGACGGATCCGGTTGGTACTTCTTCAGTTGAGAAACGTGGAATACGTCATGGAGCCTGCTCAAGCTCAGAGGTAGTGCTACTCGGTTCGCAACAGGTCCAATCCTCTCAAGGATTTCAAAAGGACCAATATACCTCGGGCTCAACTTCTCTCGTTTGATTGCATGCCCAACACCGGTGACAGGAGATACCCTCAGAAACACGTGGTCACCAACTTCAAACTCTAGAGGTCTTCTTCTCTTGTCAGCGTAGCTTTTCTGTCGACTCTGCGCTGCAAGCAACCTCTTACGAATAATCCAAATCTGTGTAGAGGTTTGATCAACCAAATCTAGCCCATAAAGCTTCCTTTCGGATAACTCATTCCAGCATATTGGTGATTGACACCGTCTTCCATACAATGCTTCATATGGAGCCATTTGGATGCTCGCATGATAGCTATTGTTGTAGGCGAACTCAGCAAGTGGGAGGAAATGATCCTAACTTCCTTTAAAGTCGAGAACGCAAGCTCGCAACATATCTTCCAGCGTCTGAATTGTTCTCTCAGATTGTCCATCCGTTTGAGGATGATAAGCCATACTGAATCTCGGTTGAGTACCTAAAGCTTCATGCAATGCTTTCCAGAATCTTGAAGTAAATCATGGATCTCGATCGGAAATGATATTCTTCGGTGTACCATGAAGTCTGACAATCTCTCAGATATAAATCTCTGCTAATTTATCAGGAGAATAACCAGCATTGATTGGCATGAAGTGTGCTGACTTCGTTAACCTATCCACAATTACCCAGATCACATCATAGTTTCTGATCTTGGGCAATCCCACAACCAAATCAATGGTCACGCTTTCCCATTTCCATTCCAGAATCTCAGGACTCTGAAGTAAACTAGGCGGTCTCTGGTGCTCAATCTTTACCTTCTGGCAAGTGAGACACCTTGCTACATATTTGGTCACATCACTCTTCATACCCGGCCACCAATACACCGATTTCAAATTATGATACATCTTGGTCATACCAGGATGGAGAGTATATTGGCTCTTGTGCGCCTCATCCAGAATCTTCTGCCTCAACTCCGCCCTAAGTGGCACGCAAACTCTCTTCTAATAACGAACCAATCCATGAGGCGATAGGTCGTAGCCTGGAACTTCTCCCTGTCCAATTCGAGCCAGGTTGCGCTGTATCCAGTCATCTTGACTCTGAGCTTCTTCAATTTCCGCCCTTAGATCACTCTCCTCTTAAGAAACAGTGTAATTAGCACAGATGATCTGGTTTGTCAAATTTAAATCACAAAAATCTTCAATCAATTTCCTTTCTTGTATCATCATAGCTGCAACGAGCATAGTCTTTCAGCTAAGAGCATCAGCGACTACATTTTCCTTACCCGGATGATATTTTATTTCCAGGTCGTAGTCCTTAAGCAATTCCATCCAACGGCGCTGTCTCATATTCAGTTCTTTTTTATCATACAGATATTTGAGACTCTTGTGGTCGCAGTACAATTCCACAGTCACACCATACAGGTAATGACGCCAAATCTTCAAAGCAAATACAATGGCCGCAAGCTCCAGATCATGAGTGGGATAGTTCAATTCATGAGGCCTGAGCTGTCGAGAGGCGTAAGCCACCACACGTCTCTGCTGCATAAGGACACACCCTAATCCCTGCCCACTGGCATCAGAATACACAACATATGTCAAACTGGGATCGGGTAAAATCAATACAGGTGCCGTCATCAACCTCTCCTTCAGCTCCACAAAACAGTTTTCACATTTCTCGTCCCACACAAACGGCTGATCCTTTCTCGTGAGCTTGGTCATTGGCAACACAATACAGGAGAAATTCTGGATGAATCTCCGATAGTAACCAGCAAGACTCAGAAAACTGTGTACTTCTGCCACAGATTCTGGCCTCTTCCAGTTCAGTACTGCTTCCACTTTACTGGGATCCACAGAAACCCCTTCTTACAAGATAACATGGCCTAAGAATTTCACCTCTGATAGCCAGAACTCGCACTTGCTCAATTTGGCATATAGTTGCTTCTCACGTAATGTATTCAATACGATTTTCAAATAATGTTCATGCTCTTCCTTACTTTTGGAATATATCAAAATATCATCGATAAACACAACAACAAACTGATCTAAATACTGCCGAAAGATACGGTTCATGTAATCCATAAAAACCGCAGGCGCATTGGTTAGCCCAAATGGCATCACTAAGAACTCATAATGACCATATCGGGTCCTGAAAGCAGTCTTCGAAACATCTTCTACTTTCACTCGCAGCTGATGATACCCTGACCTTAGATCAATCTTTGAAAATACACATGATCCAGATAATTGATCTAAAAGGTCATCGATTCGGGGAAGAGGGTACTTGTTCTTAATAGTAACCTTGTTCAATTCTCTATAATCGATACACAATCGAAGACTCCCATCTTTCTTCTTTACAAACAACACTGGAGCTCCCCAAGGCGACACACTGGGTCTAATAAACTCTTTCTCAAGCAAATCTTCTATTTGTTTCTTTAACTCCGCCATTTCATTTGGGGCCATGCGATATGGGGCCTTAGATATAGAACCAGCTCCAGGTACAATGTCAATCGGGAACTAAACTTCCCTCTCAGGAGGCAATCCACTAAGATAATCTGGAAATACCTCCGGGAATTCATTTACCACGGGTATATCACTCAAAATTTCACCAGCTTCCTTTTGTACAGAGAAAAATACCATATACCCCTAACAACCTTTTTCAAGATATCGTTCAGCTTTAGCTGCAGCAAGGAAATTCATACTAGAATCCACAACTTCAGCCCTCTGAGAAACAGGATATACTATCCTCTTGTTCCCACAATCAAGTAATACATTATTTGCCGTTAAACAATCAAAACCCAAAATAACTTCCAATTAGTAAAGCGGCAAACATATCAGATCTACCACAATTGGTGCCCTTCTACAGTTATGACACAACTCAAACAAGCTTCTGTGGTTAAGGCCTTAATACCCATTGGAGTTGACACTACTAGGTTGAATGGTAACTTATGTACATGTAATCCCAGGCGCCTCATGCAATCATAAGAGATGAAGGAGTGACTTGAACCCGAGTCATACAAAACTTGCAACAAATGGCCATTAAGAAAAATATTACCTTGTATCAACTCAGGGGATTTGCGGGTCTCCTCGTGGGTCATAGCGAATACTCGGCCCTGTGTCTTCAGTCTCTGGTCCGGTCGTGGCTCTTTGCAGTCAGTAGCAGTATGCCCCACACGTTTACAATTGAAGCATATTATTTTGCCATCACAAGTTTTGCCTTGATGTGGTTGGTTACACCGACGACAAATCCACGGTCCAGAATATGTTCTTTGCTGGTCACGGCTCCCAGACTGGTAGGGCTTCTTACCACTTCCAGACGAAGATCCTTGCCCCTTTCACTTTTGTGAGGTAGCACCCTTATTAGGTTCATTGCGGTGGCTAATAGCTCGGGCCGTATACAATTCTCTCAAGTTGTTCTTTGTAATCCTGCACTGTTCAACTGCCTTGTTGAACTTAGTGAATTAGTGAGTAGCTAGGCGTTTCCTCAATTCTCGCCTCAGACCGCGAATAAGCATATCAGAACTCCATTCTTCGTCATCTTTGAACTGGAGATAGGAGGAGTACCGAGCCAACCGTACAAAATGGGACAAGTAATCATTAAAGCTCTCCGTGTCCCCTTGTCTGATATTAAGAAACTCCGTCTCCTTCTTGAGTCTCACTGATTTGGCAAAATACTTCTCATTGAATTCTTGTTGAAACAGTTCCCAAGTCAATGGCATTTCTTTGCTCTTCAATGTTAGGGCGATATTCTGCCACCAACGGTCTGCATCCCCTTCGAGCTTATAAACGGCCAGTCGTGGCTTCACCTCATCTGGGAAACCAAGAACCTCAAATATTTTCTCCAGCCTGTTCATCCAATCTTTGGCTGCTTGAGGGTCAAACCTCTCTCTGAACGTCGGAGGCAGATGCTTGCAGAATCTGGTGACCCAAAACTGTAGGTCTCTTTCCTCTCTAAGCGGCATCCCATGTGATTCTTGATTTGGGACAATGTGAGGTAGGGACTCACGAGGTCGTGCTGACCCTTCAGCAGTGTCCTCATGATGGGTTTCTTCTTGAATTTCCACCGGAGTGTATTGAACCGGGTCCTCTTTGTTCTTTGCTTTCTCTGCTCTGAGCTCTTCTCTGAGCTCAGTTATCATATCCTACTGATCTTTGATTAGACCCATTAATTCCTGCATTGCATCCGGTGGGTTATTATTGACGACCTCCACCTCAGGGTCTACACGCGGAACATTGGGGCGTCCTCTAGTTTTCTTCATTTTACAAACAACTTGCCCCATCAATTTAGCAGAGATAGTATGCACTTAAAGTCACAAAACTCATATATATATCCATGTCAATATATCATACACGTGCATACTCAACAATCATTCACAGATAATCTTCTATCCCTATTATTGTCTAAGGGATCTATCCTAGCAAACTCTACCCTTGCCAGGAACTACAGCTCTAATACCAAAATGTAACCCCCTGCTTTTAAACACGTAATTATAATTCGATAATGCATATTTAAATTGGATTAGAGACCATTGGATGCTTTAACCTCGTTTTAAACTTTCAGTCTCACAGTAAAATTTTCGTAAAACTTTCAAAACTCTTTTTCCCATCCTGGTCTCAATTTCAATATTCGAATATAATTACCTGTGTAGTTAATATACATTCAATCAGATCAGAGTGTATAAACAAATCCCCGGCAACTCCCGGGTTCTATCCATATAACCTGAGGTTTATAAGTATCCACTAGGGGATTACACAACCAAAATCGAATATAATATTCCTAATTCAAACTATACAGTAATCCCGAGATTAAAATAGATAACCAACATCTCAAAAATCCTTAGTATCACTAAAGATCCTAAGTGCTCCGGGTTGGCCGCCTCTCCCTTGAGCCACACGCCCTGTCTGAAATGTTAGTCATAGGAAAGAATGAGATTCGAGCGAATCCTAGTAGTAACAAACCACTCACACAATGCATAACACAAAGCATGTATATAAATCACAACCAGCAACAGCAGCAGCAATCTCAAAGATACATGGTTTTCACCACAAACGACAGCACTCACGGCTGTATGCACAATACGATAGCTCTCGCTGTAATAATAATCACGACAGCTTACGCTGTAAACGACAGCTTGCGCTGTAAACGACAGCTATCACCAGCTGTAATCGCAGCAGCATCAAAGAATCATCACATAACAGTGATAACACACACATACAGAGCATTATACATAGTATAAGAGAGAGAGTCACTACCTGATCCTTTCCCGACGTTTCTTGGCACTGCGGTCTCACGAGAACGGCAAATATCAAATCCTGTAAACCAAATTAGGGACAACCCGTCAATCTCTTTCCCAAGTTCTTTTCTCTATAATACTTTAAGTTGGTTATCATTTGAACTCTTTAGGTGTCTATTCTAGGTCTAAACATATGCCTAAAGGGTTGGGAAAAGCTATGCCAAGAACCACCTTTACAAGTGTAAAATACTGATTTTTTGAGGTGGGCCGCGGCCCAAAAATCCACGGGCTGCAGCCCAAAACTGCCCAGAAACGCTCAGAAACATTTGGGCTGCGGCCCAAGAAAATCCAGTTTCTTAGCTGAACTTCCAAAAATCATAACTAATTCAGGAAAAATCGAAATAAGGTGATTCCAAAGCTAAATGAAAGCGATTTAAGTCCTCTTTCAAGGAAAAATATTGTCCCTAACTAGAAATCACCACAAAAGTCCAGATTTACCAAAAACCTAACATTGTACCAAAATAGGGTCCAGCTTTGATGCCAAACTTTGGACAGTTCAAACTACCAGCTCAAAAAGCGAAATGACACAAAATTTATGTCCATTTTGAAGCTTGGGATGTGAAGTTTAAGACTGGAAAGTTTCATAATTTTTCAACATCATTTGCCCAGTCAAAACGTCCACACCATCTGACTGTCCAGAACAGACTTACATTGGACAGATTTTCCAGATTTTGCCAATTGGTTTCCAATGGTCCCTAATTTCAAATCACATACTATTTTCACACAATTTGGCTCAAGGAACACATTGGAGCCATCAAAATGACCATATTCATTATCCATGAGCATGTTCTACCACAATCACCACATGTCACCTTAACATCTCCAATCAATACACACATTGCAATCCATTTCAACCCAAAATTCCAAGCCAATTCCAAATGAACAAAGACACTCTATGACACTAATTTCCACACTAAACACTAACCAAGTCATGCTTTCTTCGAAATTTACCAAAAATTAGGGCAAATTCCAAAGTCCTCAAGACTCAACCAATGATCAAAGCAACCATACCAAAGTGCTTCTAATTCTTACCTCTTCTTCTTCCTAAAGTCAATTCTTCAACTTGCCAAAATTCTCAATCTCTCAACCACCACCAATGAAAATTCTGAAACCATAGGTTTAAAGCTCTCAACTTTTTGCATAACATTAGTAGAGAACATTTGAGCATATGGAGATGTTCACTTACCTCAACTCAAGCTTTTCTCTTTCTCTTTCCTTAGCTTGTTCAACGAAAAATGGAGGAGGATGAGAGAGAAATGAGGTATTGATGAAGATGATCACATTTCCATTCTTTCTATGTACTTAGCCTACTTGGGAGGAAGAGAGAATGAGTTTGAAAACTTTGACCTCATCCATGGTCAATATCTTGACACTTGGCACCATCTTATTCTCCCTTCTATGATTTCACATAGATTTGCATGCACATGATTTCACCTCTTATTCTTTTAATCCTAGCCATTGATCTTGATTACTAAGGAGTGTTCTCATCGGTAACTAACCAGTCAGTCGGTAAATTTACCGTTTTGCCCCTGATTATCACAATGCACAATATATGCTTCAAAAGTGCTCAATTAGTATTAATTACATTACTTTGAAGTTGCTAATCCTTGGTCACAATCCAGGATATTACATAGCCAATATCTATCTAGTTGCTTAAGAAGAAATAGAAGAAGAGGTAACTGATTCTGACCTGACCTATGATGAATTACTTTCTGAATATAATGCTTTACATTTTGAATTCATCAAAGTAGTTAAAGAACTAGTTGTTTTTAAAAAGAAAAACAACGCTCTTGGAATAGAGCTAAAAGAAAATTTAGAGAAAGATTGTGAAAACTGTTCTTCTTTGAAAAAAAACATTGACTCATGAAAACTCTTAAAAAATTCACTAAAGGAAGTAAGACGATAAATGTGATTCTAAAAGCTCAATGTTTTGTAAATGATCGATCTGGTTTTGGTTATGATCCAAAATCAGATAGAAAAAAAAGGAAGAAAGAAAGTAGGAGGTAAGTCATATTTAAATTATTTTCAGCATTCTGTGCATACTTCAAATCCTTTTGCATATTGTAATTATTGTAATAGAAAAGGTCATTATACATCATTATGCATTCATAAGAAGAAAAGAAAGATAGGAACCTACAAATGGGTACCTAAAGGTTCATATGTTCCTAAAATCTTTTGTACTAACCCAAAAGGACCCAAAAAGATGTGGGTACCTAAGACTTAATTGTAATTGATTGCAGATATATTTTAAAGCATTAAAAAACAATAAATGATACATAGACAGTAGATGCTCTAAACATATGACTGGAGATTTTGAAAGTTTTACCACATTGCAACCTAAGGAAGGTGGAAAGGTAAAATTTAGAGGAAATCAATCCGGAAAAATAGCAGTAATTGGTGAAATCAAAAATGACAAAGGAATACAAGTCAAAGATGTATATTACTTTGAAGGCTTATGTCATAATTTGTTGAGCGTGAGTCAAAGTGCAGATAAAGACAACTGGATAATATTTGATTCAGAGGAATGTCTAATTATCAATAAGAAAGACTTACAACTTGATAAGAAAAATATCAAGGCAAAGCTCAGAGCAAAAAGGGAAGGTAACTGCTATACCCTTGATATCAATAGAATTAACTTTGAAAATTCTTTTCTGAGTAATGCTACTGAAAGTTGGTTATGGCATAAGAGACTAGCTCATGTCAACATGCATCAACTAGGCAAACTACTCAAAAAGGATTTAGTTCTTGGATTACCTAAAGTAAGTTTTAAAAATGATTTGATTTGTGACGCATGTCAACAGGGTAAACAAACTAAATCATCTTTCAAATCAAAAAATGAAATTACAATAAATGCACCACTTTAATTGATACATATGGATTTAGTTGGTCTAGTAAGAGTTAAAAGCCTTGGTGGCAACTTGTATTCATTGGTCATTGTTGATTATTTCTCTAGATTTACATGGACTATTTTTCTGTCATCAGAGGATAAAACCTTTACAGAATTCATTATTTTTGCCAAGAAAGTGCAAAATGAGAAAGGTATGTCCATTGCAGGTATCATGACAGATCATGATAGAGAGTTTGAAAATCAAGCCTTTGAAGAATATTGTGATACTAATGGTATTGATCATAATTTCTCTACTCTTAGGACACCTCAACAAAACGGAGTCATGGAACGTAAGAATAGAGTGCTCACTGAAATGGCTAGAGTAATGCCGAATGAAAAGAACGTGTCTCAAGTTTTATGGGCTGATGCAATGAGCACAACATGCTATATTTCAAATAGAGCCTACATTAGAACAAAACTTGGAAAGACACCATACGAGCTATATAAAGGAAGGAAGCCGAATCTTGCTCATTTACACATCTTCGGTTGTAAGCGTTTCATTCATAATAATGGTAAAGATAACTTAGGAAAAATTGATTCTAGAACAGATGAAGAAATTTTCCTAGGCTATTCTAACCGAATTAAAGCATACAAAATTTTCAATAAACGAACATGTGTTGTTGAAGAATCAATTCACGTTGTATTTGATGAATATGAATCCTCTGACAAAACCATTGATGATAAGCAAGAAGTTGTTTTAAATCAAGAAAATGGTCAATCTATTTCTAAATCTCTTATTCCAGAAGTTGATTAAACCAAGGAAGAAAATCAATCACTAAGACAACCTAAAGCATGGAAATAAAATAGGAGTCATCCCCTAGATCAAGTCATAGGAGATATGAATGAAAGAGTCAAAACTAGAAATAGAATTTTCAATAAAGTTAGTTTTTCTGTATTCATTTATGGGATTGAACCTCCTAACATTGACGAAGCTTTATCAGACAAAGATTAGGTTATAGCAATACAAGAAGAACTAAACCAATTTTAAAGAAAGCAAGTTTGGGATTTGGTACCCCGACCTAAGGATCATCCAATCATTAGTACTAAATAGGTATTCAAGAACAAACTTGATGAATCCATAATTATTGTCAGAAACAAGGCAAGATTGATGTCCAAAGGCTATAATCAGGAAAAAGGAATTGATTATGAGGAAACGTATGCTCCAGTGGCTAGATTGGAAGCTATAAGAGTACTCTTAGCCTTTGCATGCATCAAAGGATTCAAACTCTATCAAATAGATGTAAAGAGTGTATTTCTAAATTGCTACATCATGGAAGAAGTATATGTAGATCAACCTCCACGTTTTAAATATGTAACCAAACCTGACCATGTTTTCAAACTCAAAAAGGCATTGTACAGTTTAAAATAAGATCCTAGAGCAAGGTACTAAAGGCTCAGTAAATTTCTTATTGATCAAGGTTTGGTACGAGGAAAAGTTGATACAATACTTTTTACAAAACAAAAATGTGATGACATATTAATTGTACAAATATATGTTAATGATATAGTTTT
Source organism: Inga leiocalycina (assembly GCA_963242795.1). Classification (NCBI taxonomy): domain Eukaryota; kingdom Viridiplantae; phylum Streptophyta; class Magnoliopsida; order Fabales; family Fabaceae; genus Inga; species Inga leiocalycina. The sequence goes on along the minus strand of OY725325.1, from coordinate 43,669,837 downwards.
CGGTGCTACTAATGAAACTATATGTAAAGAATTTTCAGAGATAATACAGGGGGAGTTTGAGATGTTAATAATAGGAGAATTGAATTTCTGTCTCGGTTTGCAAATCAAACAAAGAAAGAATGGAATTTTTATATCTCAAATGAAGTATCTAAAAGAGTTATTAAAGAAGTATGGATTGGATGAAGCAAATCGAATGGACACACCCATGAGCTCAACCACATTGCTTGATGCGGATGTCAAGGGAAAAGATTACAACATCACAAAATATAGAGGAATGATTGGATCATTACTCTATCTCATTGCAAGTAGGCCTGATATTCAATTCAATGTGGGCATGTGTGCAAGATATCATTTAGCACCAAAAGAGTCACATGCTGAAACCGTCAAACGTATCTTCCGATATCTTGCTGACACAGCAGAATTGGGTCTCTGCTATCCCAAAGGAAGAAGTGAATATCTAGTTGCATACTTAGACTCTGATCATGGAGGATACAAGATGGATAGAAAGAATACTAGTGGACAAGGCTAGTTTCTTGGAGGCTTACTTGTGTCATGGTTTAGCAAGAAACAAACTACGATGTCTCTTTAATCAACGGAAGCTGAGTATATTGCAGTATCAAGTTGCTTTGCACAAGTAATATGGCTAAAGCAACAACTCCAGGATCTTGGTATTTATTTGAAAGAGACACCAATATACTGTGACAACACTAGCACGATAAGCTTGGCAAAGAATTCTGTTCAACATTCCAGAACCAAGCATATTGATGTTAGACATCACTTCATAAGAGATCATGTCCAAAAGAAAGATGTTAAAGTGATATTCATTCCAATTCATCTTCAACTAGCTGATATCTTCACAAAACCTCTTGCAAAAGATCAATTTTTATATATTAGATGAGAATTGGGAATGGTAAATCCCAATAAATTGTAAGTTATTTAGTGTTTAAAAATGTTAGATGATATTATTGATTGATGTTTTGATGATTACTAACTTAAGCATCGGAGTTTCTAGCAATTTGTTTTGCAGGATCATGATATTCTATTTTGGAGTATGAAAAGTAGAGGTTAACAGAGGATAACATTACTGGAGGGACAACTTCAAGTAATGAGCATTACTGGAGTGACACCTTGAAGTAATGGATGAATTACTCGAGTAGCCACTCGAGTAATGAACTTGGAAATGTGCCAGTGAAGCATTAATTTCAAATGAAATGGCACAACGGTTGGAAATGAACAGTTAGAAGGTGAAGAGACAGATTAGCCGAGGGAGGCCCCGAGTAAACTTCAATGTTACTCGAGTAAGGCCTCGAGTGAAACTGGGTACAGATCTCAAATTTACTGAGTTTCAACTCAAATCTGTCCTAAAGAGCCATTAAATGATAAAGGGAATATTCATGGGTAATTACAATATTATTCATGCCAGGTATGCACTTGAATTCACTACATTTTAAAATTTCTGGTATGATCACTCGAGTAGCTACTCAAGTGAAACTGATGATCACTCGAGTAAGCCTTCGTGTGATGTCGAGCTTTAGGGTTATTTCAGTTAATACTTGGTCATCTCTCACAAAATCACCTCAAGTGATTCTCCTAGTGCTCTCACAAAAACTTTTCACAATCATTTTCCCTTCTCATTTCCATCAAAACCCCTTAGTTTTTAACTTCTAAAAACTCCCATATTGCTCAATAACATTTGCCCTACATTTGTGACTCACGGTCCCTATTTTTCAAAAATACTCATTTCTCTCAAATCAAAATGGTAAGGACCAAATCTCCTAATTTTAGCACTCCTTCTGAGTCCTGTGAATCATATCAACCCTCTGATTCTCTTTCATATCCACCTACCAAGAAACGAAAGATTTCTCCTAAACCTAAAACCAAAGCCAAACCTCCTAAACCTGAGAGGGACTTCAGAAAATTTGCCTCATTGATCATCAAGGAATAGAAGGACTTGGGAGAATATATCTTTGCTAAGATCAAGAGATATAGGTATGAAGGAAAACCTACTACTCCAATGCCTTATCCTCAACTTATTTCCTTGTTCCTCAAGAAGAATTAGATTTGGTACTTGGAGAGTAAGGAGCCGATTAAGAAGATAGCACCAGTTGGGAGGAATCAAATTAGAAAATTGAACATTGAGATTCCTCTGGTGACTCTTCTAGAAGCAAGTCCCAAGAAGAAGAAAAAGACTGACACAGCAACTAGTAAAATGGATGACACACAATCTTCTGCTCTAGCCAATGCATCTTCTCCATCTTTCTTTGGTGCCGCAAAGCAAACATTCATAGAGAACATTTTGAAGAGTTTTCATATTGATATTGCGAATACCAATGCGGAGTTGGTAACCTATATGAATAAGAAGATGGGACAACTTGTGGAGAGGATGGATAAGAGGCATGAAGAGTTGTTAGCTGAACAACGTGCCCAGGGTGCGCTTCTGAGATCCATTATTGCCAGACTTGATGCTATGGCATATGGCTCCTCTATTCCTGGTCCTTCTATTATTCCTAAGCCCATACCTATCTTTGAACCTGGACCCTCTATATCTATTGAGCATAGACCCTCTGAGATTAGACCTAGTAATGTCCTGTTCTCTATGCCTGACCCTAACACATCAGAGCCAATCCATATCACCACTGATGATCCACCTCAGCCTGTCTAGCCAGAGCCCATATCTACTCCCATTGCCTCACCTACACACACTGAGGAAGTGCTTGAGTCTTCACCAGTTGCTACAGAGGAAGTAGAAATTACTTCTCTGGTTCCTTACCCTTCATCTCCGGTGAATCCTCCAGAAGATCTTCAGACACCCCCAGTGAACCATCCTAACCCTGAACCATAATCTTCAGATCCTTCAAGTTCAGATGGTTCATATGAATCATTGGCATTTCCTGTTACTCCTATCTCAGCAGCAAAGCCACCTACTCCTCCTCATGATTGATTCCATCTTTGTAATGAAGACAAAAAGGGGGAGAAGAGCCTGAGTGATTTTGTGATGAATGATTGAGTTAATGTATTGGGATTTGGGTGTACGGGGCTTTAAGGCATTCTTAAATTTGAATTCTAAGGTTGATTAAGTATTGAATTCTTCTTTATGCAATTTGTTCCTTTATGCCATTAAAGTTAAATTTCATTGAAGTTATATTGCATTGAGGGAGTAATGAGTTTTTGATTGTGTACGCAAGATGAACAAGTAAATAAGAACAAAAACTTTGAAAAGATCTTTAATAATCTATTTCAAAAGAGTTTTCAAGGTTAAATTGAACAAAAGATTTCATATGAAAAGTATTTAAGAAACATATGTTTGAAAACTCAATTTCAAAAACTTTGCTCAAAATCACCAAGTTTTGACATCAACAAAAAGGGGGAGAATATTAAATCCCATATGTTTTGATAATAACAATGATTGGACTAATGATAAAAGAGGATATGATAACAAATGAATTTGAACAAAGTAAATAAATGGCAAAGCTTTACTTGAAGTAAGCACTAGAGTAATAAAGAAGATCTAAGATAAAGAGTAAAGGAAAAACCTCAGTGGCAGTTTTTGTGTACGTTTACTCGACTGATCGCTCAAGTAAGAAACATTGTTACTCGAGTAGGCACTCAAGTAATGTTGAAAGAAAATGTTTTCGAAAGCACAGACAAAATTTAGATGACATTACTCGAGTAATCTGCAAACTTATATGAGCTATTACTCGAGTAGCCACTCGAGTAACACATGAGAAAAGGCTTTACACGAGTAGCCACTCAAGTAACACATGAAAAAAGGCTTTACTCGAGTAGCTACTCAGTAACCAAGGAAAAAAATTTTCCAGTAACTCTAGGCCAAGAAATACAATGATTTACTCGAGTAACCAAGTGAGAAAAAGGCATTACTCGAGGGAGCACTCCAGTAATCTCCAGAGTTATTTGAAGCATTACTCGAGGGGTCCCTCGAGTAATCAGGTAAATAAAGAACAAGTACCCTCAGCCAATAATTTGATGCAATTACTCGAGTGAGTAATGAAGTAATCTGCAAAGTTATTTGAAATTTATTCGAGGGGTCACTCGAGTAAGGTTTGAGGAAACAACATGGCCACTCGAGTAACCACTCGAGTAATAGGCTTACTGGAGGAAGCACCTGAGTAACTTGTGAAGAAAAGACATGGCCACTCTAGTAATTAGGTATTTATAAGGTTTGTGATGTATTGCACTCCATGTCTTACCCTAGTAATATCTTATGAAAAAAGTTGAATTACTCACTGCCATATTTTTGATAGGTTTACTCGAGGGACTACTCGAGTAGCCACTCGAGTAATGAAGTCCAGAAATCATTTTTTAATTGAATAATTACTGATTTAATATCTATATGATTAACTCTTCATTGCACTACTATTCTAAGTACATTTGCAAAGAAACACTGAAGAGATAATGCCAGAAGTGAAAAGTCAAATAAAAGTCCGAACGCTCACCTACCGCTACCTACCACAAACAGATAGTTTTCAAATTTGAAGAATGGTCAACTGTTATTGCGCGACTCTAACAAACATATTTGAATTGCTTCCAATGGACACTACAAGTCATCTATATATATGGAGTATTCAAAGAGCATAAAACAAGAACTGAGAACACACGAACATACACTGATCAACACACTCTTAGTGCTTTGTTTTCTTATACTCATTCATTATACTTCAGTATTATATATTTGCTCTGTGAGAGATTTTTTCATTACAAACTCAATATTTGTTATTGAGACAACTTAAGGTTGTGGAACCTTGAGTTGGGGATTTGATTACAACGTGTAAGGGGGAGCGAATGTCCAGGTGAAGAAACTTGTTGTGTACTAAGGTGTGAAGAACCCACTGAATCTTGGAGAATATAGTGAAACTCTCAGAGACGCTTTGAGGACTGGACGTAGGTCAAAGTGGTTGTGACCGAACGAGTATAACTGCTGGTGTACACTTCGGTGATATTTCTCTTTGCTCTCAACTGCTTTAAATATTCTGTCAATTTTCTTATACGCAATGAAATTTCTGGTATCACCCAATTCACCCCCTCTTTGGTGAAATGCTTGCACTAACACTTTTAATCCTAGGATTTTAGTAATTAAAATCTATGAAGACTAAGCTTACTACAGGTTAAAAGGAAATATTGTGCTGAACTGCAATTTTTCTGTTGATATCTCACTACTATAATGATTGGGGCAAAATTTGTAGCTTATGACTTCGTAAGTGCATAGGCCGTATCAAGTAAAATAATATGAGAACTTGGTACCGACAAAATAGTTGAACCATGATTTTGCAGTTTTATTTAAGTTGAGCAACCCAAATTGAATGTAAATAAGAAAAAATAAATTAAAATCAAATTAAAATAAACTAATTACTACAAATATCACTTGTACAAAATTTCCTTTTTAAAATACCACATTTAAACCGATTATAGCGGATAAGATCTAAAACCTTTGACCGGTGGCAATTTTGTAATTATATTAAACTTCTAAGACCGGTTCTCCAAAAAACCAGTCTTAAAAAAATTATTTAGACCGGTTATAAATAAAATCGGTCTAAAAATATCCAAATATTTAACAAATTAAAATTTTGAAACTTTTAAGATCGGTTATTAATAATAACCAGTCTTAAATATCAAACATTTAAGACCGATTTTAATTAAAATGGATCTTAAATGTGAAAAATTTTAAAATTATTCTTTCACCCTTTTAAGACCGGTTTTTTTTTAAAACCGGTCTAAAAGGTGAGCATTTTGGCCATATTTTTACTTCCGTGCCTAGATCCCGTGCTCTATGAACCCTTTCTTCTCTCGTCGCTATTCTTGATTTGCTCAACTCTCCTTCGTCATTACAGCTGCTGTTGCTGTATTCCTCGTCACTATTCTTTGATCATCGTCGCTCTCCTCCGCCACCACCTCTATTCTCCGTAGTGACCATTCTCCTCTGTCGTGACCTCTCCCTTTGTCAATGCCGTGACTTTGAGGACTTCATTTTAACCTCAATCGACACCACTGTGACTTTGGGTAGAAGCTCACTCATTGATCTTCAATCAGATTAGTATTATGTTATTTAGTTACATTGTTGTTCAATAATTAATAATGTCCTATGAAAATGGCTCTTGTTGTTGTTTTGAGCATTTAATTCCCATAAGTTGCTGTTATAGTTTGTTGAAGACACAACTGTTTTGTGATAACGTAATCTGCAAAAAAAATCTATACAACTAGGTTAGATGCTCTGACTTCTATATCCTTGTCATATTTGGCTTGGAGTAATACCATTCTAAGTTCTATTTTAATTTATTGTGATCGTTTGATTGTCAGTGTTATTGATTTGTTGAAATCTCTAAAACTCTATGGTTGTTATTTTTTTGTCTATCCTTTTATTGTTGGATATAGGGTGCTACAAGTGTTGAGATATATATGAATCATAGTTGGATAAAAGCTAAACTAACCAGTATGGGGTGAGGGGTTTTTTAGACTTTGCTAGAAGAAATGCCGATGATAGTAGTGGGAAGTTTTAATGCCCTTGTGTAGTATGTTTGAATAAGAAGAAACTATGTGCTGGAGATATATATACACATTTAATTTGTGAAAGATTTTGTAAGAGTTATATAGAATGGGTATGGTATAGTGAAGAATTAGAAATGCCAAGTTCATCTCAACAAGGAGGAGTGGCCTTTGATGATAATGACACGGATACATATGATCGGATAGAGAATATTATTTGTGATGTAGGAGAAGAGGCTTTTGAGCAATCACATGCATATGGTAATATGTGCTGTTATATTGAGACGCCACTGTACCCGGGGTGTAAAAAATACCAATTATTGAAAGCAGTATTGAAATTGGTAAGCTTGAAAAGGTAAAAAATATGAATGTTATCTTTAGTAAGACTACAAATAGTAGTAATGAAAAAAATAAAAAAAAAGAGCTCTATCTTATTCAATCTTCCATATTGGCCCAATCTTGATGTGAGACACTGTATTGATTTCATGTATGTGGAGAAAAACATATGTGATAGTATTGTTGGGACACTGTTTAACATACAAGGTAGTTCTAAGGATGGCATGAAGGCAAGATTAAATTTGTAAGAAATAGGGATACGAGAAAACTTGCTTCCAAAGCCATATGGTAAAAGAACTTTTTGTCCTCCAGCTGCTCATACTTTGTCTAAGGATGAAAAAAGAAGCTTTTGTGAGTGTTTACATGGCATCAAAGTTCCTTCAGGGTATTCCTCAAATTTTAGGAAGCTTGTGTCGATGAAAGACTTGAAGTTAGTAGGGCTAAAGACTTATGATTGTCATATCTTAATGCAACAACTACTCCTAGTAGTGTTTCGAGGCATTGTCGAATATGATCTTCAACATATTTGACTAGACTTTGTTTCTTCTTCAATGCTATTTGTAGTAAAGTCATTGAGACAAAAAGATTGGATGAACTAGAAAATGAAGGATATCTGATCTTGTGCCAGCTTGAGAAGCTTTTTCTTCCTTCTTTTTTTGACATCCTGGTACATCTAATTGTTCATCTAGTGAGGGAGATAAAGTTGTATGGCCCTATCTATTTATGATGGATGTACCTAATTGAAAAAACTATGAAAATCCTAAAAGGGTATGTGAAGAATGCAAATTGGCCTAAAGCATCTATTGTTCAAAAATATGTTTTTGAAGAAGCCATTGAGTTTTGTCAAGATTACCTATCAAATGTAAGACATATTGGGCTTCCTGAATGTCATGATGAAGAAGGGGGTAGACGCGGGGCTACAGTAAAAAGTGTTGATCCTAATGAATTGCAACAAGTCCACTTGTACATCTTTAATAATGTTGATGAAGTTCAAGATTACATTAATGCTCATAAAGAAATTGTCTATAAAGAAAATAGTCGATTAACCGAACAAATGTTAATTAGGGAGCATAACAAAACTTTTGCATATTGGTTCAAACAAAAGGTTGATGGAGAAGAATGTGTTTCTGATACAATTAAATGGTTAGCACGTGGTCCTAAGGTTGATGTCATAACTTGGACTTCATTTGTGATCAATGGTTATACATTTTACATGAAGTCGCTTGATGATAGGAGCACCATCCAGAATAGTGGGGTTATGTTAGTGGCCAAATCTATGCACTTCTCTAATTCAAAAGATAAGAACCCTAGATTGGCAGCAATACCTTATTATGGGGTTATTGGAGAGATTTGGGTGGTTGATTATGTTAAAATTAAATTTCCCATTTTCAAATGCAAGTGGGTTGATGTCAACAATGGTGTGATAATTGATCAATTGGGATTTACATTGGTTGATATGATTAATAGAAGTTTTGGAGATGAACCTTTTATTATGGCATATCAAGCGAAACTAGTTTTCTATATTACCAATCAGGCAAATAAAATGTGGTCTGTAGCTCTCTAAGGAAAAAGGGTCGTTGACATTAATAAGGAAAGTCATTCAATGAATGATCTTCTTGAGACTCCTTCTTTTTCTAGGGATCTACCAGAATTGAATTAAGAAGATGAAGTAGACAATGAACACGGCACGAGAAACGATCATCATGAAGGGATATGGGAGAATATCCCTTTATAAAACTACTTTAAAGGTTAGTTAGATAAAATAATTATCATGAACTATATTTGAATTATGTATATTGTTATTGGTATATATAAAACTACTTTTTTTTGTTGTCGTCACAGGAAAATGAAGGATATGAGGTGTCTTAGTGTAGATGCTCCGATGCCAGCTAGTGATCATTAGCAATGGATTACTGTCTGCTGTGTTCTTTCTCGATAGATTCCTCTATAATCAATTAAAGTGTTTTGATTATATTCTAATCTTAGCTAAAGTTTTGATTTCTTTTGTCAAACTATAATATTAAAATAGGGAAATAAAAATGTTTAGCAACATACCTTAATTTTCATATTGTGTGTGATCATGTGTTGATTTTAATTTCAATGATTTATTGTTGTTACTTCTATGGAATGTGGGGTATAGGAAGAATGATTAAGTATTACACCATCCAATTAAATGCTGATTTGTATAAAATGTTTGTTATAATGTGTAAGAGAATAATTTATTTGGATGTCGTTGAGATGGCTGCTTGTTGAGTTAAATATTTTAACAGGGGAAATGGCTTGCTGGGTAAATGTTTTAAACGGAACAATTTTTTAGAAAAAAAATGCAACTTTTAGACCGGCTCTTTCCACAACTGGTCTAAAAAGTACTTTTTAGAATCGTTGTCTAAAAAACTGGTCTAAAAATTTGACTTTTTTAGAAAAAACCAGTCTAAAAAGTTGCGCTTTTTAGATTGGTTTCTTTGATAACCGGTCTAAAAATAATTATTTTTAGATCGATAGTATAAATAACTAGTCTAAAAAAATTTTTTAAGACCAGTTCCTTAACCAACTACTTTTTAGACCAGCTGTATCAAGACCTCATCTAGAACCGATCTAAAATGTCATTTTTAACCAGTCTTAAAAGTGATTTTTCAACTAGTGTATTAAAAGAGCAACCCTAAGTTACTAATCTCTTGCTTTATAAACCTTATTTTCACTTAATAAATTAGCTTCAATGTTGGTTTTGTTAATATAGAGCATCAATAGATATAAGTATCTCTCAGTCACTCACATCCCTCTCTCAAGTTAAAATTGTTATGCCTATCTCAAGTTAAAATTGTTATCCCTAACATAATTAACCAAGAGGCAATAATAAATCAATTTTACTTTAATGTGGCTATATGGGTTTATTAGGCATATTCCTATCCTAATGGCATAAATTCTAATCCCACATTACTCAATCTAATGGTCCAATTAAGGTCCCTTTCCCAAGAGTAATCAAACATTTTCAAATTCATACTTAGTGGTGATCAATCACTAAGTAGATAAGAAATAAACAAGATTATGAACAAAATTGTAACATTAATCATAACCAATAAGTAAAAACAATTTCTAATCCACTTATAAGTTCATAGCTCCTTTAGGTTTCAAAACAAACTAGGCACACATGACTTCAATCCAAATCATTTCAGCAACAAAAAATTCAGAGGCAAAAATCATAATAAAAAAGAAAGAGAAAAACAAAGAATAGAACACTACTGCTGGACTTTGCAGGAGAAGTTCATCTCCACCCTCAATAGCGTTCTGGTTCACCTAATTTAACACTAACTGATCTTTTCTTGTTTTTTATTTTAAATTAGTATAGTTTAGTTAGTTTTTCACCTAATTTAACTATTGATATTCTAATTTAAAAACTATAAGATTTATCATGAAACCCCCCAACAATGCATTTGATTGATATCTTATAAAATCTCAAGAAAATTCCTTTAATTTAGGATTGATAATTCCCCAAATATAACAAAATATATCTCAAATATAAGTAGAAAGGGGGAATTATCATTAAAAAAATCATAACGTGGGGTTGAAGAAGAAAGCGACGTATTAAATGAAGTAGTGGCATTTTTTTTTTAAATTTTTAGTGAATTTGATTTTGATTTATCTACTTTACTAACAAGATCAAAGTTACTTAAGTGAGAGAAAACCACACATGGTTAAAATCAAATCCAGGGAATAAAATTTAGATTGAGCAAGATAAAATCGTTAGCTTTTCTCTTCCACGACCCTCCAATGTTAAGGTTCAATCCCAATGTATATATTGATTGCTAATGCCAATAATATGTAGGTTAGGTTGGCAAAATTTCAACCTGCTGGGATGCGTGTTGTCCCAGATGGAGGAAGTTGTGAATGGCTTGGATGATAGAATATGTGATATGATTCATGATGACCTTTGCGTAATAGCATCATATGATAGTTTGTGCAGCTCAGTGATGTAAAGAAGCCTTTGTACACAATTTTCTAAGTATACAAGCTTGATCGATGTGTCTTGAAATTGATAAATTGAAAGGCAATAAAGGGGTGGACCCATGCTAGTTTTATGAAGTTGCTTGAATTTTTGAGTGATATGCGTCAAACTCAAATTTACTTTCAAAATATAAGTATGAGGCTAGCTAAGAGAATCATGTGGTTTATTGGCATGGAGTAAAAAGATACACCCTCGTGCTAATAACGGCATATTGTATAGGAAAAAGAAGGTATGCAGTGGCTACATAAATGTCCGAAATGTGGTAAAGGTGATAATTCAAGAGCCTCTTTTAAAGGTGTTGTGTTTATATTTTGTTGGAAAATAGCCTAGTCTACCCTTGGTGGATTATGCCCAAGCCCAATAGCAAACTCATTTGCTATAGGGATACTTTTTAAGGTTACACTGGCCTCTGACTGCATAGAGCAAAGCACTATGTATCTTTAACAACCTTTTCGTAAGTATCTCTTAGCCCCAGTTGCAGAAAGAAGATTCAAATTGATTTCTGTACTCATATTCCATTGTGAATCGTGATATATAACATTATCTTTGCAATCCAATAATACACCATTGGCAGTCAACCAGTCAATCCCCAAAATCACCTCTAACCCTTACAGTGGCAAGCAGATCATATCTACGATCAACTCATGCCTATCAGCATTCTGTTAGGATTGGCAGGCACATCGCAAGAATTTTAAAAATTTTCATTGATCCTAATCGAGGATCTATCAACGGCGTTTAAACCAAGTTGGAAGGATTCATACCTTTTATGATTCAGGGTTTTCATGATCTCTAGGAGCCAACACGTCAGGTCCGCTCCTTCTACCGGTATCCGCACGAATGCTCTCCAATTGAAACTACGTACTAGGGCCTCTAATGTCTCCTAGGGTTTTTTTTGCAGCTCTCAATTCTAATTTGTATATCAGTATATCTGCTCTATCAAGTTTATAACCTATGAAGGCTATTTTCAAATTTCAAAATTAATCATCTTTAATTTTGAAATTAATTGACTATTAATTATCTTGATGAGCTAATTAAATAAATTCAGTTTAAATTAAATCTGTCCAACAGTTTTAATTTAACCTATTTATTTAATCCAAATAAAGAGCCATTAGATTTAAGTTATCTTCATAAATTAAATCTGAGATACCATATCTCTATCATGTTAGTTATTAGATTTAATTTATCTTAATAAATTAAATTTAAAACTGACACAATATAATAATATCATATAATATATATACATATATATATGTATATAATATGTATTTCAAAAATACATATCTATATAATATTATTAACAAATTTTTATATTACGTATATACATATATATAAATATAAAATTTGTCCACCCTAATTAAACATTATCTCGTATTAGGCCATTCTTGTGTGTGACCCAGTAGGCCCATATGAAGTTGACAGTGGGCCAATAACTATACTAACCTACAAGTCGCAAGCGACCTCTAGCAAGACATCCACTACCCAATTCATATGAGGATCGTTAACACGATGCAACCTGTCATACAACCATGTCACGTCCCTTTTGTCACACGATATATCGGTCAAGGATGAGGCATGGATAATGTCATCCTCTTATTCTTGACTATTACTTTCTCGATTCCTGAGTAGTCTGACAATAGAAATGGAAACTCCTTTCCATTGTAGTATGGCCATACATTTCTGAGACTTACTCATCGAGGGGCCCAGTAATATCTCTCTACTAATGTGAGGGACAAATTCCATCTGGATCATTCATATTCCTCTACATGAAAAACCACCAAGCCCGATTATAGCCTTTATCATCACCCGGTCAAAGGTGACTTTTGACTAGTTCAATGCTTAGCAACTCTCATGTAGGAATCCATGATGACCTCAGGTCAAAGGGCATTGTGATGTGGTTATACATGAGAAAAGCTTATGACTTGATATATTTAGCTTTCTCATAGTGGGTCGGTCCAGCACCTTGTACTCTTACAAGTGCCTAAGACTTTGAATCGTATCTCCATATATTATCAAAGTCATACTGATCTTGTTTTATCTCTGCTCCCGCATAGATGACGAACCAGGGACATTTTAGGACAATCTTTATGAATTATCCAAGGATACAATTATCACAGTTAACATGCAAATAATATGATAATAGAATGGAGAAATTTAATTAAATTAATAATGTTTAAAGTACAATGATTGGCCCTTTGGGCATAATTTCCAACATCCTCCCACTTGCCCTAAGTACAATTATTAATTTGCCTAATTCCCATTGTCCTAACATGACTCTCATGCTTTGCCTGTGCAAGCGTCATAGTAAGAGGATCAGCAACATTCTCTTCTCCTACTACTTTGAACATCTTTATATCACCTCTATCATTGATTTCTCTGATAAGATTAAATCGCCTGAGGATATGCTTGGTCCTTTGATGTGACTTAGGCTCTTTGGCCTGTGTAATAGCACCGCTATTGTCACAAAACAAATCTATTGGATTTGAGGTGGTAGGCACTACCCCTAGTTCAGTAATGAACTTTCTGATCCAAACAGCTTCTTTAACTGCATCTGATGCTGCTATATATTTAGCTTCTGTTGCAGAATCTGCTACAGTGCTCTGCTTAGAGCTCTTCCAGGTTACTGCTCCACCATTCAAGAGGAATAAGTATCCAGATTATGATTTAAGGTCGTCTTGGTCAGTCTGGAAACTTGCATCTGTGTAACCGGTTACGCAGAGCTCATCATCCATTCCACCATAGACCAAAAATAAGTCCTTAGTCCTTCTTAAGTACTTTAGGATATTCTTGACGGCAGTCTAATGACCCTCACTAGGATCTTATTGGTATCTGTTGGTCATACTTAAGGAAAATCAGACATCTGGTCAAGTACATAACATGGCATACATGATAGACCCAATGGCCGAGGCATATAGAACCTTACTCATGCGATCTCGCTGATCAGGTGTACTAGGACACAGATCCTTCCTAAGATGGATGCCATGAGACATGGGCATGTAACCCCTTTCTAAATCCTGCATACTGAACCTATGCAGTATCTTATCTATGTATGTGCTCTGACTTAGGCCTATTAGTCTTTTAGATCTATCCCTATAGATCCTAATCTTTAAGATATAGGTGGCTTCACCTAAGTCTTTCATTGAAAAGGACTTTCCTAATCAAGACTTGACACTCTGCAAGGTAGGAATATCATTCCCATTGAGTAGGATGTCAACTACATAAAGCACTAGAAATACAACTATGCTCCCACTAACCTTCTTGTAAACACAAGGTTCGTCGATGTTTTGAATGAATCCAAACTCTTTGACTACTTCATCAAAATGATGATTCCAGCTCCGAGATGCTTGCTTCAATCCATAAATGGATCTTTGAAGCTTGCAAAGTTTACCAGAGTCCTCTGGACGCACAAAACCTTCAGGTTGTGTCATGTACACATCCTCAAGTAGCTTTCCATTAAGGAAGGCTATTTTGACATCCATCTGCCATATTTCATAGTCATAATATGCTGCAATGGCAAGAAGGATTCTGATTGATTTGGCCATTACAACTGGGGAAAAGGTTTCATTATAGTCTACACCATGAGTTTGAGTGAATCATTTTGCAACCAGTCGTGCCTTGAAGACATTTACATTGCCATCTATGTTAGTTTTCTCCTGAAATCCCATTTGCACCCGATGTTTTTACACCTTCAAGTGGAACGACTGAGGTCTATACCTGATTGTCATACATGGATTGCATTTCAGACTTCATGGCATTTAGCCATTTCTCGGAGTTTGGTCCTACTGTGGCTTCTCGATAGGTGGTGGCTTATTCTGCTCAATAAGTAATACATCACGGCCTTCAGTAATCAGAAATCCATATCTATGAGGCTGATGCTGTGTCCTATCAGATCTTCGTGGACCTTGTGTTACTTGAGGAGGCTCAGCAACTTGTGGTGAATCTTCTCTAATTTCCATCTGTGGTTCTATACTATTTTGTGACTCAAATTTCTTTGAGATATACCTTACTCCCATTGGTTGTTTTAGAGACAAACTCTCTTTCTAGAAACTTACCATTTTGAATAACAAACACTTTGTTATCGGTGGGATTATAGACATAGTATCCTTTCGTGTCTTTAGGATACCCCACAAAAAGGCACTTTATGGATCTGGTCGCTAATTTATCATAGGCTTGTTGCTTAACATATACCTCACATCCCCAAATCTTGAGAAAAGATAAACTTGGTTTCTTTCCAATCCATATCTCATATGGTGTCTTTTCAATTGCCTTAGATAGAACACGATTTAGTGTGAACGCAGCCGTCTCTAGGGCATGTACCCAAAAGGATGGTGGAAGATCTGTTTGACTCATCATAGATCGAACCATATCTAATAGTGTTTGATTCCTCCGTTCAGAAACGCTATTCCATTATGGTGTTCCTGGAGGAGTCAATTGTGAGATTATTCCACAACTCTTAAGATGGTCAATGAATTCTTGGCTCAAATATTCACCACCTTGATCAAATCAAAGTGCTTTAATTGTTTTACCAAGTTGGTTTTGTACTTCATTTTGGAATGTTTTGAACATTTCAAAAGATTCAGATTTATGTTTCATTAGATAGATATAGCCATATCTACTAAAGTCATCTATAAATGTAATGAAGTAGACATAACCTCCTTTGGTAGCTATATTTAATAGTCCACATACATCTGTATGTATGAGCCCCAATAACTCAGTGGCCCTCTCACAGTGCCTAGTGAAAGGTGCCTTAGTCATCTTTCCTAATAAGCAAGATTTGCATGTATCATATGATTCAAAATCAAATGAGTTTAGAAATCCATCTTGATGGAGTTTAGAAATGCGTTTCTCATTTATATAGCCTAGACGATAATGCCATAGGTAGGTCGGATTCAAATCGTTTGATTTTATCCTCTTAGTAGTTATGTTATAGCTATTCCCATTATTAAGATGTTCCAAATTTAATATATAATGACCAACATACAAATCACCATCAGCATAGAAAATGTCATTACGATAAATAGAACATTTACCATTCATAGTAATAGAAGTATAACCTTTCTTATCCAAATAAGAAAGAGAAACAATGTTACTACTCAAAGCAGGAATATAATAGCAATTGTTCAAAACTAACAAAAGCCCACTGGGTAGAACTAATTCATAAGTGCCTACGGCTAAAGCAGCAACTCTTGCTCTGTTTCCAACTCGTAGGTCCACCTTGCCCTTCTTCAGCTTTCTACTATCCTTTATACCCTGCACATTTGTACAAATGTGAGAACCACATGCAGTATCTAATACCCATATAGAGGAAGTAGAAAAATGAATGTCTATAACATAAATACCTGAAGTGATATCCTCGCTATCCTTCTTGTTCTTTTTCAGATCTTCTAGGCAGAGTTTGCAATTCCTTTTCCAAAGACCGGGTTCATTGCAGAAGTAGCAGACTCCTTCCTTTGGAGGCTTTGCTTTCTTGGGTGCAAGCTTGGTTTCGGGCTTGTTTGACTCTTTGGTCATACCACCTAAGCCATTACCCTTCCATTTGCCCTTCCCTTTCATTTTCATACCCTTTCCTTTCAGAACCATCAAAACTATACTGGGCTTTTTCTTAATGCTTTGCTCAGCAGTTTTGAGCATCCTTTGCAGCTTAGAAATTGATTTCTCCATGTTGTTCATGTTATAGTTCATAACAAACTGGTCATAACTCTCCGGGAGTAAGTTGAGGATCAAATCTGTAGCTAACTCCTGGCTCATGGGAAATCCAAGCCTCTCAAGGTGATCAATATAGCCTTTCATCTTTAACACATGAGTACTAACCAATGCACCTTTAGCCATTTTGCAGGAATGTAAGGTCTTTGTGGTCTCATACCTTACTTGCCTTGCCTGTTGCTAGAACATTTCCTTAAGTTGGACTATCATCTCATGAGCCTTCATGAGTTCCAGATCTCTTTGGAGCTCTGGAACCATAGTGGCAAGCATCAGGCAACCTACATCTACAGAGTCATCCTTATGCTTTGTGTAAGCATCTCTCTGAGCTCTTAGAGCATTGGTTGTAGGCTCCTCAGGAATGGGTTGATTTAGGACATAAGCCTTTCTTTCCTGCTTGAGAACAATTCTCAAGTTCCTGAACCTGTCAAGAAAGTTTGGCCCATTGAGTTTGTCCTTCTCAAGGACCGATCGCAATGATAGTGTAGCAGTATTACTAGCCGACATGATTCTACAATTAAAATATGCAAAGTTAGTTAGTAATCTCCCACTAAGTTAACAACCCTCAAAATAATAATTAGTGGGCTAAGATCCATATTTGGTTTAAACTTAAGTCCGCTTTGGCAAGACGCTTAAATTCAAGTTATTTAGGTAGGTTACCTATTTACCAATTACATCGCATGTAACTCTTAGATATTTAGGATTCGACCACCATATGATCCCGTATGTTTAATCCCATCTAATGCCTTGAGATGCAAAACCGTTTTGTTAATCTCAATTAAATCCAAACAATAATGAATATTATGAGTAGCACTATTACTCATGCTTGTCTCATCAAGATAACTCAAGTGCATCCACTTTGGTGGTTTCCACAATTGAGCGATATAGGTTTTGACAAGTATTCATTAATTAACGGTATTATAACTTAAGATTTGATTCAAAGGGCTTAATTAATTAGTTTTGTTTATATGGATGCAATCACAGTCGTATCTCATGCAGATAAATACATATAAATGCAAAAGTATTTATGCAATGATCTAATCAAAAGCATAATTTAAACGTGACGCAACATGGCTTACCTAACCTAAAATCCTTCCAAGCCAATGAGAGGACTTCTCTAAATAAGAAAAGAAATACATTGAGAGAAACCTCGTTTAAACATTCGAGGGGAGTGAGATGAGAAGAGAATGTACATCAAGAGTATTTAGAGAAAGGCACGGCACGCAGGCCGTATTTAAATATTACAACCTTTTGTAAAATTCTAAAGCCATGTTGTTCACCATACCCAAACAAGTATAAATAATAAACCACAACAAGAATTCATACAATATGAAAAGCAATAAATGTCGTGATCAGATTATATTGTGCTACACAGAGGTGGTAACAGCGGTCTCGCTAGCCAGTTAGTTCAAAACAAATTTTTCAAAAGGCACATTCCTTTTAAAAGAAATATTTGAAAATTTTAAATTTTGGACCCAATTTTTCAAAACAAAAACAACAATGGCCCAAAACTTTTCTGATCCAGATTGTCTTCCTCATAGTTCGGATCCCTATTACCTGAATAGGTATTCGAACCTAAACCTGATTTGATTGCCGCCAACTATGATCTCAGGTACCCTACCCAATTTCATGCTTGTACAAAAAGAAAGTCACATACATGTTTCAAGATATACATGTTCGGAATCGATTTCATGCTTGTTCCAAAACAAAAATCGCATACATGTTTCAAAACCGAAAACGAAACAATTTCAAGATTCAATTTAAACAAAAACGAAAATAAGTGGAATTACAAGATCACATCTTTCTAAATAATTTCGTTTCGTATTAACCAAATCACATGCATATTCGAATGTTTCTTATAAACATACGTACACATCCCATATATATCACATGTATAAGAAAACTCAATTTAAAAGCACAATTGATCTGGCTTTGATACCACTGTTAGGATCGACAGGTACAGCGGAAGAATTTTAAAAATTTTCACTGATCCTAATCGAGGATCTATCAATGGCGTTTAAACCAAGTTGGAAGGATTCATACCTTTTATGATTCAGGGTTTTCACGATCTCTAGGAGCCAACATGTCAGGTCCGCTCCTTCTACTGGTATCCACACGAATGCTCTCCAACTGAGACTGCGTGCTAGTGCCTCTAATGTCTCCTAGGGTTTTTTTTTGCGGCTCTCAATTCTAATGTGTATATCAGTATATCTGCTCTATCAAGTTTATAACCTATGAAGGCTATTTTCAAATTTCAAAATTAATCATCATTAATTTTGAAATTAATTAACTATTAATTATCTTGATGAGCTAATTAAATAAATTCAGTTTAAATTAAATCTGTCCAACATTTTTAATTTAATCTATTTATTTAATCCAAATAAAGAGACATTAGATTTAAGTTATCTTCATAAATTAAATATGAGATACCATATCTCTATCATGTTAGTTATTAGATTTAATTTATCTTAATAAATTAAATTTAAAACTAACACAATATAATAATATCATATAATATATATACATATATATAATATGTATTTCAAAAATACATATCTATATAATATTATTAACGAATTTTTATATTACATATATACATATATATATAAATATAAAATTCGTCCACCCTAATTAAACATTATCTCGTGTTGGGCCATTCTTGTGTGACATCCTGTAGGCCCATATGAAGTTGGCAGTGGGCCAATAACTGTACTAACCCACAAGTCGCAAGCGGCCTCTAGCAAGACATCACAACTACCTAATTCATATGAGGATCGTTAACATGATGCAACTTGTCATACAACCATGTCACGTCTCTTTTGTCACACAATATATTGGTCAAGGATAAGGCATGGATAATGTCATCTTCTTATTCCTGACTATTACTTCCTCGATTCCTGAGTAGTCTGACAATAGAAATGGAAACTCCTTTCCATTGTAGTATGGCCATACATTTCTGAGACTTACTTATCGAGGGGCCCAGTAATATCTCTCTACTAATATGAGGGACAAATTCCATCTTGATCATTCATATTCCTCTGCATGAAAAACCACCAAGCCCGATTATAGCCTTTATCATCACCCAGTCAAAGGTGACTTTTGACTAGTTCAAACCTTAGCAACTCTCATATAGGAATCCATGATGACCTCAGGTCAAAGGGCATTGTGACGTGGTTATACATGAGAAAAACTTATGTGTAACACCCCAATTTTCGATTAAAGGCTAATGGTAATTATTGAGGATAATTATCGAATTAAAGTGGAATAATTATGTGTTGTATGGCAATTTTAATTAATATGCCATAATTGTTGGGAAATTAAAAGAATGGCTCTAAATTAGTGATTAATGGAAGAGATTAATTACTAATTAAGAGGGCATGAGATGTGAAATTAAAATGGCTAATGGAGAGATTATAGAAGCTAATGGGTGCTTATTGTGTGAGAGCCAATGAGGAGTGGACACTTGGCAAGTGTACATGTGAAGGGATTGGGAGAAAAGTCAAAGGGAATTTTTAATTGTTTTCTCTCTCCTCTCTTCCCTCACTTGGCGCTGGAAAACTGATGGGAGGGAGTATGATTATGTTTTCTTTCATCTTCCTCATCATTCATCTCTCTTCCTTCTCTCTCTCTCACGTTTTCTCTCTTCTCTCTCTTGTACAGCCATTGTTGGCTAAGAAAGAGGAAGTGAAAGCTGGATTTTGAGGTAATCAAATGGCCTCAAATGCCAAAATGCTCTACATTAATATTGTTCCTTGAGCTAAGAGCTTTCATCCTATGGTTGTAGTTTCTCCATTGGTGGTGATTTGAGGAATCACGAAATTATGGACTTGGGAGAATCATGAAGTGCCTTTGTTGAGGTAAGTGAAAGCTTCATTTTCATATAAGTTTTGTGGCCATTGGTTGGGCCTTAAATTTCTGGAATTTTAGCCCTAATTTCGTGATTTAGGGTCTTGTGGTGTTTGAATTGTTGTTGTCATGGAATTAGTGCCTTGTTAAGTGTTTTGAATGAATGGTATTGAATTGAAGCTTAAAGGTGAAGTTCGGGAACTTTATGTTGGTTTTGTGCTTTGGTCAAAATAGGGCATGTTGATAGGTTGTGAATTTGGTCATTTTGAGGTTACCATTGGATTCCTTGAGTGATTTTGTGTGGGAATGAGCTTGGTTATTGATTTTGGGTTCATTTGAATTACTTGGGAAAATTTGGAAAGTTGTCTGGTTTGAGCTCTGTTTTGTGCAGTAAGTTTGCACGAACATTTTGAGTGACCAAATGGTATTGGAAAATTATGAAACTTTCCAGTCTTAAATTTCACATCCAAAGCTTCAAAACGGACATATATTTTGTGTCATTTCATTTAGAATTCTATGAGATATGGTTGTCCAAAGTTTGGTACAAAAACAGAACTCTGTTTTGGAGGAGTGTGTAGTTTTTGGTGATTCTGTATTTGTGTAGTGATTTCCAGTGAAGGGCTATATTTTTCCTTGAAAGAGGACTCATATACCTTTCTTTTGGCTTTGGAATCACTCCATTTTGATTTTTCTACAATTAGTTATGGTTTTTCGAAGTTCAACCAAGAGTTAGGAAATTGCTTGGCCGAGGCCCAAGAATGGCTGGCCGCGGCCCAAACCTTTCTGGTCTGTTTCGGGCCACGGCCCATGAGTGGAGGGCTGCAACCCACGGCCTTCTGACCATATTTGGGCCGCAGCCCAAAGAAGGGCGGGCCGCGGCCCACCCCTGTGTTCCAGTATTTGGTGTTTTTGAAAAGTGACCTTCAACCTTTTGTTTCCCAACCTTTTAGGGCTTTGATTAGAGGCATTTGTGGCCTCTTAAGGGTCAATTATGAAAACCAAATCTAAGTGTTATGAAAGTGAGAATTTGGAAAAGAGAATGACCATATGTTCTTGATTTGGTTATAGGGTTGGGTATTTACCCTAATCATGATTTGATATCCGCTTGGATCGTGAGTAGCCGACGCTGGAGCATACGTGGAAAGAATAAGTGTAGGGAACTTACCTCTCCTGCATGTATTGGTATTTGTGTTTGTGTATTGATGCATGTTATTGCTTTGCTTGATTATGTGAAACATATATGAATGATTGAAGCTCTGTTTCTATTTATGCTATTGTAATATCCCAAAATGTACTCAAGGGCTAAATGTACAGAATAGATGGTGGGATTAATGACAAAATTACCTCTAGAAATTTTGTTACGACTTTAGTCAATTTTCACATGCAAAAAATTGGCAATTGAATATTATATTGCAAGTGGATATTTTATAAGATCATCATCTCCTTCAAAGGGGGTAAGATATAAGGAGACAATATTGGTTATTAATATATGACATGTGAAGGCAATTTGACCAAGTTGTAAAAGGTGGTGACTAAGTCAACAATTTCAACTAAAGAAGTAATATTTGAAGAGTTGGAATTATGATTGATTCAAGAAGCTCTTTTGGCTATTCCAAGGGCTACAATTCGTATGGCATGAGAAGGAAAAGAAAATATGTTGAATTGGTCAAATATTGCAACTAAAGTAATGTATTTGAAGAGGCAAAAGTTATGATAAATCAAGGAGTATTTGTTTTTGCTCTTTAAGAGCTATTTACGGTGACAATAAAGAGAGAAAGAGAAGCACATGAAAGACCAAGTAAGGAGATGAAGACTTGGTCAACAATTGTAGGCCAAGCATAAGATGATATCTTGTATACAAAAGGGGAAAACATTTCGGTCAAAAAGGGAGGAGGAAGGAAAGAGAAAACTTGAAGTAATTTTCACCACATCTTTTATCTACTTTTGCACCATATTTTCGTTTGGACTTTGAGAGATAAGAGGGGCCAAAAATTTGATCATTAAGTCACATATTTCATCTCTCCTCAAGTCGGTTACAGCAGCAAAAAACGTGGAGGAAGAAAAGCAAGGTTTTAAGGTGAGCTTAATCTTGATTTTTCACCTTCTTAACCTCATCTATGGCTCAAGTGACCTTCATGAAACTTGTTCCTCTCTTCCTTAGCTTCATTTCTATGGTTTTTGTTTTTGAAGAGGAGGAGTTTTCAGCCACCTTGCAAGAACAAAAGTTGAGGAATCAAGAAAAGAACACAAGAAGAAGCAAGAGGTGAGTAAGAGCATTATGTTGATGTATATGATGCTTTAATTGGCTGAGTTGTGGTGGGCTATTGTGACAGCCCTAATTTCGTTTTTTTCAGGTTATATTAGGGATCATGAAGCTTTCATCCTATATATGTGCTTATATGTTGGTTTGGAGGCAAATGAGCTAAGCTTAGTAATTAGATAGTGAAGTGGTTGGTTGTTGTGAAATACCCTAAAATTCTGCCAAAACAGGACATGAGGAATGAGTGGGAGTTTGTTCATTTTGATGTTACCATTGTATTCTACACGAAAAATTATGTGGGAATAGGTTTGGTTGTTGATTTTGAAGCCATTGGACACATTGGTTGAAAATTGGAAAAACTGTCAAGTGTAACTTTGTGCAGGGCAGTCAGTTTGTAGGGACATTTTGAATGGGCAATTGGTGTCTAAAAATTCTGAAAATTTCCAGTCTTAAATTTCACATTTCAAGCTTCAAAATTGACATATGATTTGTGTCATTTCGGGTTTTGAGCTGGGAGTTCTAGTTGCCCAAAGTTTGATGTCGAAACTGGACCTAATTCTGGAGCAGTGTGGAATGTTGTATAATTCTGGAATTCTGTGGTGATTTCTGGTAGTGATTCATATTTTTCCTATGAAGAGGACTTCAAGAGCTTTCAATAGGCTTTGGGATCACCTCATTTTGATTTTTCTAGAATTAGTTATGATTTTTCAAAGATGTTGGAAAATTCTGGCAGATTGGTTACCTATGCGAAAATTGAAGATTTTATGGCATAATGTAATATTGTGGAACTTTGAGGTTAGAAATTAGCCTTTTAGGTTAATTGACCACTTTAGCTCCTTAGTTGACTTGATTAATTGACCATAGTGATAATCAACTTAAAGTATTATAGAGAAAAGAACTTGGGAAAGAGATTGACGGGTTGTCCCTAACTTGGTTACAGGATTTGATATTTGCCGTCCTCGTGAGCCCGCAGTGCCAAGAAACGTCGAGAAAGGATCAGGTAGTGACTCTCTCTCTCTCTTATACTATGTATAATGCTCTGTATGTGTGTGTTATCACTGTTATGTGATGATTCTTTGATGCTGCAGCGATTACAGCTGGTGATAGCTGTCGTTTACAACGCAAGCTGTCGTTTACAGCATAAGCTGTCATTATTGTGATTACAGCGTAAGCTGTCGTGATTATTATTACAGCGAGAGCTATCGTATTGTGCATACAGCCGTGAGTGCTGTCGTTTGTGGTGAAAACCATGTATCTTTGAGATTGCTGCTGTTGTTGCTGGTTGTGATTTATATACATGCTTTGTGTTATGTACTGTGTGAGTGGTTTGTTACTACTGGGATTCGCTCGAATCTCATTCTTTCCTATGACTAACATTTCAGACAGGGCATGTGGCTCAAAGGAGAAGCGGCCAACCCGAAGCACTTAGGATCTTTAGAGATACTAAGGATTTTTGAGATGTTGGTTATCTACTTTAAACTAGGGATTACTGTATATTTTGAATTAGGAATATTATATTCGATTTTGGTTGTGTAATCCCCTAGTGGATACTTATAAACCTCAGGTTATATGTATAGAACCCAGGAGTTGCCAGGGATTTGGTTATACACTCTGATATGATTGAATGTATATTAACTGCACAGATAATTATATTCGAATATTGGAATTGAGACCAGGATGGGGAAAAGAGTTTTGAAAGTTTTGCGAAATTTTTTTCTGTGAGACTGAAAGTTTAAAACAAGGTTAAAGCATCCAATGGTCTCTATTCCGAATTAAATATGCATTATCGAATTATAATTACGTGCTTAAAAGCAGGGGGTTACAGCTATGGCCATGAGTATGTTGTTAAAACATTGAGCATGCGGATATATCATTACGTGAACATGAGTTATTGTGATGCAAGCATGTCATGCATTAAACACTTATCTTACATGCATATTGGTATCTGTTTCCTACTGGAATTCTCTAGAATCTCACCCTCCCCTACCAACATTTTAGACAGGATAAGTGGCTCGAGGAAGGAGCAAGCGACTAGGGGCGGCGAGAATCCCTTATGGGCATTTGGACTTGGTAGTGGTTATCAAGCTATTTGGGATAATCATAGTGGATTTTGATGTATCTAGAATTGTATATGTTGCGGAAGTGTATTTGGAATGAAATTTGTGTAATCCCCATTGAGGAATTGTAAAGGGCGTATGTGCCCATGATCCTTTAGTGAAGATATGAACCCGGAATTGCCGGGATTGTTATTGTGCACTCTGATATATCATGAATGTTAATTATCTTCGCAATGTAATTGTATTCGAAATGTGAATGTGAGACCAGGTTAAAGTGTTTGTGAAATGTATTTGTGAAAACCCTATCTTAAGGATGGGGAATGTAAATGAATTTTGATTATTATTGGTCTCTATTTCACTTTAATGTTGTATTTCGAATATAATTACGGAGGGGGTTACATTATGACTTGATCTATTTAGCTTTCTCATAGTAGGTCGGTCCAGCACCTTCTACTCTTACAAGTACCTAAGACTTTGAATCATATCTCCATATCTTATCAAAGTCATACTGATCTTGTTTTATCTCTGCTCCCGCATAGATGATGGACCAGGGACATTTTAGGACAATCTTTATGAATTATCCAAGGATACAATTATCACAGTTAACATGGAAATAATATGATCACAGAATGGAGAAATTTCATTAAATTAATAATGTTTAAAGTACAATGATTGGCCCTTTGGGCACAATTTCCAACACATTCACCATGTAATTCAAACAAACATCGATCATAACAATTTTAGTACCCTTAGGCGCAGATACCACCAAGTCATATGGGAATTTATACATAGTTAAGTTCAACCGCCTCACGCAGTCGTATGCAATGAATGGATGACTAGTGCCCGAATCATACATGACATGCATTGGATTATTGTTAAGAGAAATCATTCCTTGTATTAATTACATAGGCTTTCTGGCCTCATCTTGTGTCAAGGTATTGACCCTACCTGGTACCTTGGGTTTAGTATCCTTTGGCTGACGTTTCTGTGGGCAATCTCTAGACATATGCCTCGATTTGCCACATATGAAAAGATAGGTTGTCTATTAGGATCCTTTTTCAATAGAGTACCATTACAAGCTTTACCAATGTAGAATGGCTTTTGACAATGTCAACAAGTTCTGCTTCTAGAGAAACCCAGGCCTCCACAGCCCCCAAGTTTGGTTTGGTCTTTTATTGTTACCCCTGGAAGGTCTACCTTGGTCCTTTCGTTTCTATAATAGACCACCACTTCCAAAAGCATTTTTGTGACTATTTCTGGCTACCATACTCAACAAGTTTCTTTCAACAACCTGACATTCTTCTACAGCTTTATTAAATTATGTGTATCACCTTGAAACCAGTCTTTCTTTCATTTCTAGATTCAACCGTTCAATCATCATATATGCGCTCCACTCTTTATCATCCCGGTACTTGAGGTATGCTGAATACTGAGACAAATAAATATATCATACTAGATAATCATTGTAACTTTCTTTCTCCTACTGTTGGATGCTGAGAAATTACTACTCTTTTGCTCTTCTAACAGAAGGGGGAAAATATTTTTCATTGATTGCTCCTGGAATAATTCCCATGTGATTGGAATATTCCATCCCCTCAGAATGAGCTCTATGCTTTTCCACCACCTGTTTGCATTACCCTTCAGCTTATAAATGGTTAAGAGAACTTTGATTTCATTCAGGCACTACAGAATACTGAAGATCTTTTCTAGGGGTGACAACCAATCTTTAGCTATTTGCGGATCAAACTTCCTCTGGAAGACAGGAGGTTGTTGCTTGTAGAACTTGCCTACGCAGGTTTGTATATCATCTTCGGGCTCTGGTATAACATCTTTCATTGGAGGTTCCTGAATGGAATATTATTGTCATTCCCCCTCATAAATTACTCTAAGCGATCTTGCCTAAGTTGTACTTCCCGCATATCTTCTATGATTTCATTCATTGTAGTTTGCTGCTACCTGAGCATATCTAGAATTTGCTGGTAGAATAGATCTGGTCTATCCTCCTGATCAACGTTATCACCTCTCCCACTACCTCTTCCTCGAGCTCTACCTCTTAGCCTACCTCATATCATCTCTGTAATTCACTATATATGAAAATAGAGAAGAGGTAAATTTCATATA
The DNA here is from genome assembly GCA_963242795.1 of Inga leiocalycina. NCBI lineage: Eukaryota > Viridiplantae > Streptophyta > Magnoliopsida > Fabales > Fabaceae > Inga > Inga leiocalycina. The sequence continues at coordinate 43,643,019 of OY725325.1, read as the reverse complement.
TAAAGTAAGGGCATTTTCATCATTTCATAATAATTTGGGTACACAGATATGTTAAACACAATTTACATCAAGTATTTGCAGTAGTTAAGGAAAGCTAATAACATCACATAGCCTATAAACTACTGTACAATACAAACTTGTCCTTTTATATTTACATTACATGAAACTTCCCAGGGGGCCACCCATCCTAAGATTTCCCTGAGTCAAGAAGATTAACTGTTCTATATACACTCCCAAAACACCGATTCTGACTCTATACTCTTCTGTCAGTCAGTTCCCCTTGACTGCCCTCACCTCAAAATATGTGTTAGTTACCTTAGACCTCCAAAAATATACCACTTGGGTCCTATATAAGTCTATGTACATAAATCTCTGTACCAAATCGACTATATGCTCACAAAATGCATAGATGTTCTGTTTGAACCCTGCTCCACAATGTTGATCTTCTATTGGTTCCCAAAAGCAGAGTCTTAGAAGAAATCCATCATTATATACACCTAAATCTTGTCAGAAAGCTCAACCTCTAGCTGTGCTCGAATCTTGCACAAGGACTCAACACCAGTTAGGAATGCGAGGCAATGATCTATAAAAGTGGTCTGAGCTCCGAACACCCTGCGGTATCTGTTGTGAATGTAGTCCCACAATTCCATGTCAGTAATAGGTCATACTCTACCTTACAGTATTAGCTCAGGACTCACAATTACTTGGTTCATCCTCCGGGATCTCCTCTAGATCGTAATCCAGTGACCTTACTGGTAATGTTGGCCGCGGCTCAGGTCCATATATTGGTAGTACCGGTACACTCTTCCTCACTGTTCGTCTCATACAGGCACCTTCTCATGTGTAATACTCTATGGAGAGCTATCCATCCGGAATGCGATGCTATAGAGGAAGCTAGTTCATCGATGCCTCCAACTCCTCACGTGACTCGCTCGAGCTGCTCATGATATCCTATCATCATGTAAATAATGCTATATCAGTATACCATTCTGATAATGCCAAAACTGCTTTAAAGCTCTGATACCAAAAATGTCAACACTCATTTATATTTTAATATTTGTGGAGTAATAAAGGCACAATTCCACAAGCATACGAAAAGTATAAATATACTGACAAAAGTATTTGTTTACAGATAGGAATCACCCATGTAGGGTTTGATAATATTTACAGATTTATACAGAATTGCCCAAAATTAAACTACATAAAACCATTAGCTCTATCTCGGGATCCACACCATCATTTCTTTGTGTCCACCAACTTGCCTTTGGATCCGCTTGTTCCTGCTAGCACATTATTATTTTTGAAAAAGAATGAGGTTCCAAGGAATCCCAGAAGCAACATACAATCAAACATATAAAATGCAAGAATTAAATATGTAATGCACTATATAATGTAAAATAAAAATTCATAACATAACGTGTGTATACACAAAACTCACAGCCAAATAACTGTTTGGATCTCATACGTGTACCTTGCTGGGCCCCTACCCTCAGCTAGGAAATATACCCCAGGCTTACCACAGCTAGGTACCTAACCATAGGTAGGTAACATACCTCAGGCACCATGTTCATATCACAGAATATAGTAACATACAACATATCAACACATAGTGTATGAGAGATTATAGTTACTACCTTAAGCCTTTTTCTTATCAAAACTTGTGCCTCATAAAGAGTGCCAACAATTGGCTCTCAACTTGGTCCTAAAATGTCAAATGTGCAAAAACTAGGTTAAAGCCCATTCATGTACTACTTTAGACACTTCCATAGTGTTTCTAATGGTTATATGAGTCTATAGTGAAATTTACCATAATGCCCTCAGGGACCCAGCTCAGCCCTGCCATACCTAGTCTACTGTACTTTTTCTGAAATTTTGACCTAGGTTAATCTAACATATTTTTGCCCAAGGAATTTATTTCCAATATCAGAATTACCAAATTCACTACCAAAAGATGAAAATGCCCTTGGCAGCCCCTGATTTAGGGCTTCAAGGGCATTTTGGTAATTAGGCTTTCAAAACTTTTTCTGAAAAAGTGATCAAGTATAACCCCACCTAATTTTCCCTCCTGAGCACAATAGAACTATCAATTTCATGAAATCCAACTCTTAGCCCCTCTAACAACCTTGGCCAAAAGTTATAGGTTCTCCGGGAAAAGTTGGGGTTTTCCAATTCTAACTCTGCAGACTTACCCTTTTTACTCATAATCACTTTATTAACTATTTAATTACGTTATAACTACTATTTAGACTCAATTTTGGTAGCATAAGATTTAGAACACAACTTTTCTCAAATTTACAAATAGAGCAAATCAAACAAAATTCTACTGATTAAATTACTCATAGCAGTTAGAACAATCAATATTCAAAGTTTTAGAAGTTACCTTAAGCTCCTTCTTGCTCTTCCTTCCTATGGCCAAAACTGTAACCCTTAAAACACTAAAATTCCTATTTCAAACACCTTCAATAACATAGAAAAGAAGCTTAGGAGAAGGATTATACACATTAGGAACGAATTCACCGAAGAAATTGACCTACCTTATGAGATTTCTTCTCCATCTCTCTCTAGAATTCTCTTAACTCTCTCCTTTTTCAACTCAAGGATGTCAGTTTTGGCTGATGGAAGGAAGAAGATGATATTTTATAATATTTCCTATTTCCTATTTTCCTTTAATTAATTTTCAAATTTCAGATTTAAGTAAATTCTGACAGATTTTCTGCCCAAACTTTGAAAAATCATAACTAAATTTGTAGACATCTTATTAGATTGATTCTAAAGGCCATAAAACACTTATTGAGTCTATTTTCAAGGAAAATATAGCTTTTGCCAATAGGAAGGACAAAATTCCTAGATTTAAATTCTTTGGCTTTTGTTCCAGGAAATGGGCTGTTTTTCTAAGCTAAATTCAAAAATTCATAACTTTTTACATACAACTCCATAAATTATCCATTACATATCAAATTAAAGCTTAGGATGTCTATTTTTATTTTAAAAAATTACATAAATATTTTTCATCATTTCGTCATCCCAAATCACATGACAACCTCACAACCTTGTAGAAGATTTCACTGAAAATACTGTTCACTTTTTCAATTTCCAATGTTAAATTCCTATGGCCATGAATATTCACCATTTTATTGAATATATTACTATTTACAATAAATTCTTGGTGAATAAAAATTTGGGATGTTACATGTGGATCTCGAGACAAAGATTGTGGTTATATGTAGTTTATTTTTGGATATTTTGGAGGAAAACCACTAATGTAATCAAATACATTGTATCAATATATCAGTATATTTATGTTATTCTTGTGTTGCTCACCAAACTACGCACAAGCACTATAAAAAATGTGAAAATAAGATAAAAGCATGACATTTTTTCACCTAAGAAATGTATAGGGTGTTAGGGTGTTAGGTGCACATTTGGGAAAAGCTCATGGGTATTTTTACCCCTTAACCCTTGTTTTTTTATCAGAGTGATTCAAAAAGTTCTTTTGCCAAACTAAAACAATAATCAAAATAGTGCATTCTATAAATTTAACCTAGGCTTGCTTTAAATTTTTGAAAGTTTGGGTTTTTACCCTGACAACCCCTTGTTCCCATTATTACTGATCCAAATCATTTTTGTTTGTTTTATTCACTAACTTTCATCTTCTCTTTTGAATCAATGGGCAATTTTCTTCCTTCGTTCCTTATCTGAGTGAGAGAGAAAGAAATTGAGGTGTGCGTGCACATGCACCCATGAACCATATTAAACTTTACATATCAAATTAGTAGACCAATATTTAATATATAGTATAGATGATTGGATTATCGTTCATTATAAATTAAAATATCGACTTAAGCATAAAACTTATGAAAATGGAAACTCATTGCCTTATTTTATTCGTTCATGATAAATAACACATTTGATGTTATGAGATGTTAAATAATGTACTTAGAAAAATTTATTTGGAGGTGAAAAAACTATTTGTTAGATTCTAAATAGTAAATTTAAGATAATTTAAAAACTATATATATATATATATGCAATTGTGATAAAAACAATTATAGAAAAAAAAATGATACTTAAGTGGCGGTATTTTAGGTGAAAAATTAATGTCGTTGCTAAATAACTTCAGTTCCAATAACATGTCATTGGAAGGCTTGCTTTAATTTTATGATGACATCTAATTTTGCCATTGAATTAAGATATGATGCTGACAATATAAACTTTGCCTCTTTTTTGCTTATTGCGGTCAAAGTTTTTATTTATTATGGGATATTATATTTATATTAAATTTCAAAATATACAAAAAATTAAGATTTGGTGTTCTTGACAGGAAAGTATCACATACAAACTTATAAGAGGTGACGCTATGGTTTCTTCAGGTAAACATTTTGAAGTCATGCCACAAAATATTGTGACAAGAATTAAATTAGACAGATTTGCGATGGCATATAATTAACGATAGAGCTTTTCCGTTGCTAATTTTTGTTGCCAATATTTGTCACAACAAAGTTCGCTACAGAAATTAGTGATGAAAAATTTGTCACAAATTCTGTTACAAAATCTTTTTTGATAGAAATTAGTGATGAATTAGTGATCAAAAAATATCAACGGAAGATTCTGTAGCTAAAAGGATTAGCTACAGGATGACATTTTGTCACTTATCCATTGCAAATATCAAGGAAAATTTTACTGATAAATTTCGTGACTAACTTTGAAATTCCATCGCAAATTGGTGATGGATTTCCAACATAATAGTTCTTCATAAATTTGTGACGGCTTTCCAATGAAACAGTCAGTGGCAATTTTGAGACAGAAATTTATGGCAAATTAGCCACATAATTTTTCTTTGAAGATGAGATAGATAGAAGGTGACGAAAGTGTTGAGCTAGTGAGCAACAGAGATGAAACAAGCTTCAACCCTTGAAGAAAAGACCTAAGATGATGGAGGCACTGAATGGTGTGACCCTTAGTCGATTTAAGAAGGGAAGTTTTGCTGGAAAAGGAGACCAGTAGACAAAGGTTGGAGGCGAGGCAAAGCTTGGGGTTTTTGGAGGAAGTGTCAAGCTTGCTTAGCTAAGGGCTAAGATTCGCAACATAGATTGAATAGATTGAGGATTTGGAGAGTGGCCAAAGGGGGTTGTGCTTGAGCTGTGTGTACAAGTATATTGTTTTTATTAATATATATATGCTATATATACATTTTTGTGTGTTTAAAAAACAAACAATTTTAAGCATATAATTTTTTCCTCTCTCCTTATAACTAGATAAAAAATAAATACACCATACCTAGTTAATAATATTATTGGAAAAAATATTAACAACAATAACAATAGCAGCAGCAAAATGGAATTGAGTTTAACTTTAAATTATAAAAATTTATATTGATATGTTGAACCTAGCTTTTATATACCTCATCAAAAATCACTCCTGCATCACATTTGGGATTCGATTAAAAAAAGATTAATCCTACTGGATATAAAGCTATTTAATTTCAAGATAACTATAAAGAAATTTTAAATATTTTAAGATTTAATCATTATATATATATTTTTCAAATAAGCACTACTGCTACTCTAAGTCACAAATAAGATTTAGGATGTTATATATGGATCATTTCCCCTGGCTATCCTATAAAATATAACACACACACACACACACACTATATTTAACAATATGGGTGCGTGATGGGATATGGGATAAGAGATAATTAGAGTTTAATTAAAACATCTTGTGTTATCTATTAAATATGATTAATTTTAATGATGTCAAATATTTCTATATTATTCAAATAAGATTTGTTATTCTAATAATAGTGAAAATTCAACATACTCTTTTATGCTTTGTCAGCTCTATCATGTGTTCAATATTTCTAAAATATTTCTCAAACCACAAATCCATTTGACATGAAACTTGGTTCATATGAAACACGACTCACAATATGGCTCATTGACACGTACTTCACTCTCAAATGTTTTCATAAGAAAGAGATGTGTTTTGAAAGTTTGTGTATGTTTGTATTTCATGTGTTAGTCCCGACCCTTTTTAGTCTTTCATCAATATCTTTAAAACTTGTTTGGAATGGTTCTTGTTGCATTGGAAAGTAGATTCAAAGAGCTTTCTAATGATAGGTCATTTTTCATATTTAGATTTAAATTCAGAGAGTTATATCCATCCAAAGTTCATCTTGAAGTCAATTCTCTTATGATTTTAACATGGAGATAAATCCGGTGAGTAAAAAATCATCCAAGTCCAAGATGTGATTCAAATAATGACCTAAAGCTAAATGTGAAGAATTTCCATTCAAATATAAGGACAAATATTTTGAGTCAAAATATATCCAAGTCACAAGTTTTATCTGAATAATGAACGTACATAGCATATCATATTTAAGAGCTAGTGCAGACAATGCCAAAATACTAATACTAGAATCTTGGAGTTATTTACTTTGCATATACTTTAATGTTTATGTCATTAGACAGATAATTTGATGGTACTTTAGGGATTATCATAATTCATCTTTGAGAAAAAAGATCATAGATTGTAATATTCTATCATCAAGAGTGTTTGTATCCTTATTGGTAAGTCCTGAGTCTGGGAAGGGGTATGGATTAGGTTCAATCTGGTGGTACCTACAATCTTTGGAGGTGGGGACCCATGTCTAATCATGGTTAAAGGAATATGGGTGCATCTTTGCTACAAGTTTAAGCTTTTAGCACGAAGGTTAGCGCTTTATAGTTAAACATGCTAGTTGATGCTAGTCTCAGGATGGGTTACCTCCTAGGAAGTCCTCGTGTTGTGATGCTTCGTTCCTAAGGTTTAGGACCAAATCTGGACAAAAATGTTGAAATCGTCACTAATTTCATTTAAGCTAAAAATGGAGTTGCTAATTAAGTTTTAGGCTTGAAGACTTCAAAGTAAAAAGCTCAAACCAAGTATTACATATGGGAGGACTCCTTTAAGCCTAGTTAATAACATTTTGGCCTTTAAATGGTGATTATCTTTTTATGGAATTTCTTTGGAGGAAAATTAGTATTTAATATATGGAATTTATTTGTACAAAAATTAGTATTTAATTGGTTGAGCACGATAAATCATGAAGCGCTAACTATTGTGCTTAAAGCTTAAGTATCACGCCCTTATTTTAATTTCACCTTTACCAGAATATTCATGAAAAATGATATGTGGTTTGGTAGGTAATATAGGAATAGCATAAATATACTGATATTATGTTCATGATTACTAAAATTCCCCATAGGGGTTCATCCCTAATAATTACAATCAATGTAGCCGCACAGGGCTAGTAGGGTATCTAAACCCGTTCCAATGAAATGGAGACTTCTTCTCGTCTTCATTCCACCACTGCAATCTTCTCGTGTAGTTCTCTTTGCTGATCTCTGTGTACTTTTCGTATTCACCTATCTGAATTGTTGGTAAGGGAAGGTAAGATTCAAGAGAATCTCAGTAGGAAACATATATCATAATGTATGCATGATAGATGCTATGTGTACGATATATTAGCTTTAATTAGTTGTATGCCTTATAATGACATTTCTGCATGCTCAATGTTTCATATATCAAAACTATGGCCACAATGAAAACAGAAATAGAGCTTCATTTATTCAAATATGCTCTACACAATCAAGTAAAGAAATCACATACATCACTACACAAGCAAAGATATCGAATGCATGCAAATAAGGTAAGTCTCTTACCTTGTGTTCCCGTGGCTAAACAGAAATAGTTTCTCGATCTACTGCAAATAGCTTAGGCTCCATATTCAATCCTACAATACCAAATTTATTGTTTAGACACTTCTATAGTGTGTTATGGGGGTTATATGAGTCTACATTGAAAAATTACTAAAATGTCCAGGGACTCGGCCGGCCCCTTCGTACTCAGTCCGACCGTTATTTTTTTCGAAATTCTAACCTAGGCTATCCTGACATATTCCACCAAAGGAATCCATTTCTATAGTCGAAATTACCAAATTCACTACCAAACGATGAAATTGCCCTTGGCAGCTCCATTTTAAGGGTTTTAGTGGTGTTTTCGTAATTATGCTCTTTCAGCCTTTTCTGAAAAAGTAACCAACTGTAACCGCACCTAATTTGGCTCCTAAACTGATTAGGACCATCAAATCATTGAAAATCCAACTCTAAGGCTCATTTATGCCCTTAACCGAAATCCACCTATTCCCCGAAAAAAATTAGGGTTTACGAAATCTAACTTCGCAGACGTATTTCTTTCTACTCCTAATAACTTTATTAACTATTACATTAGGTTACAAGTACCATTTAGACCCAATTTCGGTAGCACAACACTTATATATCCACATTTCCTAAATTTTAAATCAAAGTAAATCAATTGGAATTTCACCAATTAAACTACTCACAGCAGCCAGATCTAGAACAAGCAATATTTGAAGTTTAAGAAGTTACTGTAGCTTCCCTTTGGCTCTTCCCTATTAGGATGAAACCCTAACTCTCTTGAATACCAAATTTGTGCTTCAATCTCCTTAATCCATGTAAAAAAGAAGCTTAGAGGAAAGATCCTACACGTTAGGTACGAATTCACCTAAGAAATCGACCTACCTTATGAGAATTCTGCTTCCTTCTCTCTGTTTTTCCTCTCAAATCTCTTTCCCTTTTGCTAAATGAAAATGATGGAAATGGGAGCAAGGAGATGCAGATTTGCTTTATAAAGATGCTTGCTTATGTCATTTAACTTATTGCTTATGTCATAATTCCAATATTACGACTTTTAAGGCATAAATTCCTATCTTTATGTAGCTTGATACCATGAGCCCAATTAACATGTAACTAAGATTTCCCTCTCTTGTTACATCTAATAGCATCCCAAGGATCTCTCCTTTAGGTCCAAAGGGCTTCAAAACTTGTTCAAGTTATGTAAACACGTAAAGTCTCAATTTAGGTTAAAATTGCACTTTTTGCTCAAATTTTATATATATTCATATTAAATTTACCAAAATATTCTAAATATATTTTTCCCTCTTATTTTCCTTAAGTAATTGAAATTACTTTCAATTAATCAAAAAATAATTAATTTTGTACTTGTTTGGTAAAATTACAAGTTTGACATTATATTTTCTTTCATTTTTGGATTTTTTGGCAGATTTTCTACACAAACTTTAAAAAATCATAACTAAATTTGTAGACATTGTATCAGAGTGATTCCAAAGGCTATATAACCCTTATTGAGTCTAGTTTCAAGGAAAAATATAGATATTTTCCAATTGGAATCACAAAAATCCCAGAATTTAAATCTTTGAATGTTGTTCCAGAAATTTTTCATTTTTTTTGGGCTAATTTCAAAAATTCATATATTTTTTCGTATAGCTTCAAATGATTCATATACCTATCAAATTAAAGCTCAGGATGTCTACTTTCACCTTGTAAAATATCATAATTTTTGCTTATCATTTGATTATACAAAATCATATGACAAGCTCACTGCCTCATAGGCGATTTCACTGAAATTATAATTATATTCTCCAAAATTCACCATTTCATTTCATTGACTATTTTCAATAATTACAATATATTTGTTGAATAAAATTTGGGGTGTTACATTAAGCTGGAGTAGAGGAGCATCCCTATTCCTTTAACCCAGATTAGTCATTCGCCCTCCCATCTCCAACGACTGTGGGTGCCATCAGACTAAGTCTGATCCACACCCCCTCCCAGACCTGAGATGTATCACTTAAAGGAAGTAAAGATAAGTGAAAGGTTTCACAAGTGCCTACTGGATAAACTTGTGAGATTTTAAAAGCTCCTAAGTACTAGCTAAGCTTGAGGGATTTAGCAAATTGGAAACCTTAGGGTGCCTGGGGATTTGACTTAGGTCTCCGTGAAGACACTACTACAAAAAGCACAACCTATGGCTCTTAATTTTAGGATTACTAAGGCGCTTCCCAAGTGTAATGCCCCAAATTTTGATTAAGGGCTAATGATAATTATTGTGGATAATTGTGAATTTAAATTGGAATTATTAAGTTTTTGTGGCAATTTTAATTAATATGCCATAAGTAGTGGAAAATTGGAAGACTGGAATTATTAGCCATAAGTTGGTAATTAATGGGGAAATTAGTTACTACCTAAGAAGAAATAAGATGTGTAATTAAACGGCTAATGGATGGATTAAAGTGGCTAATTGAATGTTTACCTTTACGAGACCCAATAATAGATGGATATGTGTCAAGAGGAGAAGAAGAGAAAGTGTGTGTGTGAAAGTTAAATAAATGTATTTTATTCATTTTCTCTCTTTTCTCCTCCCTCTTTTTCGGCTGTGGTAGCACAATTAAGGGGAAATGATGATTGCTTCTTCTTCCTCACTTCTCTCTCTCTCTTTCCTTCCCCTATTTTGTCTGCCATGGTTGCCAAGTGAGAGGAAGAAAGAGCTTGTGATTAAGGAAGAAAATGGTCTCTATTGCTCAAACTCACTTCATTAATGTTGATCCTTGGAGTGAGAGCTTCATTTTGGTGTTTATAGTGTGCCTATTGGTGTTGATTTGTGCCTACATTAAATTTTGGAGGTTGGTGAATCAAGAAATCTCTTTGGCAAAGTGAAAGAGGTAAGTGAGACTAATCTATCTATCTAAGTTTTATGCCAAATGATTAAGATTGGAATTTATGGAATTTTTGGCCCATTTTTGTTGGAATAGGACCATTGGTAGTTTGGCATGTTATTGGTTTAGAAATGGGAGTTTTGGTATGAATTTTGGATGGATAGATTGATTTGAGATTAGAATGGTATGTTTGGATGATTTCGGAATTTAGATGTTTATATTGCCTAAAACCAAAGCATGATAATAGAATAGGTTTTTAGTAATTCTGATGGTTCCATTGAATTCCTAGGGTGTTTTTGTGTGGGAGTAGCCTTGAGTAAGAGTTTGGGACCATTATAATCAATTGGGCAAGTGTTAGGAAATATGGTAAGTTTTGCTGCATTTTCTGGTTTCTGATAAAATCACTCGAGTGAGAGTGAGTTCACTTGAGTGAGGGATGAACATCACTCGGGTGAGGGTGAGTTCACTCAAGTACTTTAGTGTGTTTTTCCTTTCTGCTTCTAGTTTCTGTTGCACTTCCGTGGTTAAAGGCAAGAGTGCACCTTAACACTCGCGAGTGTTAAGCTGTCACTCGAGTACTTTGTATTCTCTTAAGTGCTCCTGATCCTTGAGAACTTTTGTGCTCTCAGGTCTTTACTTTCTATGCTTCACTTTCTAGTACTTGAGTGAGCATTTGGCTATCACTCGAGTGTTGCTTTCTGTGCTCGAGTGTTCTTGTCTCTAAAAAGTTTTCTGTGCTCTCGAGTATTCACTTGCTAATGTTCACTCTCTAGTACCTGAGTGTATACTGTACCATTACTCGAGTGAGGTCTCCTTCACTCAAGTATCTATTCAATATCACTCAAGTGAGGCCATCTTCACTCAAGTGTCTTAGTGAAAAAATTGTAGTCGTGTGCTTTCAAAAAGAGGGATCTTTAGGGATAGTCTTCTAACCCTTAGAGCTATTGATTGGGTTATTTATGAGTACTAAGAGAGCAATAATCATAACCAAATTAAGTGTTAAGAAGTCATTGATAGTTGGAATAGAGAATTGATTCTTCATCCCTAATTGTGAATCATAGGATACGATATTTGCCCTACTCGGGAGAAACCGGTGCCAGGACACGCACGGAAGGAATCAAGTTAGTGACTCTTCTCTCATGTTGTGTATGATGTTTTGGTATGCATGACTTGTCATTGAGCTTTGTGAATTTGATAGAACTCAATATTTATATATTTTTAGTAATTAATCTTGGGCTTTTGAGGGATTTAATTGAATTTTTTGGGCATAATCAAGTGTAAAGTGAGATTTTAGTGAAAGAACAATTTGGGAATTATAGTGGTTAAATTGTTATATTTTTAATTAATATTTGTTATTCCCATTATTCTTTAATTGTGAACAAAAGATATTACCTTTGTGAATATAATTTTGTAGGTGATGATATGGCACAACTTACTCATTTAAATTAGAGAGAATTGAAGAAAGAAAAGAAAGGAGTGGCAGCTTATTTAAGCAAATTGAGAGCATGAAATGAATACAAAAGGAAAGAATTGAAGCTAGATGGACCGAAATGCATTTGTGAGAGGTGGCTGTTGAGACCGAATATGGAAAGAAGTTGCTGGACCATGAGGGAAGAAATGAAGAAAGGAGGGAGTGGACCAATTGAATTAATTGAAGAAATGAAAAGAGGGGGACCACATGGAATAAGAAAAGAAGAGGGAGCATAAAGAATTGACGTGGGGACCATAATTGGGAGCATATGAGAATTGGTGTGAAGATGAGGCTGCTGAACCAAATAGATAATAAAGTATTGGAGATAAACCCATGGACCCAAATTGAAGTAAAGGGAGGAAATGAGCCGAAATTGTTGACCCAATAGGTTTTGAAGAAGCAAGCAATTGATCATAAGGGAAGAGATCCGAAATGAATTAAAAAGTGTGGCGGCTGTGTATAAAATAAAGGGGGACCACGTGAAGGAAGGGAGCATGAGCGAATGAAATGAAAAAGGTGGAGTGGTGGCTGTGTGTGTGAAAAAGGGACCACGTGAATGGGAGGCAGCAGCGAATGAAATGAAAAAGGAGGAGGGAGGCCGCTGAGAAAAATGGGAGAATGGGAGAATAAAGAAAAGGAGCCGAAGCTTTTGACCAAGAGGGATGGAACGGAAAAAGGGAGGCGCTGCTATGTGTGAGAGTGAAAAGAAACACGAAAGAAAAGGAGAAGCAGCGCCAATGATAGAAAGGAGAGGGATGGCGGCTGTATAGGAATTAAAAGAAGAAGAGAGCCATTAATTGAAGAGGGAGCCATTCGGTAGACAAGAGGAGAGGTTGTTCGGTGCTTTCCTTTGATGTCTAATTCCTTCTTCATTCATCAAGCCTCATCCTTCTCTTCCTCTATGAGTAGCTAAGTCTTGGTGATTTCCTTGATTTGGGCAATGGTTTGAGCTTCTAAACTTCAATGGAATTCTTTTATGTTCTCTTTTTAGTTCATGATTATGTAGCTTGGTTAAGTATGTAATTGTGATCAAGATTGTTATGCCAAGTGAATAAACTTGGTGGTTGAGCTAGGGGTTGATTAATTAAGCTTTGTATGATTCATATTATGAGTAGGTTGAATTGTTTATTCCAACTTGGTTAAGTGGATTTAAATGATTAAACTGAATGTTTTGAATTGTTGTAATGGTAATTACAAGCTAGAATTAGAAGTTAGTTATTCATCTCCTTGGGTCACTATTAATTGGTAGTATTCATTTAATTGCTTCGGTTGAATGAATTAAATGATTATTGCAAGTATGGAGCTAGTGGTATCTTAGTTCCATCCTCTTGACTCATTATGGAATTCATATTATTAGCAAGCAAGGAAGACTAAAACCTCAACTCAAGGGAATCCCATTTCATCATTATTCTAGTTTATTAAATTTACTTTGTTATTAGTGTTAAATTCAATTCCATTTGCTTCTTTTTTTAAAAACTAAAAAATACAAAAATATTGTTTTATCTTAGATTACTTAATTGTTTTAAACTCAAATTCTCAAAATGATTTCTCACAACTTTAAGGTTTTTTATCACTTTACTACTTAGGAACTTGGAAATTAATCTCCTCACAAGAACGACCGAGGTTGAGCTACTACGCTACATTTTCAAACCTAGTTTTATCTTGTTAACTCACACGACATGGGTTCATCAAAATTGGCGCCGTTGCCGGGGAGGATGATTGCCAAGATTTTAAGTAGTTAAGTGTTCTTTTCAGCTGTCATAGTGTGTCTTAGTGTAGTAGGAAGTGAGTAGCACTCATTTGAATTTTGGCAAAATTCTGATTTTCGATTAGCACTGTCTTGCTGGAACTGAAATATTTGTACCCAGAAAATTCTGAAATTTTACAACTTAAGGTTTTACAGCATTCTAAGCAAGACTAATAGCTATAGCTATTAGGTCTACTAGATTTTAGCCAAATTCGAAGGTTTGCTATAATTTTCTGATTTTTTTTTGTATTTTTCTAAGTTTTTGATTTAGTTTGTTCTTAGGGTTTTCTTTGATTTTTCTTGGTTGCTAGTGTGTTTTTGAGTTTGTCTTAGTTAGTTGTTAGTTGTTAAAGTGTTTGGTAGTGGTTTAGGTTAATTTTCATTTTCATAGTTGTTTTGCATTCTATTTGCATCTTTAAAAAAACAAAAAGAAATTTGGATTTTGTTGCTTTGCTATCATGTTCTTAGTGGCCATTGTATGGTTTACTATTATTTTGGGGTGAGCAACTTTACATTCTTCATCTTTAGGAAGCTCTTGGTAATACTACCAAAATGGAAGATCCTCTTTCACAAAGCTTTAAGGACATACAAATCAATTAGAGCTTGTTCAAGCCAAGTTGGAGAGTCTAGAGAAAGGTTCCAATAGTCAAGAATATGATTTATCCTTCCACAACCTATATAATGAACCCTATCCCCAACAATCTTTTCTATCACATCAACCTTTCCATAGTCCTTCATTCCTACTACAAACCCTATATAAATCTCAACATGAATTTTGTTCCCCACCGTACAACCTAAATTTTGACCCCATCCCTTCACCACAAGGACCACCCTATGAGCCATCTCCTCTACACCATCTACCCTCTTACTCACCATACCAACCCTCATTTCAATTTTCATTCCAATCATTTCACCCACCACTTTGTGAACCCTCCCCACCATCCTACCTTGACCCTCCACCTCCATTTCATGACCCACAACCTAGTGGATTGGATACCACTTTCTCACCTCACAATATGGATTCCCTAACAAGTGCCTTAACAAGAAAGTATGAGACACTCTAAGAGCAATACCTTCAGTTACTCATGTATCAAGGACCAATTGATAGCTCTAAGGAGAGAGAAGAGAAATTGAAAGATATTGATGAATTCTTTAAGGCATACTATGATCACATGTTATGGGTAAAGACAGGAGGTGAAGCTGGAACCCATTGGGCTCAAGACCTACAAAAGAAGGAACAAGGAACCCAAAATCAAGAGCTTTATGCTACTTCACATGTGGAGAGTTCTCAACCTTCAATGATTCCATCCAATGCGTCCATCCAAGCACAAGAAGTGAAGCAAGTACAAAGGAGCAAAGAAGAGTCTTTCTTACCCTTTGGTAATAATCTCATCCTTACAAAATTTGACTATCCTACTACTTTGATTGATGAAGTAATTAATGATTTGAGTGATAATGAGGTGGATGAAAAAATAATTGTTGAATTCCCTTTAATGCTTGAACATATAATTGCTCAACCCATTGACTCTTATAGTGGTAGCTTGGATGAGCCTATGCCTTGTAATGATTTTACTCCTTTGCATGATACTTTGAGTGATGATTTACATGATAATGATTATGCTAGTGCTGGAATTACATGTTCTTGTGATGAAAATACAATGTATATGGATTACATTGATGAGAAATGTCCTAAATTTGTTGAAATGCATAGAAGTAGAGATGACCATCCTCTAGAACCTAGTGATATGCATGCCATGCATGATGTTGAGAATCAAACTCCTTTATCTTTCTCTTCTTCTCTCTCTCTCTTACTTGTGAAAGTGACTTGATGCACTCTATATTGGATTCTGCACTTTCCATTTCATACAAGAGTAAAGATAAAGATGTTAAATCACAATTGATCACTAATCCTAAGCTCAATCTTTGTTTACAAGAGTTCAATGTGCACATATTTTATGATGACATGCATGTACCCATTATTTCAATTGTCAATGCTTTTGGTTTAGCAAGTGAGATTCACCTGGATTCACTTGAATTGCTTGGACCTAGTTTTGTGCTTTGTGATGATCATACTTCTTTACTAGATGATGTCAAGAATATTCATGAATTATACTCCCAAATCTTATCATGTGATTTACCTCCTGATTTATTGGGATTTGATGTTGTTAGTGATTCTATTGACTTGGATTGTGCTATAGATGGTAGAGTAGTGCTTGATTATGTCACTACCACTACTGAAATGCAAATTGATTCTTTGATACCTAGTGTTACTTGCTGTATGCCACTAGTGGACTTTATTGGTTGTGAGAAGCACTTGTTATCGAATGCACCCGACTCTAGTCTTCTCACATTACATACACCATTATGTCATTTCATTGGTCCTAATGCTTTTCATGGATTTAAGTATTTTGATTCATGTGGCATCCTTGGAGTAGGCACTACTGTTGCTTTGGTTAATTCTTTACAGGCTAATTCTCTTGGTGGTTGCCCTCATTCTTATTATCTTTTTATTTGGGAACCTCTACTCTTACTTGCGCTTAAACTGTTGGGGAAAAAAACACTGAGCTTCCTTTTGATTTTCCTATCTAGCTACAAGCCACCATGATTACACGGTAGTCTCTTTCCTTACCTTGTTTCTTGTTTTATATAATGATATATGCTATTGAATAAGTGTGGGGGAGGGACTTACCAGTAGTAAAAAGTAGTCTGTTTGTTTTGCATTTTCTAATTGAATAAACGCCATTGTGAATCATACTCTTGTACTTAACCTTATCCTCCGCTACCTTTTTCTCTATATCCTTATGCCTAATTTTTTAGAACTATTTCCACTTATGTCTTGTCTTTTCTCTCCCCTTGTGGCGTTGATGTGTTGTGTTTCAATCTTGAATTGGACTTCACAACATTCACTTCACCCAAGAGATAAGTACATCTAGGTTATTTGTTTTAGTGCATTGCATTGAGGGCAATGTAAGGATTGAGTGTGGGGGAGTGTGTTATTCTCATGAGAATTCACTGTGATATCATATGCCTCTATCTCCTGCTTGTGTCCTCTATTGTTTCTGGTCCAATTAACTGAGATTTTTGAAGCCTTTAGTCATGATCAAGTATCTTGATTACTCTTAGTTGGATTCATGGTTGAAACTTGCTTTGAATTAGTGAATTGCCATAAAATTCAAGTGTTTTAATGATGCATGGTTTAATTTTGATGAGTTTGTTAGGAAACAAAAAGCCTAGTTGGAAGGTATTTTGGGCCTAATTGTTTATTTCATTGTGTGATTCATTCACCTAGATTATTGCTCTCTAGAACTTGTTTTATTTCTTACTTGAGGCTACATTTTGCAATGGTATGGATAGAGATGACATTGGCATTCATTTCATCACCCATTTACCCAAACACAAACCATTCATCATTTTCTTTTTTTTACCCCTTTGAGCCCTTCATTTTTTTTTCTATTTCATTATATAAATGCTATGTTTGCATCCTTTATCAATTTCTTCATAGCACTATTACGAAAAAAAGAGAAAAAAAAATTTGGCCATGTGAAAGTCAAAAGAAAGAAAAGCAAAAGGAAAATAGAATAAAACAAAAAAAAAAGAGAAAAAGTGTGAACACAACAAAAAAAATCAAAGAAAGAAATAGTCACAATGGTGAAATATGTGAATTAAATTTAGTTCTATAGTGCTAAGAGATCTAGCAAATTATTTGGTACAAGCATAGTGTTTGTTACATTTTCCATCATTTAGCTTATTCAACATTACAACTCTACAAAGTCCTTTTGATTTATTTATGCCATTGTTGCAAGTAGTGGAGAGCCTAGAAATATTACAAGCCTATGGTAGAGTGTGGTCAAAGTGGATATGAGTGAAACACTACCTTATATGAGAGAAGAGTGTAAACACTTATCCTAGTTAAGGTTTCCAATTAAGCTCATTGCAATTCAACTTTGCATTGCTTGAGCTACTTCAATTTTTGGTATGTTCATTTGATTTGGATAAGAGGATACCTTGTTATATGACTAAGTGTAATTCTTGAAGCTTGATCTTGCCTATCTTTTCAACTTTCATCCCTCTCTTCCAATTGTGAGTTTAATGTTTTGCTCAGGAGTGCAAAAGCTTAAGTATGGGGGAATTGATAAAACTCAATATTTATATATTTTTAGTAATTAATCTTGGGCATTTGTGGGACTTAATTGAATATTTTGGGCATAATCAAGTGTTAAAGTGAGGTTTTAGTGAAAGAATAATTTGGGAATTATAGTGGTTAAATTGTTATATTTTTAATTAATATTTGTTATTCCCATTATTCTTTAATTGTGAACAAAAGATATTACCTTTGTGAATATAATTTTGTAGGTGATGATATGGCACAACTTACTCATTTAAATTAGAGAGAATTGAAGAAAGAAAAGAAAGGAGTGGCAGCTGATTTAAGCAAATTGAGAGCATGAAATGAATACAAAAGGAAAGAATTGAAGCTAGATGGACCGAAATGCATTTGTGAGAGGTGGCTGTTGAGACCGAATATGGAAAGAAGATGTTGGACCGTGAGGGAAGAAATGAAAAAAGGAGGGAGTGGACCAATTGAATTAATTGAAGAAATGAAAAGAGGGGGACCACATGGAATAAGAAAAGAAGAGGGAGCATAAAGAATTGATGTGGGGACCATAATTGGGAGCATATGAGAATTGGTGTGAAGATGAGGCTGCTGAACCAAATAGATAATAAAGTATTGGAGATAAACCCATGGACCCAAATTGAAGTAAAGGGAGGAAATGAGTCGAAATTGTTGACCCAATAGGTTTTGAAGAAGCAAGCAATTGATCATAAGGGAAGAGATCCGAAATGAATTAAAATGTGTGGCGGCTGTGCATAAAATAAAGGGGGACCACGTGAAGGAAGGGAGCATGAGCGAATGAAATGAAAAAGGTGGAGTGGTGGCTGTGTGTGTGAAAGGGGGACCACGTGAATGGTAGGCAGCAATAAATGAAATGAAAAAGGAGGAGGGAGGCCGCTGAGAAAAAGGGGAGACTGGGAGAATAAAGAAAAGGAGCCAAAACTTTTGACCAAGAGGGATGGAATGGAAGAAGGGAGGCGCTGCTGTGTGTAAGAGTGAAAAGCAACACGAAAGAAAAGGAGAAGCAGCGCCAATGATAGAAAGGAAAGGGATGGCGGCTGTGCAGGAATTAGAAGAAGAAGAGAGCCATTAATTGAAGAGGGAGCCATTCGGTAGACAAGAGGAGAGGTTGTTCGGTGCTTTCCTTTGATGTCTAATTCCTTCTTCATTCATCAAGCCTCATCCTTCTCTTCCTCTATGAGTAGCTAAGTCTTGGTGATTTCCTTGAGTTGGGTAATAGTGTGAGCTTCTAAACTTCAATGGAATTCCTTTAAGCTCTCTTTTTAGTTCATGATTATGTAGCTTGGTTAAGTATGTAATTGTGATCAAGATTGTTATGCCAAGTGAATAAACTTGGTGGTTGAGCTAGGGGTTGATTAATTAAGCTTTGTATGATTCATATTATGAGTAGGTTGAATTGTTTATTCCAACTTGGTTAAGTGGATTTAAATGATTAAACTGAATGTTTTGAATTGTTGTAATGGTAATTACAAGCTAGAATTGGAAGTTAGTTATTCATCTCCTTGGGTCACTATTAATTGGTAGTATTCATTTACTTTCTTCGGTTGAATGAATTAAATGATTATTGCAAGTATGGAGCTAGTGGTATCTTAGTTCCATCCTCTTGACTTATTATGGAATTCATATTATTAGCAAGTAAGGAAGACTAAAACCTCAACTCAAGGGTATCTCATTTCATCATTATTCTAGTTTATTAAATTTACTTTGTTATTAGTGTTAAATTCAATTCTATTTGCTTCTTTGTTTTAAAAACTGAAAAATACAAAAATATTGTTTTAACTTAGATTACTTCATAGTTTTAAACTCAAATTCTCAAAATGATTTCTCACAACTTTAAGGTTGTTTATCACTTTACTACTTAGGAACTTGGAAATTAATCTCCTCACAAGAACGACCTAGGTTGAGCTACTACGCTACATTTTCAAACCTAGTTTTTTTTTGTGAACTCACACGACATGGGTTCATCAGAATTGTATGTGCCATGGTCCATTATAGCTTGAGCATTTCAGCATGAGCCGTTAGGGATTAACACTGGTCATCTCTAGCTCGGCCATTGAACTGCCATTGTAATCGACATGGATCTTTGTGAATCTGACTAGTGGGGCGGCGTGCTGTGAATCCAGCTGTGGGCTATGTTTTATCTTGCCTGTATGGCTTGCATATGAAATACTTTATATAAATCCCAGCTGTGGTGAAATATATTGTGTGAACTATTGTGGTGCAATACAATGTGAGCAATTCAACATTAGCAAACGTAAGGGTGGCATGAGTCATACCTGCCCTTGCCGTTGTAACTACCATTGTAGTTGCTATGTATGTGTGATGATTTGATTTCATGCCTTATTGTTGTGCATACTATGAGTGATTTGTTATTACTATGGGGATTCTTTAGAATCTCTCTCTCCCAAAAACACAAAATTTAGACAGGGTTGAAGGATCCAAGGGAAAGCAAGCGATGAAGAGTGGATAGAGCTCCTGGCTAGGAGTTTTATTTTGGAAAATTGGTTATCATTTTGTAAATCATTTGGATGTATTTTGTTGGGAATTACATTTACATATTGGATAGTATTGTGTAATCCCCTTGTTATAGGAAACTCTATAGGCAATTGTGCCTTGTAGACCCTTTATAAATTAATGGAACCCAAGTGTGTCAGGAATTTATGTTGTACTCTGATATGTATGAATGAAATAAACCTGTATAGGCCATTTATGTATTGAAATGTGAATATGAGACTGCTATGAACAGGTTTTGTAAAAGTTTTTGTAAACCTTGATTTTGAGAAGTTTAATTTTAAATAAGTCTCAAATCATCTTACAGTCTCTAATTCCACATAATTACGTTTTTACAAACTAATCTCGGCCTAGATCGTGAAGGGTGTTACACCAAGTGCCATAGCGTCTAGCGCCATAAAAAGAAGCTATAGCACTCTCTTGAATCTATGGAAGCACCATCGCTTGATTATTTTTTTTATATCTTCCTATGGCACTTCCTTTGCAAGCACTATAGGAAGTTACACCACATCTTATGGTGCTTCATCAGGAAGTTACACCACTTCCTATAGCCCTTCCTTAAAAAGCGCCATATAAAGTCTTTTTAAAAAAATAATTTTACGTAATTATTTCGTTTCCTAATGATTCTGTATTTACAATCCAAGTTATCCACAGCAATTTACAATACAGATCGATAGCAAAAATTCAAATCCAATAAGAATGAAATAACTCAAAATAAATAACTAATTCAAAAAATTAGTAATAATGTATTTAATTACAACATAACAATTGTACTGTACAATTAATTTTAAGTACCTACGTATGTACCTATGTAGGCAAGAAACAATTTTAATGTACAACTAATTCATAAACAACACAAAAATAGGCAAAAAAAAAAACAACCAATGTATATACCTAAATATTAGCTAATTGTCTGACCATATATTCACACCATTCCTCAATGATTTCATTCACTTGTTGGTCAGTCAATTGGGCATAACGTTGATCTTTATAATACAATATAAAAATCATGCACAGAACTTATTAAAATCACTAAAAATAAATTAACTTAGACACTTGCCAATTAAATTTAAAACACAGTATGAATTACAAGTAAAAGAACTTACTTGCACAGGAACATATGTCTAATGATGAGTAATTACATTTTTTATAAATTTCATAATGTAATAATTGCAATCATTATTGTTTGGTTGGAATGGGTACTGCAACAATACAATGAAATAGTTAAGTACATTTTTGAAGAAAAATTTTTGAATATCAAAAATTGAGTAAATTCATATATAAGTACTGCAATCTTCCTCCAGTTATAGCTATTGACTAGGTCATTGCGTTTAGAAGAGCTCAATCCAACCTGACTTCTATAGGCACTCAATGCACAAACAAGACAAGTAGTGACTGATTAATTTTTGTTATTCAATAATCACAAACAAATATTTACATATACACCCATACACTTACTTATTGATTATAATAATCATATCAGGTTGGTTCTAGGGATAACCAGCCTCTAGAGGATCCAAATAGAAAATACGGAGGCCTCCAGCTGCTGCTAGATGGATAACAATCAAAATTCAATGTGCCCTAAAATATTTTGAAAATTTTACTTCAACAATCATGTTATGGTAAAAGTGAAAGAATATAAAAACATACATTAAATACTATTGCAAATAACTTACCTAGGATTGTATGACACAATAAAGAGCATATTAGGGGTTGCTCTCCACATGAAATAGTCCTTAAGATCGTTAGATTGTGTTTTCAAATCTAAACTCCCCTATGCTGCCCAAGGAGGTGTAGGCTAATAAATACAAATTTATGCATGCTTTCCATGCCCAGTAACAGATCGTTGTACAAGTGCCTTTATAGAAAACAAATAATGTCATTAAAACAAAAAAAAATTGAATGATGAATAATAATAATAGTGATAGATGATGATGATGATAAAGTACCTAATCTATATGTTGATGGTAGTTGTACTAAGCCAATCGCGACTAAGCACTTCGTTCAACGAACTACCATCGACATGATCATTTATAGTTGTATGATAGATGTTGATATCGAAAGATATTGACTGACCTCCTTGGCGGATCAAATTTGATAGATGATGATTGTCTATTGCTTCAGTTGTTGGTTAAGGGTTGGGAGTTATGTTGGGTTACTGAACACTTTAGTTCTTCCCACGCCCTTCAATTCGTTTTCCTTTAGGATAAGTAACAACCTACAAAAATTGTGAAATTAAATCATGTAGTTTTAGATGGAAGCGCATAGAAAAAGTAGAAGGAATTGTAAATTAACTACCTTTTGAAATGTCCTATTCAAACCTATTGGCCATAAAACATAACCACCGACAAAAACTTTCACCATTATTTCTTCATCCTGAGAAGGGATTGGTAAGAGGGCATCTTCATTTGTACATATGTCAACCCTGACTCGAAGTGTGTTCATGGGCAATGGTGAATTATGCAATGTATCATTGTTGATGTTGTAGTCCATGCCCATAGCTACTGTGTGCTTGAAAGATTCATCGAGATGCAACTTGCATGTCGATTCACCCTATGAAAAATATAGTTAAAATATTCAGATACACTAATTTATAACGTAACAAAAAGTTAACTAGAGAAGAAATTAATTACCAAAGGAATGAGAACTTTAGGCATGGAGGGGCAACTATCCCTTGCACCTGTGCTTTCACACGCTAGACTTGGTGCTGGCCTAGACTATAGTAAGGCGTTAATTTGAGCCTTCAATTACACATTTTTCTCTTGCATCAAACTCATATGATTGTTAAATTGTTCTACTTGATTCTTGTAGTCACTAATCTCATGTTCTACTTGATGCTTGTAGCCACAAATCTCTTCCTTTAGTTGCAGAAAGTTATTTTTGTTAGGTCTCTTTTAGGGTTTGAAGTACAATGTTTGGGTGACTACAAAACTAGTACCCTAAAGATGACCATCATACTCAGGAGCTCTAAGTGCTCCACTAAGCAAATCGTTGCAACCAACATAATGTACTAACTTCGGCTACCCTTGCCTCATTGTGTGCATCAAAAAAAATTACAACAATATTAGTTATTATAAAATAGAATCATTTAAGTAAAGCTAAATCTTTATTGTATGTATAATCCACTACTTACACAATATTCCACAACTTTTTTGGTTTGTTCGTTGGGAATTTCACCTTTTATGTTCATGCAACTAGCCAGCCACAAGTCATACCATGGTATATGTTTGACATCAGAATGTGATTCATGTATCTGCATATCAAAGTTAATTGTAGTTAAACATTAGTCATAGAAATTATATTCATATGAAATAATGATTAGTTCTTACTAATTGTTGCTCCAACATTGCATATGATATCGGTCCTTTTATGTACTAGTATGGCATGTTGGACGCATTTTCGCAATTTTGCTCACTTCTTTTCTATTTAGATCCAAATGATTCATATCAGTAAATATTAATTATAAATACATTACAAGTAGTCCGTAAAGGCTAATAATATATTACCACAAATTTTACAGTAGTATGTGAGCTCACAAACTCATCCCACTGCTCTTGAGTTATTATTCCATTATACAACTCCGGCGGTGTATGATTGATATTATCATTGTCGTTCTGCAAGCAGAATTTCACAAGATCGTAGTGAAAATTTCTCAAAAGTTTGCTGCATTTTCGTAGGACGAGTTTTGCTTTATCTTCACCGATAATGAAATAAGCACACATAATTTGTTGGATTGTCATTTCATGAAATAAAACAACCAGTATAATAAAGTAAATAATGTTTACTTTACCTGAACCTAAGATGATATTCGCATAATCTTTCTTCACTTGTCTCCAATCTGACACTGTAAAGGGGACTTTTTTTGTGACCTTAGTCCCAATGTAATTTTTAAAGGAGCTAGCATTTGGCTTGATTGTATTTCCCTTTTCATTCCATTAAAGCTCTAACCTAATGCCCTTACTCCTTAGTTTGATGAGTCTAGACATTACGGTCCTGCCCTAAGCTATATCGGCCGCAAATGATGCTTGACCATCATTTTCTCCAGGAATAACTTCATCTTCGTTGTGGGGATCCATTTTCCTATAAGTTAAATAAACCAAACAAAACATCAGTGCATGCACAGTGACAATCATGGCAATGAAAGTAAATTGAGAATTAAATATATGAATGCATGTAATAAAACATGCAATACAAAAAATTAAGGCACTCATTATCATCTTTTCCTCTTTCTTGTTTGATTTAAAAACTAAGTCCCCTCTTTATGATCATGTCTCATGTATAAGGGTTCATCTTCATCTTCTTCTTTATTTATATCAATATCTTTTAACCATGACATCTCAAAGGAAAGATCATCCTTAGGAATATTCAAATATTCATTACTTTTGGCATCAACTTGTTCTTGATGATTCTTGTTTGATGGAAGAACAATAGACCAATTCTTCTTAGCAGGATCTAGAATGAAAAAAACTTGTTATGCTTGTGATGCTAAATTGAAAGGATCATCTTTATACCAAACTTTAGAAAGGTCCACTTGAACAAACCCTAACTCATTTGTCCATAGTCCATTGTTGTTGTTAGGGACCCTCAACATAGTGTAATCTAACTCCCATATTCGTTCATTGACACCAAAGTATGACATTGTTGTGTAGATAGGGTGTATGTCTTTGGCACTAGATCTATGCCAAGAATCAACAACAAGTGTTACCCCACTATTCTACATTGTTCTCCTTGTATCATGTTCTTGTATGCACAATGTGTAACTATTGATTACATAACCATTGTAAGATAATGCATTTAAGCTCAATTCATTCGATAGCCACCTCAAGTTTTCAAAAACTAAATCAAGATTCCTCTCCACCTCATCATTAATGCACCTTTTAACCAAGTTGGAAAATGTTGGTTGTGCTCTTTTGTTATCAAACTTTCATTCCTATAACCATGTACCAATCAAAGAGCATCCTTGTGTTCTTCAACATACGGTTCAACCTCATTAGTGTTATGTGGCACATAAAAGTGAGCTTGCTCCCATTCAGTCACTGATATCTTTATTATATCCTTCCCACGCACAATATCCTTTGACGTTGTATTCGGACAAATTACTATAAGCAAGGAAATCATTAATTGTGTCAAACAACATGGCTTTCAAAGTGAAACTTTCTTCCCTATACCCATCATACACAATAACGCTTTCTTACCAAAGCTGCTTCAAGTCATCAATTAAAGGAGCCAAGTATAATCTATATCATTCCCAAGTTGTCTTGGCCCATAAATTAACATGGACTGTATCATAAACTTATATTTCATGATCAAGTGCGGAGTAAGGTTATAAATCATCAATATCACCAGCCACGTACTGTGTGTACTACTTTAAACCTTGTGGGATTTGATTCCATCAGTTGAAAGTGCAAGGCGTAAGTTCCTTGCTTCATGCACGAAGTTACAGTGGTCATGATAAACTTTTTTCCATTAAGGGGCATATGCAAGGTACCTAAGTTTTGTGTCCTCAATCCTTTCATCTACATGCCATGTTAACAACTTAGCATTCTCTGTATTACTGTACAATCTCTTGAATTTCAGAATAATAGGAAAATACCATACGACCTTCAAAGGACTTTTTCCTTTCTTTTTCCCATCTTAAGATGCATTGCATTTAGGGCACTTCTCTAATGATACATACTTATTCTGAAATAATATGCAAACATTAAGGCTAACATGCATCTTCTCATAACCCATACCAGTTGTAAAGTAAAGTATTTGCTTTGCCTCATATGTCTTGGTAGGAAGTACATTTTCTTCTGGGAGCAAATCTTGCACAAGTTCAAGTAGTGCGGTGAAACCCGAATCACTCAATCTATAGTACGCTTTAAACTTATACAATTTCAGCATTGCTAGCAATCTTGTATATTTAGTACTACCGGCATATAATGGTTTCTCTGCGTCACCTTTCAACTTCTCAAATTCTTGAGGACAGTTATAAAGCACTCCTTTAACTCAATTTAGCATTTCTTGAAGACCATCGTCCTCATCACACATGCTTGGGTCAAACTCATTTGAAGCACCGATCGTGGTATGCACTAGATTACTATGTGCATCATTCATCTCACCATGTCTTGTACATCATGTATATGATTGATCAATTTCATGACACACTAAGAGTCTATTTGGCAGGAGGGAAATGGAGGGGAGGTAAAATTTTTAAGAGTTTGGATTTAAAAAAAATAGAAAAGTGGGGCCATAAAATTTTAATAAAGATAATATGTAAAATAAAATAGTAAAAAAAAATTAGCTAATAATTTTCAACCCCACTTTTCTAATTATTTTAAATATAGGTCATAAAAATTTTCCCTCCCTTCTAAATCCATCCACTTTCCATAACAACAAGATAAGCATGGACATAAGATTTTATTAGGATCATTTGTATGCTTGGTTGAAAATCTAATAAACTCTTGTATACCGTCTATATATTCCCTTGAGCAGCATTCAGATGACACCTATCCCGTAGCATCATAATAATTTTTCACATCTCACAACAAAAGAAATTATATTTGCCAACACTATATATAATAGTTAAAGTAATTTGTTCCATAACAACCCAACAAAAATACTACCAGTTGCGTTTATTAAATAAATTGGTTCTGTAACAAGCCAACAATAAGTTTCTAGAACATAATCAAAGTTATTACCAAAACATTTTTTCATGTGTGTGTATCTTTTGGACTAATTATCATACCCTTATCTTATTTTCTCAGTTTTCAGAGTGTTTGACACAGTTTGGTGAGCAACACAGGAATAGGAATAGTATAAATATGTTGATATATTTATACATGGTACTTGATTACATCACAGGTTTACCCCGCAAGGTTTGATAATATTTACAATTTTATACAAAATATCTAAAATAACGACTACATATAACCATCTATCCTCGCCTAGGGATATGTGCCTATCAGTTCCTGTGTTTACCACCTTGCCTTTAGATCCATTGGTTCCCGCTAGCACATTATCATTTTTAAAAAAGAATGAGATTCAGAGGAATCCTAATAGTAATATATAACCAAACATATAAAATGTGAGAGTTAAATATTCAAAGCACCATATAATGTAAAATGAAAATTCATAACAATATGTGTGTGTACACAAAGCTCAGAGCTGAATCATTGTTTGAATCTCCTACGTGTACCTCAACTGGGCCCCTAACCACACCTAGGTAATGTACCCTATGCATACCACGACTGGGCTCTCAACTTGGTTCTAAAATGTCAAATGTACAAGAATTTTGTCCAAACCCATTCATGTACTATTCTAGGCACTACTATAGTGTTTTTAGTGGTTATGAGTCTATTGTGAAAATTTACCAAAATGCCCCTGGGGACTTAACCCGGCCCTGACTTACCCAGTCCGACTGTACTTTTCCTGAAATTTTAACATGGGCTATTCAGATATATTTTCGCCGAATAAATCCATTTTCAAAGTCGGAATTAGAAAATTCACTGCCAAAAGAATAGAATCCCTTGGCAGCTCTTATTTCAGGATTTCAAGGGCATTTTGGTAATTATGCTTTTTAAGAATTTTTGGAAAAGTGATTAACAATAGCCTCATCTAATTTTCCCTCCTGAACTCAATAAAATAATCAAATCATCAAAAATCAAGCCCTAACCCCTTGAACCAGCACTAGCCGAAACTCACAATTCTCAGGGGAAAATTGGGGTTTTTGAAATCTAACTCCGAAAACTTGCGCCTTTATACTCCTAACGATTTTCTTAACTATTTAATTACGTTATAACCACCATTTAGACTCAATTTTGG
Source organism: Inga leiocalycina (assembly GCA_963242795.1). NCBI lineage: Eukaryota > Viridiplantae > Streptophyta > Magnoliopsida > Fabales > Fabaceae > Inga > Inga leiocalycina. The sequence goes on along the minus strand of OY725325.1, from coordinate 43,614,773 downwards.
TAGCATAATGCTTAAGGTTCAATGTTTTCCAATTTCCCATTCATAGCAAATCCAACAGAAATTCACCGATTAAACAAACCACAGCAGCCATAATAAACAAAGATTGTAGTTTAGGAAGTCACCTTAGCTTCCATATGCCTTTTCCCGCCAAAAACCCTAGCTCCAAATACTACAATTTCTTGCTTCAGACACCTTGAATCACATGGAAGAGAAGCTTAGAGGAAGGATTATGCAGGTTAGGAACCAATTCACCGAAGAAATCAACCTACCTCATGAGATTTCTTCCTCCTTCTTTCTCTAAAATTTTGAACTCTCTCTTTCTCTCTCTCTCTTTGAAGGCTGATGGACAAAAGAAATGAGAATATGAGGGGAAGGGAAATGTTTTTTTATAACATTTGCCTTTATCCATCAATTTTCCCTTAATTTTCAGATTACTTGAAACTTTGGGCTAATTTTCTGCCTAAACTTTGAAAAATCATAACTAAATTTGTAGACATTGTATTGGTGTAATTCCAAAGGCTACAAAACCCTTCTTGAGTCTAATTTCAAGGAAAAATATAGCCTTTGCCAATTGGAAGAACAAAAGTCCTATAATTAAATTCTTTGAATGTTGTTCTAGAAAATCAACAATTTTCCTGGGCTAAATTCAAAAATTCATAACTTTTTACATACAGCTCCAAAAATTATCTATTACCTATCAAATTAAAGTTTAGGATGTCTACTTGCATCCTGTAAAATTTCATAATTTTTTATCATTATTTGGTCATACAGAATAACATGACAAGTCACTGCCTCACAAGAGATTTCACTAGAAGCATTGTTCACCTTTCTATTTCCAATATTTAATCCCTATGACCAAAATTAACATTAATATTGGGTCAAATATTATTTTCTAGTATTCCTCCACTTTGGGCCTCAATATTGGGCTTTTTAGAAAACCCAAGAATTAATTCTATAATTTGTTCTAGCCCAATCTTCATGAAATGAAAATTTATAAATTTCTTAAATTAGAAGTTCATGAATATTCACCATTTTATTTCCTTGAATATAAGGAATTTTGGTCACCAAAATTTAGGATGTTACATTTCTCTCTCCGTTCAATTAATTTCTCCCTTGAAATTTGAACATCCATAACTTGGGGATTAATCATATCTCACTATGTAACTCATCCCTAGGTTGTGCATACTTATAAAGCGTACACCACAAATTATCTGATATGTGTGCTTGAACTGCCTATCAACTTACATATTCAGCATGTTCTGTACTCATGGGTCACCTAACCCATTATTATACTGATTGTTCATTAGGACACTCAGTATATTATCCTAGGCCTTATTGCCTTGTTGGCATACTACCCCGATTACTTAGCCTTATAGCATATCTCGTTCTATTATCACGTGCAGTCTCCCAAGCCATTCAACACCATAATCACATTCAATCTATCTCTTTCATCTACAAGCTCATCGAGCATGCAACATAATCACCATATTCTCATCACAAATCTCATATGATATTCAACATTCATCATCCATTCTATATATAGTATGTAGCGTGCCATCAAATAGAGGACCTACTGGTCATTTCCCACAGCTTGGTTCCTTAAGTCTCACAGCCTTTTCGAGACTCCACCCGGATTCACACAATCTCCTTTTTATGTAACCACACTGCCTCCATCGGTAATCTGTGCCAGCTATTACTGCCTCCATCGGTGATATATAATGACAGGGTATCCGCAGCCTTTTATGTAACAACACTACCTCCATCGGTAGTCTGTGATAACCATTACTGCCTCCATCAACGATCTATAATGACAGGATATCCGTAGCCTTTTTATGTAATGACATTGCCTCTATCGACAGTTTGTGCTGACCATTACTACCTCCATCGGTGATCTGTAATGATAAGATATCCGCAGCCCATTTATGTAACGACACTGCCTCCATCGGCGGTCTGTGCCAACCATTATTGCCCCCTAAAAGCTCAAAGCCACGACCTTGGGGATAATATTTGCTTATACAAGAATCTAGTACCATTGACACTAAAGCGCTTGGCCACACAGGTCTTACTACCTAGGGAATCACCCCCATGCCATCGGCTTTTTAGGACTTACTGCCTTGGCTACAACTAGGAATAGTCTAAATGTTCTGTTAGCTTTAAGACATACCATAGACACACTGGTCCAATATCATCATACTAGGTATCACCCATAGTGCCAAGCATATAGGCCTTCTAGCCTAGGGACATTATCCTATGCAAACTTGCATAATGATCTTACCGCCTCGAGCCTTCGCTCGATAGAAATTTCCAAACACATCATATTATACCAGCTTAAGGACGTACTAGTCCTCAGGTCTTATGGCCTAAGCACATATAGTTCATCATCCTTGTTGAATACGTATCAAGACTAACTACCCAAAATAAATCATTAGTGCCACATACATCAACTATGCTTTTGCTGCCCATTCTGAGGTCTATCTCCTCATATGAGCTTTAATAATGTCAAGATGATTTAATAGGAGTCCCACAGGAACCTCCCATGATACCTGACGGTACCTACAATCTATGTTCCTCTATGCCTGCTCTTGGCCTGTTTTAACTCAAATCATTCTGGGCCATTTCATATAGACTTCTACTATTGGTCCAACGCTTCAGGCATATTCACAAACTCTACATCCCTTATCTGGGTACTCTACCCACATTATACAGGGAATCCAAAAGCCCCTCGTACATTCGATTCTCTATCTTAATTGTGATACCATATCTCATGGCTAATCTTTGTTTTATTAAGAACTATTCTCATTCATTACAGGAATACTCTATTATCAAGATCTTTCCTTATGCTAGATTAGCAACTAACAACCTCAAGAAACCTTATTCACATTTCAATACATTCTAGTACCATGTTCCAATACCTCCGACCATTCAGGTCAATTCAACTTCCAAAAGAACCAGTTCAACTATTGATTCTAATTCTTGTATCACAATTCAACTCTTAGAACCTCAGCATTAGCGGATCCGAGAAACCTCTTTCCTTAATTCCATGAATCACCACTAGCCCAACCCCATTCTGAATAATTTCTCCAGCCTAATGACACACCGGTCTACTAGGCCTTAGGGCCTATGGACACACGATTTCACTACAACATATATGGCATGTAATATCATATAGCCTAGGGTCTCTAACCCAACCTTTAGGTTCATTATGCAATCTAGAACCTCAACATCAAGCAAATCAAAAACCATATTCCTTAAATATACCCAATAGTTTTGCTAAGAATTAGGATCAATAACACGTATTCTAACCTTCATGGTATTCGAGTATTATTCTCAAAACATTACTGAAGGTTTAATACTATCCATAAGGTTCACCAGGTTCAAAATTCCTTCATGGAATAGAACCATTATACAACCTGATTCGCATTTTGACCTAAGCACTATTTTAGCTGAGATTAAATTTAAGCCTATGATCTTCTTTCAGTATCATCAGATTGGATCCCCTATGATCACTATACGGTATGATCACCACTCATCATATAGCACTATATATCATATCCACATTCATTTGACACCACAGTGTTACTAAGGATCATCACTTAGCATGGAGAAACCTCAAAACAATTACTATACCTTGGGTTTCCATAATCTCATCAAGTGAACTCTTCTAAGTAGCCATTACTACAATAGAAACAGTTCGAGTTAAATTATCAAACTAAAATGATTATTAGTCATGGAAAAACCTTAAGACAATTATTATTCCTCAACTCTCTATGACCCTATCAACTCAACTTCTTAGGGGGTCACCTATCCTAGGATTTTCCTGGGTTTAACACGCTTAACTTTCGCATACCCATGCCAAAACAAAGATACCGGCTATACCTGATTCCAACCACCGGTACCCTGTGACTACCCTTCGGATATTCATTAATCTCTTGGGGCTAGCTCACAGATTGGGAGAAAATACTCCTTTAGTACCCCCGTCCATGCATATTTCCTATCACTGTGTAATCAAGACCATATCAGTATACTATCCTGTTGCCAGTATCACCACTCTGTCAAAACCTCTTAGGCTCTTCTAGAATTGCTTTAGACTCCTCCAGAACCTCTTTGGCTTTGATACCAAACTGTCATACCCTTATCTTATTTTCTCAATTTTTAGAGTGTTTGCTCGTAGTTTAGTGAGCAACACAGGGATAGTGTAAATATACTAATATATTTATACAAGGTACTTGATTACATCACAGGTTTTACCCCGTAGGGTTTGAAAATATTTACAATTTTATAGAAAGTATCCAAAATAATGACTACGTATACCATCTATCCTCACCTTGGGATCAGTGCCCGTCAGTCTCCTGTGTCTACCACCTTGCCTTTAAAGCCACTGGTTCTTGCTAGCATATTATCAATTTTTAAAAAGAATGAGATTCTGAGGAATCTCAGTAGTAACATATAACCAACTGTATCAAATGCGAGAGTTAAATATGCAATGCACCATATAATGTAAAATGAAAATTCATAGCATGTATGTGTACACAAAGCTCAGGGTCAAATCGCTGTTTGGATTCCCTACATGTGTAACCCCCTCCGTAATTATATCCAAAATACGCAATTAAAATGAAATAGAGACCAATAATAATCAAATAACATTTACTAACCCATCACATGACGGAGTTTTCACAAATACTTTTCGAAATCATTTATAAACTTGGTCTCATATTCATATTTCGAATACAATTACTACGCGAAGATAAATCACATTCATATAAATATCAGAGTGCACAACATAATCATCCCGGCAATCCCGGGTACATACCTTCGCTAAAGATACACAGGGCCCAATTGCCCATTACAATTCTTCAAATGAGGATTACACAATCTCATCTCGAAGGAGTCCTAGCCGCTCCCTCCACGAGCCACTTGCCCTGTCTAAATTGTTGGTAGGGGAGAGTGAGATTCGAGAGAATCTCAGTAGGAAACAGATACCATAATGCATGCATGATAGATGCTATGTGTATGACATGTTAGCTTTATCTAGATGCATGCCCCATAATGACATTTTTGCATACTCAATGTTTCATGTAACAAAACTATGGCCACAGCAAAATAGAAATAGAGCTTCATTTATTCAAATATGCTCTACACAATCAAGTAAAGCAATCACATACATCATTACACAAGCAAAGATATCAAATACATGCAAGTAAGGTAAGTCCCCTACCTCTAGTCTTATCTCCTCGATTTGCGTGCCAGCAACTCAGGGCTTCACATTCGGTCCTTCAATGTCAAATGTACTATTTAGACACTTCTATAGTGTTTCTGGGGGTTATATGAGGCTATATTGAAAATTTACTAAAATGCCCCGGGGACCCGGCTCGGCCCCACTGTACCCGGTCCGACTGTACTTTTCCTGAAATTTTGACATGGGCTATTCTGACATATTTTCGCCCAAGGAATCCATTTCCGAACTTGAAATTATCAAATTCAATGTAAATTACAAAATTACCCTTGACAGCCCTACTTTAAGGGTTTCAGGGGTGTTTTCGTAATTATGCTTTTTCGGCCTTTTCTGAAAAAGTGCCCAACTGTAACCCCACCTAATTTTTGCTCCTGAACTCAATGGAATCATCAAATCATTGAAAATCAAACTCTAAGACCCATTTATAGCCTTGACCGAAATATACATGTACTCCGGGAAAAATTGGGGTTTTTCGGTTTCGGCTCCGTAAACGCGTTCCTTTCTACTCCTAACCACTTTATTGACTATTCCATTAGGTTACAACTACCATTTAGTACCAATTTGGGCAGCATAACAGCCCCACACACCCATTTTCCATTTTTGAAACCAATGACAATTCGGCGAAATTTCACCGATTAAATTGTCCACAGCAGCCAGAATAGTCAATACACAAGAGTTTGGAAGTTACCTCAAGCTCCCATAGCTTTTCCTTGTCTTGGTTGAAACCCTAGCTGTTTTAATACCAAAGGAAGAGCTTCCAAACCTTAAAGAACATAAAGGAGTAGCTTAGGATCGGAGTTATACGCGTTAGGAGCTAGATCATCGGAGAAATCGGCTTACCTTGCGAGTTCTCTTCCTCTGCTCTCTCTAAAACTCCCTCTCTCTCTTTCTCCATGGTGCTGCATGATTTTTGGCTGATGGAGGAAGATGATGATGACTTTATAACATTTAGCTTATGTCATCTTTAATTATGATGATGCCATAATTCCAAAATTGGCATTTTCGGATTTTCTAGCAGATTTTCTGCCCAATCTTTGAAAAATCATAACTAATTCTAGAAAAATAAAAATGAGGTGATCCCAAAGCCAAATGAAAGGTATTTAAGTCCTCTTCATTGGAAAAATATGATCCATTACTAGAAATCACCACACAAATCCATAATTACACAAATTTCATCACTGCCCCAAAACAGAGTCCATTTTCGACCTCAAACTTTCCAGTTCCCAAAACGAAATGGCACAAATTATATGTCCATTTTGAAGCTTGGGATGTGAACTTCAAGACTGGAAAGTTTCATAATTTTCTGACATCATTTGCCTAGTCAAAACATCCACACGAGAAGACTGCCCAGAATAGAGTTTTACTGGACAGAATTTCAGATTTTGCATCTTTGCTTCCAATGGTTCCATTTTCATACCAAACATCATTCCCACATAAATTTTCACAAGGAATCCATTGGAAACACCAAATCAATCAAATTCACATCTCATTGACATGTTTTCACAACAATCTCAACATGTCAACACAATTCACATTTCAAAACCTAACATTGCAACATTTCCATTCCAAAGTTCCAAACCAATTTCAATTACATCAAAACACACTATGACACCATTTCCAACACAATACCCTATTCAATTCTTCCCTCTATTCTAAGTCAATTTGGATGTTAATCCACAATTGAACTCAAATACAGGGTTTCGGCGCTGCTCACAACACACACGAATCATATTCGAGTGCCAAATTACATCATATTCTCCAAAAGGGTTATTTATCACTAACCACATCCACTTTTGGAGTCATTAACCCTTAATCACAATTTGGGATCTTGTTAAACTGGGGCTTAGCAATCCACTAATCTTAGGCTTATTCTCTAGCCTTGAGTCTCAAAATTCGGGGTATTACAACATGTACCTCAGCTAGGCCCCTAACCACAGCTAGCTAATGTACCTTGGGAGTACCTCAGGTGGGTACCTAACCACAGCTAGGTAATATACCTCAAGCATTATGTTCATATCACAGAATACAGTAACATACAATATATCAACAATCACAAAGTCTATGAGAGATTATAGTTACTACCTTTACCCTTTCTTGTCTCGTAATGTGCGCCTCGTAAAGTGTGCTAACAAGTAGGCTCTAAACTTGGTCAAAAATGTCAAATGTATAAGAATTAGGTCCAAACCCATTCATGTACTATTCTAGGCACTCTTATAGTGTTTTTAATGGTTATATGAGTCTATTGTGAAAATTTATCAAAATGTCCTTATGGACTCAGCCTAGCCCGACTTACTCGGTGCGGCTGTAGTTTTCTCGAAATTATGGCATGGGCTATTTTGATATATTTTTGCCCAATAGATCCATTTTCAGAATCAAAATTACCAAATTCATTGGCAAAAGACTAGAATGCCCATGGCAGCTCTTATTTTAAGATTTCAAGGGCATTTTGATAATTATGCTTTTTAAGGTTTTTCTAGAAAAGTGATCAACTATAACGCCACCTAATTTTTCCTCTTGAACTCGATGGAATCATCAGATCAACAAAAATCCAGCCCTAATCCCTTGAACCAGCACTGGCTAAAACTCACAATTCTTAAGGAAAAATTGGAGTTTTTGAAATCTGACTCCGCAGACTTGCTCTTTTCTACTCCTAACCATTTTATTAACTATTGAATTATGTTATAACCACCATTTAGACTCAATTTGGGTAGCATAACGCTTAGGGTTCAATGTTTTCCAATTTCACATTCACAGCAAATCCAACAGAAATTCACTGATTAAACTAACCATAGAAGACAGAATAAACAAAGATTGTAGTTTAGGAAGTCACCATAGCTTTTGTCTGGCTTTTATCCTTCTTGGATGAAAACCATAGCTCCAAACACTGTAATTTCTTGCTTCAAACACCTTGAATCACATGGAAGAGAAGCTTAGAGGAAGGATTACACAGGTTAAGAACCAATTCACCGAAGAAATCAACCTACCTCATGAGATTTCTTCCTCCTTCTTTCTCTAAAATTATAAACTCTCTCTCTTTCTTTAAAGGCTAAAGGACAACAAAAATGAGCATAGGAGGGGAAGGGAAATGTTTTTATAACATTTTCCTTTATCCATTAATTTTCCCTTAATTTTTGGATTAATTAGAAATTGTGGCAGATTTTCTGGGGAAAATTTGAAAAATCATAACTAAATTTGTAGACATCATATTGGTGTGATTCTAAAGGATATAGAACCCTTCTTGAGTCTAGTTTCGATGAAAAATATAGCTTTTTGAAAAATTGGAAGCAAAAAATTAACAGCATTAAATTCATTGAATGTTGTTCCAAAAAATCAACATTTTTCTTGGGCTAAATTCAAAAATTCATAACTTTTTACATCCAGCTCCAAAAATTACCCATTATCTATCAAAATAAAGCTTAGTATATCTACTTTTATCCTGTAAAATTTCATAATTTTTTATCATCATTTGGTCATAGAAAGTTATATGACAAGCTCACTGTCTCACAGAAAATTTCACTATAAGCATTGTCCACCTTTCTATTTCCAATACTTAATTCCTATGACCAAAATTAACATTAATGTTGGGCCAAATATTATTTTCTTGTATTCCTCTACTTTGAGCCTCAATATTGGGCTTTTCATAAAACCCAAGAATTAATTCCATAATTTGTTCTACCCAATCTTCATGAAAATGGAAATTTATAAATTTATAAAATTCCAAGTTAATGAATATTCACCATTTTATTTCCTTGAATAAAAGGAATTTTGGCTATCAAAATTCGGGATGTTACACTAAATTTAATTTGGATGGTAAAAAAAGGTGTTAATATACAAGCATATATGTATACACGCACACACTGAAATCTATCATATATAAACCTGGAGGTAGCTATGATGAAGGCCATATTAAGAAAATATAAAAGTATAAAAAAAAAGGAAAGACCTACAAGCTAGGGAACTTTTGTAGGAGGTTGAGACAAAGAATAGAACACGTGGTAGACCAAGCTTTAAGAAGATAGGTGAAACTTCAAATAAATATTTGACAAAAAATATTATGAGCATATATATAATATGCATGATAGATTTTAACCAAAAATGAGGAAGAAGAAGAAAACATATGGACTTAAGTTTTTGTATTAAAAAAAAAGACCTATAAGATAGGAAACTTCCTGTAAGAGGCTGAGTCAAAGAAAAAAAATGTGTAGGAGCCCTGTATTGCAACGGAAGTGGCGACCAAATGTTGAAGAAATGTGTATGAGGAGGAGACATGAAAAACCAAAAAGTTAGGGACCAAGAAAGCTTCTACTTCTCGCTGTCAAAGAGAGGAGGGAGTTGGTACAACGGATAAGGAAAGGTGGTGGAACAATAGAGTGGGGACCGAATATGTACAAGATGGTGGACCAATCAACTTCTGGGAAATACAGAGCTAGAGAACATGTGAGATACTGGTGAATGAAATTTTTTATAGCACCTTGTATTGCATTTGCTAAGCAAGGCCATGCAAGGCATAAGGGAGCTATGAAGCTTGCTATACAAGTGTCATTCCTTCCCTTAATCAAAGGGGGCCTTGTATGGCACTTGCTAAGAAAGGGCCATACAAGGCATAAGGGAGCTATGGCACTTGCAATGCAAGTGCCATTGTTTCCCTTAATCACAGGGGAGCTTTGGCGCTCAACACCAAGCACCATTGCTTCCCTTTAATTTATAAAAAAAATTAAAAACAAATGGTAGGTAGGGAAGCTTTGGCACTTGCAATGCAAGCGCCATTGCTTCCCTTGAATTTTTTATAGCAAATGCAAGCTGGCAATGATTCCACGTCTCAATCTTTATGAAAAACAAAATGAAGAAAAGAAACTAGCTTAAAGACAATGAACACCTTAAGTTTCAAACCCACAATGACCTAGTGCAATAAAGTCAACTTTTGTTAAGTTAAATACACCAACATTCTTTCTTGGTGATATTTAATCAAAATGATATAATAGCAATTTTACAAAACTTGGATATATAATAGTGAAGGACAAAAACTCAAATAATCCTCAGCAAAAGTAGATAAAGATGAACATATTACCCAGTATATATTACACCATCTTTTCAAAGTGATATCCCAAATATGAGCATCCCCATCTTTGCTGGCACTCACAAACAGAAGGCAAGGAGCATTCAGGTGTTCCTATCTAATGAAATAAAACAACCACATACACATGCAATTATATAGGCACCAAGGCCAATGTGGCCTTGGCGCCTATATGAAATTATGCAGCGTTTTTTCATGTCCACATAATTAAAAAGACATATGTTGAGCAAATGCATGTATTATAGGTTAAGAATATAAAAATTTAAGTTATGATTATGAATGTGCAAATAAATAAATAAATATGTATATGTATATGTATATGTCATGTGTATATGTATATGTGTATGTGTATATGTTCAAAATTTACATTAATCACATATCTAAAACCATTCTCTTTATTATAATAATTTAATTTCCTTAATTGCAGGCACCAAGGAAACATTTGGCTGGACTTTATTTATTTAGTTTTTTAATTATCATTGTTATCATATGTGCATTATATTGCTCATCCCTCTTTCTTTTGATTAATTTTATTTTTAGTTTTCACTTTCTCATATTTAGTTAAATCATGGAGTTCCATTTATTAATTGTTTGTTTCAACATACTAGCTAATTTAAATCATCTTCCAAAATATAAATATAACTAAAATATTTTAGTGAGAAATTAATTGTTTGTGGAAATCTTGATTTGAAATTAAGTCCTTTACATTTAAATCCTATTTTCAGTAAATTTCTCCTTATTCCAATATAATCACATGATAAATCCTAATTTTCATAAAAATGTCTTTATTCAACTCAAATCAATATTAGTAATTATTTAATTTACTGCTTTTAAATTTTGTACCTATTCCTTCATAAGAAATAATTTGATACCTTAATTTTAAAAAATACAATTCAGCTCCATTTATATCTTGTTTTAGGATTAATTTTTCCTATAAGTTTTCAATTATATTTCATCATTTTTCAAATATTATATCTCTAGAATTCAAGAAATGAATTTAATTTATTCCAAACCTCAAGTTGATTAGTAAATTAATTCCACACAATGTTACTTAAATTCCAAAAAAAAAAACATTGGCTCAAAAAAAATTTGGCTTAGAAGGCGCTTTTCCAAAAAGTGTTATCCAAGGCTATTGGGCCTTGAAGGCACCTTCTTCCAAGGTTATATTAGTAGAGAGCATTGGTAGGCGCTTGACAGGCAAGCGCCTTCCAAGGCAGCACTTTTTTTTAAAAAAATAAGGCTAGCTATGGCGCTTGCTTAGAATGTGCCATAGCTAGCACTTTAATTTTTCTTTTTACAAAAATAAATGTCTTGTGTGGCGCTTGTTTAGGAAAGTGACGCATAAGCCTAACACTAGCTATGTCACTTATAATAGGAAGTGTCATAGCTTCTAAACTTTTTTTTTACAAAAAAAAACACAATTATCTATGTCACTTCTTTAAACAAGTTTATAAGAGGGGCGCCACTAAATCCTTCTTTTGTAGTGGTGAGAGATCGAACGAGAATAAACTATTTGTATATTGTTCTTGCTCATCTTCATCTATATTTTCTCAGTTAATACACTCTTCTTAGCACTTTTGGTATACACATTTAAAGTTCAAGAATTTCAGAACACCTAATTTACCCCTCATGGGTGTTCAACTGTACTCTAAAATTACCTATTAAAGATATTAAATAAGGATATTATCCATTGGAATTGGAATTCTTTATCTTTAATACTTGTCATTATCATGGTTATCCTTTCATATTATGATTTGCATATGATATGGAGTAGATTTATGATTTATATTTCAGCTTGAATTTAAACAAATATTATTTTATCATTCTTAGATCTCTAAAAATAGAGGTAGTGTTTCTAATTCATAGTTAGCTTTGAATATCGAATAAATTAAAAAAATTAATAATTTCTTGGCATCCTCTCTTCTCTTTCTCTCCTTTCCTCCCTCTCCCCCCCTCTCCCCATCTTGTTTCACACAACTCTTTTCAAACTCTTTAACATTTTGATATTTGCTAGAGTAATAAAGGCATAGTTCACAAGCATACAAAATTAGCATAAATATACTAAATTAAGTACTTGTTTACAGTGCAGGAAATCCCCATAGGGTTTGAAAAATATATACAAATCATTAAAATTCATAAAATAAAACTAAGGGTAACCAACAGTAATCCCTGCTTGAACTGATACCCTCAAATGTCGGTATTTACTGTTTGTAACACCCTCCATAATTATATCTGAAATACGTGATTAAAATGAAATAGAGACCAATAATAATCAAATAACATTTACTAACCCATCAAATGACAGTGTTTTTACAAATACCTTTCGAAATCATTTATAAACTTGGTCTCATATTCACATTTCGAATACAATTACTATGAGAAGATAAATCACATTCATATAAATATCAGAGTGTATCTATACCTTCGCTAAAGATACACAGGGCACAACTGCCCATTACAATTCTTCAAATGGGGATTACACAATCTCATCTCAAATTCATAACCCTATATTCAACCGAATCATATACAGTCTTCACGACTTATCGATAACCAACTACCAACTCTCATCTTGAAGGAGTCCTAGCTGCTCCCTCCACGAGCCACTTGCCCTGTTTAAATTGTTGGTAGGGGAGGGTGAGATTTGAGAGAATCACAGTAGGGAAACATTATCAATATGCAGGCAAGATAAGTGTTTAATGCATGACATGCTTGCATCACATAACTCATGCACACATACAATGGCAGATCCATAAGCTCAATGCTATGAACGATACACATATGGCCATAGAATATATTGAAACATAGCTTCAAATCATTCATACATGTTCCACATAATCAACCAAAGCAATAACATACATCAACACATTAATACAGTTATCAGAGCATGCAGGAGAAATAAGTTCCCTACCTTAACCCTTTTATACCATAAAACATGTGCCTCAATCTACGTGCAAATAGCTCGGGGCTTCATATTCGATGCTACAATGTCAAATGTACTATTTAGACACTTCCATAGTGTTTCTGGGGGTTATATGAGGCTATACTGAAAATTTACTAAAATGCCCCCGGGGGCCTGGCTTGGCCCCACCATACCCGATCCGGTTGTACTTTTCCTGAAATTTTGACATAGGCTATTCTAACATATTTCCGCCTAAGGAAATCATTTCCAAACTTGAACTTATCAAATTCAATGTCAATTACAAAATTACCCTTGGCAGCCCTCCTTTAAGGGTTTTAGAAGCGTTTTCGTAATTATACTGTTTCGGCCTTTTCCGAAAAAGTGCCCAACTATAACCCCACCTAATTTTCGCTCCTAAACTCAATGGAATCATCAAATTATTGAAAATCCAACTCTAAGACCCATTTCTATAGCTGGCCAAAATTCTCAAGTATTCCAGGGAAAATTGGGGTTTTTCGGTTTCGACTCCGTAAATGCGTTCCTTTATACTCCTAACCACTTTATTGACTATTCCATTAGGTTACAACTACTATTTAGTACCAATTTGGGCAGCATAACAGCCCCACACACCCATTTTCCATTTTTGAAACCAATGACAATCTGGCAAAATTTCACCAATTAAATTGTCCACAGTAGCCAGAATAGTCAATACACAAGAGTTTGGAAGTTACCTTAAGCTCCCATTAGCTTTTCTCAAGAGTGGCTGAAACCCTAGCCCTTCTTAACCATGAAAATTGAGCTTCCAACACCTTAAAGAACATGAAAGAGAAGCTTAGGGCAAGGTTATATGCGTTAGGACCTAGATCGTCGGAGAAATCGTCTTACCTTATGAGATTTCTCCTCTTTCTCTCTCTAAGAGCTCTTAACTTTCTCTCACTAGTTTCAGCTGGTTCAGCACGTCAGAAATGAGAGATGAAGACGATGAGAAAATATTTAATTCCATGCTGATGTCATCTTTTATTTCGATGATGTCATAATTCCCATTTTCGGATTTTTAGGCAATTTTTCTGCCCAAACTTTGAAAAATCATAACTAATTCTAGAAAAATTGAAATGAGGTGATTCCAAAGCCAAATGAAAGGTATTTAAGTCCTCTTTATAGGAAAAATATGGGCCATAACCCAAAATTAACACAAAATTCCAGAACTACATAAAACTCATCGCTGCCCCAAAACAGAGTTCAGTTTCCATCCCAAACTTTGGACAGCATATCTCCTAGCTCACAAAATGAAATGGCACAAATTATATGTCCATTTTGAAGCTTGGAATATGAACTTTAAGACTGGAAATTTCAGAAGTTTTAGACACCATTTGGTGATTCAAAACATTGACACAAACTGACTGCCCATAATAGAGTTTCACTGGACAGAATTTCAAATTTTGCATCTTTACTTCCAATGGTCCCATTTTCATACCAAAAATCATTCCCACATAAAATTTCACAAGGAATCCATTAGAAATACGAAATCAATCAAATTTACATCATATTGACATGTTTTCACAACAATCTCAACATGTCAACACAATTCACATTTCAAAACCTAACATTGCATCTTTTCCATTCCAAAGTTCCAAACCAATTTCAATGACATCAAAACACACTATGACACCATTTCCAACACAATACTCCATTCAATTCTTCCCTTTATTCTAAGTCAAGTTGGACGTTAATCCACAATTGAAGTCAAATACAGGGTTTTGGTGCTGCTCACAACACACGAATCATATTCGAGTGCCAAATCACATCATATTCTCCAAAAGGGTTATTTATCACTAACCACATCTACTTTTAGAGTCATTAACCCTTAATCACAATTTGGGATCTTGCTAAACTGGAGGTTAGCAATCCACTAATCTCAGGCTTATTCTCTAAGCTCAAGTCTCAAAATTTGGGGTATTACATTTGCCCTTGGAGCCACTAGCTTCAGCTGGAATAATTTAAATATTGGAAAGGGTGAGATTCAAACGATCTCATTATTAACATATAATCAATCATAAAAATGCAACAAATAAATATGTTAAACACTATATGATGCAACAGGATAATAACACTATAAAACTCATACTCGGAATGTGCACGTATTCAGGGCCAACTACTGTTAGAACCCTTACTTGTCCGTACCTCATCTACGCTCAAACCACAGATTGAGTAATATACCCTCTTGGTACTGTGTCTCATAACTAGATCCTCTTTGGGCCGTTGGAGTACTTGTGCTTACCCCCTTGGACAGTACTTATGCTTTTCCCCCCTTAGTTAGAGAGTGCATTATACATAGAAGATCGCATACACAAAGCATATATAAGTTCACATAATGTATGAAAGATAGAGTTACTACCTTAAGTCCCTTTTCAGCTCAAACTGTTCTGAACCCTGTCCCACCTTAGGCAAACTGTCCGGTCTTAAAATTTTAAGTTTACAAGAATTGAGTTATTAGTCATTCATGTACTACTCTAAACTCTTTTATACTCATTTTATTGGTTATCTTAGCTTCAAATTGCAAAATTACTAAAACACCCCTGGGGACTCGGTCTAAGTCCCCTTTATACCCAGTCCAACTATACTTTTCCAAAAATTATGACCCGAGATAATCCTATACAATTTCACATGTATAATCCATTCTTGACCTCAAAATTGCTAAATTCACTACCAAAAGACAAATTTGCCCTTGGCAGCACCTAACTTGGGGTTTTAGGGCTAACTTTGACATTTCACATTCTAATGCTTTTCACACTTCACACTTAACATATACCCTATGCAATTTTCCCTTCTAAACTCAATGGAACTGTCAAATTAATAAAATTCCATCTCCTACCCTTAGTTTTGTTGCTAGCCAAAAGTTCACAAGAGAAAGGGAAAAATTGGTTTTCTTGATTTACTCCTTAAACACCTTCCTATTCACTCTTAATCACATTATTAAACACGTAAACACTCATTCATCATGATATGAAGAAAATTAGGTAGCATAACCCCTTAGGGTTTCATCATCCCAAAATCACAAAATGAACCAAAACAACAACAAATCAAGCCAATATCAACCACAACAACCACAACAATATAATCAACAAGATAATCAAGGTTCTTGAGATTACCTCTTGATTCCTTCACTTTCTCTCTCTAGGCGTCCTCCCTCCCTCTCTTTTCTCTTGGATTTTTGCTTCCTACACATGATATTCATGATGGCATAGAGATTAGAAGAGGTTTTTCGTGATTTTAGAGGCATAAACACTTGAAAACAAGCTTGCACTAGTACAAAAAAGGCCTTTTAGACCTGCACATTTAGACGTGTTTTAGCAGATAAGGTCTAAAAGGTATAGGCAGTGGCAGTTTGCAATTATGCAAAACTTGTGAGACCGGTTCACCTAAAATAAGGTCTAAAAGTATGTTATTTAGACTAGTTATAATAAGAACCAGTCTAAAAGAAATAAAATAACAAAAAAAAATATAAGCAATACATTTTATAGACGGTTGTAATATAATAGGTATAATATATGTTCTGAATTACAAAAAAAATAAAATATTCATTATTGTTTAGACTGGTTGTTGTTCAAAAAAGGTTTAAAATGTTAAAATTTTTAGACCTGTTGTCATTTAGAATAGGTCTAAAATGTGGAGAATTAAAAAATAAAAATGTGGCTCACTTTTAAGACCAGTTATTGGGAACAACCGGTCTAAAAAGTTTGATATTTTAGACCGGTTGTCCCCTTTAACCGGTCTAAAAAGGTTAGCATTTAAAAAAAATGTGGCCTACTTTTTAGGTCAGTTGTTGGGAACAACAGGTCTAAAAAGTTTGATATTTTAGACCGGTTGTTCCCTCAACCGGTCTAAAAATGTTTTTAAGACCGGTTATTGGGAATTGAAACTTTTAGATCAGTTTTTCCCAATAATCGATCTTAAAAGTGCTCCAAACCTCAATCCTCAATCGTGTGTTTTTTTTTCATATTCTTGAATGTGAAACTTTCCCCTCTTCTTCTAAATTCCTCCTCTGCCCAGTCGTTCCTCCTGCACACATCCCTCCTCCGTCCTTAATTATCCTCACCATTCCTTTTACGTACATCCCTCCTCCATCTTTAATGCTCATCACCATTCCTCTTACACACGAAGACTGCCGACGAACACAGATTTAGATTGCATTACGGTGCTCTTCACCGTTTCTCCTTCGGTGTCTTCCTGAAGCTCCTCGTCGGCCATTTTTCCTTTAGTGTCTTCCTGAAGCTCCTCTCCATTTCTCCTTCAGTTTCATCCTGCAGGTAATTAGAATATTCATTGGGTTTGATTCTTTGCTAAATTGGTCAAGGTATTGTTCGCCCTTTTCCCCTTATTTTTCTTTAGTTTTGTTATCTGAATTTGAGATACAGATGCATGAGAAATGTTGAACCCTATCTATGAGTGAAATTTCTAATGAACTTGGTGTAGCGAATTGTGCTTTTATGCTTTTTGGTTGTTTATAAGAAGCATTGTACCATGAAGGATTGAACTATAAGTAATTTAAGTTTTCTTTGCTTTGTCGGTGATTAGTGGCAAATTAGAAACAAGTTCCATCTTACATTGATTCCAATTAGCTAATTTAAGCATGGATGGTCTTGCTTATGTTGCCTCTTATGGCCTCCTTCGACTCACTAATGAAACAGAAAAATCTGTAAATAGGTCATGTGTTTTACCCTAATCCACTTGTTTTCACAAACACTTGTTCTTTCTCTAATTGTTTTCGCCATTCAACCTTTATATTCCACTCAGAGTGATCATGAATGGCTTTTGTAATATCTCCAACAAAAGCATCCAGGTGCTTGTCCAAGTCAATACCCCTAGGCCTCTTCAATGAAACCACCAACAGTAACCCAATAAACCATGTTTTTGCTATGGAACTTAACATCATTCAAACTAATGAGTTCAAGGATATCAATGATAACCAGGTCAAAATTGATATTAATGGTTTGAATTCAAAGAAATAAAATCCTACTGGATATTATGATTGTTAGAGCAAAAAAATTAGAGATCTCATAACCTACGAATCTAGAAACACTAGTAACGTAGGAATCTTATAACACTCATAACATTTAGGAAAATTTTCTTTGGATGTATGTAGATATACTAGTACATTACAATTAAACATACATAAGATTATGTTGATTGGTCTCAAAATGGGCACGCTAAAGGCAGCGTATATAATGTTCATCATCTATGGAAAATGACCATTTTGAGACTATTCAACTGCTTCACTGTAATTTTTAGATGTCCACTTTTAAAGTTTCATTGACATATAATCTTAATGCCTTATTTAGTTCACTAAAGAAGAGCTAGAGAGGGATTCACCTATAATCATTACTTGGGAAGGCCATTTTTATCACTAAAACTACTTTATTTCATTTCATTTTTCAATTCCATTCCTTTTGATTTTGTAGATACCGTTGTTTATACTTAGGTGTGCTAGGTTTGTAAGATCAAAGGTTATGGTCAAGTTAAAAATTAAATTGTATTAATTTTACTAATATTATTGAATAGGGCATTGTCTTGCCGTTTTATTGGCATCTTCCTTGCTTTGCATGCTCTTGGGTGTAATGATTGCATGCTCTCATCATAGTCTTGCCTTTTCCAGGGGAAAAATTAGAAAACAAAAAAAGGTGTTGGAATATATGGATCATAGTTGGATACAAGCTAAATGGATTAGTGTTGAATATAATGTTGGGGTGAGGGGTTTTTTAGACTTTGCAAAAAGAAATGCCGATGATGATAGCAGGATGTTTTATTGCCCTTGTGTAAAATGTTTGAATGAGAAGCAACTAAGTACTGTAGATATATATATACATTTAATTTGAGAAGGGTTTTGTAAGACGTATATAGTATGGGTATGGCATGGTGAACATTTAGAAATGCTAAGTGCATCTCAACAGGGGGAGTGACTTGTGATGATAATGGCATGGATATAGATGATTGGATAGAGGATATTATTCATAATGTACGAGAAGAGGCTTTTGAACAATCACATGCATATGGTAATATGTGCAGTGATGATGAGAAGCTGCTGTACCCAGGGTGTAAAAAATACCAATTGCTGTAAGTTGTATTGAAATTAGTAAGCTTGAAAGCATGGCATGGATGGAGCAACAAGAGTTTTTTAGAAATGCTTGAGGCCTTTAAAGACATGCTTCCTGATGATAATGTGTTTCCTTGTCGATACTATGATGCTAAGAAAATACTGTGTCCACTAGGGATGACATATAAAAAGATCCATGTGTGCCCTAATGATTGCATATTGTATAGAAAAGAGCATGAAGAGAAGGAGCAATGTCCGATATGTGAAACTCCAAGGTATAAATCAAACATGGCCCCTGCAAAAGCGTTGTGGTATCTTTCAATCATACCAAGGTTCATGCGCTTGTTTGCCAATGAAATTGATGCCAAAAATTTGAGATGGCATTCAGATAAGAGGATTTCTGATGGAAAGCTTCGACATCCAGCTGATTCTTCTCAATAGTAGAAAATCGATCAATTATTTCCTAGCTTCAGTGAAGAACCTAGGAATCTCAGGCTTGGGCTTAGCACAGATGGCATGAATCCTTTGTTAGATATGATTAGTTTTGATGATGTCAAAATAGATATTAAAGTGATAAGAGCAAAAAGTTTATATAATGTATTTCTTTGACTAACTACTATATTTAATGTTACATATTTTGTAGATTAGTCAAGCAAAGAATGAAGAAGATCGAATTAATGAAAATGAACAAGAGGAAGAAGAAGAAGAGAATTTTTAGATAGTCAAGGAGATGCCTACTTGGATTATGAAGAATGATTATCAAGAGAAGGATAAAAAATAAAGATATTGAAGAATGAAGAACTTGGTAGATCTATCATGACTATCAAGATTCAAGTTGTTAGATATGATATTGGAGGTTTCTATAATGTTACCGGAGGTTTCTATGATCAAATAATGGTTGGAATATGTTAATATGAAGCTAAGATGACTTATATATGAGTTTTGGCACTTCTAGAGGAGTTGTGCTCGAGCACAAGGTGTTATGCTCGAGCACAGGAAGAACATGCTCGAGCACAGGCTTTCTCACTCGAGCACGGGTGCATACTCTGTTCTACTCTGTTCTACGTTCAGCTTGAGCGAGGTCTGGTATTTTGATCATATCTCTCAAACCACACGTCGGATTGACCCGAAACCGGTGGCATATGAAAGAAGACTCCCAACACGTAAAATTGGCACCAGAATCACATTGAAATAAGATCAAATGAAGTAGATATGACTCGTCGAAATTGAAATTGAAATCACCGTCTTTTTCTGACACAGGTTCGGTATTTTGAGTATAACTCACAAACCACAGATCGGATTGAGACGAGACCAGTGCCAAATGAAAGTAGACTCAAAGAGCTTTCCATGGATAGCTAATTTTCCTAATTTGAACGTATATTCTAGGAGCTATGCCTTCTGGAAGTTGATGCTTGTGCAGACTAGCGAAATATACACTCCTTCGATCATAACTTGCAGAATACAAGGAGTTTGGAGCTGATTCTTGTTGCATTGGAATGCATATGATAAGAGCATTCTTATGATACATCATTTGAATCAAATGAATCAAATTTTTCTAAAGGGGCCCCACATCACCCGCGAGTGTAAAAACTTTCTCTCTGAAATATGTCGTGCGAGTGATGTCCAGAAGCATATGAAACGTGAAGAAAGTTGCAACACTCGAGCACTAGGATTCATGCTCGAGCAATGGATGATTTCTCACTCGAGCAGAAGGTGTGTGCTCGAGTGAAGGCTCATATCACCTGCGAGTGATAAATTCATCCCTCTGAGATCCTGATGCGAGTATTGATTTTGAGAGCATATTCCTTGAGAATATGCGTCTCACTCGAGCAGAGGTATGTGTGCTCGAGTGAGGAACCATATCACTCGCGAGCACAAAATCTCACTCTTGTAAAATGATGTGCGAGTGACAACCCGAGAAGAAGTATGCACGTGAAAGCTTGAGGCGCACTCGAGCAGAAGGTGTGTGCTCGAGTGAGAGACCATATCACCCGCGAGTGAGAATTCTGTCTCTCTAAAATATCATGCAAGCACAACCCGTGAACTGAAGCATATGAAGGAAAATAAGGAGATCACTCGAAGTGAGCCATTCATGCTCGAGTGATACTCTGCAGAAGACCAAAAACACCAAGTTTCACAGCGAAGAATCCGAACATGATTACATGTTACTAAATCAGTGTGTTTTCACTTGTTATTGTTTCTAAACATTATCTAACATATATTTCAAGTGTAAAACAGGAGTTTACATATTTGGGTTGCATCTTCAAGAATGGAGGTCACGTATGAAAATTCCTCACTCAACGTGATGAGTCACAGAAGCCAGAAAATCATCTTTTGACCAATGATCCAACATACCCATGACTAATACTTCATCATATTAGTAATTAAGTATTTTATAGTGTGAAACAGGAAATTTAACGGTGAGCTTACAGATTCAAATGAAAGAGTCAAGAATGGCGGGCGACATCATTACACACCGAGCATTAGCTACCTACCACGACAGAAGTTTGACCCACCATAAGAGATTGTCTGGAAACTCAAACAAATTCAAAACGCTCCACAACGTTACTACAGCTCAAAATGAATCTTCCTGCTATTCAACAAAACGCTCCACTTCACTCTGCAACGGACAGAAGCTCATTTTCAAATATGCTCAACGGTCAAATGAAGCAATGAGACTCCAACGGACGAATGCTCACAACGGTCATCATCTTCATCAACTATAAATGAGATAGCATTCAACTTTGATGATGAGCTGAGAAAGATAGAGAAGACAGAGAAAATAGTGCAACGACACCAACATGCGTATAACATGAATCCTCTGCTTCTATCCATACACTCTCTATTTTCAGTTTCTGTATTACTTATCATTGAGAGAGTGATTATTTGTATTGTACTTCAGTGAGCATTATACCCACTCTGTGAGAGAGTTTGTAAACACCTTCAACTATATTTCTGAGTTGATCTCAAGGTAGAGGGACCTTGAGAGGGTTGATTTTCTTACGGAGAAGCAGTAGAGAGAATTGCCGTAAGACATTCTGCTCGTAAGACTTACAAGGTGCAAGCTGTAGAGAACGTTGCTGCTCATAAGACTTACAGGGGTGTAAGCAGGAGAGAACGTTGTTGCTCGTAAGACTTGCATAAGTAAGCAGGAGAGGAAGATCTTCGGAATTGCTCTGCTCGTAAGACTTGCCGTAAGGGGGAGTATTTCAGTAAGAGATTTGTAAAAGGTTTCACAAGTACCCGGCTAAACTTGTGGGATTGTAAAGGCTTTTCTTGTGCCCGGATTAAACAAGAAGATAGTGGATTTGAAAATCTCAGGAGGAGCCTGGGGACTGGACGTAGGCCATCACAGATTGGACCGAACCAGGATAAATCACAGTTTGCATATTCTCTTCCCTAAACTCTTATATTTCCAGTATATATTATTTAATCTAACTGTTGATTTATAAACCTTCATACTTACTGTTTTCGTTAAGATACGAAAAGATTTCTAAAGTTCTTAAGTTTTTATTATACACCCAATTCACCCCCCCCTCTTGGGTAATAGCCGGTTCTAACATTTGGTATCAGAGCCCGGGCTCTTGTTTAAAGGACTTAACCGTCTCAAGAGTTACAATGGCTAATTTTGGGTGTTCTATACTTTCAGAAGGTTTTGATTATACAATTCCACCTCTTTTGAAAGATATTGATTTCTGGTTTTGGAAAGCTAGAATGACTAGTTTTATAAAAGCTTTTGATTTTGATATGTGGAATGTTTTTACAAATATTTTTGATTTCAAACCAAGAAAGGATTGGACAGAAAGTGAAAAGAAAATGTTTTCGTTGAACATTAGAGCAATGAAAATTCTGTATAGTGCTTTAACCGAAAATGATTTTGAGAAAATTAGATTTTGTTCTAATGCTAAACATATTTGGGACACTCTTGATTCTATCTATGCTTCTAACAATTGTGTTGAAGTTGAAAGTGTTGACAGTTCATGTGAAACTACACGCTACACATCTAATGTGCATGAACAGTTGGAAGTTGATGATGAAGATGAAGAAATCATAGAACACTTCCATACAGTCAACATGAATAGACAAGAAGAAGAGGATTCCCGAAAAGAGTTCAGTATGGACAAACATGAAAAATCACTCTCCGGAACTCAAGATGAACTTAAGGTAAAAAGTTCCAATTCTTTGTGTGATTTTCATAAAAATGATTTTCAGAGTTTACAAAAGTTTGTTTCTCAACCAATTGTTGATTATATTGAGAAAAACAAAAATGTTTTCAAATATGCTGGAAAGTTTGTTGGGAAGAAAGAATATTCAAATCAAATCCATTTGAATTTCTACTCTCATAATACTTGCATGATATCCCATAATGTATATCTTGATACAATTTGCAATTATTGTGGCAAATCCGGTCATATTTCTCACACATGCTATATTAGAAGAAATTCCCATGTGAGAAATAAGTATATTTGGGTACCGAAGAAACATGTAAGGTTTAATACTAACAATCAAGGACCCAAGTATATGTGGGTACCAAAATGTCCATCTAGTACTTTATGTATGCAGGATGATTCGAAAAGAAATGGACATAAGGGTAAGGAGAAGATAAAAAAGAAGCCAAGAGTTTCTCATGCGCCAATAAAGAGGTTCATACCATTTATATCAAAAAGGAGAACTCTCAAGGCACCCATTGCTAGAACTGCAAAGTTTAACCACAAAGAAAGGCAATGGAGAAAAGGAGTACGTTCCACCTCAAGAATGAACTACCATAGAATACCATTCAACTATCTTGAGGAGAACAAGAAAAGGAGGATCTCTCAAGCATCAAATAAAAGACTCCTGGAGTCTATATATTTTGAGAGAAGGTTTCCAGCACCTAAAGCAAGATATTCAAAGTATCAACATCATAGAAAGATGCAATGGGTAAGCAAAAGCAATCCTCCAAATATCTAAGGCAAAGGTACACAATGATAAAACCTCCTATGCTGTTGTTTGTAATATTTATTGAGGTTTATACCTTGTTACTTGTTACCTTAGGTATAAGCATTGCACATATGTTTTCACAATCTTTAGAAAAATCGTACATAAAGAGTTGCAATGTTTGTTAGTCTAACTTGTCATGCATATACATACTTCATGAGAAAACAATGTTTATGCATAAAGTCATACTTAATTCATTATGTTCAATTTCTTTGAAGTGATTATATTCTTAGAGCATGTGAATTATGATTTTTTTTTAAGCTAACCATAAGTGGATCCAAGTAGAATTGGATACCCAAAGAAGAAAAATGGTTATATGATTTTTGCAGGAATAATTTGAAAAAGAATCATGACATTCGAGTGCAAGGCATGTTAACACTCGAGTACTGACACTCTCGTGTTCATCAAGAATAATGTCACACATTCGAGTGAGACGGGAGCACACTCGACTGCATAGAGAACTCACCTGAAAGTGCAACAAGAACTCATGAAAGACACAGACACAAATGCATAAATTAGCTTCAAAACATGGATTACTCAAGTGATCTTGGAGGACTTGAGTACAAAGATACAAGGAGATGGAAATTAACTCGGGTGTCTACAAGTTACACCCAATCCAGGTACACTGTATCAGTAATTTCAAAACTCAACCATCATACTCATTCTTTCCAACTCATTTTGAGTGGTTAATTCTTGCTCATTACTATATATCATTAGCAATCAATCATTTATGGGTTTTAAATTGTTTTTAGATTGCTAAATGGACTGAAAGTGAAATTGTGCATAATCTTTCTATGTATTTGAGTTTCGAAATGCATATTTCAAAAATGTACCTAGATTCCAAATTATGCATAATTTTTCTATGAATTGGAAATTTGAAATGCACATTTCATAAATTTACTTGGATTTCAAATTCATCTTGTTATAAAAATACATACACATTATTTGAAAATTATTCATATCTTGTTTGCATTCAAATCGGTTTCAAAATTGGAAGTTAATATTTTTATAATGAAAGTCAGAATGCTTCAAATTCATTTATCAAAGTATTTTCACATCATTGACACATTGATCTTAAATGTGCTATCCAATACTTGAACTCTCTTCATTCCTTAACATGCTAGACCTTACGTCTAAACAAGTTAACTATCTATATGAGTGTCAAGTATATTCTCTTGATAAGAATTCAACTTGTGAAAGCCTTGTGCCTAATGCATAAATCATTAGTCGGCCACATTATTCCAAGCATTTTAAATGTTCATTAGTGCATTGAATCTTAATGCATTAACCATTATTGTGGAATAACTTACCGGGATAATATTCTAGAACTCTAGTCATTTGGATCAATGAGTATGTCCTTCATCATCCATAAATTCATATACTCATATTGTTGCTCAAATGCATTACCATTTGTCTTCATCCATTTTTTTGTGTAACTAGAATCTTGCACTTTAAGTCTTGTTGCCTTGAATATTTATCTATTTTAAGACGCAACTCTAAGAGGCAAGATTATCTCTTGATCAATACTAAAGTCATCATACTTATATATGTCAAGATAAGCCATTTTGGCTAATTCATTCTTCATATGACTTTTGTTCTTGAGAAAATTCTCCAACATGTTAACTCTTATAATTAACATGGTATCTTAGTTGAATTCCTTAGTGAAGCTTTCTGATATATATTTTATAACTGTTGACTTCCATTGTTTTTGGCATAAGCATTGGTATTTAACAAGCTTCATAAATGAGTTTTCATGCATTCAAAATCTTAATGTCATAATGCATATTTATGATTCGAAAGAACATTTGAGATTTTGAAACAATTTACATATCGCATTATCATTCTTGAAAATTTGGTTTTATTCATGATTTATCATTTCATAAAAGTTGGTCATTATGGATAGATTCTCTACTCTCTTTGATCCAACTTACATGGATTGCACGAAAATCTTATCAATGACATATCTTTTAAAGTGTATTTACAAATTGTCATTGATCATCATCATTCTTGGTATCACTTATTCATCATGCTTCATGTCTCAATGGATTGATTTTACTAGGTAAAATTATATTTTGATATTTGTTGATTTATCATACTCTTTGCTCAAAATTCATATGATTAATTGCATAAGAGCATAAGAGTTGTTATATCTAATATTGTACGGACCCAAGAGAAGTTGGGTACCAAAGAGCATATCATTATACGTTTGCAGGAGTTGACCAAAATGCTCTACTTTTGGATACAAAGACCAAAGGTTAACAGAAGAGGCATGATTGATAGTGTTGCAGCATGAGTTGAAGCAAAATATGTGATATGTGATATTACTCAAATGACATCTCGCCACTAGCAAATAACTAGCTAATGATACAATCAGAAAGAGAAAGAGAAGGAAGATCTCTTAGTAGACCTAGTGGAGATTGTTTCAAAGCAGTACAGGGCCAAGAATAAGTTTATCCAATATGAATCTTTGTTGCCTACCCACCTTCCTTATCATTTCAAGGTGATCAGACATTTTCACTATGATATGGAGCCAATAGAGATGTTCAGAGGAAAATGCTGAGATGTACAGAATCATCAAGCTTAATGAGCCCATGAGGATTCTTAACTACAATCCTAGCTCTATGTCTAAATCTTCACTGGATTATCTGCTATACCTATACTAGAGCTATGGTGAACAAGGAGAGACAACACTTTGCTAAATTTGGTCTCCATGATTCTTCATGCTTTGGTCCATTTGTCTAAGGCTTTCTGAGAGAGGAGCTTCAACAATCACACAGAGCTTGCTACAAACAATGCTGAGATCATCAGTCAATGATAAGATGAAGTAGCTGTGTGATTTATTGAACCAGAACTTCAAAGTTCTATTTGAGATGATGGATGACAAAATAAGGGTGTTATGTGCTGTGGTGAAATTAAAAGTTCTCAATGATGTTTGCTAAGCAAGGGGCACATACTAAGCCAATATGCGCATAAAGCCTTACTCCGAGCTCATCTTGATATCCTAAAGTGCTCACAGAAGATTACACTTCAGAATCCCTCAGTACTAGTCACATCATTCAATATTGACTAGGACATGATGCATCAATGGACTACAGAGGATTATGACTCGAGTGATTACGATATTACTCGAGTGAGGTATTGTATTCTTGCTTAATTCAAAATCCTTGAGTTGTATCACTTGAGTATACAATCGAGTAATGATTGAGTAGAATCACTCAAGTAACCACTCAGGTGATATTAGGTTGTATCTCTTAAAACCTCTTATTAGCATTGCCATTTAATTTCTCTCTAAATCTTTCAAAATCATTTTCTCTATGAAGTTTTCAATGGTTTCTCAAATCCAGGAGAGTTATTAACTGTTTTCTTGATAATGTTTAAAAACCATGCATCAATTAAGGGGGAGCTTTACATTCACATGTGTTTTATATATTGAAAGTTCATCTCCTATTGGAAAGAAAATCCTTTTAACATACTCATCTGTATTCACCATGTCTTGATTAGTTTTGATGATGAGTTATTCTTATATTGTTCTTTTCATGATCTTAATTTTAATATATCATATGGAAAGGAACAGTTTATTACTTGATTGAACTAACAATTCTCTTTGCAAAGAAAGATTTAAATTTTATGACAGGAGAATTTGTTTTGTGCAATAGCATTCCTCAACATACTACAAGAAGACTCTATCAACCTTGAGGATGTTTTTAACGCTCAGTCAAGGAATATATATTGGCTGTAACATTCAGAACAACAAATACATATGCCAATACAAATGAGCATTGAACATGCTAAACAGAAGCTCAACTCAATTGGAGAATCTTGGCAACAACATGGATATATATTGAGTTGCATAACAGAAGTGTGGTGTACATCATCATGAACTAGCATTGCCAAAGGATAAAGCAACGGACTTCATGGAGCACTTCATCAATTTTCAAAATCTACATGAGCATCTCTAAACCTTTCTCTATTTACATTACAAGAATATGTTTCATATTTTTCATTGATCTTGATTATAAAAGTTTTCTTGGTTCATTCATTATGATTAAAGTCATTTCTACTTTATTTACTTCTTCATAAGCCTTACTTCTTTATATATTTCAAACTTTTTGCTGATGTCAAATAGGGGGAGAAAAATGTAAGAAAAATATGTATGTTGCACTTTGCAGTATAATATGTATATGTATGTTTGCACTTTGCATTATACATGTATGTTGCACTTCATTCAGACATATTTTTCTTAAAGGATTTGTCATCATCAAAAAGGGGGAGAATGTTAGATATGATTAGTTTTGATGATGTCAAAATAGATATTAAAGTGATAAGAGCAAAAAGTTTATATAATGTATTTCTTTGACTAACTACTATATTTAATGTTACATATTTTGTAGATTAGTCAAGCAAAGAATGAAGAAGATCGAATTAATGAAAATGAACAAGAGGAAGAAGAAGAAGAGAATTTTTAGATAGTCAAGGAGATGCCTACTTGGATTATGAAGAATGATTATCAAGAGAAGGATAAAAAATAAAGATATTGAAGAATGAAGAACTTGGTAGATCTATCATGACTATCAAGATTCAAGTTGTTAGATATGATATTGGAGGTTTCTATAATGTTACCGGAGGTTTCTATGATCAAATAATGGTTGGAATATGTTAATATGAAGCTAAGATGACTTATATATGAGTTTTGGCACTTCTAGAGGAGTTGTGCTCGAGCACAAGGTGTTATGCTCGAGCACAGGAAGAACATGCTCGAGCACAGGCTTTCTCACTCGAGCA
Source organism: Inga leiocalycina (assembly GCA_963242795.1). Classification (NCBI taxonomy): domain Eukaryota; kingdom Viridiplantae; phylum Streptophyta; class Magnoliopsida; order Fabales; family Fabaceae; genus Inga; species Inga leiocalycina. The sequence goes on along the minus strand of OY725325.1, from coordinate 43,585,717 downwards.
CGGGTGCATACTCTGTTCTACTCTGTTCTACGTTCAGCTTGAGCGAGGTCTGGTATTTTGATCATATCTCTCAAACCACACGTCGGATTGACCCGAAACCGGTGGCATATGAAAGAAGACTCCCAACACGTAAAATTGGCACCAGAATCACATTGAAATAAGATCAAATGAAGTAGATATGACTCGTCGAAATTGAAATTGAAATCACCGTCTTTTTCTGACACAGGTTCGGTATTTTGAGTATAACTCACAAACCACAGATCGGATTGAGACGAGACCAGTGCCAAATGAAAGTAGACTCAAAGAGCTTTCCATGGATAGCTAATTTTCCTAATTTGAACGTATATTCTAGGAGCTATGCCTTCTGGAAGTTGATGCTTGTGCAGACTAGCGAAATATACACTCCTTCGATCATAACTTGCAGAATACAAGGAGTTTGGAGCTGATTCTTGTTGCATTGGAATGCATATGATAAGAGCATTCTTATGATACATCATTTGAATCAAATGAATCAAATTTTTCTAAAGGGGCCCCACATCACCCGCGAGTGTAAAAACTTTCTCTCTGAAATATGTCGTGCGAGTGATGTCCAGAAGCATATGAAACGTGAAGAAAGTTGCAACACTCGAGCACTAGGATTCATGCTCGAGCAATGGATGATTTCTCACTCGAGCAGAAGGTGTGTGCTCGAGTGAAGGCTCATATCACCTGCGAGTGATAAATTCATCCCTCTGAGATCCTGATGCGAGTATTGATTTTGAGAGCATATTCCTTGAGAATATGCGTCTCACTCGAGCAGAGGTATGTGTGCTCGAGTGAGGAACCATATCACTCGCGAGCACAAAATCTCACTCTTGTAAAATGATGTGCGAGTGACAACCCGAGAAGAAGTATGCACGTGAAAGCTTGAGGCGCACTCGAGCAGAAGGTGTGTGCTCGAGTGAGAGACCATATCACCCGCGAGTGAGAATTCTGTCTCTCTAAAATATCATGCAAGCACAACCCGTGAACTGAAGCATATGAAGGAAAATAAGGAGATCACTCGAAGTGAGCCATTCATGCTCGAGTGATACTCTGCAGAAGACCAAAAACACCAAGTTTCACAGCGAAGAATCCGAACATGATTACATGTTACTAAATCAGTGTGTTTTCACTTGTTATTGTTTCTAAACATTATCTAACATATATTTCAAGTGTAAAACAGGAGTTTACATATTTGGGTTGCATCTTCAAGAATGGAGGTCACGTATGAAAATTCCTCACTCAACGTGATGAGTCACAGAAGCCAGAAAATCATCTTTTGACCAATGATCCAACATACCCATGACTAATACTTCATCATATTAGTAATTAAGTATTTTATAGTGTGAAACAGGAAATTTAACGGTGAGCTTACAGATTCAAATGAAAGAGTCAAGAATGGCGGGCGACATCATTACACACCGAGCATTAGCTACCTACCACGACAGAAGTTTGACCCACCATAAGAGATTGTCTGGAAACTCAAACAAATTCAAAACGCTCCACAACGTTACTACAGCTCAAAATGAATCTTCCTGCTATTCAACAAAACGCTCCACTTCACTCTGCAACGGACAGAAGCTCATTTTCAAATATGCTCAACGGTCAAATGAAGCAATGAGACTCCAACGGACGAATGCTCACAACGGTCATCATCTTCATCAACTATAAATGAGATAGCATTCAACTTTGATGATGAGCTGAGAAAGATAGAGAAGACAGAGAAAATAGTGCAACGACACCAACATGCGTATAACATGAATCCTCTGCTTCTATCCATACACTCTCTATTTTCAGTTTCTGTATTACTTATCATTGAGAGAGTGATTATTTGTATTGTACTTCAGTGAGCATTATACCCACTCTGTGAGAGAGTTTGTAAACACCTTCAACTATATTTCTGAGTTGATCTCAAGGTAGAGGGACCTTGAGAGGGTTGATTTTCTTACGGAGAAGCAGTAGAGAGAATTGCCGTAAGACATTCTGCTCGTAAGACTTACAAGGTGCAAGCTGTAGAGAACGTTGCTGCTCATAAGACTTACAGGGGTGTAAGCAGGAGAGAACGTTGTTGCTCGTAAGACTTGCATAAGTAAGCAGGAGAGGAAGATCTTCGGAATTGCTCTGCTCGTAAGACTTGCCGTAAGGGGGAGTATTTCAGTAAGAGATTTGTAAAAGGTTTCACAAGTACCCGGCTAAACTTGTGGGATTGTAAAGGCTTTTCTTGTGCCCGGATTAAACAAGAAGATAGTGGATTTGAAAATCTCAGGAGGAGCCTGGGGACTGGACGTAGGCCATCACAGATTGGACCGAACCAGGATAAATCACAGTTTGCATATTCTCTTCCCTAAACTCTTATATTTCCAGTATATATTATTTAATCTAACTGTTGATTTATAAACCTTCATACTTACTGTTTTCGTTAAGATACGAAAAGATTTCTAAAGTTCTTAAGTTTTTATTATACACCCAATTCACCCCCCCCTCTTGGGTAATAGCCGGTTCTAACATCCTTATGGTATCCTAAGTAGTATACATAGTTCATGGCCTGTTCTATTGGTAATTTACAACTTATCTCCATTGTTGTGTATGAAACAAAAGTACATTATGTTGTCTATGTTGATTTCAGGACCAAAGCAACCCAGAAATGACATAGATATTTACCTAGAACCCTTGATCGAAGACTTGAAAGAGTTGTGGGATGAAAGTGTTGATGTTTTTTATGCGAACAAGAAGGAGACTTTTAAAATACGAGCAATGATCTTTTGTATTATAAACTACTTCCCTGTATATGGCAACTTGGTAGGATATAGCGTTAAAGGCCACAAAGCATGTCCGATTTATGAAGAAGGCACATGCTACCATCAACTTCAACTTGGAAGAAAGACAGTTTACCTTGGCCATAACAGATTTCTTAGATGAAGCCACCCATATCATAGATTAAAAAAAGCTTTTTTTGGTGGCCAAGAGTTTGTAGATGCTCCACAGGCATTGACTGGAGAGAAAATTTATGAAAAGGTGAAAAATATCAATACTATCTTTGGTAAGTCATCAAAGAGTAGAAATAAGAAAAATATATGGAAAAAAAAGGTTTGTATTCTTCGATCTTCCATATTGGTGCAATCTTGATGTACGACACTATATTGATTTCATGCATGTAGAGAGAAAAATGTATGTGATAGTATTGTTGGGACACTTTTCAACATACAAAGAAGTTCTAAGGATGGCACGAAGGCAAGATTAGATTTGCAAGAAATGGGTATACGAGAAGACTTACATCCAAAGCCATAAGGTAATAGAACTTTTTGTCCTCCAGTTGCTTATACTTTGTCTAAAGATAAGAAAAGAAGTTTTTTTGAGTGTTTACATGACACCAAAGTTCCCTCAGGGTATTCTTCAAATTTTAAAAAGCTTGTATCGATGAAAGACTTGAAGTTAATAGGGCTAAAGTCTAATGATTGTCATGTCTTAATGCAACAACTACTCCCAGTAGTTATTCAAGGCATTGTCGAATATGATCTTCAACACATATTGACTAGACTTTGTTTCTTCTTCAATACTATTAGTAGTAAAGTCATTGACATGGAAAGATTAGAGGAATTGGAAAATGAAGGATATATGATTTTGTGCCAGCTTGAGAAGTTTTTTCTTCCTTCTTTTTTTGACATCATGGTACACCTGATTGTTCATTTAGTGAAGGAGATAAAGTTGTGTGGCCCTATCTATTTTTAGTGGATATACCTAATCAAAAGAACTATGAAAATCCTAAAAGGGTATGTGAAGAACCCCAACCGGCCTAAAACATCTATTGTTCATAAATATGTTTCTGAAGAAGCTATGGAATTTTGTCAACATATTTGTCAAATATAGGATATATTGGGCTTCCTAAACGTCATTATCAAGAAGGGGGTAGACGTGGGGCAACAGTAAAGAGCATAGATTCTGATGAATTGTAACAAGTCCACTTGTATATCTTGAATAATGTTGATGAAGTTCAATATTACATGAATGCCCATAAAGAAATTGTACTGAAACAAAATAGTCGAATGACTGAACAACGGTTAATTAGGAAGCATAACAGAACTTTCGCACATTGGTTCAAACAAAAGGTTGACAAAGAAGAATGTGTTTTAGATACAATAAATTGGTTAGCACATGGTCCTGAGGTTATTGTCATAAGTTGGAGTTCATTTGTGATCAATAGTTATACCTTTTACACGAAGTCCCTAGATGATAAGAGCACCGTCCAGAATAGTGGTGTTGTATTAGTGGCTGAATCTATGCACTTCTATAGTTCGAAAGATAAGAACCCTAAATTGGCTGTCATACCTTATTATGGGGTTATTAAAGAGATTTGGGTGGTTGAATATGTTAAAATTAGATTTTCCATTTTCAAATGCAAGTGAGTTGATGTCAATAATGGTGTGAAGATCGATAGGTTAGGATTTACATTAGTAGATCTAATTACTAGAAGTTTTAGGGATGAACATTTCATTATGGCATATCAGGCTCAACAAGTGTTCTATATTACTGATCAGGCAATTAAAATGTGGTATGTAGCTCTCCAAGGAAAAAGGGCTATTGATATTGATGAGAAAAGTCGCTCAAATTATGATCTTCTTGAGACTCCTTCTTTTTCCAGGGGTCTACCAGATTTGAACGAAGAAGATGAAGTAGATAATAAGCACAGCACAATAAATGATCATCATGAGGGAATATGGGAGGATATCTCTTTATGATACTACTTTGAAGTTAACTAACTAAAGTAATTATGATTATGATTAATATCCGAATAATGTGTATAGTTTTTTTTATAGATATAGTCTTCTCATGTTATAGCTTAATGATTTATCTTTCTTTGTTGTCATTACAGGAAAATGATAAATCCCCAGCGTCCTAGTGTAGAGGATTAGCCACCTACTATACGTTAGAGTTAGACACCTAGTGCTCAATAGAGTCAGCCAACTAGTGCACCTCAGAGTTAGCCATCTAGTGTTAATCAGAGCGAGCCTAGCAATACTTAAAGCCAGGATCATAGTGAGCGTATTGCCCAGTCTATACAGAGGGGTAGAAGTGGCTCACAGTTGACAAACATTTCCCTTAGTTAGAGTGCAAGGCAGAAGATACCGATTGAGTTTGATAGATATTGGAAACCAATCGGGCTAAATGCAAGCCGATATAGGAGTTTTGTTGGCCTCCTTACATGCAACAAGCCTAGCATATTAATAGAGGAGTGGAGAAATGTCGATGACAAGGTGCGGCAACATATTTGGGACAATATCTAGGTATACAATTCTCTTTTGCATGTAATGATTATCAAATGTCACAAATTTGTCACTTACTACTTCAATGCATGTATTCCAGCTCACTTACGAAGTTCCTCAGAGTGAGATCTTATACAACAAGACAATGACATATTGTTATGAGCGCTGGAGCAAGTTTAAGACAAATTTGGCCAACAATTACATTCATATCAGGTGAAAGATGATCAGCCTCGTCCTAATCCGTGTGACAAGTATATATTTCTTGATCAAGTGACTTGGGACGCATTTGTTAGGCTTCAGACTACTCCAGAATCTTTGGTTAGTTGACTTATTCTTCATTTTATTTACTTATCAATTATGATAATTGGTTGTAACCTTTTTCTTTGATTTAATTTCTTATTCTCAGGCAAAGAGATAAAAAGCACAAGAGTATGGTAGAAAGAATGATTGCCCATATACAATGTCTCGTGGGGGTTATGCAAAGGTAGAAAAAGACTTGTTGGTGGCCAAATGGAAGAGATTGGAAGAAGCATCTCAATCTGATCCTTCTATTCTTCTTTCTCCACCATCTCCGATTTGTCGCAAAAAAAATGGTTGTTTGCTCACCAAAAGAGGAGTAGGTTTTATACGAGTGAACAATCTCGTATAGTAGGTGAAAAAATTGTAAGTATATATCGCTGCTGTTATTAATTACATAAGAAACATATTTCATTACCTATGTTTGTTATTTTGTATTATCTTACAGGAGGAACTTAGAAAAAAAACAAGCTGAGGGATCTTTTAAGTCGAAGGGCAGGAATGATATTCTGACTAGTCCTACTAGCAAACATGAGCATCCAGGTTGTGTCAGGGGAGTTAGAGGAGGGGTAGGGATGCAGGATTACTTTGAAGCCCCCGTACACCATTCCTTAAGCATCATGATAGGGAGGAATTGGAGACTATGTTGGCCATTGCAAGAGTAAAAGCAAGGGCCGAGGCTGAAGCATCATTTGATGCATTACTAGAAACTCGGATGAGCAAGATGAAAGAGGAAATGATAGTATTTATTAGCTCAACACAAAATACCAGTGCTCCCCAGGCACAATAGCTTGATCCTAATAAGCATAGCACTAAAGGGAGTTGTTGCAACATCGGGTAGTCACTACTACAAAAAGGGGTTTTAACGTCCCAAATTTGGCACTTTTAACGTCCAAAAACGGGGGGATGTATATGTTGGGGGTGTAGTATGTTCTAAGAAAAGACGTCCCAAATGACAATTTGGGACGTCTAAAGTACCTCATGGTTGACTTTAGACACCCCAATTCTTAATTTGGGATGTTAAAAGGTTAGATTTTTTTTATACCATCATTTACATTCTGTATTACCCAGCGAATTCAAACTGTAGAAACAGAATAGAAGATAGATTCATAAACCATAATATCCATTACAAAATGGTAAGGACATCCAGCACTACAGTCTTTACTATATATACATACAATAACAACTCATACAACCTACTACTATATATATCAACAATAACAACCAGAAAGTGTCAAAACGCTGTCATCACACAACTACAAACTGATATAAATAAAAAGTTTACTACTCTATATGTTGAAGAAGATGTCCAGCCAAAAGATCTCTGATCAAATCAAGGTCTTCACTTAGGTGGGCATCTTCATTATCAAAAATCTAAAAATTAGAAAATAAGCTTTGATGAAATAAATCAAGCAAATGAACTAATTAGCATTTCAATTAGAACACCAAAAATATTATCATTTGAGAATAAAGAAGCGATTTCCTTTTCAAAATCGCTAGTAATTCTACTTTGAGTGATGTTATACATATAAAGTATAACATAATATCTGCATTCAGTGTTGCCAAGTTGCCGAGGGCACTTTTAATCAAAGGCATGCAATTGGTTGTTAAAATCAATAAAGGTATGTTTAAAAGGACCGTCAATGAAACATTAGAATCAAAACTACTTACTATCAGATAAAACCACTTTGGCTTTTTAACAACTGTACCCTCGCGTAACCCGCCTAGGACTCTATATGTTTGACAAGCACTTTCATGAAAATCAAAATGAAAAGAAATTAGAACTATTCATTTTTTTAAGAGTCAATGAAATACAAACAGAATAACTTACGTGTCGAAGACGGATTTTATATCTTTGTCTGGCTTTTTACTCAAGGGATCAAACTAATAAACTACATTGCGGCGAGGACATATAACACATAAACTCCAGTGGTAACTATAACAACATGTACACATTAAAATGAAGTTAGATGACAAGACAATTATTTATTAAACTTCTTAAATTGACAAAATGAAAATACGAACCGTTGAACAATGGGTGCTAGATAACAATGAAGTTTGGTCTCTCCCATTGCGTAGCCGACATAGTGAGTCCTATGCGCCACAGTATTGGTATCCCCTGTCGTATTCGCAAGACATAAGAATCCGTACCAATCACGTCTTTCCATGTTTGTGCAAAGACCGTGGAAGGTGCTGTAATAGAATTAAAATAAGGAATGAATTATTGAATGTATGAAATCAAAAAACCACTAAATGAATTCTATGGGAAAATTGAAAAAAAACTTACTGGACTACAAATTTCACCTAGCCTGCATCTATCTCTTCCAACATGATAAACTGCTTGAGATCTGTATTGTCAATCGTGTAGGGATAGGCCCACAATCCCTTGAGGCATCTTCAGGTCAATCTGTTTAATACCCTTGTAGATCTATTGCAGCAGTGCTAAGTAGGTCCATTTCCTCGCATCTTCGTCATCCTTTTAGAACATCAAAAAACAAATTGTTATTAGGATGCCAACAGATTTTCAGTAATAGTAAGGTAATTCCTACCATTGGAGATGTTGCGTATGAACCAATAAGATTGTGAAGACAAAGGATGAAAGGTCATATCGCCTGACCTAACGTGCTAACCTCTGGATCAGGAACAGGGATGGTTGTACCTTCTTCCCCCTTTCTAACACTCGTCAGGTTCACCCTGCAAAAATCTTGTGAAATTTGCTGATGATGGTGGGTGGTAGCACGTGTGTGAACGAGAGCATCAGCAACAACACGTAACAGTGGATCATCCAAATAGAGGGTAGAAAGGTCTCCCAACATTGGAGTGGGAGAAAGGTCACCAAGTGGTTCCTCCAGAGGGTTCTAACTTCCTTTGGTGCTATTGAAGGCCAGGGATTCCTGAGTTCTATGCTCGTCCCTTGCCCTTTGCGCTTTGAACATCTTTGCCATTTCAAGTTGAAGCTCTGGCAATAGCTCTTATCAGAGCTTGTCGCGAAGGTTGGCCAAGAGCTCTCGTTCGAGGTCCTCTCGAATCTTGGCCATAAGGTCTTTACTAGGTCCAACTTGTGACGAATAATGTGAGTCTCGTCCAAAATACCTTGCCGCACTAACTCCCCGTGTCTCTCCTCGAACATGACCAATGTCATTTACCTTCCCAATAGCTATTGATAAGATGTCCATCCGTCTACTTGGATTGAATGAACCTTGGCTACTCTGATCTTCCAGTTCATCCTGTAGCATACAGTTTAAAGTAAATGTATCGAAACCACTCACGATATGCAAAAAATTAGGTACTTATGGTATAACTACTTACAATCCTCACAGCAACCTCAGTAACAGCCGGATTTATGTACTTCCCAGCCTTAATCCTCCCTGCTTTCCATTTTTTGTGACGTGGAGGAGGTGGCGATGGTTGGATAACAATGCTAGGATTAGATTCCGCTACTTCATTTTCTCCAACTCTTATTGCATCATTTGCCGATCAAGCTTCTGATATCCACCACGAGACATGTAATATTGATATTTATTTTTTGATTGCCTCTATGCATTTGCTGTACTTAATTTCTATGAATGAAAAACAACAAACAATAAATCAACGATATCAAGTATATGAAAATTAAAAGCTCTATATCATGATGACAAAAATCTTACCAAAAAACTCAGGATTTGCTCGTGATGCCGCAAACAACCTCCAGTCCTCTGGAGACAAATACGAATAGTATGTACATAGATCCTAACCCCTAAGGGCCCCTCAAATGTATCGTGCTATTAGCTTGTTCTTGAAACCTTTCCATTGTACACAAACCTCATCCATCCAGTGCCTATACATCTCCCTGGTGTCTGGGACATCGTATGTTTGCTACAAGGTAAAACATAAGATTATTATATTTGAACCAATAAGAATAAAGGTACAATTACCATAGATGCATCAAAACTTATATACCAAAAGTTGTTGCCAAATCATGTCTTTCATATTTGGGGGAACTAATCTCCAATTATCGTAGGTAATGCGCACTTTGCTTCGACCCAAAAACCCTGTGTAGCTAATGAAGTGGTCTTCCTCAGGACCAACTAGATTCAGATTGTCATCGAAGTCTATATGCAGCCTCTCCTGTTGATGTTCATGACATGCAACCAATGCTCCCATCGTTGTACAGCCTCTAACCCTCCTTCTTGCAACGGGTTCATCTCTAGGCCTTTTGTAATTGCTAGGGCTTTCGTCATCTCTACACCTTTCGTCATCACTAGAGTTGTCCATATTCTTGTTAACACAAAAAAACATCGTCAGAAACGTAAATAAATTGCAATAAAAATGAAATAAACTAAGCGGGAAGTAAAACAGAAAAAACACACAGTTCTCGTTTATAAATTAAGGTCTTACTCTATATTGTTTCCTATAGTCCTTCACCATGGTCATTTCTTACAGCAAATTCGTCATCATCTACCAATTCTACTTCATTTATTCGAGGTGGAGTTGTTGTGAAAGGTAGTGTGTCATCAAGGTTGAAGGTTAGATCACCATACTTCTGTTTTTTACTTTTAAGGACAATGGACATGTTTTTGCTCGCAGGATCGGTGACATAAAACACTTGTTTCGCCTGGCTTGCTAAAATGAAGGGCTCATCTCTATAGCCAACTCTTCGAAGATCAACTAAGACAAATCCAAATTATTTATCTATTACCACAGAATTATTGCTAACCCACTTACATTTAAATAAAGCAACTTTGAACTTGTTGTATGTCATCTCCCATATTTCTTCTATAACTCCATAATAGGCCATAGACACTAATATGGGGTTTTTGTCTCTCAAACTAGAAAAGTGCATAGCTTCAGCTTCTACTATGACCCCACTATTTTGTATGGTACTTCTGTCATCTTGCTCTTTCGTATAGAAAGAATAGCCATTTATATCATAACCGGTCCAAGTAATGACCTGAAACAAAGGCCCCCAAGCTAGCCACTCGATGGTCTCAAACACATCTGTCTCGTGCAAAGCCTTTTCCTCGAACCACTGCATGAATGTCTTGTTTTGCTCAATAGCAATCTGCATGTCATTCTTCCTTCGATTCTTGTTCTTCAAAGTCTTTCTGTGTTCATCTATGTAAGGTTGAACTTCTTCCATATTATTTAGGATATACAAGTAGGCTTGCAACACCTCTTCAAGAGGAACATTCTTCACTTTCAGTCCTCATGTTCCCTTACTTCTCCCCTCTTCATGTCGATATTGTTCCTTCTTCCTTGACATATAATCTTTGCAAAACTCCATAGCCTCCTCAACTACATATCTTTCTACTATTGAGGCTTCTGGTCGATAAGGATTTTTAGAATACCCTTTTAAGATCTTCATGTATCGCTCGAAAGGGTACATCCACCTCAGGTAAACTGGACCACAGAGCCTTACCTCCCTTACTAAATGAACTACCAAATGCACCATTATATCAAAAAATGAAGGAGGAAAATGCATATCTAATTGTGACAAAATAATGTAACCCTCATTTTCCAGTTCATCCAACTTTTCAGTGTCAATGACTTTGTTACATATAGCATTGAAGAAAATGCACAATCTTGTTACAGTGGTTCATACTTCATCTTTCATTATGCCTCTAATAGTTACCGATAATAGTTGTTGCATCAACACATAATAATCATGGGACTTCATTCCCACTAACTTCAAATCATCCATTGAGACACATCTTCTCACATTCGAGGAATACCCTTGTGGCACCTTAATTTCATGCAAACACCCACACAAACTTCTTTTCTCTATTTTTGATAGTGTATGCACTGTTGGCTCCATGTATGCCCTCCTACCATCATCTCTTAGTTGTGGATGTAACTGTTCTCTTATTCCCATATCAATAAGGTCTAATCTTACACTAATCCCATCCTTAGTCTTCCCTAGTATGTGTAAAAGCGTACTGATAAGGCTATTACAAACATTCTTCTCCACATGCATCACATCAATACTGTGTCTCACGTCAAGCGAATGCCAATATGGAAGATCAAAGAAAATGGATCTCTTCTTCCATATGTTCTTCTCACCTGCAATCCTCTGATTCTTACCAAAAGTGACATTGATATGTTCTACTTGACTGTAAACTTCCTCTCCAGTTAATGACTTTGGAGCCATTCCATGCTCCGGTAAGCTGCTAAAACGCTTTCTTAGCCTATGATATGGGTGGAACCGATGAAGAAACCTTCTGAGGCCAAGGTAGACAGTTTTTCTTCCATGCTTTAGTTTATAGAAGTGTGTGTCTGCTTTACATATTGGGCATGCTTTATGACCCTTCACGCTGTACCCTGACAAGTTTCCGTTCACAGGGAAGTCATTTATTATTGTGAAAATCATTGCACATAGCTTGAAAGACTCCTTCTTATAAGCATCAAACACATCTACGCCTTCCTCCCACAACTTCTTCAAGCCATCAATCAAAGGTGACAAATAGACATCAATATCGTTTCCTAGCAGTTTTGGTCTAGAAATCATCATAGATAGCATCATATACTTATGTTTCATACATAGCCAGGGAGGCAAGTTGTATATTACAAGGAGAATCTGCCACGCACTATATGTGCTAGTAAGAGTTCCATACAGATTGATGTTGTCAGTACAAAGCCCAAGCCGAAGGTTTCTCAGCTTTCTTCCAAATTAAGGGAACACTTCATCTATTTTTTGCCATTGTGGAGAGGCAACTGGGTGCCGAAGATATTTCCCATCAGATATTTTCTCATCAGAGTACCATCTCAACTTCTTCGCTTTTGTTGCAGTCGCAAACAAACGTTTAAAATGTGGTATTATTGGAAGATACCACATAACCTTTAAAGGCTACCTGTTACTTGTCATATCGCAACAACCACCATCTTTTTTCACTTTGTATTGTGCAGTTTTACACTTAGGACACTCACTAAGACCTCCATACTCATTTCTGTACAGTGCGCAGTCATTAAGGCGAGCATGTATCTTTTTATACTCCATACCTATCATAGACAGGATTTTCTTGGCCTCATACATACGATTTGGAAGTACATTATCCTCTGGAAACATATCACACAATAGTTCAAGCAGCAATGTGAAACTACTATCAGTCCACCCACAAGTTGCCTTTAAGTTAACCAAATGTAATGTTCTCGTCAGCTGCGTGTACTTACTCCCATGGTACAATAGTGTCTCTACATCACTCCACAGGCTGTCATACTCCTGTACTGCGTAAAGGATTTTACCTCAATATTATGAATCATTTTCTCCATTTTATCTTCATCTATGACATCCACATCTTCCTTCTTGTGCGACGGACAATTCGTTACTTTTTCACCATGCTATATCCACCTTGTGTGTCACAGATTTATTCTATCACAAAGTAGGTGATCCTTTATGACATCAACATCCCGTCGACTCTCATTTAAGCAATTGACACAAGGACAAAAATACTTCCCATTTTTTGCAGGAGCATTCTTTTTAGCGAATTCAATAAGTTCTTCCACCCCTTTCTCATATTCTTCACTACTTCTCAAAGCATTCATCCAACTATGATCCATTTTGTTACCACCTAAGCCATTCCCAATAACATTCACAAGTTTAGTACAATTGTCAATGACATATGATGGGATTGCCTTTTTTCACTTTTTCTACAAAAATTTCAACAGCATTTCCCCTTAAAAGTAAGACATCCCAAAATTTCAAGCAACCCTATCTCTCCACTACACAAATAATAATCATACTACTTACTATATTATTATATTAAGGAAACTACATTAATAATCTTACTAATCTATTTAATTGTTGTTAATTTCATCAAAATCATTCAAAAGCTCCATTTATTTATAATAATATATATACATTGCCTTTAAATTACATGGAATGGCTGTGTATGAAAAAAATAATTAAACATGAATAGTAGCTTATTTTAAGTTCTATGCAAAACATGAGTCCATATAATAATTTTCTATATGAAATAGAATAATTTTTTTTCCAAAGATGACAACTGAAGACATGAAGATAGAACATATACATATATGTAATTGTAGTTTTGTTATAAAATCCTAAAAAAAAGGGTGATTTGATTAAAATTACAATAACCCCTACTCATTCTATTTAGGTCATGTTAAGTCATGAGACAATAATAATTAATATATCACACTATTATAAAGTTTATAAAAAGCCACACTATTGATTCATCTAAAAATGTTCTGTTTATAGTACACCAAGAAAAATACCATGTTAACTTTTGTGAATGAGAAAGGCTTGAAAATTTAAATTAGTAGAAGCATCATTAAAAAAAGTAAAAAGTATTACAGTGATAGAGTTCCCCAGTACAATTTAAGCAATATATAACCACACCAAACACACCAATCTCAACCATCTCAATATAAGCAATATATAAGTACAATTAACATGATATTTCCTATTGGCTAGGCTTTTTACATTGCAAGTTTTACTTTAATTTATTCAAGTAAATTTATATTTCAAAACAAAAATAAATCATTCTGTTACAAAAAGAAGAAGAAAATAAACTAACTTGATGAAGGGGCCGCCGACGGCTATGTATGCTGGAGAAGTAGTGAGAAGACGTTGGAGATCAGAGGTGTATGTGTTAGGATCGGTAAGCACAGCGGAAGAATTTAAAAAAAAAAAATTCACCGATCCTAATCGAGGATCTATCAACGGCGTTTAAACCAAGTTGGAAGGATTCATACCTTTTTGATTATTCAGAGTTTTCACGATCTCTAGGAGCCAACACGTCAGGTCCGCTCCCTCTATCGGTATCCACATGAATGCTCTCCAACCGAGACTATGTGCTAGTGCCTCTAATGTCTCCAAGGGTTTAACTTGTGGCTCACAATTCTGATGTACCCTGAGTCTATTAGCTCTATCAAGTTTATAACCTATGAGGGTTATTTTCAAATTTCAAAATTAATCATCATTAATTTCTAAATTAATTAAAAATTAATTATCTTGATGAGCTAATTAAATAAATTCAGTTTAAATTAAATCTGTCCAACAGTTTTAATTTAACCTATTTATTTAATCTAAATAAAGAGCCATTAGATTTAATTTATCTTCTTAAATTAAATCTGAGATACTATATCTCTATCATGTTAGTTATTAAATTTAATATATCTTAATAAATTAAATTTAAAACCAACACAATATAATAATATCATATAATATATACATATACATATATATATAATATATTTCGAAAATATATATATCTATATAATATTATTAAATATAATAATATAATATAATATATATATAAGATATATATTTTGAAAATATATATATATCTATATAATATTATTAATGAATTTTATATTATATATATATATATATAAAATTCATCCACCCTAAATCAAACATTATCTCGTATTGGGCCATTCTTGTATTCGACCCTGTAGGCCCATATGAAGTTGGCAGTGAGCCAATAACTACACTAACCCAAAAGTTGCAAGCGGCCTCTAGCAAGACATTACGACTACCCAATTCATATAAGGATCGTTATCACGATGCAACCTGTCATACAACCATGTCAAATCCCTTTTGTCACACGATATATCGATCAAAGATAAGGCATGAAAAATGTCATCCTCTTGTTCCTGACCATTACTTTCTCGATTCCTGAGTAGCCTGATAACAGAGACAGAAACTCCTTTCATCATAGTATGGCCATACATTTCTCAGACTCACTCATCGAGGGGCCCAGTAATATCTCTCTACTAATGTGAGGGACAAATTCCATCTTGATCATTCATATTCCTCTACATGAAAAACCACCAAGCCTGATCGTAGCCTTTATCATCACCCAGTCAAAAGTGACTTTTGACTAGTTCAAAGCTTAGCAACTCTCATGTAGGAATCCATGATTACCTCAGGTCTTAGGGCATTGTGACGTGGTTATACATGAGAAAAGCTTATGACTTGATCCATGTAGCTTTCTCATAATGGGTCGGTCCAGCACCTTGTACTCTTACAAGTGCCCAATACTTTGATTCGTATCTCCATATCTTATCAAAGTCATATGGGTCTTGTTTCATCTCTGCTCCCACATAGATGACCGACCAGGGACATTTTAGGACAATCTTTATGAATTATCCAAGGATACAATTATCACAGTTAACATGCAAATAATATGATAACAGAATGGAGAAATTTCATTAAAATAATAATGTTTAAAGTACAATGATTGGCCCTTAGGGCACAATTTCCAACATCCTCCCACTTGCCCTAGGTGCAAGTGGCTTAGTAAGAGGATCAGCAACATTATCTTCTCCTGCTACTTTGCATATCTTTATATCACCTCTATCAATGATTTCTCTAATAAGATGAAATCGCCTGAGTATGTGTTTGGTCCTTTGATGTGACCTAGGCTCCTTGGCCTGTGCAATAGCACCGCTATTGTCACATAAAAATCTATTGGATTTGAGATGGTAGGCACCACCCTTAGTTCAGTAATGAACTTTCTGATCCAAACGGCTTCTTTAGCTATATCTGATGCTGCTATATACTCAGCTTATGTTGCAGAATCTGCTATAGTGCTTTGCTTGGAGCTTTTCCAGCTTACTGCTCCACCATTCAGGAGGAATACATATCCAGATTGCGATTTAAGGTCGTCTTGGTCAGTTTGGAAACTTGCATCTGTGTAACCGGTTACACAGAGCTCATCATCCAATCCACCATAGACCAAAAATAAGTCCTTAGTCCTTCTTAAGTACTTTAGGATATTCTTAACGACAGTCCAATGATCCTCTCCAGGATCTTGTTGGTATCTGCTAGTCATACTTAAGGCAAACGAGACATCCGGTCGAGTACATAACATGGCATACATGATGGATCCAATGGCCGAGGCATATGGAACCTTACTCATGCGATCTCGCTGATCAGGTGTACTAGAACACAGATCCTTGCTAAGATGAATGCCATGAGACATAGGCATGTAACCCCTTTTTGAATCATGTATATTGAACCTATGCAGTATCTTATCTATGTATGTGCTCTGACTTAGGCCTATTAGTCTTTTGGATCTATCCCTATAGATCCTAATCCCTAGGATATAGGTGGCTTCACCTAAGTCTTTTATTGAAAAGGACTTTCCTAACCAAGACTTGACACTCTGCAAGGTAGGAATATCATTCCCAATGAGTAGGATGTCATCTACATAAAGCACTAGAAATACAACTATGGTCCCACTAACCTTCTTCTAAACACAAGGTTCATCGATGTTTTGAATGAATCCAAACTCTGACTACTTCATCAAAATGATGATTCCAGCTCCAAGATGCTTGCTTCAATCCATAAATGGATCTTTGAAGCTTGCAAATTTTACCAGAGTCCTCTGGACGCACAAAACCTTCAGGTTGTGTCATGTACACATCCTCAAGCAGCTTTCCATTAAGAAGGCTGTTTTGACATCCATCTGCCATATTTCATAGTCATAATATGCTGCAATAGCAAGAAGGATTCTGATTGATTTGGCCATTGCAACTGGGGAAAAGGTTTCATCATAGTCTACACCATGAATTTGAGTGAATCCTTTTGCAACCAGTCGTGCCTTGAAGACATTTACATTGCCATCCATGTCAGTTTTCTCCTTGAAAACCCATTTGCACCCATTGGTTTTTACACCTTTAGGTGGATCGACTAAGGTCCATACCTGATTGTCGTACATGGATTACATTTTAGACTTCATGGCATTTAGCCATTTCTCAGAGTTTGGTCCCACTGTGGCTTCTCGATAGGTGGTGGGCTCATTTTGCTCAATGAGCAACACATCACGGCCTTCAGTAATCAGAAATCTATATCTCTGAGGCTGATGCCGTGTCCTATCAGATCTTCATGGACCTTGTGTTACTTGAGGAGGCTCAACAACTTGTTGTGAGTCTTCTCTAATTTCCATCTGTGGTTCTGTACCATCTTGTGGATCTCAAATTTCTTCGAGATGTACGTCGCTCCCACTGGTTGTTTTAGAGACAAACTCTCTTTCTAGAAACTTGCCATTTCGAATAACAAACACTTTGTTATCAGTGGGATTGTAGACATAGTATCCTTTCGTTTCTTTAGGATACCCTACGAAAAGGCACTTTATGGATTTGGGTACTAATTTATCAGAGGCTTGTTGCTTAACATATACCTCACATCCCCAGATCTTAAGAAAAGATAAACTTGGTTTCTTTCCAGTCCATATCTCATATGGTGTCTTTTCAATTGCCTTAGATGGAACACGATTTAGTGTAAACGCAGTTGTCTCTAGGGCATGTCCCCATAAGGACGGTGGAAGATCTGTTTGACTCATCATAGATCGAACCATATCTAATAGTGTTCGATTCCTCCGTTCAGAAATGCCATTCCATTGTGGTGTTCCTGGAGGAGTCAATTGTGAGATTATCCCACAACTCCTAAGATGGTTAGTGAATTCTTGGCTCAAATATTCACCACCTCGATGAGATCTAAGTGCTTTAATTATTTTACCAAGTTGGTTTTGTACTTCATTTTGGAATATTTTGAACATTTCAAAAGATTCATATTTATGTTTCATTAGATAGATATAGCCATATCTACTAAAGTCATCTACAAATGTAATGAAGTAGACATAACCTCCTCTGGCAGCTATATTTAATGGTCCACATACATCTGTATGTATGAGGCCCAATAATTCAGTAGCCCTCTCACTGTGCCCAGTGAAAGGTGCCTTAGTCTTCTTTCCTAATAAGCAAGATTTGCATGTATCATATGATTCAAAATCAAATGAGTTTAGAAATCCATCTTGATGGAGTTTAGAAATGTGTTTCTCATTTATGTGGCCTAGACGACAATGCCATAGGTAGGTTGGATTCAAATCGTTTGATTTTATCCTCTTAGTAGTTACATTACAGATATTCCCATTATTAGGATGTTCCAAATTTAATATATAATGACCAACATGCAAATCACCATCAGCATAGAAAATGTCATTACGATAAATAGAACATTTACCATTCCTAGTAATGGAAGTATAACCTTCCTTATCCAAATAAGAAAGAGAAACAATGTTACTACTCAAAGCAGGAACATAATAGCAATTGTTCAAAACTAACAAAAGCCCACTGGGCAGAACTAATTCATAAATGCCTACAGCTAAAGCAGCAACTCTTGCTCTGTTTCCAACTCGTAGGTCCACCTCGCCCTTCTTCAGCTTTCTACTGTCTTTTAGACCCTGCACATTTGTACAAATGTGAGAACCACATGCATTATCTAATACCCATGTAGAGGAAGTAGAAAAATGAATGTCTATAACATAAATACCTGAAGCGATAGCCCCGCTATCCTTCTTGTCCTTTTTCAGATCTTCCAGGTAGAGTTTGCAATTCCTCTTCCAATGACCAGGTTCATTGCAGAAGTAGCAGACTCCTTCCTTTGGAGGCTTCGCCTTCCTGGGTGCAGGCTTGGTTTCGAGCTTGTTTGACTCTTTGGTCTTACCACCTGAGCCATTACCCTTCCATTTGCCCTTCTCTTTCTTTTTCATACCCTTTCCTTTCTGAACCATTAAAACTGTGCTAGGCTTTTTCTTAATGCTTTGCTCAGCAGTTTTGAGCATCCCATGCAGCTCAGAAATTGATTTCTCCATGTTGTTCATGTTGCAGTTCATAACAAACTGGTCATAGCTCTCCGGGAGTGAGTTGAGGATCAAGTCCGTAGCTAACTCCTAGCTCATAGGAAATCCAAGCCTCTCAAGGTGATCAATATAGCCTTTCATCTTTAACACATGAGTACTAACTTATGCACCTTCAGCCATTTTGTAGGAATGTAAGGCCTTTATGGTCTCATACCTTTCTTGCCTTGCCTGTTGCTGAAACATTTCCTTGAGATGTACTATCATCTCATAGCCTCCATGAGTTCCAGATCTTTTTGGAGCTCTGGAACCATAGTGGCAAGCATCAGGCAACCTACATCCACAGAGTCATCCTTATGCTTTGTGTAAGCATCTCTCTGAGCTCTTGGAGCATTAGCTGCAGGCTCCTCAGGAATGGGTTGATCTAGGACATAAGCCTTTCTTTCTTGCTTGAGAACAATTCTCAAGTTCCTGAACCAGTCAAGAAAGTTTGTCCCATTGAGTTTGTCCTTCTCAAGGACCGATCGCAATGATAGTGTAGCAGTATTACTAGTCGACATGATTCTACAATTAAAATATGCAAAGTTAGTTAGTAATCTCCCACTAAATTAACAACCCTCAATATAATAATTAGTGGGCTAAGATCCATATTTGGCTTAAACTTAAGTCCGCTTTGGCAAGACGCTTAAATTCAAGTTATTTAGGTAGGTAACCTATTTACCAATTACATCACATGTAACTCTTAGATCTTTATGGGATTTAATCATCATATGATCTGGCATGTTTAACCCCATCTAATGCCTTAAGATTCAAAACCATTTTGTTAATCTCAATTAAGTCAAAACAATAATGAATATTATGAGCAGCACAATTACTCAAGCTTGTCTCATCAAGATAACTCAAGTGCATCCACTTTGGTGGTTTCCACAATTGAGTGATCTAGGTTTTGACAAGTATTCATTAATTGACGGCATTATGACTTAAGATTTAATTTAGAGGGCTTAATTAATTAGTTTTGTTTATATGGATACAATCGTGGTCGTATCTCATACAGATAAATACATATAAATGTAAAAGTAATCATGCAATGATCTTATCAAAAGCATAATTTAAACGTGACACAACATGGCTTACCTAACCTAAAATCCTCCCAAGCCAATGAGAGGACTTCTCTAAAAAAAAGAGAAATACATTGAGAGAAACCTCGTTTAAACATTCGAGGGGAGTGAGATGAGAAGAGAATGTACATCGAGAGTATTTAGAGAAAGGCACGGCACGCAGGCCGTATTTAAATATTACAACCTTTGTAAAATTCTAAAGCCATGTTGTTCACCATACCCAAACAAGGATAAATAATAAACCACAACAAGAATTCATACAATATGAAAAGCAATAAATGTCATGATCAGATTATATTGTGCTACGCAGAGGTGGTCACGGCGTTCCCGCTAGACCCAATTTGAGTGAAGAAAAAGTGGCCCAGAACGCTTTTGATCAAATTTGTCTTTCCCATAGTTCGGATCCCTATTACCTGAATAGATATCAGAACCTAGACCCAATTTGATTGCCGCCAACTACGATCTCAGGTACCCTACCCAATTTCATGCTTGTTCAAAATGAAAATCACATACATGTTTCAAGATATACATGTTCGGAATCGATTTCACGCTTATTCCAAAACGAGAATCACATACATATTCGAGTGTTTCTTATAAACATACGTACACATCCCATATATATAACATGTATAAGATCATAAACTCAATTTAAACGCACAATTGATCTGGCTTTGATACCACTGTTAGGATCGGTAAGCACAGCGGAAGAATTTAAAAAAAAATTTCACCAATCCTAATCGAGGATCTATCAACGGCGTTTAAACCAAGTTGGAAGGATTCATACCTTTTTGATGATTCAGAGTTTTCACGATCTCTAGGAGCCAACACGTCAGGTCCGCTCCCTCTACCGGTATCCACACGAATGCTCTCCAACCGAGACTGTGTGCTAGCGCCTCTAATGTCTCCAAGGGTTTAACTTGCGGCTCTCAATTCTGATGTACCCTGAGTCTATCAGCTCTATCAAGTTTATAACCTATGAGGGTTATTTTCAAATTTCAAAATTAATCATCATTAATTTCAAAATTAATTAACAATTAATTATCTTGATGAGCTAATTAAATAAATTCAGTTTAAATTAAATCTGTCCAACAGTTTTAATTTAACCTATTTATTTAATCTAAATAAAGAGCCATTAGATTTAATTTATCTTCATAAATTAAATCTGAGATACTATATCTCTATCATGTTAGTTATTAAATTTAATATATCTTAATAAATTAAATTTAAAACCAACACAATATAATAATATCATATAATATATATACATATATATATATATATATAATATATTTCGAAAATATATATATCTATATAATATTATTAAATATAATAATATAATATATATATATGATATATATTTTGAAAATATATATATATCTATATAATATTATTAATGAATTTTATATTATATATATATAAATATAAAATTCATCCACCCTAAATCAAACATTATCTCGTGTTGGGCCATTCTTGTGTGCGACCCTATAGGCCCATATGAAGTTGGCAGTGGGCCAATAACTACACTAACCCAAAAGTCGCAAGCGGCCTCTAGCAAGACATTACGACTACCCAATTCATATGAGGATCATTATCACGATGCAACCTGTCATACAACCATGTCACGTCCCTTTTGTCCCATGATATATCGATCAAGGATAAGGCATGGAAAATGTCATCCTCTTGTTCCTGACCATTACTTTCTCGATTCTTGAGTAGCCTGATAACAGAGATAGAAACTCCTTTCATCATAGTATGGCCATACATTTCTCACACTCACTCATCGAGGGGCCCAGTAATATCTCTCTACTAATGTGAGGGACAAATTCCATCTTGATCATTCATATTCCTCTACATGAAAAACCACCAAGCCCGATCGTAGCCTTTATCATCACCCGGTCAAAAGTGACTTTTGACTAGTTCAAAGCTTAGCAACTCTCATGTAGGAATCCATGATGACCTCAGGTCTTAGGGCATTGTGACGTGGTTATACATGAGAAAAGCTTATGACTTGATCCATATAGCTTTCTCATAGTGGGTCGGTCCAGCACCTTGTACTCTTACAAGTGCCTAAGACTTTGATTCGTATCTCCATATCTTATCAAAGTCATACTAGTCTTGTTTCATCTCTGCTCCCGCATAGATGACCGACCAGGGACATTTTAGGACAATCTTTATGAATTATCCAAGGATACAATTATCACAGTTAACATTCAAATAATATGATAATAGAATGGAGAAATTTCATTAAAATAATAATGTTTAAAGTACAATGATTGGCCCTTAGGGCACAATTTCCAACAGTATACACAATGGGGAGGTATACCGGAGGGTGGAGAAAGCAAAGAACCATGGTGTGTGGAGGAGGTATAGACGACAATGGAAGGGAGGAGGTGGAGGAGAGCAAAAACCTATACTGTGGAGGAAGGGGTGGCCTGGTGCATGTATCGACTTCAATAGATTTCAAGTGGAAGAAGTAAAGTTGCAGAAGGGAGGAGTAGAAGAAGTAGAGTTGAAGAAGGAGTCTATGGCCTTATAGAAGGGAGGAGGAAGAGTAAAGTAGTTTGGTCAAAAAAGGAGGGAAGGGGAGTAAAGAATGGAGAAGACGCATGTCAGACACTTGTCTGACATGCGCAGGGATGCCTAGGCATCCCAAATGACGTTTGGGACTTTAGGCGTTCCAAATGGCATTTGAGACGCCTAAAGCTGGGACTTTAGGCGTCCCAAGGCATTTGGGATGCCTAAAGTCTAGGTTTAGACGTCCCATAATAACTTTGGGACGTCTAAACCTAGCTCCTGGAGCTAAAAAAAATTTTCAAAATTTATATTTCGTGCCAGGAAGAACTTTAGGCATCTCAAATTCAAATTTGGGACATCTAAAGGTTTCCCTACATACATATAATTATGAAATTGCCACCGCCTGCCTTTTTAACCACCCAATTTTAAATTTAGGACTTTCTTTGGGGTAGTTATATCCTAATTCTGTAGTAGTGAGTCATCAGAGGGTCCGGCAGGAGAAATTACTAAAGCTTGTGACATTTTTGTCGAGGATCCTCTAAGACGGTTAGTTGCACAAGGTAGTGTGCATAACCTGGGATCAACTATCTACCACCAACAAATGAAAGCTGATCAAGTCTGAGTGTCAGTTGAAGAGATGATCATTGCAGATGCACCTGTCCCTATCCCTTCTAATGATTTCAAGATTGTAAGTGATGTCTTGCGTACGTTCATCTTGTGGACAAAGAACCTCATTTCTGTTTGAGCTGTGTAAACTCCGATCAAAGCCCCACAAGTCCAGCTCCCTTCACTCAAGAAGTTTCACAGCCTCTATTGAATATCATGCAACAAGTTATTCTGATGGCATATGATACAGCCTTTAAAACAAGAAATTGGCCTACATATTCAGTTGTTGGCAATTCAAGGGTGACATGCTATCTTGAGAGGGATGATTTGATGTCCCTGGTAGCTCCTAGACAAAATCTTACAATTGGGATTGTCCAGCTCAAAGTAAATATTTTAAAAATTTCAAAGTTTGCCTTTGATTTGTGTGCTTGCATTATTGTAGGTACATGCATCGTAGGTTGGTCTCCTCTGGCAAAAGTGATAAATTTGGATTCTTATGCCCAACTCAAATCCAAGAGAAAGGGATCATTGCTGCTATCAGACATACATACTTATCATATAGGCTTAGTGAAACCGGAACTGAGTGTTTATTGGCTCTATATGTGCATGGGTAAGAAACTAACTTATATTTTAAAATATATATAATGTTTTATATTTGCTTAATAGTCTTCTTTGTTTTTCAGTGATTATTGGCAGTTGGTTCTTCTATGCAAGAGCAGTTACACTGTCATTCTCTTATGCTCTCTCCACTTCAAACCAGGGAATGATTTGAAAAAGACCATGAACTCGTAAGTTTTCTTGCATTATTACCTTTTGTGTGTAAATTTTATGGAATTTGAGTAAAATAATTAATCTTTGTGATTTTGATGATGATAGGGCTATGAGAACGTTCCTACACACTGCTTGTGGTAAGCATATTCATGACTTAAAGGACCCTACATGGATCATGCCAAAGGTTAGTACATATTGATTTGTTTAAATAATGTAATAAGCCATGCCTTTATACTCATTTTAATTATATCATGTTATTTTTCATCGCTGTAGGCAACCACAAGGGTCCAACTTATGTGGTTTTTATGTTTTGAGACACATCTACAATATTATTACTCTAGGAACGACTGATTTTTCTAAAGAGGTAAATTTATATTTCAGAACTTTTGTATTACTTTATTGTTTTTAAGTTACTAATTAAGTTAAGGTTTTGTTTGGTTTTGGTGTTACAGATGTTTGACCTTGTTGATCCCTTTTCTGAAGAAGATATTGATTTTATTCGCACATGTTGTGCTGAATTCATCTATGAGCTATTACAAAAATAGTGAGTTTTGGAATCCAACGTTACATTGTACATTATTCTCAAACATATTACTCTTGCTGTATGAATTTCTAACTCGGTTTATGTATCTGTGTAGGACATTTTATGGGATATGGGTGATATAGGAGGCATAGGATTTGAGGGACTGACTTCTGTACTTTTTCTTCACTTTTTATTTTGTAAAACTGAGGAATTTCTGTTGTTGCTTGTATATATCCTTGAATTTTATGCTACCATTGTCATTCAAAGTTTTGCATCCATTTCAGAGCAAATTCGTTTGTTTGGACATTTCTTCATATTGCATATTAAAATTGATTCATAAGCTGTGTTTTAGTTTTAGACAGTTGTTGAGTGCATTTGAAGTTCCTGGAATCAGATTTAAGCTTGTTGCTTGAATTGTCCACATTTGATCTTCAACCTTGATATCGTGCAACATTTCACCAATTGTTAGCTAAATCATTTAATTTGTATGGCTTAAAATTAAGTGTTCTACACTAATTACCATTTGTTGGAAGTTGATTTAAAGTCACCTATCTTACACCTTCATTTATGCTTATTGTTGATCTTGATGTTGTCATTGCTTCTGTGAAATCTGTGTTGCGTTGGTTCTATGGAATCTGGGATAGAAATGGTTTACTGGGTAGCGTATATATAAAATGGACATTTTTTTTAAAAAAAATAGAACTTTTAAGACCGGTTGTAGCTACAACATGTCTTAAAGGTCTAACCTCTTAAAGTAAATTTTAAGACCGGTTGTTCTTACAACCATTCTTAAAAGTTATCCTTTTAAGACTGGTTGTAAAAATAACAGACATTTTAGACTTGCTATAACAAGACCTAATACACAACCGGTCTAAAAAGTCTTTTTTAACCAGTCTAAAAAATCATTTTTCCACTAGTGTTGCTTGCCTTGATCTTTGCCTCTTAACCTCTTTTACTCTTGATGTTCTTCATGCTCTTCTTCTCTCTCTAATTTCTTGTCTAGGCCAACAATTATGGCCCAAAGAAAGAGATAAGAATGTTTTAAAATATCTCCACTCCACCTCCTTAGATCTAATATATTTTAATGTAATTTTACTATGTGAATTTTACTTTTACGGCTTCATCTTTTTACTTGACCTAAGATAATTCCATATGGCATGATTATCCTCCAAGTATTTATTTTTCCCTCATATTTTCTTCTTTGGCTGAAAATCACAAGGAAAAAGAGAAATAATAAATGCTTCTTGAATTATCCTAATTCTCTTTCTTCAAATAATTAAATAATCCATCATATTTACTTTTTCCCTTTTCAAACTTATTTTAGTTGGCCATAATTGCTCCAAAATTTGGATGTTTATCCCTCATTTATTTCTTTCCCTCCTATTTTCTTTTTTTGGCCTAAAATTGTCCCAAGAAAATGGGAAAATAATTATCTCTTTGTTTGATTGGCAAATTACCATTTTGCATTTAATTGTGGCTTCTTCCTTATTCTCTCTTCTTGGCCGAAATTCATCCTTATTATTGCGCCAAAGATTGTGCTCTTTATCTCTCAAACTTGGGCTTAAAAAATGGGCTTTTTGGAAAAGCAAAATTGCTTTCATGTCTTGTTTTAGCCCAATTTCCATGTGACCTCAACTAAGGTACTCTTGTCATTTTAATTACATCAAAATTCACCATTTATTCTGTTGAATATCACAAATATTTACAAGAATTACTAGTGAAATAAAAGTGGGGTGTTACAAGCCTACCAACGTACTTTAGTCAAATAAGGCAATAGATTCTGTAATACCCCGAATTTTGAGACTCGATGTTAGAGAATAAGCCTGAGATTAGTGGATTGCTAAGCCCCGGTTTAGCAAGATCCCAAATTGTGATTAGGGGTTAATGACTACAAAAGTGGACATGGTTAGTGATTAATGAACCCTTTTAGAGAATATAAAGTGGATTATAGTCGCGTGTGTTATGAGCAACGCCAAAACCCTGTATTTGAGTTCAATTGTGGATTAACATCCAAATTAACTTAGAATAAAGGGAAGAATTGAATGGGGTATTGTGATGGAAATGGTGTCATGTTGTGATATTTAATCATTGGAATTGATTTAAATTAGAATGGACACATTGGTTGCAAAATTGGAAATGCTGTCTAGTATGAATTCTGTCTGGGTAGTCTTCTCGTGTGGACGTTTTTACTAGGCAAATGATGTCAGACAATTAAAGATCACATCCCAAGCTTCAAAATGGACATATACTTTGTGCCATTTCATGTTGGGAACTGGGAGATATGACTGTCCAAAATTTGAGGTCGAAAATGGACTCTGTTTTGGGGCAGTGATGAAATTTGTTTAATTCTGGAATTTTGTGGTGATTTCTGGTAATGGATTATATTTTTCCAATGAAGAGGACTTAAATACCTTTCATTTGGCTTTGGAATCACCTCATTTCGATTTTTCTAGAATTAGTTATGATTTTTCAAAGTTTGGCCAGAAAATCCGAAAATGCCAATTTTGGGAATTATGACATCATCAAAAGGCAAGATGACATAAGCATGGAATTAAAACATCTTCTCATCATCTTCAGCTCTCATTTCCGACGTGCTGCACAGCTGAATATGGAGAGAGGAGTTGAGAGAAAAATAGAGAGAAAGAGGAAGAAATCTCGCAAGGTAAGTCGATTTCTCCGACGATCTAGCTCCTAACGCGTATAACTCCGATACTAAGCTACTCCTTTATGTTCTTTAAGGTTTGGAAACTCCTCTTTTGGTGTTTTGAAGTTAGGGTTTTCAGCCACAAGAAGGAAAAGCTAGTGGGAGCTTGAGGTAACTTCCAAACTCGTGCATATTGACTATTCTGGCTGTTATAGACAATTTAATCGGTGAAATTTCGCCGGATTGTCTTTGGTTATAAAAATGGAAAATGGGTTTGTGGGGCTGTTATGCTGCCCAAATTGATACTAAATGGTAGTGCTAACCTAATGGAATAGTCAATAAAGTGGTTAGGAGTAGAAAGGAACGCGTTTACGGAGCCGAAACCGAAAAACCCCAATTTTCCCCGGAATACTTGTATATTTCGGTTATGGCTATAAATGGGTCTTAGAGTTGGATTTTCAATTATTTGATGGTGCCATTGAGTTCAGGAGCGAAAATTATGTGGGGTTACAGTTGATCACTTTTTCGGAACAGGCCGAAAAAGCATAATTACGAAAACGCCCCTGAAACCCTTAAAGTGGGGCTGTCAAGGGTAATTTTGTAATTGATATTGAATTTGATAATTCCGAGTCCGGAAATGGATTCCTTGGGTAAAAATATGTTAGAATAGCCCATGTCAAAATTTCAGGAAAAGTACAGTCGAACCGGGTACGGTGGGGCCGGACCGGGTCCCCGGGGGCATTTTAGCAAATTTTCAATATAGCTTCATATGACCCTCAGAAACACTATGGAAGTATCTAAATAGTACATTTGACATTGTAGGATCGAATGTGAAGCCCCGAGTTGTTGGCACGTAAATCGAGGAGAAAAGACTGGAGGTAGGGAACTTATCTCTCCTGCATGCTCTGATAACTGTATTAATGTGTTGATGCATGTTATTGCTTTGCTTGATTATGTGGAACATGTATGAATGATTTGAAGCTATGTTTCAATATATGCTATGGCCATATGTGTATCGTTCGAAGCATTGAGCTTATAGATTTGTCATTGTATGTGTGCATGAGTTATGTGATGCAAGCATGTCATGCATTAAACACTTATCTTGCCTGTATATTGATAATGTTTCCCTACTGAGATTCTCTCGAATCTCACCCTCCCTTACCAACAATTTAGACAGGGCAAGTGGCTCGTAGAGGGAGCGGCAGGACTCATTCGAGATGAGATTGTGTAATCCCCATTTGAAGAATTGTAATGGGCAATTGTGCCCTGTATATCTTTAGCGAAGGTATGTACCCGAGATTGCCGGGATGATTATGTTGTGCACTCTGATATTTATATGAATGTGATTTATCTTCGCGTAGTAATTGTATTCGAAATGTGAATATGAGACCAAGTTTATAAATGATTTCGAAAGGTATTTTTGAAAACCCCATCATGTGATGGGTTAGTAAATGTTATTTGATTATTATTGGTCTATATTTCATTTTAATCGTGTATTTGATATAATTACTGAGGGGGTTACAGATTCCGACCCAGTTTAGGGGTCTAACGCAGTTTTATCAAACTTCTCTCTAGCTTTCTTTTCTTTAGAACATGTAGAGGCAAGTTGGAATAGGCTAACTAGGTTTCCAACTTCACACCTGATATATATGATACCTTTATTGATTCAAAAAGCATGTTAATAAATACATGTCATTAAGTACTTTGTCAATTAGAGATTAAATTTTTTAATATCTTAATAACAATTATGGAGATATTATAATATAACAATACAACCATATCAAATTATTATGAAAAATATTCATCTTTTTAATTTCAATGCTCAATTTTCAAAAAACAAATCTAACTTTAAATAAAGTTAGTAGCACGGGAGAACTTCAATTTTTTCAAAAGTGTCTAATAATGAGATTGATTTTCCTTAATTTATTTTATAATAGAAAAATAAATCGTTATATCATTATACATCACATAAATAATAATTACTATAATAAAAAATTTAGGAATATTAGTGATAGGATCAGTGAAAGAAATTCTAGTGGAAAATGTACGCTATGGATATTCCATCACAAAATCCATCAATAAAGTTTTTTAAATATTATAATTAAAAAATATTTAGGAATTTCACTGACGGAATGATTCTATTGCTAAATTCCATTAGTAAACCATCGCAAAATCCATCAAATTTTTTTAAAAAATATTGTAATAAAAAATATAGGAATATTACCGATGAAATTAGAGATGGAAGCATTTTGTCACTAATCAGTACCATAGAATTGTCTACATTGTTGAAAATTATGCTCTATGGGCCAATCATTATACTTTAAACAATATTATTTAATGAATTTCTCTATTTTATTATCATATTATTCGCATGTTCACTGTGATAACTGTATCCTTAGATAAATTATAAAGATTGTTCTAAATGTCCCTGGTCGGCCATCTATATAGGAGCAAAGATGAAATGAAACCATTATGACTTTAATATGGTATGGAGATACGAATCAAAGTCTTAAGCACTTGTAAGAGTACAAGGTGCTGGACCAACCCTTTATGAGAAAGCTGCATGAATCAAGTCATAAGATTATCTCATGTATAATCGCGTCACTATGCCCCTCGACCTAAGATTATCATAGATTCCTACATGAGAGTCGTTAAGCTTTGACCTAGTCAAAAGTCACCTTTGACCAGGTGATAATAAAGGCTACAATCAAACTTAGTGGTTTTAATGTAGAGGAATGTGAATGGTTAAGATGAATTTGTCGCTCATATTAGTAGAGAGATATTATTGAGCCATCGATGAGTGAGTCTGAGAAATGTATGGTCATACTATGATAGAAAGGAGTTTCCATTTCTATTGTCAGACTACTCAGGAATCAGGAAATTAATGGCCAGGAACAAGAGGATGACAGTATTCGTTCTTGATCCTTGGCCGAAATATTGTGTGACAAAAGGGATGTGACATGGTTTTATGATAGGTTGCATGGTGCTAACGATCGTCATATGAATTAGATAGTCATAATGTCTTGCTAGAAGCTACTTGTGACTTGTGGGTTAGTACAATTATTGGCCCATTGCCAACGCTGTATGGGCCTACAAGGTCGCACACAAGAATAGCTCAACACAAGCTATAATGTCCAGGTTCATTGAATCTAATATGTGTCTAAAATTCAATAAATATAATGTTTAATCTAGGGTGGGTGAATTTTATACATATATATACATGATATAAACTTTGTGAAAAGCATGCTAATAATATTATTATGTGGTGTTAGTCTTAGATTTTATTTTATTTGATAAATTAAATGACTAACATTGATAGAGATATAATATCTTAGATTTAATTTATAAAAATAAATTAAATCTAATTCCATAGGCTCCTTATTCGGATTAAATAAATAGGTTAAATTAAAACTGTTGAACAGATTTAACTAAACCAAATTTATTTAATTAGCTCATCAAAACAATTAAGTGTTCATTGATTTCAAAATAATTAAGATTAATTTTGTAGATCCAAGATAGCCCTTATTAGTTATAAAAATAAAGGGGGCAGGTTAATTAGAGCACGGATGAGAAAATAAGTAGCCACAATAAAACCCTAGGGAGATAGGAGATATTGGAGGCACTAGCATGTAGTCTATGTTGGGGTCATATTTGGGTGGATATCTGTAGAGGGAGCTGATCTAAGGTGTTAGCTCCTAGAGATCGAAAAGGCAAAAAACACATAAGAGGTACGATTCTTTATAACTCAATTTAAACGCCGTTGATAGACCCACAATTGGGATTTGTCAACTTTTGCAAGTTAAATTTCCACTATACCTACCAATCCCAACATATATTTCACGGTTATTTTTGACAATATTTTATAGTTTTGAACTACAAAATATATGAGAGTTAAATATTAATAGTTTATGATTTCCAACCATAAAATATTTGAGCTAATACTTTACAGTTATAATAAAGAAACCGTTAAGTATTTTTGATTTACTTCACGGTTGTAAACAGATCACTGCCAAATATTATGACATATATTTCACAGTTGTACAACACAACCTAGGAATATATAGAAAAAAACTTTACAGTTGTAATGTTTAGCCATAAAGTGTTTTTTTCCAGTTGTGTTCATTTTTAAGAAGCTTATGTCACTATCATTGTAACACCCCAAATTTTATTCATCAAAAATATATTGTAATTATTTGAATAATTCAATATAATGGTGAATATTCATGACATTGGATCTTGTGAATTTTGAAATATTCATATTCATAAAGAAATGGACAAATTAATTCAAAATTGAATTAAATTACAAAGGGGATAGCAAAATTATAATTTTGCCAATTTAGCCCAAGATTAATTATTTTCCAATTAATTGGAGTTAATTTCAATTAATCAAGGAAAATAAAGGAAAATGCATAATGGGATTATTCTTGGTGGAATAAATCAAGAATTGAGAAATTAAGGGGGATTATACATAATTCAATTATGTGAATTATGGAATGAGTGAAAAATAATTTTTCCTTTCCTTCCTCTCATTATTTTCGTCCAACATGAAAAATAGGAGAGAAGAAATAGATTTGGTTAGAGTAAAGAGAAGAATTGATGGTTTGTGTAACTAGAAGAAATCTAGTCCCAATCCAATTGGACCTAAATGATAACAAGGGATGGCATAAAGTTGAGGGAGTATGGCTTAAAGT